>VMYD01000045.1:0-1200000 GCA_007663325.1 Eucalyptus pauciflora | reverse complement strand
TGCCAAGCCGGGAACCACGGGAAAATGGCGGATCGATAACGAAACTCAACTCACCAAAACTCGGATGCCGTGAAAGATGGGGGCCGCAGGCTCGGTGGTACCGGCTAGGGGACGCCGGTTTGTGTCGAGGATAGCCGAATGGCGCTCAGCCGGGGCGAATTTTCTACTCTCTGACTCGTGGTCTCCCTCTCGGCCGGACCCCCTTTATCTCCCCCTTTCTCTCTCCATCCATTTGTCCCTCTGTCCGAGCCCCCAGAATCCCCCTCTAATGCCCGGCAGGCGCACATCGCCTCTGCCACCGCCAGCTCGCCGTGCCGGCCTTCCCCCGACACAAAAGGCACGCTCCTCACTCCCCGTCCCGCCTCTGCTTCCGTCCTTCGTCCTCCTTTTTGTTTTTTGCAGAACGCATGAGGGCATGAGCGAGCGGGAGTGCGTGAGGGAGAAGATGAAGGAAGAGGCTGGGCTTGGGGGAAAGAAAAGGAAAAGTGGGCCGAGCTGGGCCTAGTCGAAAAGAAAAGGTAAAAAAGAAAACGAAAGAAGTCTGGGCATCACCGAATTTGTTAAGGAAGTGGAAGAGGTGGCAGTGCTGGGTGTGGTGGGTGGTGGCTCTATGGGCGACGATGAAGAGGATGGTGAAAGAGGAGAAGAAGATGTAAAAAGAATTTCAGAAGAAGGCGTCGTTTTACACAATTTTCTGTCCGTGTCGATAGTTTTTTTTAAGCCATATTAAATAAATTTTTTAATTATAAAAGTCACGTAACTTCCCTAATTGAAATTTCTAGTCGAAGATAATTTTTTCTTCGATTTGGCACTTAAGTGAGCTGGTAAATTTTTTTTGCACTAAAGCAAGCACCATACATAACTTTTGACACTTTTAGGGTGCATTCGATAGCTATTCTATTTCTGAGAATAATTTCAATTCAGAAATAACTTTTTATTTTATTTCCTAAAATAGTTTCTAAGTATTTAAATATATTTGGTAATTGTACAAAATTTCTATTCCTAGGATGAAAAGAACAATAATACGTTTGGTATAATTCTCGAAATTTTTTGGTGGTGTAGAATTTCTTTTAACTTTTTGATAATTTTCTTAGATTTTTCTTTTTATTTTTTTCCTTTTTAATTTTTCCTCTCTTCTTCCTCCTCCATTAGCAAGTTACTAGGCCTCGACGATGGCCGGTGACTCGCTAGATACGAGAGCCGGTGACCTCACCAACCTCGGGGGAGCCTTGCTGGCCCTTGGCAAGGTCGGCCTCACCACGGTTGGGCGAGGCCGATCTTAAGGTGGCTAGGTGAGGTCAAGCCTCGCTATGGCTGGGTGAGACTAACCTCATGGTATTTGGGCAATCTCGAGCCTCACCAAGGGTCGACAAGGTCTCGCTGGCTATCGCTAAGCTCTGCAACCAGCTAGAGGAGGAGGAAGGAGAAGAGAGAAGAAGAAATGAAAAAAAGAAATTACGTGGTTATTTCTGGGAACAAAAAAAGAAATAAAAAGAAAATTACTTTTTTCAACTTATTATTTCTATTACAAATAAAAAAAATTAATTAATGTTATCAAACGGATTTATATTCTTTTTTTTTTTAGGAAACAAAAAAAAAGATATAATCAAGAATTAGCCGGTTACCAAATAGGCAGTATCCTTCTTCCTTATGTCTAGCAAATCTCTGCTTTTGCTTTGCTTATTCTTGCTTCTGCCTTGGGTCAAACATTTTAGATTTATCCAAGAGGTTTCTAAGGCGGTGTCAGCCTTGATTCACAAACAGTCGAGATCGATCGTTACATAGTCAAGATGATACTTCAGTCAAGATGATACTTCACCTACAGTGGCCAGAACTCTCTACTCGCCTTTCTTTGAAATCATTTCCCTTTCACATTTTCCTCTATGAAGTCTCTAGTAGATGGATGCATCTCTTAAGCAAGGACTTGGCTTGTTCGTTCTTTTCCACCTCATGCAGATGAACCAGCCGATCCTTCAAACCTGCATCTGCATCTGTCCGGAACGTTGAAGGAAGCTCCCTACAAAGGGTGATCATCTCCAAAAGGCACTCTGAAGCACTGATGTGAACCTAAATTTGAAAAGGTATCATATAAATTGTTGGTCCACAGTGCAAGATGAACAACTAAATTGCATTTACAGGAATGATCTAATCTAAGACGATCTAGAACTCTCAAGTGGTCCACTTACCATGTCAACTAATTTATACCAAATATTAACTTACTCTTGCTCGCACACACAAGAAATGGCTATGTTGACTAATACATAAAAATCCTTGGGTTGCTATCAACTGATCTCTCTGGTTTGGCTGATCTACTTAAATAAGGAATCATCATAAAAAATGAAAATTAAGTAGAAGGTAATAGCCTCAAGTGCCTTGAGTCAGAATGGAATTGAATCCAAGAAAAACCCCAGCTGAACGCCACAGTCTGATTAATACAGAGCCCACACCAGGAAAACCATAGAAACTCGAAAGGTTAAAGAAAAAGAAAAATTCTGCTTCTTCACATTGCAAAGGCAATGGATGCTAATCTAAACTCTGGAACTCTTAATGGATAACTTAATGAAACTCTTCTCTACTGGAGTAATGTCACCTAGACATGCATGGGACTTAATAATGCTGCAATTCTACATCTAGGTGAAAGCCACACAAGATCAGATTGTTTTGAAGAAGATGAAGGCGAAGGCAATTTCCACCACAAAGGGGCAAGTGAAGACATACCTGCTCTATCTTAATGGTGGCTATGCATTCCGCCACTTTGGGTAACACCGAAGGAAACAGCTTAAAATTGAGAAGGAAAAACAGATGATCAGAATCCAGATAAGCGATTTGGAGAACATAATGACAACTTATTCTAAAGCTGGTAAATGCAACATGTCCATCATAATAAAGGAAAGCTATTATCCTTAACCTAAGTTAGAGATATCATCCCTTAGTTACCCTGTTTCTCAGCAATATTATTAGAAAGTGGATACTAATTACCTCATGAAACAAAGATGCTGTATTTACATGTCGAGAAGCTAGTTGAGAATCAAGCAAAGTTTCATGAATCCTTGAGCAGAGTCCCTAGAAAAGCCGATATTTTGACTGCATGATGAAACAGTTAATAGAAATACTTTTCATGCAGCAATCACCTAAGAAAATTTATGTGATGAATATACCAGTCCATAACAACTCAGGTTATTTTTCTTTCCGAGAATATCATCAATAATGCCACATGGATACATGATGTGATACAGTCCAGTACTTTTTCTAGTAGAGTAGAAGAATCTTCTGTTCCATCATGGTCTGCACATGCCGACCATGCCAAGTAAAATGCACAGTTTAACAACGAGAAAGTTATGATATGGAATTCAAAGGTTGCAATGTAGGACAACTCAAAATCTTGAAAGCTGGACAGTTACAAGCTAGAAATATGGATGAACCTGATTTAGCAGAATCATTTGCTGAATATGCTTTGTTTGGACTTACCAGAAGTGGCTGAACTGCACATGTCAAACAATTTTGGAAAAACCATGCTGAAGAACTCATGATTGCCAAATGCTTTTAAAACTTGAAAAACCATAAAAATTAAAAAGTTCAAGATCTTCATTGGAGAGGAAAGGGGATGATCGGGGGCAGATTCTAGTTGGGTATTAACAAAATAAAATCAACCTGAAACAGCACTTACCAAATAATGTACTGCTGGAAATTTTCTTGGTGTGAGAGCTTGTAAAAGCCCTACATTTTTCTAAATGAAGACAATTGCATTCGGGAACACAATTATCTGGAATTACCTGATCAAGGCTTAAAAGTGCCGCTTCCCGGTATTTCTTGACCTTTTTTGTGCACGCAGACGATAGCAAATCCAGAATAGCACCAGCAGCGTTGGGATCTTCCTTGGAGATGGCCTGATGGCAAGACTTTGAAAGAGCACCCAAGGCATACAAAAGAGCTTCCTTCCCCTACAATATTGTAGGAAGACATTGACGCATTAACATCTGATAGGGCAAGGAAGTTTAACTGGTATAGTATGTGATATCATTCAGCCTTCATACCTGCTATTCTTGTATCATGCCTCTGCGTTAGTACTTTAGAACACAAGCTACACATATCGCCTCTCCTGTAACAAAGTCCATGACATTTCCTACCTCCCATAATCGACCTGGAAGTTCTTTCATAAGAGATAAGCACAAATCTTGATGACAAGGAGACAGGGATTCACCCCTTCACCAAGCTTGCAGATTGCCTGGGCGGCCTGCAAATACATTCACAAAAACAATCAGGGATTTGGATTTCATATACATAAGAGATGACCAAATTCTCAATCTCTCTTTTACCTTTCTTCAGCTGAGCAAAGTCGTCTCTTATGGTCAAGGCCAGCACGGTCTCTCTTTCTTTCCTCGCTCAAAGCAACACCATGATGTGATGGCATCACCGCCATGGACAGGCCGTCATTGCATTTCCTCGAGAAAATATTGGGTGGGTAAGACCCTCCACGTAGGCGTAGGGTAACACCATTCAGAATCCGACACGTGGCTCCACGTGTAAATGGCGTCAGAGGTTCAAAATTTGGGCGCGCCGCTCCTGGGGCCCACCACTCTGACGCTCTCTCTCCTCTGCTCTCCTCTGCGACGCCTGCGACCTGTCGACTCCTCTCTCTCTCTCCCCGTTCTCCGTTCCGTTCCGTTGCGGGGGAGAACAAAAACGAACCTTCGCCTTCCATTTTCTCTTCCCCTCCTCTGCTCTCTCTCCGTTCTCGCCGACGCTCCTCGCACGACACCGACGCCCCTCCACCTCCGCCTCCACAGGTTGCCCGCGACGCCGACGCCGACGCAGCCTCCGCCTCCGCCCCTGAACCCGAGTCGGACGCCGACGCCCCTCCGCCGGTTGCCTGCAAAACCCTAATTCATCCCCTCCTCCTCATCTCTCCCGTTCCTGCGGCGCACCCAAGAACCCTAGAATCACCAGGTTCCTCTCTCTCTCTCTCTCTCTCTAGTTGGTCTCGCATGGCTAATGCCGGTTTCTTGATTTCGCGTCGGCAGTGATTTGAACCATCGGCCGGGGAGCGATGAGGAAAGAAGGGAGCGGCGCGGCGGCGGCGGCGGGAGGCGCGAAGGGCGGGAAGAAGAAGGGGGCGAGCTTCGTGATCGACTGCGCGAAGCCGGTGGAGGACAAGATCATGGACATCGCCTCCCTCGAGAAGTTCCTCCAGGAGCGCATCAAGGTCGACGGCAAGGCCGGCGCCCTCGGCGACGTCGTCTCCGTCGCCCGCGACAAGTCCAAGATCACCGTCACCTCCGACTCCAACTTCTCCAAGAGGTGATTTTTTTTTTTGGTCTTTTCCCCTCATCATTTGGATTGACTTCAGGTGATGTGATGTGA
Source organism: Eucalyptus pauciflora (assembly GCA_007663325.1). Taxonomy (NCBI): domain Eukaryota; kingdom Viridiplantae; phylum Streptophyta; class Magnoliopsida; order Myrtales; family Myrtaceae; genus Eucalyptus; species Eucalyptus pauciflora. Next base: position 1,194,639 of record VMYD01000045.1, on the reverse strand, counting down.
CATTGGAGATCGTTTTTAGCTTAATTTGGGTGATTCCGTTTCACTTCAACGAGCGGCCGGGGATCTGTTTTCCTCGTTGGAGCATGTCTTGAGTGTATAATCTGGTCCGAGCAAGCACCTTAGAACATGGGGCTGTTTGGATGTGCTTGAATTGCTTTGTCGTGTTTTAAAGGATGAGAATTTGTGCTTTATGGAGGGTAGATGAAATCTATGGAAGCTGATTGTTTGAATAGGAGACATTGGGCAGTGGTCTTGGATACCTTGATGTGCAATTTGAGTATTGCAGTAGTAGTTGGCTTCTTTGTTTGCATGTTTCCTTTTCGAATTACTAGATCATGTATCTAGTCATGGAATGGCTTTTTAATTGATTTGTCTTGTGGAATGGTCCGCGCATGAAGGGAGTGAGCATGTTGTCGATTGTAAGTTGCTAAAAATGGTCTTTTGGGCCAACTTCTTATCTCTCTAAGCATTTTGTTCCAATCTTAATGTTTAGGCATTATGATAATATCAACTTCTGTTTAGTGTTGCATATTCCATCCTTTTTCTTTAGGTCAGGAAAATTTGGTGCTCTTGTTATTGATTTGTGTCATTTTGAATGCAGAATTTAACTGGGGGAACACTACTTTCTAGTAACAAAGATTATATTGTGTTTTACAGGGGCAATGACTTCTTGCTTCCTGTGGTGGTAGAAGACTGAAAGAGAGAAAAACTAACAGATGTGCAGGCAAATGAGGAAGACCAAGCACGTCAGAGGGCCTCAGCTGCAATTGAATCAAAATTAAAAGCTTCTAAAAGCCCACTTGTTGCTGGTACTCTTACTGAAACTCTGGCTGCCACCTCTCGGTGGGGGAATGAAATAAGTAGCAAAGATGTTGAGCAAATGCGTAGAGATGAATTGCTCAATAAGCACGCTGTACTCTTGAAATATCTTGAGAAGAAACTTGCTCTTGTAAGTTATGAGATTGAACAAACTTATGCTATAAAATTCTGCTCCATTTCCTTAATTACTTATCACATTTTCCATTTATTTTTTCCTCTTCTTTCCAGGCTAAAGGGAAGGTCAAAAGGGCTGAGGAAGCTCTAGCAAAAGTGCAGGAGAATCTTAGACCAGCAGACCTTCCAGTTGATCTGGAAACCATAAGTGATGAGGAGAGATCTTTACTACGTAAGATTGGTCTGAGTATGAAGCCCTTCCTGCTTATCGGTAAGAATAGCAGACCTTCCACTTGATGCTTGAATTTGGATGATTTCTGTCTGAATTCAGCAATTATATCTCTGCCATCAAAGAACTATACTCGTGTCTTGTCCTCTCGTCCGTGCCCAATGGGAAATCTGAATACTAAGAAGCATGTGGTAGATCTAATGATTTTCATAGGTGTTCAAGAGCGTATGAGAATTACTAAATCAAATTTTTATTCTTTCTGTGGGTAGGTCAAACTCTTTTGGGTGCAGGGCATTCATGTTTTTGCAGGGCTTGTGATTGTTATACCCTTGACAATAGTCTATCGAGCTTCTCTGTGAGTAGTAGATAGTGGATGCCCAGGTTGGACTTTTATCTTGCATATGCAATTTAGATGAGTGTGAGTTTGCAAGATCAAGGAGTACCTGGAAGCCTGCGAAAAGGAGGGCAAAATTTTTGGTGGCGACAAAGTTAGTTCGTAGGTGTTCCCTGGCTTCTGCGTAGATAAATTTGAAGTAATCTTTTTGATACATGTCGATCTGATATCATTTTCTTGACTTTCGGTTAGGTAATGTTTCTGAAGTGTTGTTACCTCTGGCCTCCATTGGCATTAGCCGGCACATGCTGGCAAGTTCTTATGTATCTTTGGTGGCTGAATGACTCCATATGCTCAGTTAGACCTAGCATTGAGTATATTTTATATTTTTGCCATCTCTCTTCTAACGCATTTGTAGTTCTTGAAAATTGACTTGCAGGAGAAGTCATCTACGGAGTTAAAGCCTCACAAGATAAAATTCAAGGTAAGACTCGATAAAGGGACATCATTGCCACCCCCGAGCTTGGAAAGGGTGAAACTGTGGAGGTCAGCAGTGATGAAAAAGGTTATGAGGGTTCTTGGTTTTCCGCAATTGTCATCGACTATATAGGAAATGACAAGTATCTGGTCGAATACCTAACCTTGAAAACAGATGACGAAACTGAACCTTTGAGGGAAGAAGCATATTCACGGTATATCAGGCCCTACCCTCCTCATCTTCCAGCCAGGCGTTTCAAGCAGCTCGACAAAGTTGATGCTTCGTACAATGACAGATGGTGGGTCGGTGTAATTTCCAAAGTTCTAGAAGGCTCTCAGTATGTTGGCTACTTCAGCACATCCAATGAAGAACTAATTTTCAATGAGTCTAATCTGAGGCTTCACCAGGACTGGAGTGACGGCAACTACGTTTGCTTCCAATTTTGTGATGAATTGTTTTGGTGGAGTTCTGTCATTCAGGTTCATGCTTTTGTTTCATTCCTGGCCGAACGTCCCCCATGCCTTGTTGTGATTTTGATTGGTTGCATGGAGAATGCTATACATAAGTTCTTGATGGTGTCAAATTTGTGATTTCGCAAGTTTAGAGGAACACTTAATCAGTCAAACCATATTTCAATTACTTTGATGCAAATTGGTGCCAGTCAATGACGTCTGATGAACTGGAGAGTATTTCACATGGCAGTTGTACTATGTTTTCCCGATCTGAGTTTGTAACTCTTTGAATTCAAAGACCAGATTCCTTTATTTAATTGTACCACTTAATCGGTTGCTTAAAAAGATTGACTTGTCATTTCGTCCCCACTTGGTCATGCTAATGACGCCGAACCGCCGGACATCTGTCCAGAAAAATCTCAGCCCGTAAGAGATTTAGGTCAGTTCATCAGAACGTCCAATACGAGTCTTCATCCTTACAAACATTAGACGCATGGGATGTCTTTGGGAAACATCACAACATTTAAGCACAGAAATTGCGCATTCCATGTAAAGAACAATGATCAGGAGATACGCTCAATCAAAATTGATCGAACATTATAAAAACGAGAAAAACTAGTTGCATCACAACTTCAAACATCCCTCCAACAAATTCTGTAGTCGAAGAACGTTTCTTATTTATCAGAACATCTCTGTAGCATACATGGAACATAAGTAAGAACTGAAGTAAACATAGCCATCAACTAGTATTTCAAGTGTCTCTGACCAAAACCATCTGAAAAATGAACCTCCTCAGAATCAAAGGCACTGATTATACGTACTGTACAGAGGTAGACACGAAAGCCGACTTTAACTGCCAGTATAATGTGCTGAAAGATACTTGTAACAAAGCGCTCTGCGTCATCGCCTCATGATACTTGAACAAACTTGTCTAAAGCGGATGTATCCAAAGCTGCAAACTCCTTAACAGCCCCAAGCACGGCAAGTCCAAGTTTTACAGCGTCATCATGAGTTGGTGCCTACAGCAGGTAAATTTTGAATTGAATTCTTAATCCAATAAAATCATTTTTATGGTAGCTTGTGTAAGAACAGGATCATGAAGCGAGAGCCTCAGAAGGAACCATCCTCCAAACCCAGACACGCGGACCTGTTTAAGCAGCAATCAGACTAGATCAGCATCACATGCAAAATGCAAAGCTCACCCAGTGTCTTGCGCTATTCAGGGAGAAAAGAAGAGAGGAATTAACTAGATAGCATGATGGACCTGCATTTACTTTATAGTAAAATACTCCTCTAAGGTCACTAGTTCAGATATTATTTTGGTAAGCACACAGCATTTTGCTCAACTCATTGTGGACTATAATTTTGACTCCTCTTGTAGATACAAATCGAGAACCAACATGGACTCCATTGCAACGTTTAACCCTCCTTCTTGCGAGCATTCAGAACGTATGTACTTTAATTGAGAATTAGAGCATTAACTTGTCTCCTCAGCATATGAACACGATAATACACAATATAAATAGCTGCTGAAATGATGAGGTCCAATCTATTAAGAATGACTTCATCGATTCAAAACTTACTCCTTCATAATTTACTGGAGCTTTCTGAAGCTTTGGGTCTAAATCAATAGAGTTCTCCAAGTGCTTCAACACTGCCTCTCCATAGTCTCGGAAAGATCTGTAACCTCTACACTATCAGGATCTTAGAGAAGGAAAAAGAAAACAACATTGCTAGAAACCAAGAAACCACGTACCCTCCCTTTAAGTCCGGATGACTCTGGTTGATCTTCAACCTCAATTCTACAGCAACAGCTGCTTCTTCTAGACCCTCTACCAAATCTGTCAAGACTGTGCTGCCGCTACCTGCTCCTGAAGCTCGAGCTGAAGCAAGTTTGTTGAGAACTTTGAACACTGGTGGGACATGAAGTTGTGATATCATATGAAAATAATTTGAATCAATTCCCAGCAATGCCTTACTAAGAAAATTTTGCTTGGATCAATTCCCAGCAATGCCATTGCTATGCTACACCAAACTCTCAGAAAATTTACAGTTTACAAAATTGCACTAGCCTAATCTAACCCCAAACAGGGATCTGTACAACGGTAATTGTCAGTCAAACACTATATGAACTTCTCTTTGTATGACTAAGGCTGTCAGCATTGTTGGTAAGCATTGAATAACCCAGTGATCTTCATACAGAGATGTTCGGGTTTTATGGAAGTACTCTTCGCATTGCTGCTTTATCATCCACTCATCATCTTCCGAAACATCTTCAGAGTTTCCCGATTCCCCGACCCTTGGTGACCAGCTGATAATCCAATCATGCTCGTCCCGTTCCACGAGGCATTTTCTTTGATCCAGCTGCCACAGAAAAAGAGATCATTGGAATATGGTCGCTCCAACAATTGGTCATAGACCATGCTAGTGTTGTAAATAATCAATAAGTGAGAGAGAATTACAGTCATCAACATCTTTGAGCTGGTAATAGTGGGGAGCTATTTCCACCAACCACTCTGGCTTCAATTCAGTGACCTGCAAAGGACCCCTTAGTTTCAGCAATTAATAAAAAACAAAAAAAAAATTGGCAAGCAAAGTCCCTGAGTTGCAACTGCAATGAAAAGGCCTAGATGGAGTACATAGGACTTACTTGTCTCATGTATTCTTTGGTTGTTAGAACTAATTCATGATACACCACCCATCTCGGAAGTGCCTGTAAGAAAGAGCAACATAAACATGACCAAGGCCAATAACTCCACGTCTTACTTCCATTAATATGGAGAACATTATCATTTATCAGCCTTCAGGGATAGAAAAGACCTCATTGAAAGTCACAAGCAAAATTATTACGAGTCATGTCAAATTAAATAATGCAGACAGATATACCCTCTAATATGCATACCTGTGCCAACCCTGAACTTGGATGTATATGAACTGTCTGCGGATGTTTCACTGTCTTATAAGATCCATTTTTCTGTAGTCTAGCTGAGTGGGGGAAAAACCCTGATCAAAGAAGACCAAGATTAGAAGCACAAACACCACAAGAGAAAAAAGGTATTGCCACCTTGTAATCGTTTAAAGCATACGAAAAGTCATCTTACCGGACGTTATAGCCTTTTTAATTGCCTCTAAATCGTCCATATTAGAAGTAAGTTCAATTTCAACCCTCTCTAAGAGCCCCTCCAACTGGTCTCTGACATCTCTAGCACGCTTCATACTCCTGACCTAAATGCATTGGTTGGAAAGAACAAAAGCATAAGTGCACATTACTAAATGGCCTAAACAGAATATGCATTGCATCATAAATTAGGAAATAGTGTTACAACCAAATTCGCAGGGGGGAACAAAGCGAGAAAACTTCTCAATCTCAAAAACAAAGAAAAAGAATAGGAACAAAACAAATAAATTATCAACAGATGAACTTATAAGCAGATTTGAAATACTTTTATCACGCAGAAAAATATAAATCACGTGAGAAAGCACAAGAAACAGAGAAAATCCATGAAAATAGTTAAAACTAAGTTTTCCAGTGCATTCAATGTCACAATTCGAGCACTTAAATAAATCATGCATTCAAGTACTAGCTTAAATTAACACCCCCCAAAAATTCGAGTAGAGGTCGCGAGAGGGAGGCGAAAGGGCGTCGGCGACGGCGTCGGGGGCGGAGGCGGAGGGGCATCGGCGTCGGCGTCTGACTAGGGTTCAGGGGCGGGGGCGGAGGCGGAGGTGGAGGCTGCGTCGACGTCTGACTAGGGTTCAGGGGCGGACGCTGCGTCGGCGTCGGCGGGTTCAGGGGCGGACGCTGCGTCGGCGTCGGCGTCGGCGTCGGAGTCGGGGGCGACGGAGGCAACCGGCGGAGGGGCGTTGGCGTTGGCGTCGGCGTTGGCGTCGGCGTCGGAGTCGGGGGCGACGGAGGCAACCGGCGGAGGGGCGTCGGCGTCGTGCGGAGGAGCGTCGGCGAGAACGAGGAGAGAGAGCGGGGAGAGAGAGAGGAGTCGTGTGTTGGGAGAGAGAGAGCGTGGGCGAGAACGAAGGTTCGTTTTTGTTCTCCCCCCGCAACGGAACGGAACGGAGAACGGGGAGAGAGAGAGGAGTCGACAGGTCGCAGGCGTCGCAGAGGAGAGAGAGTGTCAGTGGTGGCCCCGGGAGCGGCGCGCGCAGATTTTGAATCTCTCTGACGCCATTTACACGTGGAGCCACGTGTCGGATTCTGAATGGTGTTACCCTACGCCTACGTGGAGGGTAAGACCCACCCAATATTTTCTCGCATTTCCTCTGACCGCTCTTGGATCGAGGTCGAGTGTCCATAATTCTCCTCAGGTGTGATTTAATCGGGCTTCCGCTTGAGATATATTTCGACGTTTATATAGTTTGGTTTGGCTGATAGGGATTCTGTAGGTATATTTTGTTATTACGTATTTTCATAGATAGATTGTGATTTTATCTAGATAAATATGATTAACCATAGATATAGCTATAAAATAATTATAAACGATTTAAATGTTTAAAAATCAGATCTTTTTTTTTTATTAAAATGTTCAAAGGCACCACGAAGAAACTTGAAATAAATTGGGCATGTGAAGAGGTACACCTCCATAATTGTCCTCCTTCTGATTTTATCTAAAGCCATCAACTTTATTCGCTATAAATCGAAAGCTGCAACTGCTATCAAGTTGCCAGTCCGCAACTTTCAATTAAATCCTGTGATTCACGTGATACAAGCGTCCAAAATGACGTCTCTCATGAACGGAAGTGGCATCGGACTTCCGGCATTCAAATCAAGAATTTCATCATCTATACCTTACACTAAACAGCCTTTTCTCCTTTTCTAATGTAAACGCACTTGTTCTTTTGTAATTTTCTGAAGGAGGATGATCCAGTGGAGAAGCTCTTCATGTTAAGAATGTAACAAAGCTCTTCCCATTAATGAAGGTAATGTTATTGTTTCTAAAATGTCCAATCTAAAAGAATGGCTGAAATTAACAAACAAGAACTGTGTATTCAAAATGAACTGAGACATATTCGAGCTCTGATATATGTAAATAATTTGTCGACATGAAAATTCATCGCCTTTTCTCAATTGAAACTGTTCGACTTTGTAGCAGCTGTGGGAATTTCACCAAGTCGGTTGTTAATGAGATTGTGGTCAGGCTCAAGAAAAGACAAAGGCAAGTGACCAAACATTTAATTGAAATGGAGGATCGAATAGCAACCATAAGCAACTTGCCGGACAATGGTTTTGGTGGTGTGCAGTTGACTAGAATCTACGGGATGGGCAACATCGTAAACCAGCACCCGACAAGATTATCTACTACCAGCTACGTCCTTGCTTTGAGAAAAACTACTGCTTTGATGACATGAGGGAAACACGGGTAACTAAGGGCTTAGTCCAGTTGCAAGAAAAATTATTGTCTGATATTTGATATTCTAGAGTCGTGACATTGATAAACATTGATAGATGCTAATTGTATTAGATGATGTCGATGAGGACAACCGTATCCAAAAGCTAATCGGGGTGAATTCTTTGTATCTCGATACCGGAATACTTAATGCCACTGGGGACGATAGCGTTCCAAATACGAGGGGGCTTAAGTAAAATTTCAAAATTATGAATTGGTGGGTTGACCGATGAAAAGACACTTAAACCTTTGTGTAGGCATGCTTTCAGTTAAATGTTAAAAAACGGAACAGAGAAAATTGGGAATTTGTATGTATTATAATATATATAAAATAGTACATAGAGAGCCTATTTATAGACCTTAATATATGACTATCTAGGGAAATTAAAGGAAAACAAATTACATATGCATAATCAAAATAGTTATAGAGAATCGGAGGAAATATCTAAATGTTTTTAGAAGATATTTAACTATCTTTAACATCCTCCATCAAACTCATGGTGAATAAGGCTTGAGTTTGAAATAACTTTCAAATCTAGCTAGTTTGAGGACAACGAGTCTAATGGTGGTGTTGACTTATCGAAACAACAAACAAAAGTTCGAGAATTGAAGGGGACATAGCAAGCGGTCGATGCGGCTAGCTTGCGAAATAGTAACTAAATGATGCGGCATATGACTATGCTTGGAAAATTGCCACTGAGTGATGTGGCTTATGCAGCTGCCATTGAAAGAAAAGCCACTTTTGTGATAAAGGCTCCATTGGGCAACGCGGCCAGTACGGTTGACGTCGAAACATGGCCATCATGGAATGGATTCAATTTAGTGCTTCCCTAGATTAGACTTGTGCACACAATGTGGATGCCGTTGATTGTTGAGTGGCGGTGTGCGATGTGCATTAGAGTGCTTAGGGAGCATCGGAGCATCGGTGCATCAGCTCTAATACCGAGTTAAATGTTAAAAATTGAAAGAGAGAAAATGAGAATTTGTGTATGCTAGGATATATAGAAAAGAATACATGGAGAGCCTATTTATAGGCTTCAATAGATGACTATCCAAGGAAATTAAATCACAAATACATAATCAAAATAGATATAGAAAATCAAAGGGAATTTCCTAAATATCTCTAGAAGATATCTAACTATCTCTAACACCTTCAATGGCAACTCTCCTTCGATCAATTACTACATTCTTTCTTAAGGCATTGTCTCTATAGCAGATGGCCTATCTTTAGCTCTCAAAGCATTAGGTCCAAAAACTAATCGTTCGATAACATCGATTTTCACGTGCCTAAAACCTTTTGGATTTATTAAAGTTGCGCACAACATGCATGCTTGATAAAAAGGTAAAAGCGTGGTTTTGATGAATGGCATTTTGGCATCTTTTGGGGATTTTGTAATACGGTGATCTTCCAATTTACTAAAAAGTAATCATGCATGTTTTTCATGTATTTCAATTGTTTGAGGCAATGGCTTGAAAGCATAGGATGTACATTTCTGTAGCGTTTTCATAAGGTGTTGCTAAGTTGAACAAAGTAGTGCATCGAAGGTGACCATAATTATGATATCTGATTGCCATGTGATACAAAGGATTGTTGTGCAGAGTTGAGTTCCTATAAACCGTCATGAGTGCATTACGTGTATTTTGAACGCTATTCTTGAAAAAAAATTTGTTCAAATTTGATCATGGTGTCTCTTCCTCATTGCTAGAGTGTCTTGCTAGCCATCCTGTGAATGGAACTAATCTAACGTATGTGGATGAAGTGGTTTGCGTTTATAAATCGGTGTTAATTGAGTCCAATGATTTGGATACTAGTGTTATGAATGAGATAAAATAAATGTGGACAAGCCATCCTCTCGAAGACTTCGTACAGTGCACCGATTTAGTCAACAAGTCAAAGCAACCAATAACGCCATGAAAGACATTTATAAATAAAACAAGCCAAAATATAAATAATTGTGGCTAGGCTCTATCCGAGCTTCTTTACGTCAAATTTCGAAGGATAATATTCCTAATGATTTTCAATTTCTCATGAAAAATTATTAAGAGATAAAATATGAAAATAATTTATGTTAAACATGCTAATTAAAAATAAAAATGTATCACTAACAAACGTCGTGAAAATCTATGTCAAATAATGCAAAATAGACTTATTTAATATATCAAGATTGTAGTTGCAAATTTAGGGTTTTCTTGATATGTTGCGTCCAAAACTAAATAAATAAAATACATGTGACCATAGGATCATGGAAAATGAAGGAAGGAAAGTGAAAGGTACACACGGCCTGGAGCGATTCAATGGACAAAATGGCAATAAAAGAACAATACCCCTAATACTGATCATATTGAATATCTTTTAGTTGGGTTTCACTTCCTTCGAACCATATTCATTTTTGGAAAAAAAATTGAATAAAATGTACAAAACAAAGAAATGAATCAGATATTAAATTTATGTGATTCGGTTTATGACTTACATTCATGATAGAGCAGTACAAGATTCAATTATAAATTAAAAGATATGACAATGAGCAGTACAAGATTCAATTATAAAGTAAGACCCAAAAGAGTCTTCATTTTGTGCTTGGCCTTGTCCATGAGAGGTTGCACCGACCAGCTTAAAGTAGACGAGGACAATACACTCTCCACCAACAACTGACAATCAGATAAAAGTATTATTTCTTTTTCTGGGGAATTAGGGATTCGGTCCGAAGAAATGAAATCTAGGGTTTCAACCAAAGCGACGGCTTTCGCTTGTTCAGCTGAACTTACCTCAATATTCTTTGCAAACCCATCTTTAATTCGACCCAAAAGTCTCTGCAGACACAAGCAATAGCAGCCCGAGTTGTTGATCGTGTATGCTGAGGACCGAAAAAAGTGGATCTTGTCTGCCGAGTACCGAAGCAATCTCCCGTCGTCTCTCTGGTTGGGGCATGGCACAATGCCAGATCTAGAAGTCTTCCAGCTGCTCGTTCGGTTAGATCTGGTCCGGGACGAGGGGCGCATCTGTCCTCAACATCGCAGGTGCGTTGGTTGCTCGTTCCTTCTTCCCTCTCTTCCGAATCGCAATGCCTGCCATGTTGGGCATCGTTGTTGATTCTTCGTTGCTGCTGCGGTGCTGGATAATCAGATCCGGTAGATCTGAGGTCTAGATTTAACCCTCTTTACAACATAAATATTTGGTGTAATCGAGAGTAACTCTCGACACGCTTTTCGATATGCTCTGTGCAGCCTTCAGAGCTCTCTAATCTCTATTGACTTTAAGAGCTCTTCCTCTTGGAACTTAAAGAGGAAATTCAGCGGGACCAAATAAAGCAGAAGTAAGGAAACAATGAGTGGCCAACATGAAAAGTGTAATATATGGGCTTTCAAAACAAGAAAAGAAAAATAAAGGGTTGAAAAGTCAAAAAAGGGAGGCTGAGGGAGAGACTGTGGAACCTTCGTGGGTTATAAAAAGAGAGAAAGAGGGAGAGAAACAGAAGAGTATCGGCAGAAGCAGGGCAGAAACGAAAAACAGGGGAGAAGAGAGAAAGAAAAGAAAAGAAAAAGGAAAAAGGAAAAAAAAATTTGGCGCGCTCGTGATCCGAACGCCTCATCAAGCCGACTCAAGTGTGCTTTGCAACGCCGGTAAGGAATCGAAGCTTTTAATCACCTACTTCAAGCAATCGCCGCGATTAGGGCTTGAAATTCGGATTTCTTGGAGATTTGTGTGGCGAAGCTCGATTTTTGAGTCGTTAAGCTGTATATTTTTATAGAAATGGTACTTTGGGACGTTGTGAAGCTATAGCATCTTACGGATCGTGATTTGAGCTTGTGGTTTGTTCGGAACGGAATTTTGAAGTTGGGGACGCAATCTGGTACTGTAGCGGCAGTAGCTTCGAGCCTCTTTTTTTGTCGTTTTCGGTTCTGTTTTGGGGCAGCTGAGTTGGGGTTGTTGTTGTACGTTAAAAGAGCTTTCTAAAGACTGCAAGATGGCTTGAAACGGAAATTTGTGGAGGGAGTTATGGCGTGACGAAGTTGGCGCATGGACCGCGCCTAGCTGAAATTGTTGGGTTTCTGCTTTTTGTGTGCTTTTGTGGCGCGTAGGTGTCGTTTTATCGACTAATAGGCCTAGTTTAGGCGAGTCGTTGTAAGAATATTCCTTTTTACTCGGCTTTTTGATATTGTTTTTCCATTAATTGTTAGGAATCCGAGTGCGTGGTTCGAGTGAGCGTCGTATTTGATTTTTGGCTTTTCCCTGGTGAGTGACACTATTTCTTCTTTGTATTTTAAACTCATGTTTTGAGAAACATGGTGAATTATATACTTTATGAGTTGATAAAATGCATCTTTTGTTGCATAAAACAGGATCGAGCTATTACTACCATCTTTGCTATTTGAAAGGGGTTATATTTCGATTTCGATTGGAATGGTTGTTTGAGAATAGTTTGTGAAATTCTTTATGAAAGAATCGAAGAATGCTTTGATATTTATTTATCAAATTTTGAGTTGTGACATAACTTCCTTTCTGATGTTGAATTGCTGGATATTGTGATTGGTGGTTGGTGCTCAATGTCTCTGTGGACCCTGAGGGGTGTGGGTATGCGCATACTTAATCTAGGATATCCTTGTGGGCCGAGCCACCGGCTAATAATAGGTGGAGACCTTGCCAAGGGGGGAATCTTGGTCGTCTCGTCACGGGCGTTACGCGTGACCATGGTTAGACATTTGAGCATGAATTGGTCAATGGAGTAGACCATTGACGTGTGATTTGAGTTTAGTCGATGGAATGGACCATCGATGTGATTTGATGAGATTAATCAATGGAATAGACCATTGATACGTGTTTTATGAGATTGACTAATGGACTCGACCATTAGTACTTTCGGTATTTGAGTTGTATTTGTGTTTTAAAATGTGCATAGTGATTTCTCGATCCGCTTAGAAGAAATGTGTTACTCACTGAGCCGTGGTAGCTCACTCCTCTCATCTACTTGCTTTTCAGGTTCTTCAGCGAGTCGCGAGTAGGCGTGAGCGTTCGTTCGGGGAGGACTTTTGTGGTGAAATTTTTGGGTATGACTTGTGCTTAGTTAAAAGGTTTATGTTTTGATCTTTTGTGGATTATAGATATACTCTGATATTGTAACCAAATACCCTTTTTGTTATACATATATATGTGGATGTATATATGTTGTTTTCGGGTTGAATTTTGGTTATGTTGAGGCTGCGTCCTTTGGTAAAAGGACGGCCGTGTCATGCCCCTTTTTCTTGTGAATCGGGGTGTGACAAAAAGACACCGTCCTTGCAACTTTCTTCGTCTTCTTCCCCTTCGGCTCATTATCGGCAATGGCCATTATTAATCTCGTTTTCTCTACTTCAGCTGAGCAAAAGCCGTCTCTTGTGGGCAGGACCATCATGGTTTCTCTTTCTTCTTTCGTGCTCAAAGCAATACCGCAATAGACTGGCATCATGGCCATTGACAAGGCATCGCTGCACTTCCTCTCACCAATTTTGAACAGTGGTCGAGCGCCTATATTTCTCATCTGATCCTATTTCATCCAAGGTGCTCAAACTCAAAATATATTTATATAGTTTGGTTTGATTTGACATCCAAACTGCACTAACTACACCATGCTCACGTTCTAATAGTTGTTAGTAGGAAATAAATGATCATTTACTTTTTAATATAAAGGCACATTTTACGACAATAATTGAGTTGTTAAAGGAAATTGGTTATAATTGAAGGTAAGCTTTCAAGGCGGAGAGATCAAGACAAAGTGAAAAACACAAAGGAGAAACTCGAAAGACATTGAAAAAAAGACATTGGGCATGCAAAAAGGTGCACCTCCATTACTGTCCTCCACCGTATTTTTCTTTTTCAAAAGCAAAAAGTGAAAAGGAGAAGGGAGAGACTCGAAGGACATTGGGCGTGTAAAAAGGTACATCTCCATTATTGTCCTTTGCCTTATTATTTTTTTTTTTGAAGTCATCAAATTGATTGACTGTAAACTAGAAACACTACGGAGTTGCCTCTGCGCGTTTTGGATGGCAAATGGGATCGGATTCAAATATGTGAAATGTCATATTGTGAACTCAGAGACGAGGTGAGAGGGCTGACCTTGTTAAGTGCGAAGTGAGCTCCTATGGCAAACTCAGAGACAGTGACGAGCACCAGCAACACGGTAGGAGGTGAATACCAGGTCTTCCTAAGTTTTAGAGGGCCTGATACTCGTCTTTCATTCACCGATATCCTCCACCAAGCCTTGGTAGATGCCGGGATTCGTGTTTTCATCGATGACAAAGGGCTTCAACATGGTGAAAAAATTAGCAACCTTTTGCAAGCGATCGACAGTTGCAAGCTTTACATACCCATTTTCTCCAGAGATTACGCGTCAAGTCACTGGTGCCTTGACGAGCTTGCGAAGATGGTGGAGAACACCTCTAAACATAAAGAAGATGGGAAAGAGAAGGTCATATTGCCCATCTTCTGTGACGTGAAGCCCAAAGATGTGAAGCTGCAAACACCGTTATACAAGGATGTCATATCGAATTTGGAGCAAGAGATGGAGGATCAGGAGCATAAGTTCAGCTCCAAGAATATAAAGACGTGGCGGGAGTCTCTCATAGAAGTTGGTGGCATCAAGGGATGGGAGGTGGAGAAACATTCAAGGTAACAATCTAACCATGATTGTGAAAATTATTTTGTATAATCGGGCTGCCATTTTTTTATTTAAGTAAATATTCCGATACATTAATTCATTAGATGTTTATATTTTGCTTCTTCTACCCTTTTTTTGCTAGAAATTCTGATTCTTCTACCTGATATAAAGATCAAACATTTCTCTTCTATATTTTTGAACTTGATCGCGTCCCCACCCGGTTGGTTAGTAGATGGTCAATATGCAAATTTGTCACGTTTGCTCAATTGAAACTGTTCAACTTTGTGGCAGCCCTTTAAAACTCATCCAGGCTATTGTTGACGAGGTTGTAGCCAAGCTCGAGACAAAACGGAGACGTGTAACCCGAGATTTCGTTGGAATGGAAGATCAAATAGAAAACATAAAGAAATTATTAGACATTGATTCTGGTGATGTGCAGTTCATTGGAATCTACGGGATGGGCGGCATCGGTAAAACAACACTTGCCAAGATTATCTTCAACGAACTATGTCCTCGATTTGGCAGAAACTGCAGCTTTCTTGATGACGTGAGGGAAACGGCAAAAAGCAAGGACATAGTCCAGCTGCAAAAAAAATTATTGTCCGATATATCTTATTCTAGAGTGGCTCAGAATATTAATAACATTGATGGAGGGATTGATACGATTGAAGCAACAATTTCCAACAAGAAGGTGCTAATTGTATTGGATGATGTTGATGAGGCCAACCAGATCCTACAACTAATCGGAGAGAAATCTTTGCATCAAGGTAGTAGAATACTTGTTACTACCAGGGACAAGAACGTTCTGACTAACAGGAAACTTAAGTACAAATTTAAGGATTGTGATATGATGGGGTTGATCGGTCAAGATGCACTTAAACTTTTTAGTAGGCATGCCTTCAATGAAGACTCTCCTCCAGCTGATTATTGCGCTTTTTCAAAGGACATTGTCGATACTACATGTGGACTACCTTTAGCTCTTCAAGCAATTGGTTCATCACTTTTTGGGAAAAAGAGAGAGCTATGGGAAGAGTGGCTAGAGAGGCTACAGAACACACCTCATGAGGATGTCTTGGCAAAGCTAAAGATTAGTTATGATGCCTTACGTGAGAATGAAAAAGAGATATTCCTTGATATTGCATGTTTTTTTGCTGGTAAGAGTAAGACTAATCCAATGTACGTGTGGAAAGCTTGTAATTGGTACCCAAAGGATGCCATCAATGTCCTCATTGACAGATGCATGATAAAGGAGTTAGACAATAAAAGGTTTTGGATGCATGATCAATTTAGAGACCTTGGAAGGAAAATTGCCAGAGAAAAGTGTATCGGATTGTGGGATGAAGACGACATCATTCGCAAATTAAGATCAACGGAGGTAAAGTATGGCCTAAATTGAATAGAAAATTGCTTATACCCTCTTCTTAATTCAAGATTCACTTTTTGATTTGAGAGCTACTCTTTTGTTTCATTTTCTCTTCTCTTCTACGAATTGGCAGATCAAAGAAAGCGTTCAAGCACTCAATTTGCCATGGAGTTTATATCGTCGTGGTATGACTGTCACTTCGGAGCAAATTAAACGGTTTCCACGTATGCGGTTTCTTTGGTTGTATGAGGCAATCTGCCAAGGTGACTTTACGGGCTGTCTTTTTGAGTTAAAATGGATCCGTTTGTCTTACCGTAATGTTCATCAACGTTTGGAGGCAGCCAATTTGTTGCATCTAGAAAACGTCGTCGTGGCGAATCTTTCTGGGATAGAAATCACAAAAGATGTGTTAGATAGCCTAATCAAGGTATGCCGGTTTCCCTCTTAGTCTAATTTTCTCATTCAATGAAGGACAGAATTTTATGGATTTTTTATTTAATTTTCTCATTGGTACCCTGAATGCATATTTATTTCTTGTTTGTCCTGCTCTTTCATTGGCTTTTGTAGGGGGCAAGGAAATTGAAGGTTCTCACTATTGAGGATAGTACTTTGATGAGTGGGACACCAACCTTTCCCGAGTGCTCAAATTTAGAGAAGTTGAAATTTTCTATATATGATTCTTTGATGGAAATTGATCACCGGATGATGGAGCCGAGTTTTAAGGATTATTTGCAACTTAAAAAATCGACTGGACAAATTGGATATTTACAGAATTGGCGGCACCTCTATCTTGATGATTATGATATCTTCATTAAACTTCTTGGCTCTGTTTCAAAATTAAAGTTGTTAACGAAGCTGGATGTACATTGCACACCAATTGTAGAAGTCCCCCATACATCGGGCTGGTTTCATCCACTCCAAGCACTGGACTTGGATTATCGTCATGAGATACAAGAGTTGCCAAAGCTCCCCATGAGTTTGACCACTCTACGGGTGAAATCTATTTGGTTGCTGACTATTCCTAACCTCTCATACCTTACAAATCTAGTTGAGCTGGTCCTATCCGATGACCTTGAAGACCATGAATTTAGAGAGGCATCAAATGTAATTCAAACTTGTGACTTGCGGTGGATCGGGATGTTGTCCAAACTGAGGAAGCTGTACCTTTGCTTTTCAAATGTCTGCGCACCAACTACACAGTTGGATTCGCTTTCTCTGCTGAAAGAACTTACTATACATGGCATAGGCTTGCCAGCTTTCAAACAACTTCCTCCAAACTTGATAGATTTAGAGCTCTACGAAACTCGAGGGAAACAAGTACACCTCGGTGGGCTTCCTCCATCGGAAAAGGAGACTCTATTCCTTTCAACGAGTTCAGGAAAATCGAGAGAAAGTAAGGTGCACCAGCAACTAGATGTTCAATTTCTAGATGTCTTAGAATCGTCGGAGAGATCACGTATTCAGGATTGCAAATCTTCTAAGAGGTTGGTTTGTCTGCAGGGGGAGCCGGGGTGCAGTGAACCACAAGCTCCCGAGTTGACTGATCATGGGAGGGAAGTCTTCCGTTTCCCAAGCTCCCAAAAGATGCTTGTAAAATTTATTCTGTCAGGGTTCACCGAGGTACAGGATATTCAATTTGGTACTGCGTTTGAATCATTGGAAGAATTTCAAGTAAAAGAGTGCTTTTCGTTAAAAAGCTTAGGTGGTTTGTCAAACTTGAAGAATTTGAAGCAGTTAGAGATTGACGACTGCCCGAGCCTGAAGGTTGTCGAGGGCATTGATGAATTAGAGTTTTTGGATTACTTGAAAATTAATTACTGCGGATCAGTGAGAAGGATTTTTGATCCACTGAGCTCAAAAATACCAGATAATTGCTCGATACTCATACGGGGTAGCGGGGAGTTCCCCGACTGTCATACTTGTCCCTTAGGAGGTTATAGGTTTGACTGTTGGAAGTCTTACAGAGAGAAGATTCTAAATGGAGCGAAGCACGCGTGGAGCTATGAAACAGAAACAGTGGACTCTGAAACAGAAATAGGCGATTATGTGCAGAAAACGGTGTGCCTTCTTTCTATTCATAGATCATACGTTTTTTCTTCTGCTTTGCTTGCTTTCTATTTCTGCTTTAGTCTAGTGAAGAGAGACAATGAACTGATTCTAAAACGCGCAACCAAGAAAAATCTTATTAAAATTCCCCATCTTACTGGGAATCTCCATATGTTGTGTGTGTCCACTTCGGTGGCGACGTTGGGTATCTTACATCCCTCACCATCTATAACAAAAGGGCCTTTCTCAAGAGAAATTTAGTCCCAATAGATCTCAACTCACTTTATTGTTTCCTTCTGCAGGGCCAGAAAAATGAAGAGAAGAAAAGGAAGAGATAGACAGAGTCGGCAAAAGAACAAGAAAAAAGAAAGGGAAAAAAGGGCCTGAAGTGGATTTTAGGACCGAAGTGGGTTGGTCGGTCTCAAATCGCGAATCGAATTAGGATTAGGGTTCTTATTCCTTTCTCCCGCTGCTCAAGCAAATCGCTGTCGCTCGCTTCTCGGCGACTTCGCGCCCAATCCTTGCTTGCTCCTCGCAAGCTTAAGTCTGTCGTTCGCCGTCGTCTCTCCTTTCCCAGGTTCTGTCGTCCGCGAGCTTGAAGCTCGTCATTCGTGAGCTTCGAGTTCGATGTACACGAGCTTCAAGTCTTTCTTCAGTGCCACTTTTCACTCTCGTGCACACTTTCTTCTTCAGTGCCGCTCAGCTGGAGGAATTTGGTGCCACATGAGGCTCGAATGGTTGCATTCATTAACTCCATGAGTGGCGGGAGTCATGGGCCTGAACTCGAGCTCTGGATCACTAGCTAATCGCTGAAGAACAAGTAGGAAAGGTGCGGCAGTTGGTGTTCTTTTTTTTTTTTTTTTCTTTTTTTGGGGTGTTTTTTTGGTGTGGCAGTTGGTGTTTAGTTGAATATAATCGTGTGATTTGTTTTTGCATAGTTAAGCATGAGCTGTAGCTCTAGTTTCATATGCTAATAGTTGTATAAGGGTCTGTATGCCTAGCTTAGTTATGTTGCTATGCTTTTGTGAACTGCTCGATTGAGCGTAATCCTGTGCACAGGATATTAAGCATCTTCTCGTGAAGAGTTTGTCTATAAGTACATTTGAAAGTTTGGTTAATGGTCGCTTTAATAAGTATCCACTGTCTCTTTATTACCTGTGATGAGCTCTTGATGATTGAAAATGAAGCAGCCAGTGCTTCTCTTCTTGCTTCATCATGCAGAATTAAAATGGGATATCTAGGTTTTTTTTTTCTTTATATTTTGGGCAGTTGTGGTTTCCATTGGTAATTTGAGGTCTACTGCATATGGTTGGGGATTCCACAGGTCAAATTTACTACGTGATCGACTGGACAATTGGCTAGACAAAATACACACGGTTTTGTTATCTGTTGAAGTAGAAACACCAAATCTTGTTGCGTCATGATTGCTCCCACGTTCCTGTTCTCCCTTTTGCACATATCTTCTAATTTGAATTGAAAGAAGTGAGAAAAATGAGCCACTTAGGAAGGTGCTTGGTCAGGCTCTTTTGCATCTTAATTTACTTGCTTGGTGCTTTATTGTTTTATGCCCAATTCTCCTGCTGAATCAGCAATTCCTTCCTTCCGACTTTCTCACGTCTAAGATGAGTCCTAAGGAATGTCTTGAAACTGTGGCAGCTCGGTTTTATCCTTTGGATGTGTACATTGGAACATAATTAGAAGACCACCATGTATTTAAGCAAATACATGAGTTTCTAAGCACCAATCAGAAATTAGTAACCAGCGAAAGAGCTCCAGCATGAGGTTATGACATACTTGCTAGATTGGGTTGGGTTGCTAGATTTGCTCCATATTATTCAAGGGGAGGACATTGGACTGGAGAAACTTTCGTTATTGCTTAGCTAGGGGAGGAAAGAACTGCAATTCTTTTGAGGCCCTCCGTGACTGCTTATGAGAATGCAATTTTCGATTGTCGTTCATTGCGGGTCTTACGCGTTTGAAGTGTGCTTCCTTGCTCAGTTAGCAAAGCATTCTAGGATTTAAGCGGTTCTCTTAATCTCATGATTACTACTTTACTAAGTCTTGAGGTTATTCAGATTGGGATACTTGCCGTCAATTGTGGACCTGCTGTGTCCCCGAATGTAGACTTCTTGAACTGCACATGGTAGGATCCTAGGAATTGCAAAGAAAAATTATTTGAACAGATGATTTATGAAATTCATTAAGTATGCTTGACGTCGAGTTTACATTCTCAAAATATACTGTCACCAAGATTAAACCGTATTTAATTTATATGAGACTATAGTCTTACCGATCCTAAGGAGATCATTGTCTTGTGAAGATTGTAGCTTAATAATATCTTAGGCGACTCTAAAGTTTCTTTACCTTTTGTGATGGTACGGCGAGATTCTGGAATCTTAGTTGGCATTTTGGCGACAAATAGTCCCTTGTAGATATAGCTATTAGACCGAATGATTTTCTCCAACTATTAAATACTACCACGTAGATTAGTTGAGAGAGCAAGGACATTAGTGTGTTGTCTTAGGATATCTTAGATGTCAGTGGTTCACACAGTGATTATACCATCAAGATGGAAGCCAAGGCTGTTTGCAATGGTATCATTTCAGGTGAGACCCTGCACCGGGAATGCAACCAAACCCGCCATCCAAAGTTTGGCAACTCACTATATATCTGACAGCATTCTCCACATTTATCGAATCCAACCGAGTCATTTTCAGAAACTGACAGGAAGTGGACAAGAGAACAAGAAGAGAATTGTTAAAATGTCATCCCTATCTTTTCATCAGACAATATGCACTCAACATGTTTATCGCCAGCAAGCTCTCCCATCAATCAATAAGGGACTACATATCAATGAACATGGAATCAAATCTTACACATGCCACATAAGAACTCAGCAAGTCCAACGCAAAAAGTATGCAGTTACAAAATTTTGTGAGGTCATCAAGGATCATAATGATCCTATAAATTTAACAACAGATTATGTTCAACTTCGTTTTGAACAATCACATGCACATTAACATGGAAAAAGGGGAATTAAGCACATCTCTCTTCCCAATTGGAGAAGATAGGTCCATGCTCAAATTGCTCGCATTCCCAATTTCTGCCTCAATCAACAAATAATCTCTAGTTCAAAGAAAGCACGCCATTTCGACAGACAAACAAGCACGTCCAACGAAAGTAATTCCACGGACACCCGTCGGCAATTACGGCTCGAACGCAACTACGGCACAACATTTCTTAAATCTTCATCTCACCTTCTTACACTACTATTTATTAGAGTCACCACAAGAGATCTCCGACATTTTCTAGCTACCCGAGCCAGAAACCAGCCAGGCCCAGGTCAAAGACGATCTAATCAGCGAGAAACAGTCGCGACATCCACGGAAACTGGCTTAAAAAGGCAAAATAGATATGAAATTGAAGAACAGAAGCGGCGGCGTGACGATTAGTAGTGAAAAACGCTCGCAGAAGCTCCCCGAAGACCTTAGCAGTCGTTCGATCATAGGTGAATTAGAGTGAAAACGAAGGTTTGAGCTCGATTCAGAACCAAAAATGCTCTTCAAGTCGACTGAAAGATGAAACTTTATTTCGTTTTTCTGAGGAACGAAGGTTTT
The DNA here is from genome assembly GCA_007663325.1 of Eucalyptus pauciflora. Classification (NCBI taxonomy): domain Eukaryota; kingdom Viridiplantae; phylum Streptophyta; class Magnoliopsida; order Myrtales; family Myrtaceae; genus Eucalyptus; species Eucalyptus pauciflora. Next base: position 1,173,156 of record VMYD01000045.1, on the reverse strand, counting down.
AATAAGCCCAAAAAGCTTTTTGGGCCGACAAAAAATGGGCCCAATTGTCCATTTTCTTCTCCTGAATTTTTTTTTTATTATCCTCCATTTATTTTGCGGAAAATGAATAATGCAAAAAATATTTTTCAAAATATTACTTATATTGTTTACAAAAATGAATGATCCGGAAATGTTTTTTCACCAAAATGTTTAAACATAAATTGTTATTAATAATGAAAATATTATTTATTGACTATTTATTTTGAACGATACAATGATCATTTTTTAGAAAAATGGTTTCGGGATTATTATTTTTTCATGAAACAAACACGACATAATTATTGTCAAATGCTTCACCTGAATTTGACCAGCTGCATTTGGCACCACAAAATAATATCTAACCTAATATGATTAAAGGAAACTTTATATTATTATTGGGCCCGCCGTCAGTATGTAAAAGACAAACGTAGAGAGCTTTGGCTAAATTTCTTAATCATCAAGTCTCTCTACCGGGCAGTATTTCTTAAGAGCTTAACATTTAATTGCGTTGAACTTTAATTTAGTCGATCGATATTTCATTAAATTCCCTCTAAGCTATGCACCAATGTAGTCTCGGACAAACACAACCCTGATATAACCTAATATCATGGCTGCAAAAGTGCCTTTGAAGTCAGTTTAGCATGTTTCGAAAAAATTCCCTATCAAAACAAAAGATTAGATAATAAAAGAGACAATACTGTAGACACACATGTTTTAGCAGCTTGAAATTTAGGCTTGTCAGATTACTCCATTGATCTCAACCTCCATCATTTATGGTTTGCAAGCAAACTAAACAAGACATAGGGGAACTGATATCTCCATTTCAATATTGTATTTTCACCGTTTGAAAAGGGATATTAAACACAAGTACAAACTCGTTATAACACGACCCTTAGTTTTATAACATGGGAAGGTGGTTTAGGCTTGAAGAAGCTACAAACACAAAATCAAGATTGCGTTCTCAGGAATTTGTAGAAGTTGTTGCTAGGAGCAGAGTCCGTTTTGGTTACTTGGGTTATTGTTTACTTGCTGTAACAGATTTATGTATTGTCTGTTACTACTAAAAGTTAGGTCCATTCTTAGGCGACATGCGATTGGCGATGGACAGGGCACTTCATCTGTGGTGTCATCGAGGCACCCTCATGGCATTTTTAGAGGGTGTTTATCCTCATAGAGCAATTCATGATATTGCCCTAGATATATCAACTCTTTTGTAGCTGTTGTTATTAGTTAGAGATGAGTGGTCTTGTCTCTAACAAGATCAGATCTATTCATGCAAATACAAGACAGCTTTATGCGGGACGCTTTAATCCTCGTCATATTGCTGAAGATAAGATTGATGTTCACTAGAAAGTGGGTACGATGGAACTTCCCTTGTGAGGCAAAGGGGGAGATTTGCTGGGCTGGATCCACCTCTTGTGAGCCCCATCTCATCATTTTAAATTCAAAAAGAAAAGAAAAAAAGATAGGGCTGAATGTTCTTGATTTAGAAGATAGAGAAGAGCAATTCAATGTTACAAAGAGAAAGAGGCAGAGAGCTTTGCTTTGAAAAAGAGAAGAGGCACTTCGGATTCAATAGTGTAACTTTGTTGGGATTGGCGGAAAGTTCGGTATGCTATACGTGAGTCCAAGATCTACAAGTTGATTGATTTTGTTTGTTAAAATCTTCTCCAAATTGTCTCTTAATTTTCTTTGCAGCGGTTAGATCTTTCTTGCTTCTTTGTATTAATTCACCTTTGCTGTGATGATGTTTTGCTAATGTGAAGAGCCTCTAGCTGTGTTATTAGAGATAAATTATTATGTATTTTGCTATTATTAATGATTAGTGGAAGATTTTGATTGGCCCAATGATTTTTCTTGTATTGAGTTTTTCACGTAAAATATGTGGGTGTTGGTTTGCCTTGCTTTAATATTCAGCATCATATTCACTGTTTTAGGGTTAATATTGTTGGAATATCGTGACCGGTTGCTATTGGGGCTAATTTAATATTAGTTGGTTGATTTTTGGGGAAACATTGATCCTGAAGAGGCATAAGCAATAAATTGTTGCCATTTCCATGTTACAGAATAGGATTGCTTGTTTGTCTATCGCAAATAAAGAATGGTGTAGCAATGAGTTCGCGAATTCCTTTGGTGTCTAGTAATTGGAAGTACGGTTGCAAATGGGTGGCTTTTTTATTGAAAAATATGTCCCACCCGATCAACTTCAGGCCCGGTTGAAAGGTTCAGGCCTAAACAAGTCCTCTTGGATTGGCATTAATTTAATTTTGGGCTGGGTTAGGCCCAAAATATGACTGACTTAAAATATGAGAGAAAAAGACACGAAGAATTTCTAGTCATCTCCGATATCCACAACGCTGTTGGAAATCAACGCAACACCGTTGAGAAAGCCACAGGCGGCTGAAGCCACCGCTCTCTGCTTCAAAAGTCGAAGCCAATTGGGTGGGCTTCTATTGAAAAGTGTTCCGACCTTTGTCCTTACTCCCCTCATCAAACACGAACACCATCGACAAATTGCCTGTGGGCTTGGGCTCAAGATGGTGTTGTCGCTCCAAATTTTCTTCGATGAAGAAAATTTACTTTTTTTTGTTTCTTTAATCTTTCTGATAAGGACACAGGAGCCACATTGAGTCAACTTGGCATTTAACGGTCACATAAGCATTTTTTTTTTCATCTTTTAATGGAAGATCCAATGTGAATAGATAAATCATAGTTCAAGAATTTGATTGCAAAAAAAAGAAGTTGTCAAAGACGGCATTGCACAAAATTATAAAGTTTAAGGGTTTCTGGTAGCGTTACGCCATATCAAGAAGACAACTTGCAAAAGAAAAGTGGGAAGTTTTTGGCATCGGTCATCTAAACTTTAGCATCGCTATGAAACATTTCTTTCAATGCCTAAGAGATGGATTATATCTCATATATATTGTGTCATTTTACTACGTGGAGGGCACAATCATTGGTTTGATTACATCGATAATACAAAGTTTAGGCAAAACAATAATTAAAGACATGGTCGGACTTGAATACAACTTTATGATAAAGCACCGCCATCTTCCCAATTTTCTCATTCCCTCATTTTTCAAATGCAGAACCGCAATGTTCTAGTAAATTTGATATTGGTCTCGCGTCTTGTATTACGTCGCGATTACAAGTGAACCGTGATATGGTTCAAATCATGTATTTACCATTTCTGTAAGGAATTCGATAGATTGAAATAATTTTCCAACTTTTCGGCGGTCGGTGCCCACACGCGCGACTCGCGCGCTTTGGGAAAAAGGAAAACTCACAAGGAGACCACCGACCCTCGCTAGACCGCAAGCCCAACTTGTCCAGTTGCGCGCTCGATGGTGAGCACCTCCCTCGCCATCACAAGTGGCGAGGTGGGTTCCCTGCCACGTGTAAAGAGGGATGTGCCGTGAGCATGTGATGTCAGGATCGTAACCGCATATCCAATTCCCCAAAAAGCATACTTGCCGAATGCGTGCACACAAGAATGTGAAAGAAAAGGAGTGGGTTTTGGTGTGGTACGATTTCATTTCAGAAGTGAGTTTCGACTCCCACGCTTTGTAAGGAGACAGAGCAAAAGTCTGAGAGTGAGTGTTAGAGTAGGATTAGCGTAGGACCGACAAAAAAAAAATGCTTCGGATCACTAGCTAATCGCTGAAGAATAGGCACAAGTGATGTGACAGTTGTTTTCTTTTTTTTTTTGCTGTTTTTTTGGTGTGGCAGTTGGTGTTTAGTTGAATGTAATTGTGTGATTTATCTTTGCGTAGTTAAGCATGAGCTCGAGCTCATGCTCTAGCTTAATATGGTAATAGTTGTATAAAGGTCTGCTTTCTTGAATTTGTTTGACTATTTGTATGCCTAGTCTAGTTATGTTGCTATGCTTTTGTGGATTGCTTGATTGAGTGGAATCATGTGCCGGAGTGTTGTGCATCTGTTAGTTAGCGTATTAAAAGAATTATGTCTATTTGGTGGGCTGACTTGAGATTAGAAAGCTTTAAAATTCTAGAAACAGCTACGATGGAGAACGGCGATGCAAATGTTTGCAATCGACCATATGAGAATCGAACCATTCCCATGAATGTTATTGCAGAGTGCACAAAACTTTCAACATAGGATGTTGAACATATTCTCGTGAAGAGTTTTTATGTAAGTATATTTTAAGGTTTGAATAATGGTCGCATTAATGAGTATCCATTGTCTCTTTTATTACCTGTGAAGAGCTCTCAATGATTGAAAATGAATCAAACAATGCTTCTCTTCTTGGTTCATCATCCATAATTAAAATGGAATATTCAGGTGTGTGTCTATAAATATATATATATATATATATATATTTTTTTTCCCATTGGTAATATGAGGTCTGTTGCACATGGCTGGGGATTCCGTAGGTCAAATTTACTACTTGGCCGACTGGACAATTGGCTAAACAAAATACACACGGCTTTGTTATCTATTGAAGCAAGAACACCAAATGTTATCGCTTCATGATTGCTCCTACATTCCTGTTCTCTGTTTTGCAAATATCTTCTTATTTGAATTGAAAGAAGAGAGAAAAATGAGCCACTTTGTAGCAAGGTGCTTGGTCAGGCTCTTGTGCATCTTAATTTACTTGCTTGGTGCTTCATTCTTTTATGGCTAATTCTCCTCCGGAATCATTATACTTCCTCAAGTCTAAGATTAGTCCTAAGGAATGTCTTAAAATTGTGGCGACTCGGTTTTATCCTTTGGATGTTCATTGGAACATAATTAGAAGACCACCATGTATTTAAGCAAATGCAGGACTTACTAAGCACCAATCAGAAATTAGAAACCAGCGAAAGAGCTCCGGCGTAAGGTTGACACACTTTGCGCTTCATGAGACTCCGCACCAGGAGTGCAACCAAACCCGCCATCCAAAGTTTTGCAACTCACTATATATCTTATAGCCTTCTCCACATTTACTGAATCTTCGAAGGGAAACGAGCATCAACTTCGCCCCATATATCCCCAGAGAAAGATCCATCTTCGTTTTGCAGTGCTTTGATGTCTGAATAATTGTTCAGGCACAACAATGTAGAGCATTTAATACCAGAGATTATCCAACAATAGCAACTTCGATCTCCATAGAGAGCCCCCTCATCAATGTTTGGCTATAAAGTAACCTTAATCAAAATTTTACAACATTTAAAAAGTTGACATAATCTGAGCTCTTACATGGAAAACAGAACCTAAGGTAAGTTTATTACTCTCATGATGTTGAAAACATAAAAACATAAAATAATACCGAGGGACTTGCATCTATGTAAGAGTTTGGCAAATTAGGATACTTCATTCCAAATGATACAATCTGTCTCCTTGTTGACGTCTAGAACATTTAACTTGTCATAAAGGGGCCAAAACTTGCACGGCACTGAGCGTATACAGCAGGTGCGGAACATGTCCCGTGTTTCCACCAAAGACAACTTGTAAAAGCAGCCGTAGGTGACATGCACTTTGTCCCTTAGAGTGAAGCTATAATAAAAGATGATGAATAAAGCAACACTAATCACCCCTAAGATGTGGTCATTATTGTAATAAAGGCAATCTGTTAATCCCGAGCTAAAATGTTGATCGTTCTTTCAAATACTGCATGTTTTTCATGGGTACTTAAGAAAGAAGCCAAGAGATAAATAATTACAAACCAGACTCATGCTAGCATTGCAGGATCCACAAAACAACTTCATTTGAATCCACGGCGTCAAGTTTTCAAGAAGTTCTAGAGTGGTCAATCCCTAATATGCTCCATTCAATCTCAGGTGCTCCATAACCACCGACTCAAAACTATCCTTTTTCTGAGTGCAAGATCAACCCAAAAACTCAAATCAGTAAACTCCGAAATGTGAATAGCAGGTCCAGATAAACCAAGTCATTTTCAGTAACTGGCAAGAAGTGGACAAGAAAACAAGAAGAGGATTGTGAAATTTCATACCTACCTTTTCAACGGACAATATGTACTTGACATGTTTATTGCCAGCGAGCTCCCCCATCTGTCAATAAGAAACTACGTATCTTTGAACATGGAATCAAATCTTGCACATGCCACGTAAGATCTCAGCAACTCAAGCGCAAAAGGTATACTATTACAAAATTACGTGAGGTCATCAAGGATCATGAGGATCTTATATATTTAGGGTGCGTTTGTTTGTGTTTCTGTTTAAAAACTGTTCTAGGGAACAGAAACAAAAAAAAGTGTTTCTGTTCCGGGGAATAGTTTTTGAACAAATATGAGCGTTTGGTAAACTTGTTCCTAAAATAAAAAAAGAACAGAAATATGTTTGGTAAATTATGTTCTTTTTTTATTTCTTTTAATTTTTTAATGTTTTTTTTATTATTTTTCATTATTTTTCTTTATTTTTTTTTTATTTTTTTTTTTGCTTTGGTCGCCGGCGGCGTCCTCGGCGGTTCACGAACTGGCTCGGACAGAAGCGCCCTCGCTCGCCGCGAAGCTCGCTCGAGCAGCCTAGCCGGAGAATCGGCCACCGCCAGCGACGCGATGGCGCGGTCTGGCGAGACGAGCCCGCCGGCGGGCTCCTGGAGCCTGGGGAGCGAGATCTAGTTAGGCCGAGCCTCGCTGAGGGCCGGCCCTCGTCGGCCGGTCGCCGGCCATGGCCGAGGCTGGTGACCGGCCAAAGCAAGAAGAAGAAGAAAAGAAGAAGAAGAAGAAGAAGAAGAAAAGAAGAAAAAAAAGAAAAGAAAAGAAAAGAGAGAGAAAATTTGTTTCTTTGTTTTTGTTCCAGAAACAAGAAACAACTTTTTTTTGTTTCTTGTTTCTGTTCTTTTTTTGTTCCCGGAAACAAAAGAACAGATTTGGAACAAAAACGCACACAAACGCGTTTCTGTTCTTTTTTTGTTCCCGGGAACAAAAAAACAGAAAAACTGTTTCGGAACAGAAAAAAGAAACACAAACAAACAGGGCCTTAACAACACATTATGTTCAACTTTGTTTTGAACAATCGCATGCATATTGAAAATGAAAAGTGGGAAAGAAGCTCATCTCCATTTCTAATAGGAGAAGATGTGTCCATGCTCAAATTACTCGCATTCCCAATATCCGACTCAAGCATAAAATAATCTCCAGTTCAAAGAAAGCAGGCCATTTAGACCAACAAGCAAATTCAACTGAAGCAATTCAACGGACACCCATCAGCAATTACGACTCAAAAACAACCACGACATAACATTTTTGAAATCTCAATTTCACCTCCTTACACTACTATCTATCTTGATTACCAAAACAGATCTTTCTTATTTTCTAGCCACCCGAGCTAGAAACCGCACAACTCCAGGTTAAAGACGATCTAACCAGCAAAAACAGTCACAACATCGACGAAGATCGACGCAAATTAACTTAAACAGAATAAAAAAGAATCAAATTGAAGAGCAGAAGCATCCGGCGCGACGATTCAAAGCGGAAAACACGCAGAAGTTCCCAGAAGACCTTACCGGTCGATCGAAAAAGATGAACTTGAGTGAAAATGAAGACGTGGGTTCGATTCAGAAACCCGACTGAAGATTCCGAGTCTTCCAACTCGGCTGGACCGCTGGCTTCCTTTCGCAACGGGCTTCGATCTTCTTGAGGAACCAAGGGCTTCTTTTGTTTCGGAAATCAAAAGCTTAAGAGGCATTGGGGCCGACAGAATTTGGGCCCATTTTATTGGCTAGATTTTCCGGTCTATTATTATATAAAAGAATATAATATTTTTTTTCGGTCCACTCAACTAAGTATGAGATGGAGTAACTGCCAATCAATTTAAACAATTAGGCTGATTGGAAACTAGGTCCACGTTTAATATTGATCATTTGCGAAAGCCAATGAAACTTGTCGTCGAAGGATTCATTTATGTGTGGGGAGGGGTTAGACTTCCCACAACGCTCTTTCAATTCCACATTTTCCAATTTCGTCCTCTAAATTCAATTCTCAAATAATTCCTAACATTACTTATGCGACTTATGATATTTTTAGAGACGTCATCAGTAAAATTCCTTTGTCATTTTATGCCCTGGCATGACTTCACGTGCCATGTCTGTTTGTGTTTGAAAGTATGCAATGATGTGTAAAAAATATTCTTGAAAGTATGATCTTTTTGAAAGTATTCTAGAAAATCACGATATCCATGAAGCTTCAGTTCACGATCAGGGGCCTTCGTCTCGAACCAGTTTGCCTGGATCGATTCTCGCGGCATTTGGATCTATGGGTTGATAGCGTTGCTTACCCTATCCATCTTGATGGAGGCAGCCTTGCCTTAATCCAAGCTCCACGATGTTGCTGGCAACCAAAAAACCTTCCCTTCGAGCTCGAGGGTCCCTCTTAACAATATCCATGTCGTCCATGAAACAAATCGTTTTTTTTTTTGGTTTGGATTGGTTTCAACTTTTTTGAAACCAAACCAAAACCGCGACGCCACATTGTATAAATGATTGATATTGCTAATTATTTTTACCATTTATACATGAAATAGCCATTTAAATAGGTTTAATTTTCGCTTTGTGTGAATTTATGAATTGTTGTCAACGCAGAATGCTAATACCTAAATTTTTTGAGATTGCACATTTTCTGCATCCTCATTTACGGCATTTAGATAGTACCAACATTTTGTTAGGAATAATGCATTCGCACCAAAGAAAACGTGAAACCTGACTACGAATTTCATTTAAATTAGTCCGCTTGTGAATTGAATTTGAGTGGATCCCAACACGCAAAATGTGCCATGAATTCATCTGAACTTCCGAGTCCAAGCCCGCACGACCCTGGCTCCCTTTCATGGGCTCGACCAAGAGGGAAATATGCGACAGACTTATCCGACCAGCACAAGTGAAAAGGAATTATGCTGCACGTGTGAAAAGAAAGACGAAAGAAGAAAGGAAATAAAATCAAAAACCTGCGTGGATTTTTGTGTTAGTTTATGTTGATTGTTCCTCGTGTCTCAGCAAGCATAAACATGGAAATATAAATAATCCACATGATGTGATTCAATTTGAACACTTCAGACCTGTAACAGCGTAAAAGAATATTTTTATTTTTATTTTTATTTTTAATAAATATTTAATTTCGGCAATTAGTATAGATGTACTCATCCACCCTTGATTTCACATATTGTGGAATAGTTTTGCTTTAATTCATAGCATTATATCGCTTTAGTTTTCTTTATTTTCTGGTGTTTATTAACTCATTCCCACAAGAAGTTTAGGTTGAAATTCCAAAGAACGTAGTGCAATTTTTCACGAAAATCTGGGTTTATATAACATATTATTTTGGTATCTAGTTTCTAGTTCAAATTTATCTCAGCACTTAGTTATTTTTTAGTTTAATTTCGTTTCACTATAATATATATAGAAGGGGTTAATGTGAAAAAGCCAAAAAACAGATAGATTTTATTAAAAAAAATATACATCTAGGAGGATAATTTAGAAATCATGCATAATCATAAATAGATTTTGTTTTCTTAACATTGCATTGCACTTTATTTAGCATTAAGTAGATTTTATTTCTTGATGTAATACTTCATTTTAGGAAAGTAGTTTATATATATTCATGAAGTATCAGTTATTTACTTTCTGGTTTTAAGCCATAGTTTATTTTGGAGATTTTACACTGAGTTTCTATTAATAGCTCAAGGGGCATGTCCCGGAACCTTATAACAAGGCTTTTATTGATTTTTTTCCCTGATACGGGTTGGGTCCTTTATTTTCCTACCTTTTATTTGCTCTATTTGTCTCAGTATTAGTGGATTTTATACGTGTTTGCTTGAGTGAATTTATGCATGATCGCCTGCCTTTCTCAACATTGAGAATAAAATGGGTAACTAAGATTGGAAAGACCACATGAATAATTGTTTTAATAGTAAAGAGAAAGTATACAGCATTGGGCTTGAGATATATCTTGCCTAATCAAGTCTCCTGACTCACAAATCTCATGTTTGCAGAAGTAAGATGGACTCCCGCATTTTACTTGACTCCTAATTGATTCATAAAAAGTTAGTGGTGACTCTCAATCAAACGAAATAATTAATTGAAACAAGTTGAGATTGATCGTGCCAAGAGCAAGCATCACCTCCCAAGAGGGGCCATTTGTGCTTGCTTGGTGATCCAGCAACTTCCTCGGGGATCTCGCTTTGGAAGTTTCGTGACATGGAATTTGGTTTTTTTCTCATAAAATTACAAAGGATGAAGAGGAAAACTAAAGAAGAAAGAACGATTAAGCCAAATCAAACCCAAAAAAAATTTAAAAAAATGGTCTGGCTTGGTTTGATCTTTAACTATAATACAGTCTAGCTTGGTTCCTCTTTTCTTCAAACCGTATTTATTATTGAAAATAAAACAAGTGATTGAATAAAATGTACAAAATAAGAAAATAAATCGGATATTAAATTTACGTGATTTGTTATGTAATCTACGTCCACAAGGAAAGGAGCACACAATTCCATTATAGATAAAATTACAATGCAACCAAGATTATAATTTTATTCAAGTCATTCAGATACCCTTGGTGTTTTTATCCCTTAAGTACAACTAATAACTCTATGTTTTTTACCCTCATAATTTCTTTCAAAATAATATCTCAATTTGCATATTAACACAAGATTTAATCAGCTTTAATTTTGACTAACTTCACGAAGAAAACTTTTTTGAATCAGAACCTTAAGAGGAAATTTTCAAGCTCCTCTGTGCAGTCCTCGGAGCTCTCATTAAGAGCCCTTCCTCTTCGAATTTAAAGAGGAAATTCACTAGAAGAAAATAAAGAAGAAGAAAGGAAAAAATGACTGGCCATCGTTAAAAGAAACCATTACTGCAACTTTCTTCGTCGTTTTCGTTTCCCTTCTGTACTGTCCGATGTCAGCAGTGGCCATTATCGGTCTGTCTTTTTCCCTTTCTTCGGCCAAGTAAAGTCGTCCTCTTATGGTCAAGACGAGCACGGCTCTCTTTCTTTCCACGCCCAAAATCAGATTTTTTTTTTTTTTTTTTAATTCAAAAGTTCAAAGGCACCAAGAAGAAAGGCGAAAGGGCGTGTGAAATGGTACATCTCCATAGTTGTATTCAACCGACCAAAAAACTGGTACATCTCCATAATTGTCCTCCATCTGATTTTTATGAAGCCATCAACTTTATGCACTATTAATCGAAAGCTGTGGCTGCTGTCAAGTTGCCTGTCCGTAACTTTCGATCAAATCTCATGAGTCACGCAATACCAAAGTCCAAAATGATGTCTATCACTACCGAAAGTGGCGTCGGACTTCGGGTGTTCAAATCAAGAATTTTGTCTATCATATCTCACAGTAAACAGCCTTTTCTCCTTTCATAATGTAACGCGCTTGCTCTTCTTTTGTAAATTTTTGAAGGAGGATGATATGGTGGAGAAGGTCTTCCCATTAATGAAATGTAATGTTATTATTGCTAAAATGTCCAAAACAAAAAAAAAGCAGCGGAAATTTTAATAACAATGAATCACTCACTTGAAATAAACGCATTTAACTTAAACTTTTCTTTAGGAATATTTTTTATTATGCATTTATATGGATAAATTCCGTTTTTATCTGTATAAATATGTTTAACCATAGATATAGCTATAAACTAATTATAAATGATTTAAACGTTTGAAAATCAGATTTTTTTAATTAAAAAAAAATTGGTCATAAATTCAAAAGTTCAAATGCACTAAGAAGAAACTCCAAAGAAATTGGGCTTGTGAAAAGGTAGACCTCCATAATTGTCCTTCATCTCATTTTCTCTGAAGCCATCCACTTTATTGACCATAAATTGAAAGCTGCAACTGCTGTGAAGTTGTCTGTTCGTAAGTTTCGATTGAATTACGTGAGTCACGCGATACAAATGTCCAAAATGATGTCTCTCATTGAAGAAAGCGGCACCGGACTTCGGGCATTCAAATCAAGAATTTCATCATTTATTTCTCATAATAAATATCATTTTCTCCTTTTCTAATGTTATGCATTGGTTCTTCTTTTGTAAATTTTTCAAGAAGGATGATCTGGTGTAGAAGCTTTTCACATTAAGAATGTAACAAAAGCTCTTCCCATTAATGAATGTAATGTCATTATTGTTTCTGAAATGTGCAATCTAACAGAAATATAAGAGTTGCGCATTCGAAATGAATTGAGGCTGATTCAAGTTCTGATATATGTAAATATTTTGTCAACATGGAAATTTGTCACTTTTTCTCAATTAATATTGTTTGACATTGTGGCGGCTATGGGAATCTTATCACGTCGGTTGTTAATGAGATTGTGGTCAGGGTGAAGACAAGACAAAGGCAACTGACCAAAGATTTAGTTGGAATGGACGATTGAATAGCAACCATAGACAATTTATCAGACATCGCTTTTGACGGAATGCAGTTCATTGGAATCTATGGGTTGGGGAGCATCGGCAAAACAACACCCGCCAAGGTTATCTTCAACTAGCTATATCCTCGCTTTGGGAAAAGCTGCAACTTTCTTGTTGACACAAGGGAAATGCTAAAAACCAAGGGCCTAGTCATGCCACAAGAAAAATTATTTTTTGATATATATTATTCTAGAGTGACTCATTGACATGAATGTTAACACAAGATTTAATTGACTTCATTTTGTGTAATTTCACAAAGAAAAACTTTTTGAATCAAAACTTTTAAGAGGAAATTTTTCATCTCGTTGTGCAGTCCTTGGAGCTCTCATTGAGAGCTCTTCCTCTTCGTATTCACAGAGAAAATACACTAGAAGCAAATAAAGAAGAAAGGAAACAACGAGCGGCCATCGTTAAATGACACCATTATTGCAACTTTCTTCATCGTTTTCCTTCCCCTTTTGTCTCGTATCAGCGGTGGCCATCATCATTCTCTCTTTTCCCTTTCTTCAGCTGAGCAAAGTCGTCTCTTACGGTCAAGACCAGGGCGGTCTCTCTTTCTTTCGACGCTCAAAGCAACACCATGATGGGATGGCACCATGGCCATGGACAGGCCATCATCGCATTTCCTCTCACCACTCTTGATTAGAGGTCGAGTGTCGATAAGTCCCTTTCGATCCGGTTTTAATTCGGCTCCGACTTGAGATATATTTCAATGTTTATATAATTAGGTTTGGCTGATGTCCAAACCACACTAATTATATCATGCTCGCATTCTAGTAGTTTTCAATAAGAAAATAAGTGTCGTAAAAGATTTGCTTTTCGATATAAAGGCACATATATTGCAATATTTGTGGGGTTGAAGGTAATTAATTATGATAAAAAGTAAGTCTTTGAAGAGATCAAAACAAATACGTCATAGTGAGTAGTAAGCATACTGTTAGGTAGTGCTTAGGTGGAGCATTTTTGTGGTGAATGTAGCAAATCCAATCTCAATAGTTCGAAGGAAAATATTCTAATTGTCCAAAGTCTCATATGTCATAATGAGAGATATTCTTTAGGAATATTTTGTTATTATACATTTATATATATTGTGATTTTATCTATATAAATATGTTTAATTATAGATATAGCTATAGAATAATTATAAATGATTTAAACATTTGAAAAATGGAGTTTTTTTTTTTTTTTTAATTCAAAAGTTCAAAGGCACCAAGAAGAAAGGCAAAGATATTGGGCGTGTGAAATGGTGCATCTCCATCATTGGACATCTCGACCGACCAAAAAAAGTGGTACATCTCCATAATTGTCCTTCATCTAGTTTTTTCTGAAGCCATCAACTTTATTCACTATTTATTAAAAGCTGCAGCTTCTGGGAAGTTACCTATCCGTCACTTTCAATTAAATCTCCCGAGTCACGTGGTACAAACGTCCAAAATGATGTCTCTCATTGACGAAAGTGGCATTGGACTTCGGGTGTTCAAATCAAGAATTTTATGGTCATATCTTACAATAAACAACCTTTTCTCCTTTTTTAATGTAATGGGCTTGTTCTTCTTTTGTAAATTTCTAAAGGAGGATGATATGGTGGAGAAGCTTTTCACATTAAGAATGTAATACAAGAAAGCTCTTCCCATTAATGAATGTAATGTTATTATTGCTAAAATGTCCAATCCAAAAAAAAAAAAAACAGTTGAAATTTGACGAACAACGAACTTCTCACTTGAAATAAATGCACTTAAACTTAAACTTTTCTATAGGACTATTTTCTTATTATGCATATATATAGATAAATTCCATTTGTATCTATATAAATATGTTTAACCATGGCTATAGAATAATTATAAATGATTTAAACATTTGAAAATCAGATTTTCTTTTAAACATTAGAATCTTTTTTAATCTTGAAAGAAATTAATGCTTGCTTTTTATATGTTAGAAGCATATATTATAATTAGCAAAATTGATCCGCGAATCGAAGGAAGGAAAGTACATGATATTCTCTATATTTTGAAAGACATCGTCCTCGTGACTTTCTTAGACTTCTTCCTTTTCGGCCCATTATTGGCAATGGCCATCATTGATCTCGTTTTCCCTTTCTTCAGGTGAGCAAAGCCATCTCTTATGGTCAAGACCATCATGGTTTCTTTTTCTTTCTTTCGTGCTCACAGCAACACCAGGATGGAGTGGCACCATGGCCATTGACAGGCCATCACTACATTTCCTCTCACCAATTTTGAATAGTGGTGGAGCATCCATAAGTCTCATCTGGTCCTATTTCATCCAACAATTTCAAATTCGAAATATATTCTATCATATTTATATAATTTGATTTGGTTTAACGTCCAATGCACACTAACTGCACCATGCTCACATTCTAATAGTCATCAGTAGAAAATAAATGATCATTTGCTGTTTAATATAATGGCACATTTTATGAGAATATTTGAGTTGTTAAAGGAAATGGCTTATAATTAAAGGAAGTCTTTAAGGCAAAGAGATTAAAATAAATATTTCATAGGAAGTAGTACGTATATGCTTAGGTAGAGCATTTGTTGTAGAGAATGCAGCAAATCCAATCTCTATAGTAAGAAGGAGATATTTCTGATTATCTACAGTCCCAAGTATTAGAATAAGAGGCGATCCTTTAGGAATAATTTGTTTCTCTATATAAATAAATTGTTATTTTACAATTCTAGATTGGGATTTTAAATATGCCTAACTATAGATATAAAGAATCAAATATTTTTAATCCAAAAGTTCAAAAACACAAAGGAGAAACTGGAAAGAAAGTGGGCGTATAAAAAGGGGCACCTCCATAATTGTCCTCCGCCTTATTTTTCTTTTTTAAAGCCATCGACTTTATTGATGGCAAACTGGAAATTGCACCTGCTACGAAGTTGCTTATAAGCGTTTTGGACGGCAAATTGGATTGGATTCAAATATGTGAAATGTCATATGGCAAACTCAAAGACCAAGTGAGAGGGCTGACCTTGCTAAGTGCGAAGTGAGCTCCGATGGTGAACTCAGAGACAGGAACAAGCACCAGCAATCCATCAGGAGGTGAGTACCAGGTCTTCTTGAATTTTAGAGGGCCTGATACTCGTGGTACATTCACCGATATCCTCCGCCACGCCTTGGTAAATGCTGGGATTAGTGTTTTCATCGATGATGAAGAGCTTCGACCGGGTGAAAGAATTAGTGGCAACCTTCTACAAGCAATTGACAATTCCAAGCTCTACATACCTATCTTCTCCAAAAATTATGCTTCAAGTCACTGGTGCCTCGACGAGCTTGCGAAGATGGTGGAGAACACCTCTAAATTTAAAGAAGATGGGAAAGAGAAGGTCATATTGCCCATCTTCTATGACGTGAAAATCGATGACGTGAAGTTGAAAACCCCGTTGTACAAAGATGCCATATCGAATTTGGCGCAAGAGATGGAGGATCAGAAGAATAAGTTCAGCTCCGCGGTTATAAATACATGGCAGCAAGCTCTCAAAGAAGTTGGTCGCAACAAGGGATGGGAGTTGGAGAAATATTCTGGGTAACAATCTAACCATGACTCTGAAAATTATTTTGTACAATCAGGTCATTTTATATTTAAGTAAATCTTCTATTATAGTAATTCACTAGATGTTTATATTTTGATTCTTCTACCCTTTTTGGCCAAAAATTCTGATTCTTCCACTTGATACAAAGATCAAACATTTCTCTTCTATATGCTAAACTTGATCGAGTTCCCACCTGGTTGGTTAGTAGATGGCTGGTCAACATGCAAATTTGTCGCCTTTTCTCAATTGAAACTACTCAACTTGTTGGCAGCTATGCGGAACTTATCCAGGCGGTTGTTCACGAGGTTGTGGTCAGGCTCGAGACAAGACAGAAACATGTAACCGAACATTTAGTTGGAATGGAAGGTCGAATAGCAACCATAAAAAATTTATTAGACATTGATTCTAATGATGTGTGGTTCATTGGAATCTACGGGATGGGCGGCATCGGTAAAACAACACTCGCCAAGATTATCTTCAACCAACTACTTCATCGCTTTGGGAGAAACCGCAGCTTTCTTGATGATGTGAGGGAAACGGCAAAAACCAAGGGCTTAGTCGAGCTGCAAAAAAAATTATTGTTCGATGTCTCTTATTTTGGAGTGGCTCCTGACATTACTGACATTGATCGTGGGATCAATATGATTGAAGGAACAATTTGCAACAAGAAGATGCTAATTGTATTGGATGATGTTGATGAGGCCAAGCAGATCCAAAACCTAATCGGAAAGAAATCTTTGCATCCTGGTACTAGAGTACTTGTTACTACTAGGGACAACAGCGTTTTGAATATCAGGGGAATTAAATATGGATTCAAGGATTATGAAATGGTGGGGTTGATTGACGAAGACGCACTCAAACTTTTTTGTAGGCATGCATTCGATGACAACTCTCCTCCAGCCAATTACTATACTCTTTCAAAAAGCATTGTCTCTACTACAAATGGACTACCTTTAGCTCTTGAAGCAATAGGTTCATCGCTTTTTCAAAGAAAGAAAGAAATATGGGAAGAGAGGCTAGAGAAACTAAAGAAGACACCTCATAAGGATGTCTTGGGAAAGCTAAAGATTAGCTATGATGCCTTAGAGCTGGAACAACAAAATATATTCCTCGATGTTGCATGCTTTTTCATTGGTGCGAATAAGACTTATCCAATGTACATGTGGAAAGATTGTGAGTTTTGCCCAGAGGATGCCATCGAGGTTCTTACTAGGAGGTGCATGATTAAGGTTTTCGATGATGGTAGATTTGGGATGCACGATCAGTTTAGAGATCTTGGAAGGGCAATTGCCAAAAACGAGCGTACTAGATTGTGGGATAAACACGACATCATTTCTGAATTAACATCAACAGAGGTAAAGCATGGCTAAATTTGACTAGAAAATTTCTTACACCCTCTTCTTAATTCAATATTCACTTTTTGATTTGAGAGCTACTCTTTTGTTTCATTTTCTCTTCTCTTCTACGAATTGGCAGATCAAAGAAAGCGTTCAAGCACTCCATTTGCCATGGGAGTATTCTCCTTTTGGTATGACTGTCACTTCGGAGCAAATTAAACGGTTTCCACGTATGCGGTTTCTTTCGTTGCCTTTTGTAACCTACCAAGGTGACTTTATGGGCTGTCTTTCTGAGTTGAAATGGTTCCATTTGCTATGCCTTCCTTCTCACCAAGAATTTTCTAATCAACGTTCGGAGGCAACCAATTTGTTGCATCTAGAAAACGTGGTTGTGGCGAATCTTTCTGGGAATAAAATCACAAAAGATGCGTTAAATGACCTAATCAAGGTATGCCAGTTTCCCTCTTAGTCTAATTTTCTCATTCAATGAAGGACAGAATTTGACGGGTTTATTATCTAATTTCTCATTGGTAGCCTAAATCCATATTTATTTCTTGTCTGTCCTACTGTTTTATTGGCTTTTGTAGGTGGCAAGGAAATTGAAGGTTCTCACTATTAAGTTTAATACTTTGATAAGTGAGACACCAACCTTTCTTGAGTACTCAAATTTAAAGAAGTTGACTATTCGTGAATTTAAATCTTTAATGGAAATTGATTGTTCTATTGGGAAACTGAGGTGGCTGACTGACTTGAGTTTTGAGGAATGTTGTTCAATTGAAAAATTACCTGAACAAATTGGAGAGCTACAAAATTTGCAGAGCCTCTATCTTTATAAATGTTTTAGCTTGATTGAACTCCCTGCCTCAGTTTTGAAAATAAAGTCGTTAACGAAGCTGGATGTATCATTCACAAATATTATGAAATTACCAGATACCATTGGTGAACTACCAAACTTGTCATCTCTCAATGTATCACACACCCCAATTGCGGAAATGCCCAGTACAATGAGCAAGTTTCGTCAACTCCAAACACTGCGCTTGGATTGTTGTCATAAGATACAAGAGTTGCCAAAGCTCCCCATAAGTTTGACCACTTTACGACTGAGTTCTATTTCCTTGCAAACTGTCCCTAACCTCTCATACCTCACTAATCTAGTTGAATTGCTCCTATCTGGTGGCTATAAATATAGAGACCCATCAAATGAATTCCAAACTGACAACTTGGGGTGGATTGGGAGTTTAACCAAAGTGAGCAAGCTGCACATTTGCTTTAGAAATGTCTACGCGCCAACTATAGAGTTGGGTTCCCTTTCTCTGCTGAAAGAACTTACTCTAGTGGGACTAGACTTGCCAACTTTCAAACACCTCCCGTCAACTTTGATAGTTTTAGAGCTCTACGAAACTGGAGGGAAACAAGTACACCTCGATGGGCTTCCCCCATCGGAAAAGGAGACTCCATTCCTTCCAACAAGTTTGGGAAAATCGAAAGAAAACAAGGTGTCCAAGCAACTTGACGTTCAATTTCTCGATGTCTTAGAATCGTCAGAAAGATCATGTATTCAGGATTGCAGATCTTCCGAGAGTTTGGTTTGTCAGCCGGAGGAGCCGAGGTGCAGTGGACTACAAGATCCAAAGTTGATTGATCATTGGAGGGGAGCGATACTTTTCCCAAGCTCCCAAAAGATGCTTGTAAAATTTCTTCTGTCAGGGTTCCCCGAGGTGCGGGATATTCAATTTGTTACTGCGTTCGAATCATTGGAAGAATTTTGTATTAGAGAGTGCTCTTCGTTAAAAAGCTTAGGCGGTTTGTCAAACTCGAAGAACTTGAAGTGGTTAAGGATTTACGAGTGCCCGAGCCTGCAAGTTGTCGAGGGCATTGACGAACTAGAGTTTTTGGGAAACTTGCATATTTCCAAGTGCAGATCAGTGGGATGGATTCTTGATCCAATGAGCTCCAAAATACCAGATAATTGCTTGATAAACATAAAAGGTAGCGGGGAGTTACCCGACTGCTTGAATATCTCTTGGAAGTCTTACAGAAAGAAAATTCTGAATGGAGCAAATCAAGCGTGGAACTCTGAAATTGAAACAACGGACTCTGAAAGAGAAACAGGGGATTCTCCGCAGAAAACGGTGCGCTTTCTTTCTATTCATAGATCATCGTTGTTTCTTCTGCTTTGCTCGCTTTCTATTTCTGCTTTATTCTAGTGAAGAGAGACAGTGAACTGATTCTAAAACGCGCAACCAAGGAAAATCTTATTAAAATTCCCCATCTTACTGGGAATCTCCATATGTTGTGTCTGTCCACTTCGGTGGCGACGTTGGGTTTCTTACATCCCTCACCATCCTTGATGAAAGGGCCTTTCTTAAGAGAAATTTAGGCGCAAGAGACCTCAACTCACTTTATTATTTCTTTCTACAGAATCAGGAAAATAAAGAGAAGAAAAGGAAGAGAAAGACAGAGTCGGCAAAACAACGAGGAAGAAGAAAGAGGAGAAAACTTCAACAAAAAGCTTGGGTGCGTTTGTTTCACCCTATTATTTTCTTGTGCAGAAGAAGGAAAATGAACAGAAGAAGAGAGAGAGCAAGACAGTCGGCAAAAGAACAGGAAAAAAGAAAGAGGGGAAAAAGTGCCTGAAGTGGATCGAGGTAGCTAAGTCGGTCTCAAATTGCGAATCGAATCGGGATTAGAGTTCTTCCTTTCTCCCGCTGCTCAAGCAAATCGCTGTCGCTCGCTCCACAGTGACTTCACGCCCAATCCTCACTCTCTCCTTGCAAGCTTAAGTCTGTCGTTCGCTATCGTCTCTCTTTTCCCAGGTTCCATCGTCCGCGAGCTCTGTGAGCTTCAAGTTCCATGTCCGTGAGCTTCAAGTCCTTCTCCAATGCCACTTTTCACTCTCGTGCACATTTTCTTCTTCAGTACCGCACAGCTACAGGAATTTAGTGCACTCATTAACTTCATCAATGGCAGGAGTCATGGGCTTGAACTTAAGCTCTGGATCACTAGCTAATTGCTAAATAACAGGTAAGAATGGTGTGGCAGTTGGTGTGTTTCTTTTTTTTTATTTTTTTTGTTTTTGGTCAGAGTGACAGTTGGTGTTTAGTTCAATGTAATCGTGTGGTTTATCTTTGCGTAGAGCATGAGCTCGAGCTTCATATGGTAATATTTGTATAAGGGTCTGCTTTCTTGCATTTGCCCGACTGTTTGAATACCTAGTCTAGTTATGTTGCTATGCTTTTGTGGACTGCTCGATTGAGTGTAATCATGTGCAGAGGATGTTGTGCATCTTCTCGTGAAGAGTTTATCTATAAGTATATTCTAAGGTTTGGATAATCGTCGCTTTAATGAGTGTCCACTGTCTGTTTATCACCTGTGAGGAGCTCTTGATGATTGAAAATGAAGCAAACAGTGCTTCTCTTCTTGGTTCATCGTGCAGAATTACAATGGGATATCCATTTTTTTCTTTTTTCAAATTTTGGGCAGTTGTGGTTTCCATTGGTTTGAGGTCTGCTGCATATGGTTGGGCATTCCGCATGTCAAATTTGCTATGTGGCTGACTAGACAATTGGCTAGACAAAATACACACGGCTTTGTCATCTATTGAAGCAGGAACACCAAATCTTGTCACTTCAGGATTACTCCCACGTTCCAGTTCTCCGTTTCGCAAATATCTTCTTATTTGAATTGAAAGAAGAGAGAAAAGTGAGTAACTTGTGGCAAGGTGCTTGGTGAGGCTCTTGTGCTTCTTAATTTACTTGTTTGGTGCTGCATTGTTTTATGCCTAATTCTCTACTGGAAATCATCAATTCCTCCCCACTTTCACACGTTTAAGATGAGTCCTAAGGAATGTCTTAAAACTGTGGTGACTCGATTTTATCCTTTGGATGTGTTCATTGGAGCACAATTAGAAGACCCCACGTATTTAGCAAATACATGACTTACTATGCACCAATCAGAAATTGGTTATGACATACTTGCTAGATTTGCTCTATATTAATCAAGGGTAGAACGGTGGACTGGAGAAACTTTCGTTATTGCTTAGCTAGGAGAGGAAAGAATTGCAATTCATTGAGGCCCTTCGTGGCTGCTTATGAGAATGCATTTATCGATTGTTGCTCATTGCGGGTTTCACGCATTTGAAGTGTGCTTACTTGCTCAGTTAGCAAGGCATTCTAGGATTTAAGCGGTTCTGTTAATCTCCTGATTACTACTTTACTAAGTCCAGAGGTTTTTCAGATTGGAATACTTGCAATCAATTGTGGACCTGCTGTGTCCCCGAATATAGACTTCTAGAACTGCACATTGTAGGATCCTGGGAATTGGAAAGAAAAATTATTCAAAACTGATGATTTATGCAATTCAATAAGTATGCCTTGAGGTCGAGTTTACATTCTCAAAATATATCGCCAAGATTATACTGTATTCAATTTATATGAGACTATAGTCTTACCGATCCAAAGGAGATCATTGTCTTGTGAAGATCGTAGCAACTCTGAAGTTTCTTTACCTTTTGTGATAGTCCGGCGAGATCTGGAATCTTTTAGTTGGCATTTTGGTGACAAATAGTTCCTTGTAGATATAGATAGAGCAGATGGTTTTCTCCAACTGTTAACTACTACCAGCTAGATTAGTAAAGAGAGCAAGGACATTAGTGCGTTGTCTTAGGATATCTTATATAGACATCAGTGGTGCACACAGTGATTAACCATCAAGATGGAAGCGAAGGCTGTTTGCGATGGTATCATTTCAGGTGAGACCCTGCACCGGGATCGCAACCAAACCTGCCATCCAGAGTTTTGCAACTCACTATATATCTGACAACATTCTCCACATTTATCGAATCCAACTGTTTTAGTAGCACAAGACAGCATATAGCACAATAAGAGAACCTTCGAAGGGAAAAAAGGATTGAAGGGATGTCAATAATTTAAGAAACATCCTCAAGAAGCACAAAAATTATAATTGATCCAAGATGAGGACAAGACACCGAGTATAAACTTCTCCTCATGTATCCCCAGAGAAATATCCATCTTCGTTTCGCACTGCTCTGATGCCTGAATCATGGTTCAGGCACAACAATGTAGAACATTTGACACCAGGGATTATCCGACAGTAGCAACTTCAATCTCCATATAGAGAGCCCCCCTCATCAATGTCTGGCTAGCCTAAGGTAAGTTTGCCACTCGTGATGTTGAAAACTTAAAAACATAAAACAACACGGAGGAACTTGCATCGATGGTAAGAGTTTGCAAATCTAGGAACCTTTATTCCAAAGATACAATCTGTCACACAGAAGATGTCTATAATGTCTCCACCAAATCCACCAGCACAAGCAGCCGTAAGTGAAATTCACATTTTGTTCTTTAGAGTGAAGTTTTGAAAATAAATAAAGCAACACTAATCACTTCTAAGGCACGGTCATTATTGTAACAGCTGGAAATGTTAATCCCAAGCTAAAATCTTAATCATACCGTCAAATAAGAAATATTTGATTGAATGTGGAGTGGAGGTTTTGTTAGCTTCATGTTTTTCGTGGGTAATCGCAAAAAAGAAGTTGAGAGACAAATAAATACAAATGAGACCCACGCTGGCATTGCGGGATCCAAGAAACAGCTTCATTTGAATCCACATTGCCAAGTTTTCCAAGAAGATTTAGAATGGTCGATCCCCAATATGCTCCATTCAATCTCTAGCGCTCCAAAACCACCTACTCAAAACTATCCTTTTTCTGATGCAATATCAACCCAAAAGCTCAAATCGGTAAAACTCCAAAATGCTGAATGGTAGATCCAGATAAACCGAGTCATTTTCAGTAACTGGCAGAAAGTGGACAAGAGAACAAGAAGAGAATTGTTAAAATTTCATCCCTACCTTTTCATCTGACAATATGCACTTGACATGTTTATCGCCAGCAAGCTCTCCCATCAATCAATAAGGGACTACATATCAATGAACATGGAATCAAATCTCACACAGGCCACATAAGAACTTAGCAACTCAAGCGAAAAAAAAAGTATACAATTACGAAATTTCGTGAGGTCATCAGGGATCGTAAAGATCCTATAAATTTAACAAAAGATTATGTTCAACTTCGTTTTGAACAATCACATGCATATTGACATGGGAAAAAGGGAATTAAGCACATCTCTCTTCCCAATTGGAGAATATAGGTCCATGCTCAAATTGCCCGCATTCCCAATTTCTGACTCAAGCACAAAATAATCTCCAGTTCAAAGAAAGCACCGCCATTTAGACAAACAAGCACGTCCAACAGAAGTAACTCCACGGACACCCGTCAGCAATTACGGCCGGAACACACCTATGGCACAACATTTCTTAAATCTTCATCCGGCCCCAGGTCAAAGACGATCTAATCAGCAGAAACAGTAGCGACATCAACGGAAACTAGCTTAAGAAAGCAAAATAGATATCAAATTGAAGAACAGAAGCGGCGGCGTAACATTTAGTAGTGAAAATCGTTCACAGAAGCTCCCCGAAGACCTCACCAGTCGATCGATCGATCGAAGATGAATTAGGGCGAAAACGAAGGTTTGAGCTCAATTCATAACCAAAAATGCTCTCCAGGTCGACTGAAAAATGAGACTTTCTTTCGTTCGGCTGAGGGACGAAGGTTTAATTAAGCCCAAGAATTTTTGGGCCAACAAAAACTGGGCCCAATTATCCATTTTCTTCGGCTGAATATTATTTCATTGTCCTCCTATTTGGAGGGAAATGAATGATTCAAAAAATATTTTTCAAAAAAGATTACTTATAATGTTTGTAATTATTTGTATCGCTTATAAAAATGAATGATAAGACATTTTTTCATCATTCACCAAATTGTTTAGGGAAAATGTTACAAATGGTCCCTATATTTTTACTTAATGTGCAATCTTATCTCTGAACTTTCGATTGGTTCAATTTGGTCCTTAAACTATCGATAAATGTCCGATCTAGTCCCAGACTATTTGAAAATTGACCAATTTCGTCCTTTTGTCAATTAAAGTTAACGGAATTGGGCATTTTGGTCTTTTTTATTTTTATTTTTTTTCTTCTTCTTCTCTCTTCTCTCCGCCAGCCATGGCAGAGCCGGCGGAGGGAAGTTGGCGTCAAGCGAGGGCCGCCCTCACCAAGCATCGGGCGAGGGCCGTCCTCGCTGGACGCAAGCGAGGGCGGCTCTCACCTATGTTGGGCGAGGACGGCCCTCGCTCGCATCCGGCGAGGACGACCCTCGCTCGCATCTAGTAAGGACGACCCTCGCTAGATCTGGCGAGGGCAACCCTCGCCTGCGTCGGGCGAGGACGGCCCTTGCCAGAGTCGGGGGAGTGGCTCCCTCACCTGCGTCCAGCAAGGACGGCCCTCACCTGACGCTGGCAAGGGCCACCTTAGCTAGCCCAGGCGAGGGCGACCCTCGCCCGACGCCAGCTTCCCTCTGCCGGAGCCGGCGGAGGGAAGAAAAAAGAAGAAGAAGAGGGGAAAAATAGTAACGGAATGACTAAATCGAACATTTATCAATAGTTTATGGATTAAATTAAGCCAATCGAAAGTTCAGGGACGAGATTGCACATTAAGTAAAAGTATAAGGACTATTTGTGACATTTTCTCAATTGTTTAGACATAAATTATTATTAATAATGAAAACATCCTTCATTGATTAATAATTTTGAGTGATGCAAGGTATTATTTTTTGGAAAATATTTATCAAATAATTTATTTTTTGTGTAACAAATAGAGCATAATTATTATAGAATTCTTCACCAGAATTTGACTGGCTGCATTTGGTCACCAAAAAATAATATTTAACATAATATGATTTAATGAAAATTTTAAGAGCCTAGCATTTGGTTGCATTGAACTTTATTATAGTCAGGTTGATATTTCATTAAATTTCCTCGAAGCTATGTACCAACATAGTCTAGGATAAACACAACACTAATATACCCTAATATTATTGCTGTAAAAGTGCCTTTGATGTCAGTTTTAGTATGTTTCGAAAGATTGCCCCATCAAAACAAAAGGTTACGTAGTAAGAGAGACAATACTGTAACCACATAAATTTTTGTGGCTCGAAACTTAGGCTTGTCAGGTTACTCCATTGAACTCAACTTCCACCATTTATGGTTGGTAGGCAAACTAAAGAAGACATAGGGAAACTGATCTCTCCATTTCTAGAGGGTGTTTATCCGTAGAGAGTGAATCATGATACTACTCTAGATATATCAACTCTTTGGTAGTTGTTATTAGTTAGAGATGAGCGGTCTTGCCTTCAACAAGATTAGATCTATTCGTGCAAACACAACACAGCATTATGCAGGATGCTTTATCCTTGTCATATTGCTGAAGAATTGCATCCGGTTGCTTTGCCCAGACTGATGTTTTATCCTTGTCATTGGATCTGAGATAAAATAAAAGAGAAACTTTTGTTACTTGAGAAAGTCTACACTGATGATCATGATACTATTCTAGGTTTGTGTCAAGGATGGCCGAACGGCGCTCGGTCGGGGCGAATTTTCTGCTCTCTCACTCTCGGTCTCCCTCCCGGCCAGATCCCCTCTATCTCCCCGTTTTGTTCTCTGTCCATTTCTCCCTCTGCTCGAGCCCCTAGAATCCCCCCTCTACGCCCGGTAGGCGCACATTGCCTCTGCCACCGCCAGCTCACCGTGCCGGCCTGCCCCCAACACAAAAGGCGCGCTCCTCACTCCCCGTCCCGCCTTTGCTGCCGTCCTTCGTCCTCCTTTTTATTTTTTGTAAAATGCGTGAGAGCTGAGCGAGTTGGGGTGCGTGAGGGAGAAGATGAAGGAAGAGGCTAGGCTTGGGGAAAAGAAAAGGAAAAGTGGGCCGAGCTGGGCCTAGGATTAAAGAAAAGCTAGAAAAGAAAGGGAAAGAAGGCTGGGCCGGCCTAACCCTGGCCCGATCTCACTTTGTCTTTTCTTCTTCTTTCTTTTTTAAATAATATTTTTTTAATCAATTAGTTAAATTTTTTATTTTTTTCCACTTTTTAAAATTTTTTCTTATAAATTATATACATACATCGTAATGTAAATGCTCATAATGTGTATATACTATGCAATTCTAGTGAAAACTATTTTCTTTTAGGGGTTAAAAATTAATTCTTAATTTTCTATACAATTAAATCTTATATGAACAGGAAAAATTTAGGAGTCAACATTACGATTTGTACTATTTTATCTTAATTGATGAGGATTGTCGCAGAGGTACAAATTTCAATTACTAGATTTTTAAGTAGATGAATGCTAAGTTGCTTGGTGCATTGGTGTATTTTTCTTCAAGTGGCAGATTGTTGGCAAGTGATGCCAAATTTTTTTTGGGTTTTTTTTTTTTTTTTGTCTTTTATATTAGTCTTGCGTTTAGGTTAAAAGCTACACTTTACATTAGCGATAGTCAAACCCTAGCCATCAAGGGGCCGAAAAAAGAAAATAGAGAGAAAAGAAAAAAGAGAAAAGAGAAAAAAATGAGTTTTTTCTTTGAGGACTCTATTAGTGTTCTGATCTTACGAAAGGTCCTATTCTTGCTATTTCCTCCAATTGCCAAGATTGCCCTCTGCTCTGCTTTCTTGTCTTTTCTGTTTTGCACGCTCTCGCTCTCTGGTCCCAGGTGAAACTCTTGGTCGATTGTTGACTAGATGGCCCATATGTTGACTTAGTTTCATGTCCCTAGTAAGGCTAAAGCGATGAGGTTAGCTGAGGTTTTAATGGTACGCACAAAAATAGATCAACTCAGAAGGAGAAAATCAATCGAGTAATGTTGAGTGGCCTTGAATATTTCTTCAGAGATTAGAGGGACTCGAAAGTGCCTGTCATCTTCGTTGGTCCAAGATTGTTTTGATGCAGGGCCCAAGGTATCGAAATCAATATGCCTCTAATCACGAATGGAGGAACGAATGCAAAAATCGTGCAGGCTAGGCGTTCTTGGTTAGGGATTGAATTATAGCGTTATTGGCAAATTTGGTCCATAAATTTTTTTAAGGAAACGCACAATCTAACCATACAAATTTAGATGTCAACAACCATGCTCACATTCTAGTACCGTCAGGCTTGATTCCTATACCTTAGGGGAGACTAGCATAGGACTCCAACATCATGCCCCCCACTTACAACGCTTCGGCAACTGCAAGTTTCGACCCACTTACAACGCTTCAACAAATGCGAGTTTCGAACCCTCGACATCGGCGATGAAGGAGAGACTTTAATCTAGCACAACTGCCCAAGGTTGGGTAGAATACTTGAGTGGTTACGGGCAATTAATTATAATAAAAGTTAAGTCTTTACGATGAAGAGAATATTTCATAGTAAGTAGTAAGTATATGCTTGGGTAGTGCTTAGGTGGAGCATTTTTTTCAAATGAGAGGTCTTTGGAAATATTTTGTTATTATGCATTTATATAGATAAATTGTTATCTTACTATATTGGATTGAGATTTTAAATAAGTGAAACTATAGAAAAGGTACACATTCATGATTGTCCTCCACCTCATTTTTTTATAAAGCCATCGACTTTAGTAACTATGAATTGGAAGTTGCACCCGCTGCGAAGTTGCCTTGACATGTTTTTTGTGTCGAATGGAACTAAGAGTTTTTGTCCGTGAAATTTTCAATTAAACTCCGTGAGCCACGCAATACAAACCTCCAAAATGGTATCTCTAACTAACGAAAGTGGCATCGGGCTTCATCGTTTATATCATATAATTAAATATCCATTTTTCCTTTTTCTAATGTAATGCACGGTTCTCCTTTTGTAAATTTTTGAGGGAGGATGATCTGGTGAGAAACTTTTCACATTAATAATGTAATAAAAGCTCTTCCCATCAATGAATGTATTATTATTGTTGCCAAAAAGACCGATTGAAAGCCTTCTAATTGCAATCGAGAGCCGCAAGGCTTTATCCGAAATTGCCTTGAAGCGTTGACTTTGCTAAGTGCGAGTGCGATTGAGTTCCTATGGCGAGCTCTGAGATAGGCTCAAGCACTAGCAATATTACAGGAAGCGAGTTTCAGGTGTTCCTGAATTTTAGAGGGCTAGATACTCGTCGTGGGTTCACCAGCAGCCTCTATCATGCCTTGGTAGATGCCGGGATTCGTGTTTTCATCGATGACGAAGAGCTTCGACTGGGTGAAAGAATTAGTGACACCCTTCTACAAGCGATCAACGATTCCAAGCTCTACATACCTATTTTTTCCAAAAACTACGCTTCAAGTCATTGGTGCCTTTGCGAGCTTGCGAAGATGGTGGAGAACACCTCTAAATCTAAAGGAGATGAGAAGGTCATATTGCCATCTTCTATGATGTGAATCCATATGACGTGAAGCTGAAACCCATGTTGTATGGAAAGGCCATATCGAAATTAAAGCAAGAGATGGAGGATCAGAAGAAGTTCAGCTCCAAGGATGTAGAGACGTGGTGCCAAGCTCTTAAAGAAGTTGGCGGCACCAAGGGATGGGAACTAGAGAAATATTTGGGGTAACAATCTAACCGTGATTTTGATAATTATTTTGTACAATCAAGCCATTGTTCTCATAAAAATTCACCAATTATTGTCCGACTCTAATTTCCTTAAATTTAAACAAAAATATTCAAAATTTTCTTTTGTTGTTTTAAGTCATGAGATTTCAAAAAATTTCTGACTTAATGGGGTTGTTATGATTTTGTTTTTCACCTAATATTCCTCATATAAAAATTTGGCTTTGCTTCTTTCTTTATACTAATTTGATCCATGTATGTCTTAAGATTTTTATTGCATACTAATTTGGCTTTGATTAGGAACTTTGCCTTCGCAAAGTTCTTTTCCACGTCGAAAGAAGTGAGCAAATTTGCTGTCACAATAGTTTATCAAACGTTTATATTTTTATTCTTCCACTTTTTTTGCCAGCAATTTTGATTCTCCTACTTGATATAAAGATCAAACAAATCTCTTGTTCTATTCCTTTAACTTAAACTTGTATTGGATGTTGAAGTTCGTAATTCATCATGTTCCCGACGCTTTTCGGGTAATGTTGAATTTTTATATATCCTAAACTTGGTCGTGATCCCACTTGGTTTCTTAGTAGATAGTTGGTCAACATGCAAATTTGTTGCCTTTTTTCAATTCAAACTGTTCAACTTTGTGGCAGCCATGGGGATCTTATAAAGTCCATTGTTAAGGAGGTGGTGACCAGGCTCAAGACAAGACAAAGACAAGTGACCAAAGATTTAGTTGGAATGGAGGGTCGAATAACAGTCATAAATAATTTATTAGACATCGATTCCGGTGGCATTCGGCTCATTGGAATTTACGGGATGGGTGGCATCGGCAAAACAACACTTGCCAAAATTATCTTCAACCAACTATGTCCTCGCTTTGGGAAAAACTGCAGCTTTCTTGAAGACGTGAGGGAAATGGCAAAAGCCAAGGGCTCGTTGGTCAAGTTGCAAAGAAAATTATTGTCCGATATCTCCAATTCTGGAGTGGATCTTAACATTGATAACTTGGATCAAGGGATAACTATGATTGGACAAACAATTTGCAACAAGAAGATGCTAATTGTATTGGATGACATAAATGAGGACAACCAAATCCAAAAACTAATTGAAGTGAACACTTTGTGTTCTGGTACTAGGATACTTGTTACCACTAGGGACAAAAGTGTTCTAAAAATCCGGGGATTTAAGTATAAAATCTTGTGTTACGAAATGGAGGTGTTGAGCAAAAAAGACGCACTCCAGCTTTTTAGTAGGCATGCCTTTGATGATAGCTCTCCTCCTACCAATTATTACACTCTTTCCGAAGGCATTGTCTCAACTACGGGTGGACTACCTTTAGCTCTTATAGCTATAGGTTCGTTGCTTTTTGGTGAGAAAGAGGAAACAATATGGGAAGAGATGCTAGAGAAGCTAAGGGAAACACCTCATAGGGATGTGTTGGGAAAGCTAAGGATTAGTTATGATACCTTAGAGCCGGATCAACAACACATATTTCTCGATATTGCATGCTTTTTCATCGGTTGGAAAAAGGCCGATCTAATCTACCAGTGGAAATATTGTGGGTTTAAGGCAAAGTATGCTATTCATGTCCTTATTAATAGGTGCATGATAAAGGTTTCAGAAAAAGATGAAATTTGGATGCACGATCAATGTAGAGATCTCGGAAGGGCAATTGCTATGCAAGACCGTACCAGGTTGTGGAATGAAGATGACATAATTTGCGAATTAAGATCAATAGAGGTGAAGTATGACCAAATTCGTATAGAAAATTGCTTACCATGTTCTTAATTGAGGATTTAATCACATTTTTGAATTGATAGCTACTTTACTATTCAATATTTTTCTTCCCTTGGACAAATTAAATTGTAGGATTATTGACAAATTCCCGCTCTTGCTCCTCAATGTCATTAGCAGATGAAGGAAAGCATCCAAGCACTCTATTTGCGAACGACCTCTAGCAATCCTACAACTATCACGGTAGAGCAACTTAGGCGGTTCCCACGTCTCAAGTTTCTTTGGTTGAGTGACGTAGTCTGCGAAGGTGACTTCACGGGCTGTCTTCCCAAGTTGAAATGGATCATTTTGATGGGAAAAACAGGCCATTCTGGAGAACTTGATTCGCAAACCAATTTGGGTCTAGAAAACGTGGTTGTGATGAATATTTGTTCCTCTGACCTCAGCAAAGATGAGATCAGTTACTTAATCAAGGTACGTGACTTTCTCTCTTGCTCTAATTTTCTCATTTAATGAAGGACACAATTTGATGGATTTGTAGTATAATTTTCTCAGCTAGTGAGAGGATTGGGTGACATATGATCCCAGTTGGGAGCCTAATTTCATATTTATTTTTTGTACAAACATCTAATTGTTTGTCCTAATGTTTGATTTGCTTTTGTAAGGGGCAACAAAATTGAAGGTTCTCACTCTTGAAAGTAATTACTGGATACATGGGACACCAACCTTTCTAGAGTACTTAGTTTTAGAGAAGTTGACTATTTGTCATTGTCCATCTTTGAAGGGAATTGACCGCTCTATTGGAAAACTGAGGCAGCTGACTGACTTGAGTATTAAGTCATGTCCGAAACTTGAAAATTTGCCTGAAGAAATTGGAGAGTTACAGATCCTTCGGCACCTCTCTATTTGTAAATGCAATTGCTTGAGCGAGCTCCAGGATTTAGTTTTGAAATTAGAGTCGTCAACGAAGTTAGATATATCATGCATGACAATATACTACGTTTCATTGGTAGACAATGGAGACCGTCCTTTGCCAAAGTATCACACACACCAATTATAGAATTGCCCAGTATAATGAGCAAATTGCTTCACCTCCAAACATTGAAC
The DNA here is from genome assembly GCA_007663325.1 of Eucalyptus pauciflora. Classification (NCBI taxonomy): domain Eukaryota; kingdom Viridiplantae; phylum Streptophyta; class Magnoliopsida; order Myrtales; family Myrtaceae; genus Eucalyptus; species Eucalyptus pauciflora. The sequence goes on along the minus strand of VMYD01000045.1, from coordinate 1,141,569 downwards.
TTGCAATATTGTCATAGGATAAGAGATTGGTCGGAGCTCCCCAGATATTTGACCACTCTATGACTGATATCTAAATCATTGTTGACTATCCCTAATCTCTCAAACCTTACTAATCTAGTTGAATTGTTCCTATCTGATAGCTTTGGCAGTGGGTTGTCCACATCAAATGAAATTCCAAGCGGTGACTTGAGGTGGATTGGGAGTTTATCCAAATTGAGCAAGTTGCACTTGTGCTTATGTTTTGTCCGTGCACCAACTACGGAGTTGGGTTCCCTTTATCTGCTGAAAGAACTTACTCTATTTGGACTAAACTTCATAACCCTCTTACAACTTCCATCAACCTTGATAGTTTTAAAGCTCTCCGGCCCTGGAGTGAAACTTCTACATCTCAATGGGTTACGTCCGTTGGAAGAATTAAGAAAAAGAGAGGTGTATGAGCAACTTGATGGTTGCCCTCTCGATGAAAAACTCCTTGTCCTAAGCCCCCTGAAGATGCTTCGAGAGTTCCATATGAGGAGTTGCGAGGAGGTAAGAGCTATTGATTTTGTGTCTCCGTTGCAATCATTGGAAGTATTTACTGTTGAAATGTGCGGTTCATTAAGAATGATGAAAGGTTTGTCAAACTTGAAGAAATTGGAGATGTTAGATATTAACCGCTGGGACAACTTAGAGTTTCTGCAGGTGTTGAGATTTCGTGGGGAGTTATACAATGTGGGGATTGTTTTTGGATTCGGCTCAGGACTACCGAATGAGTGCCAAATAAACAAAAGATCTAGTTGGAGCCCACACGTCAATTGGTTTGCTTATCGCGACAATTGGGAGTCTATAAGAGAGAAGATTCGGAATGAATTCGTATTCTGTGAAACTAGTGACTCTGAAACATAAAGAGGGGATCCTTGGTGCGCCTTTCTTTCTATTGGGAGCCGATTGTTCAGGCCGTGCAAGGTCAAAACGACTATTGTGAAGGGGGGGTTTCAAAACGAATTGGCTTTGATGGCAGCAATGATTGGTTAGCACGCGAGATTAACGGAGGAACGGGCAAGAAAATGAAAAACATTCCTTGCATGTTGTCCTCTCCTATCCTCAGGCTGTTCACCTAATAATTCACTTTCAATATGCAGCGAGATAAACTGCCTGAACAGGTCCTACTCTTGCTATTTCCTCCTATTGCCAATGAGTTGCGGACACCTAGAGTGCCAAAACTTGGCACGGAGGGACACTTAAGTACCAAAAGTTAGAAAAGTGATAATTAAGTGTCAAAATCGGAGCAAAATGGATCACTTAATTGCCAATTCGGCCAAAATGCTGGCATGCCGATTTTCCGATGAGGTAAGTGTAAACGATGTTGTTTTGCACGCTAATATGGCTAAAAAATGCAAAAACGACGTCGTTTTGCCTCTAACGTGGTAAAACTTTAATATAAAAATTAATTAAACTAAATTTATTTAAAACATTTAAAAATACAAATTCAAATATTTAAATATTTAAATATAAAATAATAATTATTATTATAATAGTAATAATAATTATAATTATAATTTAAAAAAAAGAGGGGGGGGGCAAGCCTTCGAGGGCGGAGGAGGGAGGAGGGTCGGCCGAGGTCGCCGGCCCCCAGTCGATCAACAGTGAGGGCCCGCGAGTCCTTGCCGGATCTGGGCGAGGGTTGCGAGTCCTTGCTGAGATCTGGGGTGAGGGTCGTAGCCCTCGCCCAAATCCGGTGAGGGCTTGTGGGCCCTCGCCGCTCGTCGGCCGGGGGCCGGCGACCCTAGCCGACCCTCCCCCCTCCGTCACCGGCACTTCCCGACGACGGCGGGGAGGCGGCGAGGGCCGGGAGCCCTCACCGGATCTGGGCGAGGGCCGCGAGTCCTCATCGAGATTTGGGGCGAGGGCTCGCGGCCCTCGTCCCCGGTCGGCTGGGGGCCGGCGACCTCGGTCAACCCTCCTCCCACTGTCGTCGGCCCTTCCCGGTGACGACGGGGAGGCGGCGGCGGCGAGGTCTCTCAGCCACTGCCTCCTCTCCCCACATTTTTTTTAAATTAATTTTTATATTAACATTTAAATCTGCTTAAAAACGGTGTCATTTTTGGCTTTGTTTGTTGAGTCACCATTTCGGCGAGCTATGTAGACGAAAAAAATAATAAAAAATTGCCACATAGGATTTCCGGTGGGGTTTGCCAGAGATGGCACTTAATAAGTGTCCCACTTTTTTTGAAAAGTGGCACTTAAGTGTCACTTTCCTAACTTTTGGCACTTAAGTATCCCTCCGTGCCAAGTTTTGGCACGTGGGTGTACTTTGCCCATTGCCAAGACTGCCCTCTACTTTGCTTTCTTTTCTTTTCTGTTTTGCACGCTCTCGCTCTCTGGTCCCAGGCGAAACTCTTGGTCGATTGTCGACTAGATGGCCCATATGTTAACTTAGTTTCATGTCCCCAGTAAGGCTAAAGCGATGAGGTTAGCTGAGGTTTAATGGTACGCACAAAAATGGATCAACTTAGAAGGAGAAAATCAATCGAGTAATGTTGAGTGGTCTTGAATATTTCTTCAGAGATTGGAGGGAATCAAAAGTGCCCGTCATCTTCGTCGGTCCAAGATTGTTTTGATGACGGGCCCTAGGTATCGAAATCAACATGCCTCCAATCATGAATGTGAGGAACGAATGCAAAAATCGTGCAGGCTAGGTGTTCTTGGTTAGGGATTGAATTATAGCGTTATTGGAAAATTTAGTCCCTAAATTTTGTTTAAAAAATGCACAATCTAACCACAAAAATTTTGATGTCAACAACCATGCTCACATTCTAGTAGTTATCAGTAAGGAAATAAGTGTTGAAAAAGATTTGCACAATCATTTGCTATTTAATATAAAGGCACATTTGATGTTTTTTTTATTAATATAATGTTTTTTATTAATATGAAGAGTTGTAACTTTTGGGGGGAACGTCTTTTACGCGAAGGGACACCGTCCTTTTGGAGAGGACGTATTTAAGGAAATAAAGAGAGAGAGAGAGGAACGTACCTTTTGGCATAACGTACGTTCTCCTCTCTCTCTCCTTCCAAAAGAAGAACAGTAAAACACTATCTTCTCTTCAAGGTGAATTGACATCATCAAAACGAAAGGAATCAGTTTTTCTTCTCGAAAATCAGCGTTGGTGTTTAGTCTGTGGATACAAGGTATGTTCGTCTATGTGATGTGCCTTAGGATCGGTGATTCATGTTTAGTTTCTGGGCTCGCTTCCACTTCGTCTTTTTTAGGGGTTCGATTTAGTGTTGAATCCGTTTTCGGGGATCCGTTAATCCCAACATTGGTATCAGAGCCCTGTCCTTGTTTCCCGACCCTTTCTTATTGCATTTGATTAATTTTTGGTGAAAAATTCGAGCAAAAACAATTTTGGTCGATCGGGGACGGAAAAACCCGACACCCACCTACTGTTTGTTTTATTTCGTGATTTTGTGCAAGTCGAAATTCGTTTTTGATAGTGCAGGGATGAAGCTCTCGTCGATACGAGAAAAATGAGTCATGAATCGCCGCCATACGCGCCGACTCGGATCCCCCGAGCGAAATGCATTGTTTCGCCCAGGCGCGTGCAACGCATGCGCGCGCAAAACGGCGCGGCGTTTCGGCCCAGGCGCGTGCGATGCACACGCGTGCAAAACGGCGCGCCGTTTCGGCCCCTGGCGCGTGCCACGCACGTGCCGGTCGGTTCGTCCGGCTGACCCGACCGGGAGACTGGTCCGACCGGGCGACCGGCCCGACCGTTGACCGCGACCGTTGACCGAAAAAAAAATGTGTTTCTTTTTCAATTAAGTCTATGTGGATTATATGTAATCCCTTATTTGTTCTACATTTGTTGCAGGAACAATGCCTCCCCTTCAATTGCGTACGCCTATTCGCGTAGTTACCGATAAACAAAAGAAAAGGCTTTCTAAGTTGATAGCTGAGTTGACTGATTATCGATGGGAGAGTGGTGACTTAATTGATCATGTTCTTGAAGTCAACGGGAAGATACAAAAGGTCATATGGAATGGTCGTCCCATGCCACAGTCAGAGATGGTGCGATTTTTCATTAACACTCTTCCACCTGAATGGCAAGATGTGTTGAATCGCATATGGGATGTCAACGGTTCTTCTTCATATAAGAAAATTGTGATGGATTTTGTAAAAGAATATTACTGTATTGTTACAAGGGAAAAGATCAATAAATTGAACAAAAGAGGATCTTTCCCAGTTCGTGTGATGTTTTGTATTAGATGTATTAGCTATTTTTTGTTAAGTGTGCTTAGTGGACATCTTATGTAATGTTAACTACCTGATTGCTGTTGTTGTAGCAACCTATATGTTAGTTGTATTATCTGAAAGCATTATTATATTATTGTATGTCAATTATCTGTTGTTTTCTGTTATTGCTGGTTGCTGTGGGTAGTTAGCTGTGGGTAGTTATAGAAGTTTTTGTAGCTTCATAGAATTGATTTTGCATATGACAATCATATTAATGATAGTTTTAAGTTAGGATTTTTGGAGGATGATTGGAAACGTAGTGACCTTTTGATTCTAAAACCTTACTTGAAATTATTCATTAATATGATGGGTCTGTGCAAAAGGGATGCATAAATGATAGGCATTAATAACTCGTGCATATATGTCTGATGTGTTCAGATCAATGGCTTCAGCCACAAAGAGCATAGTTGCCGAGCTGAACAAAGGTGAAAAGCTCAATGGTGACAACTATGAAATTTGGCAAATGAAAATCCAGTATGTGCTGGAAGAGCAAGAAGCACTTGAGGCTCTTAACCTGACCATGGTAGAACCTAAAGAAGGAAACACTGCACAGCACAAGAGAGACAAGGATGCTTTTGCTGCGTGGAAAAGAAAGAACTCTCTTGCTCGCATCACGTTGCTGAGCAGCATGGAAAATGACGTCATGCGAGAGTTTAGGCGTTTTGACAATGCCAAAGATATATGGGAAGCATTGGCGGCAAGATTTGGTCATACTTCAGTGACCAGACTAAGGCAGCTCACTATTAGGTTTGACTCTTATAAGAAGCCTCATGGTCAGACCATGAAGCAACATCTTAGAAATATGTCAAACATGATAAATGAGCTTAAAGATGCTGGCCATGTCCTGACAGATTAGCAGTAAGTGCAAGTAGTAATTCGTTCCTTGCCTCAGAGTTGGGAGCATATGAAGGTGAACCTGACTCATAATGAAAATATCAAAACCTTCGAGGATGCAATGCGTCATCTTGAGCTGGAAGAGGACTGCCTGATGGCGGCTAAGCCGGATGCTGAACTCTATCATGCTGGTTCTAGCTCAAATGGAGCTTCGAGCTCTAAGCGCAAACGCTCTAACTTGTTTAATAAAGGAAAAGGCAAGGAAGCAGGTCCTTCAGGGAAGAAACCCAAGTTTAACAAACATGAAAGATGAAAGCGTCCTCGCATGAAAAAGCTTACAAGGGTGAAATGCTACAATTGTGACAAGAAGGGTCACTATGCTCGCGACTGTCGTGAGCCAAAGAAGGTATGCACCCCTTGTATTTTTCAAAACTTTGCTTTTGTGTCAAGTTCTGTATTCTTAACTGAGTCTAATCCTTTGTGGACTATGGATTCAGGAGCGACAAACCATGTAGCGAAGGATAGAGGATCCTTCGTGGAATTCCGACGAGTACCAACTGGAACTAAGTGGATCTATGTGGGAAACAACTCCAGAGCTGAAGTGAAAGGAATTGGCACATGCCAACTGAATATGCGTGGTGGACGCACTTTGTTCCTACATGATGTGTTGTATGCTCCGGAGATTCGTCGAATTTAGTGTCTGTTTTAGTGTTGGTTAAATTAGGTTTTAATATGAACTTCTATGATAGAGGTGTGGATTTGTTTTTGAATACAAATTACTATGGTTGTGGTTATTTTCTGGATGGTTTCATTGTATTGGATATTGATTATGTTAATGCAAATGTTTGTTATTCCCTTCTCACGTCTCCCAATACATATGATAATGATGTGAATGTATGGCATGCTAGACTTGGTCACATTGGCCAACAGCGTATGAATAGACTAGCCAAAGAGGGCTTGTTGGACAACATTGAAAAAGTCGATTTGCCCATATGTAAGCATTGCCTAGAAGGGAAAACGACAAGGAAACCATTTGGAAAAGGTAAAAGAGCTGAATTTCCTATGCATTTAATCCATTCTGATGTCTGTGGTCCAATGAATATGAGAGGAAGGCATGGGGCTGTTTATTTCATCACTTTTATAGATGATTATACTCGATTCGGATATGTCTATTTGATTTCTCACAAATCTGAAGCAATAAGTTGTTTCAAAAGGTTTATGAATTTGGTAGAGAATCAATTAGACAAGAAAATAAAAGCATTGAGATCCGATCGAGGTCGAGAATATTTATCTGATGAGTTCAGAAAATTATGTGATGAAAAAGGAATAGAAAGACAATTGTCTATTCCATATACTCCTCAACAAAATGGTGTTGCAGAGAGAAGAAACAAAACCCTATTGGAAATGGTTAGGTCTATGATGGCGCATGCTAACTTACCTATCACTTTTTGGAGTGATGCGTTGTTAACTGCTGCCTATATACTTAACCGAGTGCCTTCCAAATCAGTTACTTCCACTCCATATGAGTTATGGACAGGTAGAAAACCGGACTTAAGTTATCTTAAGCCATGGGGTTGTGCTGCCTATACACATGAGTCCTCTCACAAGTTTGGGAAATTGGGTTCCAGAGGAAAGAAGAGTATTTTCATAAGATACTCGGAACACTCAAAAGGGTATGTGTTCATAGGTGAGCAGGAAAGTGGGAGTATAACTGAATTTGAATTATGGGATGTCACATTCTTAGAGGATGAATTTCCTAAGAAGGGCGAAATAGGGAAATATAACTCCCTATTTGAAACCTTGGATCAAGATAATGATCTTGGTGGAGTTCCTCCAAGTGGGAGTAATATGAGAAGTGATTAATTGAATTCAACTCATTCTCAATTGCAACTACATAATGAGACGACATCATCATTATCTAATATGAGTGGGAGCATAATGGGGAATGATGTGCAAAATGTACAAACTCCCATACGGCGAACAAGTCGTCAAAGTATTCCCCGTCGACATTTTGACATTGAAGGGGAAACTTTTATGGTTGCTCCACAAGATAAGGATGAGCCAAGAAATATTAATGAGACTCTTAATTGCCCTAATAAGGAAAAATGGATTCATGCAATGGAAGAGAAAATGGAGTCAATGAAATCAAACCAAGTCTGGGAACTGGCTGATCTTCCAAAAAGACGCAGAGCTATTGGGAACAAGTGGGTTCTCAAAATAAAGCGAAAGGCTGATGGCTCGATAGAAAGGCATAAAGCTTGCCTTGTGGCGAAGGGGTATAATCAACAGGAATGAATTGATTATGAAGATACGTTTTCTCCTGTAGTGAGATTTACCTCGATTCGCATTATTCTGGCAATAGTAGCTAGTATGGATCTTGAGTTACATCAGATGGATGTAAAGACTGCTTTCCTCAATGGAGAATTAGAGAAAGAAATATACATGGAACAACCTGCTGGTTTCATAGTGAAAGGCCAAGAAGAAAAGGTATGTCGACTTTTGAGATCGATATACGGCCTTAAGGAGTCATCGAGACAATGGTATATGCGTTTTCATAATGCCATAATGACATATGATTTTACAATGATTGATGAGGATCATTGCGTATATATCAAAAGATCCAAGGATCAATTTGTGATCATATCATTATATGTTGATGATATACTGATTGTCGGAAGCAATATGGAGTTTGTTCATATTGTCAAGAGTTGGTTGACTTCCAACTTTGAGATGAAGGATATGGGTGAGGCTGCATACATTCTTGGAGTTAAGATTTCAAAAGATCGTTCGAAGAGATCGTTGTCTCTTTCGCAAGAAACATATATAAATAAAGTTCTTGAACGATTTCGTATGCAAGATTGTAAACCCATAGACACTCCTATTGCAAAAGGTGAAGGATTGAGCCATAGACTGTGTCCGATGACTCCACAAGAGAAGGAACAAATGAAACATGTTCCTTATGCTAGTGCAGTTGGGAGTTTGATGTACGCTATGATGTGTACAAGACCCGACATATGTTTTGCAGTTGGAATGGTGAGTAGATACAAATCCAATCCAGGTCCAGCACATTGGAAAGCTGTTAAGAGAATATTGAGATATCTGAAGGGAACTGCTGATTTCAAGTTGAATTACCAAGGAAAGGATCTGCGACTTGAAGGCTATTCAGATGCTGATTGGGGAGGAGATTTAGATGAAAGGAAATCTACCTCTGGATTTGCTTTCTTACTGAACAATGGCGCCATATCGTGGAGTAGTAAGAAGCAAACATGTATAGCCTTGTCCACGATGGAAGCTGAGTTCGTGGCATTATCAGCAGCGATACAAGAAGGAGTTTGGCTTAAGAGATTTTTGGATCATTTAGGTATTTTTGAGAAAGCTGCACATCCATTATTGGTTAATTGTGATAGCCAAGCAGCTATAGCATACACTAAAGATCCAAAATATCATGGCAAGACCAAACATATAGATACCAAGTATAACTTTGTCAAAGATATGGTTGCACGAAAGGATGTGAACTTACAGTACATATCTACGCATAGAATGGTAGCAGATCCTATGACAAAGCCAATACCTAGAGATGTGTTTTGTGGTCATGTAAAATCTCTAGGATTTGGTAGAGTCTGATGTACTGAATATTGTAATTTCCCTGAGTTGTTCACATTTAATGAATTTGTGTTTTTATCATTAATGCCTATGAATCTTTGTTTGATCTTTATGCATCTTAATGCTCAGTGCATTACTTTATGTTGAGAAAGTATGTCGGACAGATAAGATATTAGCCCACTCACACTGGTAATCGCCTCTATTTACTATGTGATAAATAGATATGAGACGGTTTTTTTTTTTAAGCTTATTATCTAGGTGATAATCGAGAGCTCAAGCTTAAAATACGTATGTCGCCTTAACTGAGTGTTAAGATGAGGACATAGTACTTACGATGTCCGAAAGTAAAATAACCCACACATTTTACTTTATCTGTCTAAGATGCTAGATGTGAGTTCTGATGAATTTTGTGAATGAGTAAATACGTGAACTCAAGTTAGACATTGGGTATGTCTGAACTCTCATCTGTACGGTATTGATGGTGTAGACATACGCTCCATGGAAAAGGAGTTAATACCGTAATACGTATTTCATACTACGTATGCATGAGACGACCTATAAGAGTGGCAAAAGTTTGATCTCAACTTTTATGACGTGTGAGACTCTTGAGGAATAGAGTTCCTCAATTTTAGTGCCCTCATGACTCTTACTTATTCTCAAGATTTCTATTTAGTGTTTGCTATCTTAGAATGTTACCAATGGTCATGGGTTGATTCGATCTAATGGGACATTTCTAGAAAATCAATTTGAACTGAAATTGAGAGTTTGAAGGAAATGGGAAGATCGGATATGGAGAATCACATTGTGGTTTTGTATTCACTGGTCGACCAATTATGACTGTCTTTGGGATAATCATAATTGTGAATACAATGTATATATCATTGTTTAAATGAGATTAAGATAGATATAAATGTGATCGATCGATCTAGGGTACTGCATACTAAATTTACTCGGAAAGTGATGCCCATTATGAGCTGCTATATATTCCTAACAGATGTATAGCAACGAGCTCTCAAAGTATGCTAGTCGCACGGACTATTCACTAGTATGAATGTTGTAGTGAGGAAAAGAGGATTTTGTTCGACTTACCATGTAAAGTGGGAGTTAATGTTTTTTTTTTTTCAATTGATGGGCCTCAGTAGGGCCTGTCCGCCCATGTTGGTTGAGCCCACCATGTGCGAGTGGGAGATGATGTTTTTTTTTATTAATATAATGTTTTTTATTAATATGAAGAGTTGTAACTTTTGGGGGGAACGTCCTTTACGTGAAGGGACACGTCCTTTTGGAGAGGACGTATTTAAGGAAATAAAGAGAGAGAGAGAGGAACGTACCTTTTGGCATAACGTACGTTCCCCTCTCTCTCTCATTCCAAAAGAAGAACAGTAAAACACTCTCTTCTCTTCAAGGTGAATTGACATCATCAGAACGAAAGGAATCAGTTTTTCTTCTCCAAAATCAGCGTTGGTGTTTAGTCTGTAGATACAAGGTACGTTCGTTTATGTGATGTGCCTTAGGATCGGTGATTCATGTTTAGTTTCTAGGCTCGCTTCCGCTTCGTCTTTTTTAGGGGTTCGATTTAGTGTTGAATCCGTTTTCCGGGATCCGTTAATCCCAACAACATTTAATGAGAATACTTGAGTGGTTACAGGCAATTAATTATAATAAAAGGTAAGTCTTTAAGAGGAAGATATCAAATTAAATATTTCATAGTAAGTAGTAAGTATATGCTTGGGTAGTGCTAAGGTGGAGCATTTTTTCAAATGAGAGGTGATTCTTTGGAAATATTTTGTTATTATGCATTTATATAGATAAATTGTTATTTTACAATATTGGATTGGGATTTTAAATATGTGAAACTATAGAAAAGGTACATTTTTATTATTGTCCTCCACCTTTTTTTTATAAAGCCATCGACTTTAGTAACTATGAATTGGAAGTTGCACCCGCTGCGAAGTTGCCTTGACGTGTTTTTTATGTGGAATGGAATTAAGAGTTTTTGTCCGTGAAATTTTCAATTAAACTCCGTGAGCCACACAATACAAACCTCCAAAATGGTATCTCTAACTAACGAAAGTGGCATCGGGCTTCATCGTTTATATCATATAATTAAATATCCATTTTTCCTTTTTCTAATGTAATGCACGGGTTCTCCTTTTGTAAATTTTTTAGGGAGGATGATCTGGTGGAGAAGCTTTTCACATTAATAATGTAATAAAAGCTCTCACCATCACTGAATGTATTATTATTTTTGCCAAAAAGTCCGATCGAAAGTCCTCTAATTGCCTAGAAGTCCCCGGGCGTAGGGATTGGCGGCGTTGACTTTGCTAATTGCGCGTGCTGGGGGGGTGGGTTGACATTGCTAAGTGCGCGTGCGAATTGAGTTCCTATGGCGAACTCAGAGATAGGATCAAGCACCGGCAATACAACAGGAAGCGAGTTTCAGGTGTTCCTGAGTTTTAGAGGGTTAGATACTCGTCATGGATTCACCAGCAGTCTCTATCATGCCTTGATAGATGCCGGGATTCATGTTTTCATCGATGACGAAGAGCTTCGACCGGGTGAAAGAATTAGTGGCAACCTTCTACAAGCGATCAACGATTCCAAACTCTACATACCTATTTTTTTCCAAAAACTACGCTTCAAGTTGTTAGTGCCTCCGTGAGCTTGCGAAGATGGTTGAGAACACCTCTAAATCTAAAGAAGATGAGAAGGTCATATTGCCCATCTTCTATGATGTGAATCCATATGACGTGAAGCTGAAAACCATGTTGTATGGAAAGGCCGTATCGAAATTAAAGTAAGAGATGGAGGATCAGAAGAATGTAGAGACGTGGTACCAAGCTCTTAAAGAAGTTGGCGGCACCAAGGGATGGGAACTAGAGAAATATTCGGGGTAACAATCTAACCATGATTTTGAAAATTATTTTGTACAATCAAACCATGGTTCTCATAAAAATTCACCAATTATAGTCCGACTCTAATTTCTATAAATTTAAACAAAAAGTTTCAAAATTTTCTTTTGTTGTTTTAAGTCATGAGATTTCCAAATTTATTTGACCTAATGGGGTTGTTATGATTTTCTTTTTCACCTAATATTCCTCATATAAAAATTTGGCTTTGCTTCTTTCTTTATACTAATTTGATTTGGAAAATTGTCCAAAAAGTCCTAAATCTATTGTACTTTTGCTAATTTAGTCATAAACCTTTTAATTTTGCCAATTCAGTTCTAAACATTTTCACTTTTTGCCAATTCAATTCTAAACATTTTCACGTCTTGCCGATTAAATCCATCTGGCTTGGTCGAAAAATGCTTATGCGGATGCCGGCAATGCCATGTGGCTGGCCATTGGCCACAGTTGACAACCGACCATCGGCCACAGCTAGCCGACTCGCCTCGCCCGCCACAGGAAAGGCCCGGTCGGGCAAGGAGGAGCCCTAGCTAGGGGAGCCCTCCAAGCGTGGCCCGGCAAGGGTCGCTTGGGCAAGGCCAACCTGCGCCTAGGCCAGGGCGGTGTCATCGGCCGTCGGTTGGGGCTCACCCTCGCCCAAACCAGATTTGGTGAGGCCGACCCTCGCCTAGGCCAAGGCGGCCTCGCTGGAGCGTCGGCCAGCCAGGGGTGAGGGCCGACCTCACCAGATCTGGTCTGGGTGAGGCCAACACTCACCTAGGAAAAGACGAGCCCTGGCAAGGGCTCCCCTCGCTAGATCTGGCGAGGTTGGCCCTCACCCAAGCTAGGGCGGCCTTGCCCGGCATTGCCATCCTGCAGCTGACACCCAGTGAGGCGACCCTAGCTTGGGTGAAGGTCGGCCTCGCCCAGGTGATCCTTGCCAGGCCGCGCCTATGCAAGGGCTCCCCTCGCCAGGGCTCCTCCTCGCCCGGTGGGGCCTCACCAATGGCAGGCGAGGCCAGCCAAGCTATCTATGGTCGGTGGCCAGCAGTTGCCTGTGGCCGATGGCCGACCACCGGAAAAGGCAAAGAAGAAAGCCAAAAAGAAAAGAAAGAAAAAAAAAGAAAAAGAAAAGAAAATAATATTAAAAATTTTAAAAAATATTATTAAAAATTATCCACGTCAACACTGACGGTTTTACATGGCACCGTCGGCGTCCACATCAGCATTTTCCGACAAAAAATGACCGGATGGACTGAATTGGGAAGAAGTGAAAATGTTTATGATTGAATTGGCAAAGTTAAAAAGTTTAGGACTGAATTGGCAAAAGTACAATAGGTTTAGGGCTTTTTTGACAATTTTCCCAATTTGATCCATGTATGTCTTAAGATTTTAATTGCATACTACTTTGGCTTTGATTAGGAACTTTGCCTTCGCAAAGTTCGTTTCCACGTCGAAAGAAGTGAGCAAATTTGCTATCACAATAGTTTATCAAACGTTTATATTTTTATTCTTCCACTTTTTTTTCCATCAATTTTGATTCTCCTACTTGATATAAAGATCAAACATATCTCTTGTTCTATTCCTTTAACTTAAACTTGTAATGGATGTTGAAGTTTGTAATTCATCATGTTCCCGACGCTTTTGGGGGTAATGAATATTTATATATCCTAAACTTGGTCGTGCTCCCACTTGGCTTCTTAGTAGATAGTTGGTCAACATGCAAATTTGTTGCCTTTTTTCAATTCAAACTGTTCAACTTTGTGGCAGCCATGGTGATCTTATAAAGTCCATTGTTAAGGAGGTGGTGACCAGGCTCAAGACAAGACAAAGACAAGTGACAAAAGATTTAGTTGGAATGGAGGATCGAATAACAGTCATAAAAAATTTATTAGACATCGATTCCAGTGGTGTTCGGCTCATTGGAATTTACGGGATGGGTGGCATCGGTTAAACAACACTTGCCAAAATTATCTTCAACCAACTATGTCCTCGCTTTGGGAAAAACTGCAGCTTTCTTGAAGACGTGAGGGAAATGGCAAAAGCCAAGGGCTCGTTGGTCAAGTTGCAAAGAAAATTATTGTCCGATATCTCCAATTCTGGAGTGGATCTTAACATTGACAACTTGGATCAGGGGATCACTATGATTGGACAAACAATTTGCAACAAGAAGATGCTAATTGTATTGGATGACGTGGATGAGGACAACCAAATCAAAAAAATAATTCAAGTGAACACTTTGTGTTCTGGTACTAGGATACTTGTTACCACTAGGGACAAAAGTGTTCTAAAAATCAAGGGATTTAAGTATAAAATCTCGTGTTACGAAATGGAGGGGTTGAGCAAAAAAGACGCACTCCAGCTTTTTAGTAGGCATGCCTTTGATGATAGCTCTCCTCCTACCAATTATTACACTCTTTCCGAAGGCATTGTCTCAACTACGGGTGGACTACCTTTGGCTCTTACAACTATAGGTTCGTTGCTTTTTGGTGAGAAAGAGGAAACAATATGGGAAGAGATGCTAGAGAAGCTAAGGGAAACACCTCATAGGGATGTGTTGGGAAAGCTAAGGATTAGTTATGATGCCTTAGAGCCGGATCAACAACATGTATTTCTCGATATTGCATGCTTTTTCATCGGTTGGAAAAAGGCTGATCTAATCTACCAGTGGAAATATTGTGGGTTTAAGGCAGAGTATGCTATTCATGTCCTTATTAATAGGTGCATGATAAAGGTTTCAGAAAAAAGATGAAATTTGGATGCATGATCAATGTAGAGATCTCGGAAGGGCAATTGCTATGCAAGACCGTACCAGGTTGTGGAATGAAGATGACATAATTTGCGAATTAAGATCAATAGAGGTGAAGTGTGACCAAATTCGTATAGAAAATTGCTTACCATGTTCTTAATTGAGGATTTAATCACGATTTTGAATTGATAGCTACTTTACTATTCAATTTTTTTCTTCCCTTGGACAAATTAAATTGTAGGATTATTGACAAATTCCCGCTCTTGCTCCTCAATGTCATTAGCAGATGAAGGAAAGCGTCCAAGCACTCTGTTTGCGAACGACCTCTAGCAATCCTACAAATATCACGGTAGAGCAACTTAGGCGGTTCCCACGTCTCAAGTTTCTTTGGTTGAGTGACGTAGTCTGCGAAGGTGACTTCACGGGTTGTCTTCCCAAGTTGAAATGGATCATTTTGATGGGAAAAACAGGCCATTCTGGAGAACTTGATTCGCAAACCAATTTGGGTCTAGAAAACGTGGTTGTGATGAATATTCGTTCCTCTGACCTCAGCAAAGATGAGATTAGTGACCTAATCAAGGTACGTGACTTTCTCTCTTGCTCTAATTTTCTCATTCAATGAAGGACATAATTGATGGATTTGTAGTATAATTTTCTCAGCCAGTGAGAGGATCGGATGACATATGATCCCAGTTGGGAGCCTAATTTCATTTTTTTTTTCTTGTACAATCATCTAATTGTTTGTCCTAATGTTTGATTTGCTTTTGTAGGGGGCAACGAAATTGAAGGTTCTCACTCTTGAAAGTAATTACTTGATACATGGGACACCAACCTTTCTTGAGTACTAAGTTTTAGAGAAGTTGACTATTTGTCATTGTCCATATTTGAAGGGAATTGACCGCTCTATTGGAAAACTGAGGCAGCTAACTGACTTGCATATTAAGTCATGTCCGAAACTTAAAAAATTGCCTGAAGAAATTGGAGAGCTACAAAATCTTCAACACGTCTCTATTTGTAAATGCGATAGCTTGAGCGAGCTCCCGCATTTAGTTTCGAAATTAGAGTTGTCGACAAAGCTAGATATACCATGCACGACAAGTTTATTAGGTTTCATTGGTAGACTACAGAGTCGGTCATTTGTCAAAGTATCACACACACCAATTGTGAAACTGCCCAGTACAATGAGGAAATTGCTTCACCTCCAAACATTGAACTTGGAGTATTGTCATAGGATAAAAGAGTGGTTGGAGCTCCCCAGAAGTTTGACCACTCTACAACTGACATCTAAATCATTGCTGACTATCCCTAACCTCTCAAACCTTATTAATCTAGTTGAATTGTTTCTATATGATGGCTCTGGCAATGGGCTGTCCACATCAAATGAAATTCCAACCGGTGACTTGAAGTGGATTGAGAGGTTATCAAAATTGAGCAAGTTGCACTTGTGCTTATGGTATGTCCGTGCACCAACTACAGAGTTGGGTTCCCTTTATCTGTTGAAAGAACTTACTCTATCTGGACTAAACTTCGGAACCCTCTTACAACTTCCGTTAACCTTGATAGTTTTAAAGCTCTCCTGCCCTGGAGTGAAATTTGTACATCTCAGCGGGCTACCTCCGTCGGAAGAATTGAGAAAAATAGAGGTGCACGAGCGACTTGATGGTTTCCCTCTCGATAAAAAAACTCCTTGTCCTAAGCTCCCTGAAGATGCTTCGAGAGTTCCATATGGGGAGTTGCGAGGAGGTAAGAGCTATCGATTTTGTGTCTCCGTTGGAATCATTGGAAATATTTACTATTGAAAGGTGCGGTTCATTAAGAATGATGAAAGGTTTGTCAAACTTGAAGAAATTGAAGATGTTACATATTAACTACTGCGAGAAGCTGCGCCGTGTGGAGGGCATCCACGAATTAGAGTTTTTGCAGCTGTTGAAATTTCGTGGGGAGTTATACGATGCGGGGATTTTTTATGCATCCAGCTCAAAAATACCGAATGAGTGCCAGATGGACATAAGATCTAGTTGGAGCCCACGCAGGAATTGGTTTGCTTATTGCGGCAATTGGAAGTCTTTAAGAGAGAAGATTCAGAATGAATTCGGATTCTGTGAAACCAGTGACTCCGAAACATAAAGAGGGGATCCTCGGTGCGCCTTTCTTTCTATTGATAGATCATGGCTGTTCTGCTTTATTTGCTTTCCATTTCTGCTCTACTGTAAAAAGAGACAACAAACAGATTCTAAAATGTGCACCGGTGATTAGGCTTCTCCTTCATGTTTTCTTCTTCCTCCTCTCTTCTCGCTACTCAAGCAAATCTCTATCACCCGATCCTCGCCGCTGCTCGCTCGCTCCTTGCAAGCTTCAGTCTGCCGTCCCCTGTCTCTCTTCTTTCCCAGGTTCCATCGCAAGCTTCAAGTCCCATGTCCGCGAGCTTCAAGTCTTCTTCTTCAGTGCCGCTCGGCTGGAGGAATTCGGTTGCTACATGAGGCTCCATTGATTGCATTCATTAACTCCACCAATGGCAGGACGGATGGGCTTGAACTCAAGCTCCGGATCACCAGCTAATCGCTGAAGAACAGGTACGAGCAGTGTGGCAATTTGTGTTTAGTTGAATGTGATCGTGTGAATTATCTTTGTGCAGTGAAGCATGAGTTCGAGCTCTAGCTTCATATGGTAATAACTTCGTAGTTTATTTATGTTGCTATGCTTCTGTGGACTGCTCGATGGTGTGAAATCATGTGCCGGCATGTTGTGCATCTGTTAGTTGGGTTATTACAAGAATTATGGGTATTTTGGTGAGTTGAGTTAAGATTAGAGAGTTACAAAATTTGGGAAATTGAGTTTACAGCTTCGTTGAAGAAGGTAATGTAGATGTTTGTAGTTGACCATCTAAGAATTGAACCACTCCCATGAATGTTATTGTAGAGCGCACAAAACTTTCCACACAGGATGTTGAGTGTCTTCCCACGAAGGGTTTGTCTGTTAAGTATATTCTAAGGTTTGAATAATGATCATCTCAATGAGTATCCACTGTCTCTTTATTAGCTGTGAGGGGCTTTAATGATTGAAAATGAAGCAAACGGTGCTTCTCTTCTTGGTTCTCTTCTTCAGCAGTAGTATTTTCCATTGGTAATTTGAGGTCTGCTGCATATGGTTGAAGGGACTAGAAGTTTGTGGGGGTGGTTGCACAGAATGTGCCTAAACTGGCTGCTGTGAACATGCGCACTATTAGGAAACCTAGCTAGTATTTATCAACCATAAATAGCTTCATGCAACAAGTGGGGGCTGATGTGAATCAGCATTTCTTTTTATTCCTTTAATGTTGATGGTATGTTTCATAATTGGTGGGGAGGGGGGGGGGGGTAAAAGATGATTACTTTTGAGTTATTCATGCTTGTAGATTGTCCTTCGCCACTATTTCTGGTGTAAGAATAGAAGAGCTTTGGATATGTGTCAGTGTGCTGTTTCTAAATATTTGGAGTACAATTTCCTTTTTTTGCATACGCAGTCATGGCAAATACCTGGATTTTGTAATTGCTTGCATGTTATCTGCTCTAGCATATGCAATGGAAAACTTATATTCAAGTATTTACCTTATTTTACAGAGTCTAAACATTTAGAATCTCAACTCATATTCATCTTATTGAGGGCATAATCGATCAAGTTAACATTACGATTTGTATTATTTTATCTTAATTGATGAGGACTATTGCAGAGGCACAAATTTCAATTACTAGATTTTTAAGTAGATGAATGTTGAGTTGCTTGGTGCATCGGGCTATTTTTCTTCAAGTGGGAGTTTTTTTCGGGGCTTTTTTTGTCTTTTATATTAGTTTTGCTTTTAGGTTAAAAGCTACACTTTACATTAGTGATAGTCAAACGCTAGCCATAAAGGGGCTGAAAAAGAAAATAGAGAGAAAAGAGAAAATAGTGAGTTTTTTCTTTGAGAGCTCTATGTGTGCTTTGATCTTACAAAAGATCATCGCTGTATTTCAACTTTATTCAAAGTCTAGTAAATTTGCAGAGTGTCTCTCTACGGAAACATAGCCCAGGTTTGGATGAACTTTGATAATAAATTTCTGTTGTGTTCTTTCGATTATGTTATTTTATTATTATATTTAGTCTTGATGGACAGTTTGTTTGCATTACTTTTTCCTGAAGTCAACGCATGATTTCCTAACATAGCGCTGGTAATTTGGGCGGCCAAGACCAGCTAAGAGGGAGGAGTGACCCATGAATCGCGGGGCGACGCAACAACCACGCTGCTGATGGAAGGCGAGGATTTATCTGGACAGGTGGGGAAGCGATGAGCTCATCGAGCGATGGCTCAGTAAAAAGATTCGAGATGAGACGATTGTTCAAGCCGTGCAGGGTCAAGAAGACTATTGTGAAGGGGGGTTTCAAAACGAATTGACTTTGATGGCAGCAATGATTGGTTAGCACGCGAGATTAACGGAGGAACAGGCGAGAAAATGATGAACATTCCCCGCAATCCTCGGGCTGTTCACCTAATAATTCACTTTCAATATGCAGCGAGATAAACTGTCTGAACAGGTCCTACTCTTGCTATTTCCTCCTATTGCCAAGACTGCCCTCTGCTCAACCACTGGGATTCGCCTTAGTGGCCACTCTTCCAACATGGAAGGGGGAGGTGAGGGGTTCAAATCCCCACCTTCTCAGGGGGGGTGGGGTGGGGACGTATAAGTTTCAAGAGTGGGTTTCGACTCCCACGTCCTGCAAGAGGCGGGGCAAAAGTCTGAGAGTGAGTGTAGAATAGGAATAGAGTAGGACTGACCAAAAAAAAAAAAAAGACTGCCCTCTGCACTGTTTTCTTTTCTTTTCTGTTTTGTACGCTCTCGCTCTCTGGTCCCAGGTGAAACTCTCGGTCGATTGTTGACTAGATGGCCCATTTGTTGACTTAGTTTCATGTCCCCAGTAAGGCTAAAGCGATGAGGTTAGCTGAGGTTTAATGGTACGCACAAAAATGGATCAACTTGGATAATGTTGAGTGGCCTTGAATATTTCTTCAGAGATTGGAGGCACTCGAAAGTGTCTGTCATCTTCATCAGTCCAAGATTGTTTTGATGCCGGGCCCAAGGTATCGAAATCAACATGTCTCTAATCACGAATGTGAGGAACAAATGCAAAAATCGTGTGGGCTAGGTGTTTAGGGATTGAATTATAGCGTTATTGGCAAATTTGGTCCCTAATTGTTTTTAAGAAACGCACAATCTAACCACAAAAATTTAGATGTCAACGATCATGCTCACATTCTAGTAGTTATCAGTAAGGAAATAAGTGTTGAAAAGATTTTCACAATCATTTGCTATTGAATATAAAGTCACATTTAATGAGAATACTTGAGTGGTTATAGGCAATTAATTATGATAAAAGGTAAGTCTTTAAGATGAAGAGATCAAATTAAATATTTCATAGTAAGTAGTAAGTATATATGCTTGGGTAGCGCTTAGGTGGAGCATTTTTTCAAATGAGAGGTGATTCTTTGGAAATATTTTGTTATTATGCATTTATATAGATAAAATGTTATTTTAAAATATTGGATTGGGATTTTAAATATGTGAAACTATAGAAAAGGTACACATTCATTATTGTCCTCCACCTTATTTTTTTTATAAAGTCATCGACTTTAGTAACTATAAATTGGAAGTTGCACCGGCTGCGAAGTTGCCTTGACATGTTTTTTATGTCGAATGGAATTAAGAGTTTTTGTCCGTGAAATTTTCAATTAAACTCCGTGAGCCACGCAATACAAACCTCCAAAATGGTATCTCTAACCAACAAAAGTGGCATCGGGCTTCATCGTTTATATCATATAATTAAATATTTATTTTTCCTTTTTCTAATGTAATGCACGGGTTCTCCTTTTGTAAATTCTCGAGGGAGGATGATCTGGTGGAGAAGCTTTTCACATTAATAATGTAATAAAAGCTCTTCCCATCACTGAATGTATTATTATTTTTGCCAAAAAGTCCGATTGAAAGTCCTCTAATTGCAATCGAGAGCCGCAAGACTATCCGAAATTGCCTAGAAGTCCCCCGGCGTAGGGGTTGGCCGCGTTGACTTTGCTAAGTGCGCGTGCAGAGGGGTGCGGTGGCGGCGTTGACTTTCTTCTTCTTCTTCCCTTTAGGCCCATTATCAGCAATGGCCATCATTAATCTCGTTCTCTCTTCTTCAGCTGAGCGAAAGCCGTCTCTAGTGGTCAGGACCATCATGGTTTCTCTTTCTTTCTTTCGTGCTCAAAACAATACCGCAATGGACTGGCATCATGCCCATTGACAAGCCATCTCTGCACTTCCTCTCACCAACTTTGAACAGTGGTCGAGCGCCTATAATTCTCATCTGATCCTATTTCATCCAAGGTGCTCAAACTCAAAATATATTTATATAGTGAAAAGGACAAAGGAAGGAACTCGAAGGACATTGGACGTGTAAAAAGGTGCATCTCCATTATCGTCCTTCGCCTTATTTTTCTTTTTTGAAGTCATCAACTTGATTGACTGTAAACTAGAAACAGCACCTGCTACGAAGTTGCCTATCCGCGTTTTGGATGGCAAATGGGATCGGATTCAAATATGTGAAATGTCATATTGCGAACTCAGAGACGAGGTGAGAGGGCTGACGTTGTTAAGTGCGAAGTGAGCTCCTATGGCAAAATCTGGGACAGGAACGAGCACCAGCAACGCATTAGGAGGTGAATACCAGGTTTTTCTGAGTTTTAGAGGGCCTGATACTCATCTTTCATTCACCAATATCTTCCACCAAGCCTTGGTAGATGCCGAGATTCGTGTTTTCATCGATGACGTAGGGCTTCAACCTGGTGAAAAAATTAGCAACCTTCTGCAAGTGATTGACAATTGCAAGCTTTACATACCCATCTTCTCCAAAGATTACGCTTCAAGTCACTGGTGCCTTGACGAGCTTGCGAAAATGGTGGAGAACACCTCTAAACATAAAGAAGATGGGAAAGAGAAGGTCATATTGCCCATCTTCTATGACGTCAAGCCCAAAGATGTGAAGCTGCAAACACCGTTATACAAGGATGTCATATCGAATTTGGAGCAAGAGATGGAGGATCAAGAGCAAAAGTTCAGCTCCGAGAATATAAAGACGTGGCGGGAGTCTCTCATAGAAGTTGGTGGCATCAAGGGATGGGAGGTGGAGAAACATTCAAGGTAACAATCTAACCATGATTGTGAAAATTATTTTGTACAATCGGGCTGCCATTTTTTTATTTAAGTAAATATTCCAGTACATTAATTCATTAGATGTTTATATTTTGATTCTTCTACCCTTTTTTGCCAGAAATTCTGATTCTTCTACCTGATATAAAGATCAAACATTTCTCTTCTATATTTTTGAACTTGATCGCGTCCCCACCCCGTTGGTTAGTAGATGGTCAATATGCAAATTTGTCACGTTTGCTCAATTGAAAACTGTTCAACTTTGTGGCCGCCCTCTAAAACTCATCGAGGCGATTGTTGACAAGGTTGTGGCCAAGCTCAAGACAAAACGGAGACGTGTAACCGGAGATTTTGTTGGAATGGAAGATCAAATAGCAAACATAAAGAAATTATTAGACATTGATTCTGATGATGTGCAGTTCATTGGAATCTACGGGATGGGCGGCATCGGTAAAACAACACTTGCCAAGACTATCTTCAATGAACTATGTCCTCGATTTGGCAGAAACTGCAGCTTTCTTGATGGCGTGAGGGAGACGGCAAAAAGCAAGCACATAGTCAAGCTGCAAAAAAAATTATTGTCTGATATATCTTATTCTAGAGTGGTTCAGAATATTGCTAACATTGATCAAGGGATTGATACGATTGAAGCAACAATTTGCAACAAGAAGATGCTAATTGTATTGGATGATGTTGATGAGGCCAACCAGATCCTACAACTAATCGGAGAGAAATCTTTGCATCAAGGTAGTAGAATACTTGTTACTACTAGGGACAAGAACGTTCTGACAAGTAGGAAATTTAAGTATGAATTTAAGGATTATGAAATGATGGGGTTGGAAGGTGAAGATGCACTTAAACTTTTTAGTAGGCATGCCTTCAATGACGACTCTCCTCCAGCTGATTATTGCACTCTTTCAAAGCGCATTGTCTATACTACACATGGACTACCTTTAGCTCTTCAAGCAATTGGTTCATCGCTTTTTAGGAAAAAGAGAGAGATATGGGAAGAGTGGCTAGAGAGGCTAAAGAAAACACCTCATAAGGATGTCTTGGCAAAGCTAAAGATTAGCTATGATGCCTTAGATCAGAATGAAAAACAGATATTCCTTGATATTGCATGCTTTTTTGTTGGTGTGAATAAGACTAATGCAATGTACGTGTGGAAAGATTGTAATTTGTACCCAGAGGATGCCATCGATGTCCTCATTAAGAGATGCATGATAAAGGAGTTAGACAATAATAGCGTTTGGATGCATGATCAATTTAGAGATCTTGGAAGGAAAATTGCCAGAGAAGAGCGTATTGGATTGTGGGATGAAGACGACATCATTCACAAATTAAGATCAATGGAGGTAAAGTA
The DNA here is from genome assembly GCA_007663325.1 of Eucalyptus pauciflora. Lineage (NCBI taxonomy): Eukaryota > Viridiplantae > Streptophyta > Magnoliopsida > Myrtales > Myrtaceae > Eucalyptus > Eucalyptus pauciflora. The sequence continues at coordinate 1,118,663 of VMYD01000045.1, read as the reverse complement.
TGGGCTAAATTGAATAGAAAATTGCTTGCACCCTCTTCTTAATTCAAGATTCACTTTTTGATTTGAGAGCTACTCTTTTGTTTCATTTTCTCTTCTCTTCTACGAATTGGCAGATCAAAGAAAGCGTTCAAGCACTCAATTTGCCATGGAATTATTCTCATCGTGGTATGAGTATCACTTCGGAGCAAATTAAACGGTTTCCACGTATGCGGTTTCTTTGGTCGTCTAATGTAACCTACCGAGGTGACTTTACGGGCTGTCTTTCTGAGTTGAAATGGATCTGTTTGGATTACCCTTATGGTATCTACCGAGAACGTCGTAATCAACATTTGGAGGAAACCAATTTGTTGCATCTAGAAAACATGGTTGTGGCGAATCTTAATGGGATAGAAATCACAAAAGACGTGTTAGATAACCTAATCAAGGTATGCCAGTTTCCCTCTTAGTCTAATTTTCTCATTCAATGAAGGACAGAATTTGACGGGTTTATTATCTAATTTTCTCATTGGTAGCTTAAATTCATATTTATTTCTTGTCTGTCCTATTGTTTTATTGGCTTTTGTAGGGGGCAAGGAAATTGAAGGTTCTCACTATTCAGTTAAATACTTTGATAAGTGAGACACCAACCTTTCCCGAGTACTCAAATTTAAAGAAGTTGACTATTAGTCGATTTAACTCTTTAATGGAAATTGATTGTTCTATTGGGAAACTGAGGTGGCTGACTGACTTGAGTTTTGAGAATTGTCGGTCAATTGAAAAATTACCTGAACAAATTGGAGAGTTACAAAATTTGCAGCGCCTTTGTCTTAAGTCTTGTACTAGCTTGATTGAACTCCCCGCCTCAATTTCGAAAATAAAGTCATTAACGGAGCTGGATGTATCATGCACCCCAATTGCGGAAATGCCTAGTACAATGAGCAAGTTTCGTCAACTCCAAACACTGGACTTGAGTTGTTGTCATGAGATACAAGAGTTGCCAAAGCTCCCCATAAGTTTGACCACTTTACGGCTAAGTTCTATTTCCCTGCAAACTGTCCCTAGCCTCTCATACCTTACTAATCTAGTTGAACTACTCCTATCTGACAGCTCTCAATATAGACAACCATCAAATGAATTCCAAACTGGCGACTTGGGGTGGATTGGGAGTTTAACCAAATTGAGCAACCTGGACGTCTACTTTACAAATGTCCGCGCGCCAACTACAGAGTTGGCTTCCCTTTCTTTGCTGAAAGAACTTACTCTACACGGACTAGACTTGCCAACTTTCAAACACCTCCCGTCAAATTTGATAGTTTTAGAGCTCTACGAAACTCGAGGGAAACAAGTACACCTCGATGGGCTTCCTCCATCGGAAAAGGAGACTCCATTCCTTCCAACAAGTTTGGGAAAATCGAAAGAAAACAAGGTGTCCGAGCAACTTGATGTTCAATCTCTCGATGTCTTAGAATCGTCAGAAAGATCACATATTCAGGACTGCAAATCTTCCGAGAGTTTGGTTTGTCAGCCGGAGGATCCGGGGTGCAGTGGACTACAAGATCCCAAGATGATTGATCATTGGAGGGGAGCGATCCTTTTCCCAAGCTCCCAAAAGATGCTTGTAAAATTTCTTCTGTCGGGGTTCCTCGAGGTATAGGATATTCAATTTGTTACTGCGTTCGAATCATTGGAAGAATTTTATGTAAAAGAGTGCTTTTCGTTAAAAAGCTTAGGCGGTTTGTCAAACTCGAAGAACTTGAAGACGTTAGAGATTCACCAATGCCCGAGCTTGTGGGTTGTTGAGGGCATTGATGAATTAGAGTTTTTGCGTTTCTTGGATATTAGAAACTGCAGATTAGTGGGAAGGATTCTTGATCCATTGAGCTCAAAAATACCAGATAATTGCTCGATACTCATAACAGGTTGCGGGGAGTTACCCAACTGTCGTTATAACCGTCGTTATAACCACGGTTTGGCGCGCGGTTTGGCGTGTGACACTTGGAAGTCTTACAGAGAGAAGATTCTGAATGGAGCAAAACAAGCGTGGAGCTTTGAAACTGAAACAGCGGACTCTCAAACAGAAGCAGGGGATTCTATGCAGAAAACGGTGCGCCTTCTTTCCATTCATAGATCATACTTTTTTTCTTCTGCTTTGCTTGCTTTCTATTTCTCATTTAGTCTAGTGAAGAGAGACAATGAACTGATTCTAAAACGCGCAACCAAGAAAAATCTTATTAAAATTCCCCATCTTACTGGGAATCTCCTTATGTCATGTGTGTCCACTTCGGTGGCGAGGTTGGGGATCTCACATCCCTCACCATCCATTAAGAGAAATTTTTAGGTCCAAGAGACCTCACCTCAACTCACTTCATCGTTTCCTTCTGCAGACAGAGTCGGCAAAACAAAGAGGGAAAAGAAAGTTGGATGATTATTCGTGAACGATGGATTGAATTGGGATTAGGGTTCTTTTTCATGTTTTCTTCTTCCTCTCTCTCGCTGCACAAGCAAATCGCTGTCATTCAATCCACGATGCTACTCGCTCCTCGCAAACTTCAGTCCGTCGTTGGCCCTGTCGGTTGCCATCGTCTCTTCTTTCTTCGTCGTCCACAAGCTTCAAGTCCTTCTTCACGAGCTTCAAGTTCCAGGTCTGTGAGCTTCAAGTCCTTCTCCAGCGCCACTTTTCACTCTAGTGCACATTTTCTTCTTTAGTGCCGCTCAGCTGGAGGAATTTGGTGCATTCATTAATTTCATCTGTGGTGGGAGTCATGGGCCTGAACTCAAGCTCTGGATCACTAGCTAATCACCGAAGAACAGGTAAGAGTGGTGGGGCAGTTGGGTTTTTATTTATTTATTATTTTGGATGTTTTTTCCGGTGTGGCAGTTGGTGTTTAGTTGAATGTAATTGTGTGATTTATCTTTAAATATTAAGCATGAGCTTGAGCTCTAGCTCTAGCTTCATATGCTAATAGTTGTATAAGGGTCTGTATGCCTAGTCTAGTTATGTTACTATGCTTTTGTGGACTGCTCGATTGAGCGTAATCATATGCACAAGATGTTGAGCATCTTCTCTTGAAGAGTTCGTCTGTAAGTATATTCTAAAGTTTGGTTAATGGTCGCTTTAATGAGTATCCACTGTCTCTTTATTACATGTGAGGAGCTGTCTATTACCTGTGAGGAGCTCTTGATGATTGAAAAAGAAGCAACTAGTGCTTCTGTTCTTGGTTCATCATGTAGAATTAAAATGGGATGTCCATTTTTTTTTTTTCATGTTTTGGGCAGTTGTGGTTTCCATTGCTAATTTGAGGTATGCTGCTGCTTATGGTTGAGGATTCCACAGGTCAAGTGTACTACGTGATCGACTCGACAATTGGCTACACAAAATACACACGGGTTTTGTTATCCGTTGAAGTAGAAACACCAAATCTTATCGCTTCATGATTACTCCCACGTTCCAGTTCTCTGTTTTGCAAATATTTTCTTATTTGAATTGAAAGAAGAGAGAAAAGTGAGCCACTTAGTAGCAAGGTGCTTGGTCAGGCTCTTGTGCTTCTTAATTTTCTTGCTTGGTCCTTCATTGTTTTATGCCTAATTCTCGACTGGAAATCATCAATTCCTTTGTGCTTTCTCTCGTCTAAGATGAGTCCTAAAGAATGTCTTAAAACTGTGGCGACTCGGTTTTATCTTTTGGATGTGTTCATTGGAGCATAATTAGAAGACCACTATGTATTTAAGCAAATACACGACTTACTATGCACCGATCAGATATTAGAAACCCTTGAAAGAGCTCAGCATGAGGTTATGACATACTTGCTAGATTTGGTTGGGTTGCTAGATTTGCTCTTCAAGGGTAGGACAGTGGACTGGAGGAACTTCCGTTATTGCTTAGCTAGGAGAGGAAAGAACTGCAATTCATTGAGGCCCTCCGTGGCTGCTTATGAGAACGCATTTTGCGATCGTTGCTCATTGGGGGTTTTACACGTTTGAAGTGTGTTTACTTGCTCAGTTAGCAAAGCATTCGAGGATTTAAGCAGTTCTGTTAATCTCCTAATTACTACTTTACTAAGTCCTAAGGTTATTCAGATTGGAAAACTTGCCATCAATTGCGGACCTGCTGTGTCCCCAATATAGACTTCTTGAACTGCACATTGTAGGATCCTGGTAATTGGAAAGAAAAATTATTCAAAACTGATGATTTATGAAATTCAATAAGTATGCCTTGAGGTCGAGTTTACATTCTCAAAATATATCGCCAAGATTATACTGTATTCAATTTATATGAGACTATAGTCTTACCGATCCAAAGAGATCATTGTCTTGTGAAGATCGTAGCTTAATAATATTTTAGCCAACTCTGAAGTTTCTTTACCTTTTGTGATAGTACGGCGAGATCTGGAATCTTTTAGTTGGCATTTTGGTGACAAATAGTTCCTTGTAGATATAGATAGAGCAGATGGTTTTCTCCAACTGTTAACTACTACCAGCTAGATTAGTAAAGAGGGCAAGGACATTAGTGCGTTGTCTTAGGTTATCTTATATAGACATCAGTGGTGCACACAGTGATTAACCATCAAGATGGAAGCGAAGGCTGTTTGCGATGGTATCATTTCAGGTGAGACCCTGCACCAGGATTGCAACCAAACCCGCCATCCAGAGTTTTGCAACTCACTATATATCTGACAGCATTCTCCACATTTATCGAATCCAACCGTTTTAGTATTGCAAGACACAATAAGAGAACCTTCGAAGGGAAAAAGGGATTGAAGGGATGTCAATAATTTTCTTGCTTGGTCCTTCATTGTTTTATGCCTAATTCTCGACTGGAAATCATCAATTCCTTTGTGCTTTCTCTCGTCTAAGATGAGTCCTAAAGAATGTCTTAAAACTGTGGTGACTCGGTTTTATCTTTTGGATGTGTTCATTGGAGCATAATTAGAAGACCACTATGTATTTAAGCAAATACACGACTTACTATGCACCGATCAGATATTAGAAACCCTTGAAAGAGCTCAGCATGAGGTTATGACATACTTGCTAGATTTGGTTGGGTTGCTAGATTTGCTCTTCAAGGGTAGGACAGTGGACTGGAGGAACTTCCGTTATTGCTTAGCTAGGAGAGGAAAGAACTGCAATTCATTGAGGCCCTCCGTGGCTGCTTATGAGAACGCATTTTGCGATCGTTGCTCATTGGGGGTTTTACACGTTTGAAGTGTGTTTACTTGCTCAGTTAGCAAAGCATTCGAGGATTTAAGCAGTTCTGTTAATCTCCTAATTACTACTTTACTAAGTCCTAAGGTTATTCAGATTGGAAAACTTGCCATCAATTGCGGACCTGCTGTGTCCCCAATATAGACTTCTTGAACTGCACATTGTAGGATCCTGGTAATTGGAAAGAAAAATTATTCAAAACTGATGATTTATGAAATTCAATAAGTATGCCTTGAGGTCGAGTTTACATTCTCAAAATATATCGCCAAGATTATACTGTATTCAATTTATATGAGACTATAGTCTTACCGATCCAAAGAGATCATTGTCTTGTGAAGATCGTAGCTTAATAATATTTTAGCCAACTCTGAAGTTTCTTTACCTTTTGTGATAGTACGGCGAGATCTGGAATCTTTTAGTTGGCATTTTGGTGACAAATAGTTCCTTGTAGATATAGATAGAGCAGATGGTTTTCTCCAACTGTTAACTACTACCAGCTAGATTAGTAAAGAGGGCAAGGACATTAGTGCGTTGTCTTAGGTTATCTTATATAGACATCAGTGGTGCACACAGTGATTAACCATCAAGATGGAAGCGAAGGCTGTTTGCGATGGTATCATTTCAGGTGAGACCCTGCACCAGGATTGCAACCAAACCCGCCATCCAGAGTTTTGCAACTCACTATATATCTGACAGCATTCTCCACATTTATCGAATCCAACCGTTTTAGTATTGCAAGACACAATAAGAGAACCTTCGAAGGGAAAAAGGGATTGAAGGGATGTCAATAATTTTCTTGCTTGGTCCTTCATTGTTTTATGCCTAATTCTCGACTGGAAATCATCAATTCCTTTGTGCTTTCTCTCGTCTAAGATGAGTCCTAAAGAATGTCTTAAAACTGTGGTGACTCGGTTTTATCTTTTGGATGTGTTCATTGGAGCATAATTAGAAGACCACTATGTATTTAAGCAAATACACGACTTACTATGCACCGATCAGATATTAGAAACCCTTGAAAGAGCTCAGCATGAGGTTATGACATACTTGCTAGATTTGGTTGGGTTGCTAGATTTGCTCTTCAAGGGTAGGACAGTGGACTGGAGGAACTTCCGTTATTGCTTAGCTAGGAGAGGAAAGAACTGCAATTCATTGAGGCCCTCCGTGGCTGCTTATGAGAACGCATTTTGCGATCGTTGCTCATTGGGGGTTTTACACGTTTGAAGTGTGTTTACTTGCTCAGTTAGCAAAGCATTCGAGGATTTAAGCAGTTCTGTTAATCTCCTAATTACTACTTTACTAAGTCCTAAGGTTATTCAGATTGGAAAACTTGCCATCAATTGCGGACCTGCTGTGTCCCCAATATAGACTTCTTGAACTGCACATTGTAGGATCCTGGTAATTGGAAAGAAAAATTATTCAAAACTGATGATTTATGAAATTCAATAAGTATGCCTTGAGGTCGAGTTTACATTCTCAAAATATATCGCCAAGATTATACTGTATTCAATTTATATGAGACTATAGTCTTACCGATCCAAAGAGATCATTGTCTTGTGAAGATCGTAGCTTAATAATATTTTAGCCAACTCTGAAGTTTCTTTACCTTTTGTGATAGTACGGCGAGATCTGGAATCTTTTAGTTGGCATTTTGGTGACAAATAGTTCCTTGTAGATATAGATAGAGCAGATGGTTTTCTCCAACTGTTAACTACTACCAGCTAGATTAGTAAAGAGGGCAAGGACATTAGTGCGTTGTCTTAGGTTATCTTATATAGACATCAGTGGTGCACACAGTGATTAACCATCAAGATGGAAGCGAAGGCTGTTTGCGATGGTATCATTTCAGGTGAGACCCTGCACCAGGATTGCAACCAAACCCGCCATCCAGAGTTTTGCAACTCACTATATATCTGACAGCATTCTCCACATTTATCGAATCCAACCGTTTTAGTATTGCAAGACACAATAAGAGAACCTTCGAAGGGAAAAAGGGATTGAAGGGATGTCAATAATTTAAGAAACGTCCTCAAGAAGCACAAAAATTATAATTGATCCAAGATGAGGACAAGACACCGAGTATAAACTTCTCCCCATGTATCCCTAGAGAAATATCCATCTTCGTTTCGCACTGCTCTGATGCCTGAATCATGGTTCAGGCACAACAATGTAGAACATTTGACACCAAGGATTATCCGACAGTAGCAACTTCAATCTCCATATAGAGAGCCCCCCTCATCAATGTCTGGCTAGCCTAAGGTAAGTTTGCCACTCGTGATGTTGAAAACTTAAAAACATAAAACAACACGGAGGAACTTGCATCGATGGTAAGAGTTTGCAAATCTAGGAACCTTTATTCCAAAGATACAATCTGTCACACAAAAGATGTCTATAATGTCTCCACCAAATCCACCAGCACAAGCAGCCGTAAGTGAAATTCACATTTTGTTCTTTAGAGTGAAGTTTTGAAAATAAATAAAGCAACACTAATCACTTCTAAGGCACGGTCATTATTGTAACAGCTGGAAATGTTAATCCCAAGCTAAAATCTTAATCATACCGTCAAATAAGAAATATTTGATTGAATGTGGAGTGGAGGTTCTGTTAGCTTCATGTTTTTCGTGGGTAATCGCAAAAAAGAAGTTGAGAGACAAATAAATACAAACGAGACCCACGCTGGCATTGCGGGATCCAAGAAACAGCTTCATTTGAATCCACATTGCCAAGTTTTCCAAGAAGATTTAGAATGGTCGATCCCAATATGCTCCATTCAATCTCTAGCGCTCCAAAACCACCTACTCAAAATTATCCTTTTTCTGAGTGCAATATCAACCCAAAAGCTCAAATCGATAAAACTCCAAAATGCTGAATGGTAGATCCAGATAAACCGAGTCATTTTCAGTAACTGGCAGGAAGTGGACAAGAGAACAAGAAGAGAATTGTTAAAATTTCATCCCTATCTTTTCATCAGACAATACGCACTTGGCATGTTTATCGCCAGCAAGCTCTCCCATCAATCAATAAGGGACTACATATCAATGAACATGGAATCAAATCTCACATATCCCACATAAGAACTTAGCAACTCAAGCGAAAAAAAAGTATACAATTACGAAATTTAGTGAGGTCATCAAGGATCGTAAAGATCCTATAAATTTAACAAAAGATTGTGTTCAACTTTGTTTTGAACAATCGCATGCATATTGACATGGATAAAAGGGAATTAAGCACATCTCTCTTCCCAATTGGAGAAGATAGGTCCATGCTCAAATTGCCCGCATTCCCAATTTCTGACTCAGGCACAAAATAATCTCCAGTTCAAAGAAAGCACCGCCATTTAGACAAACAAGCACGTCCAACAGAAGTAATTCCATGGACACCCGTCAGCAATTACGGCTGGAACACACCTACGGCACAACATTTCTTAAATCTTCATCTCACCTTCTTACACTACTATCTATCTCGATCACCACAAGAGATCTCCAATATTTTCTTGCTACCCGAGCTAGAAACCATCCGGCCTAAGGTCAAAGACGATCTAATCAGCAAGAAACAGTAGCGACATCAATGGAAACTAGCTCAAAAAAGCAAAATAGATATCAAATTGAAGAACAGAAGCAACGGCGTAACGTTTAGTAGTGAAAATCGTTCACAGAAGCTCCCCGAAGACCTCACCAGTCGATCGATCGATCGAAGATGAATTAGGGCGAAAACGAAGGTTTGAGCTCAATTCAGAACCAAAAATGCTCTACAGGTCGACTGAAAAATGAGACTTTCTTTCGTTCGGCTGAGGGACGAAGGTTTAATTAAGCCCAAGAATTTTTGGGCCAACGAAAACTGGGCCCAATTATCCATTTTCTTCGGCTGAATATTATTTCATTGTCCTCCTATTTGGAGGGAAATGAATGATTCAAAAAATATTTTTCAAAAAAGATTACTTATAATGTTTGTAATTATTTGTATCGCTTATAAAAATGAATGATAAGACATTTTTTCATCGTTCACCAAATTGTTTAGGGAAAATGTTACAAATGGTCCCTATATTTTTACTTAATGTGCAATCTCATCCTTGAACTTTCGATTGGTTCAATTTGGTCCTTAAACTATCGATAAATGTCCGATCTAGTCCCAGACTATTTGAAAATTGACCAATTTCGTCCTTCTGTCAATTAAAAGTTAACGGAATTGGGCATTTTGGTCGTTTTTTTTATTTTTTTTCTTCTTCTTCTCTCTTCTCTCCGCCAGCCATGGCAGAGCCGGCGGAGGGAAGCTGGCGTCAGGCGAGGGCCGCCCTCGCTAGGCGTCGGGCGAGGGCTGTCCTCGCCGGACGCAGGTGAGGGCAGCCCTCGCCTACGTCGGGCGAGGACGGCCCTCGCTCGCGTCTGGCAAGGACGACCCTCGCCAGATCTGGCGAGGGCACCCCTTGCCCAACGTCGGTAGGGGCAGCCCTTGCCAGATCTGGCGAGGGCCGTCCTCGCCCGACGCAAGCGAGGGTCGCCCTTGCCAGAGTCGGGGGAGGGGCTCCCTCGCTTGCGTCCAGCAAGGACAGCCCTCACCTGACGCCGGCAAGGGCCGCCTTAGCTAGCCCAGGCGAGGGCGACCCTCGCTCGACGCAAGCTTCCCTCTGCCGGAGTCAACGGAGGGAAGAAAAAAAAAGAAGAAGGGAAAAATAGTAACGGAGGGACTAAATCGAACATTTATCGATAGTTCATGGATTAAATTAAGCCAATCGAAAGTTCAGGGACGAGATTGCACATTAAGTAAAAGTATAAGGACTATTTGTGACATTTTCCCAATTTTTTAGACATAAATTATTATTAATAATGAAAACATCATTCATTGATTAATAATTTTGAGTGATGCAAGGTATTAGTTTTTGGAAAATATTTATCAAATAATTTATTTTTTGTGTAACAAATAGAGCATTATTATTATAGAATTCTTCACCATAATTTGACTGGCTGCATTTGGTCACCAAAAAATAATATTTAACATAATATGATTTAATGAAAATTGTATATTATCAATTAAGCCTGCCGTTAGTGTAAAAGAAAAACGGAGAGAGCTTCGGCTAAACTTCTTAATTGACAAGTCTCTCTACCGAGTAGTGTTTCTCAAGAGCCTAGCATTTGGTTGCATTGAACTTTAATTTAGGCAGGTTGATATTTCATTAAATTTCCTCGAAGCTATGTACCAACATAGTCTAGGATAAACACAACACTAATATACCCTAATATTATTGCTGTAAAAGTGCCTTTGATGTCAGTTTTAGTATGTTTCAAAAGATTGCCCCATCAAAACAAAAGGTTACGTAGTAAGAGAGACAATACTGTAAACACATAAATTTTTGTGGCTTGAAACTTAGGCTTGTCAGGTTACTCCATTGAACTCAACTTCCACCATTTATGGTTTGCAGGCAAACTAAAGAAGACATAGGGAAACTGATCTCTCCATTTCTAGAGGGTGTTTATCCTTAGAGAGTGAATCATGATACTACTCTAGATATATCAACTCTTTGATAGTTGTTATTAGTTAGAGATGAGCGGTCTTGCCTTCGACAAGATTAGATCTATTTGTGCAAACACAAGACAACATTATGCAGGATGCTTTATCCTTGTCATATTTCTGAAGAATTGCATCCGGTTGCTTTGCCCGAACTGATGCTTTATCCTTGTCATTGGATCTGAGATAAAATAAAAGAGAAACTTTTCTTACTTGAGAAAGTCTACACTGATGATCATGATATTATTCTAGGTTTGTGTCAAGGATGGCCGAACGGCACTCAGCCGGGGCGAATTTTCTGCTCTCTCACTCTCGGTCTCCCTCTTTCTCCCCGTTTCGCTCTCCGTCCATTTCTCTCTCTGCCCGAGCCCCCAGAATCCCCCCTCTACGCCCGGCAGGCGCACATCGCCTCTGCCACCGCCAGCTCACCGTGCCGGCCTGCCCCCGACGCAAAAGGCGCGCTCCTCACTCCCCATCCCGCCTTTGCTGCCGTCCTTCGTCCTCCTTTTTTATTTTTTGCAAAACGCGTGAGAGCTGAGCGAGTGGGGGTGCGTGAGGGAGAAGATGAAGGAAGAGGCTGGGCTTGGGGAAATGAAAAGGAAAAGTGGGCCGAGCTGGGCCTAGGCATAAAGAAAAGGTAGAAAAGAAAGGGAAAGAAGGCTGGGCCGGCCTAACCTTGGCCCGATCTCACTTTTTCTTTTCTTCTTCTTTCTTTTTTAAACAATAAATTTTTTAATCAATTAGTTTATTTTTTATTTTTTTTCCATTTTTAATTTTTTTTCTTATAAATTATATACATCATAATGTAAATGCTCATAATGTGTATATACTATGCAATTCTAGTGAAAACTATTTTTGTTTAGAGGTTAAAAATTAATTCTTAATTTTCTAAACAATTAAATCTTATATGAACAGGAAAAATTTAGGAGTCAACATTACGATTTGTACTAATTTATCTTAATTGATGAGGATTGTTGCAGAGGTACAAATTTCAATTACCAGATTTTTAAGTAGATGAATGCTAAGTTGCTTGGTGCATTTTTCTTCAAGTGGCAGAACTTTTTTAGGGTTTTTTTTTTTTTTTTTTATATTAGTCTTGCTTTTAGGTTAAAAGCTACCCTTTACATTAGCGATAGTCAAACCCTAGCCATCAAGGGGCCGAAAAAAGAAAATAGAGAGAAAAGAAAAAAGAGAAAAGAGAAAAAAAAATGAATTTTTTCTTTGAGGACTCTATTTGTGTTCTGATCTTACAAAAGGTCATCCCTGTATTTGAACTTTATTCAAAGTCCAGTAGATTTGCAGAGTATCTTTGCACGAAAACATAGCCAAAGTTTGGATGAACTTCGATAATAAATTTTTTGCTGTATTCTTTTGATTGTGTTATTTTATTATTATATTTAGTCTTGGTGGACAGTTTGTTTGGGTTACTTTTTTCTGAAATCAACGCGTGATTTCCTAACATAGCGCTGGTAATTTGGGCAGCGAAGACTAGTCAAGAGGGAGGACTGACTCATGAATCACGGGGTGACGCAACGACCACGCTACTGATGGAAGGCGAGGATTTATCTGGACAGAAGGGGAAGCGATGAGCTCATCGAGCGATGGCTAAGTCCAAAGATTCGAGAGGAGACGATTGTTCAGGCTGTGTAGGGTCAAAACGACTATTGTGAAGGGGGGTTTCAAAACAAATTGACTTTGATGGCAGCAATGATTGGTTAGTACGCGAGATTAACGGAGGAACATGTGAGAAAATGATAAACATTCCCCGCAATCCTCGAGCTGTTCACCTAATAATTCACTTTCAATATGCAGCGAGATAAACTGTCTGAACAAGTCCTACTCTTGCTATTTCCTCCTATTGCCAAGACTGCCCTCTGCTCTGCTTTCTCTTCTTTTCTGTTTTGCACGCTCTCGTTCTCTGGTCCCAGGTGAAACTCTTGGTCGATTGTTGACTAGATGGCCCATATGTTGACTTAGTTTCATGTCCCCAGTAAGGCTAAAGCGATGAGGTTAGTTAGCTGAGGTTTACTGGTACGCACAAAAATGGATCAACTTGGAAGGAGAAAATCAATCGAGTTATGTTGAGTGGCCTTGAATATTTCTTCAGAGATTGGAGGGACTCGAAAGTGCTTGTCATCTTCGTCGGTCCAAGATTGTTTTGATGCCGGGCCCAAGGTATCGAAATTAACATGCCTCTAATCACGAATGTGAGGAACGAATGCAAAAATCGTGTGGGCTAGGTGTTTAGGGATTGAATTATAGCGTTATTGGCAAATTTGGTCCCTATTTTTTTTTAAGAGACGCACAATCTAACCACAAAAATTTAGATGTCAACAATCATGCTCACATTCTAGTAGTTATCAGTAAGGAAATAAGTGTTGAAAAGATTTGCACAATCATTTACTATTTAATATGAAGGCACATTTAATGAGAATACTTGAGTGGTTACAAGCAATTAATTATAATAAAAGGTAAGTCTTTAAGATGAAGAGATCAAATTAAATATTTCATAGTAAGTAGTAAGTATATGCTTGGGTAGCGCTTAGGTGGAGCATTTTTTTCAAATGAGAGATGATTTTTTGCAAAATATTTTGTTATTATGCATTTATATAGATAAAATGTTATTTTACAATATTGGATTGGGATTTTAAATATGTGAAACTATAGAAAAGGTACACATTCATTATTGTCCTCCACCTTATTTTTTTTATAAAGCCATCGACTTAGTTTGATTTAGTTTGATGTCCAAACCACATCAACTACACCATGTTCAAGTTCCAATAGTTGTCAATTAGGAAGTTAGTGTTGTAAAAGATTTGCACAATTATTTGCTTTTTAATATAAAGGCACATTTTATGAGAATATTTGTTGAAAGTAATTAATTATGATTAAAGGTAAATCTTTAAGGCAAAGTGATCAAATTATATATTTCATAGTGTGAAATCATAAATGATTTGAATTTTCGAGAGTCAGATTTATTTAATCCAAAAGTTCAAAAGCAAAAAGGGAAAAGCACCAAGAAGAAACTTAGAAGAAATAGGGCGTGTGAAAAGGTACGTCTCCATTACTGTCCTCCATCTCATTAATTGTAAAGCTATGGACTTTATTGACTATATGCAACTGCTGCGAAGTTACCCGTGCGTGTTGTTTATGGCAAACGGGAATACATTTAAATATGTGAGAGGTAATGTTTTTTCAACAAGGATCTTACGAATGAGTTTCCTAAAGGGATTGGTAGAATTAGACATCCACAAATAATATTTAAATGGTCCCCAATAAGTCTCGAAAGTCTTCGTCATGATTGACGTTAAAGTCCCCAACTTGTAAGAACCGCAAAACATCTTCGGCTTTGTGCAAAATTGACTATCCCCTGTAGAACGTGATAGATGGAAAGCTATTTAAACAGTGCCTATTAAAGAGACCCTGCTAGGCCCTGCTAAGTGTGAAGTGAGCCCCCATGGGGAACTCAGAGGCAGGAACGAGCACTGATGATACGTTGGGAGGAGAGTACCAGGTGTTCTTGAGTTTTAGAGGGCTTGATACTCGTCGTGGATTCACTAACAGCCTCTATCATGCCTTGGTAGATGCCGGGATTCGTGTTTTCATCGATGACGAAGAGCTTCGAGCAGGTGAAAGAATTAGTGGCAAACTTCTGCAAGCGATTGACTTGTGCAAGCTCTACATACCCATCTTCTCCAAAAATTATGCTTCAAGTCCCTGGTGCCTCCGTGAACTTGCGAAGATGGTGGAGAACACCTCTAAATCTAAAGAAGATAGGAAGAAGGTCATATTGCCCATCTTCTATGATGTGAAACCCGATGACGTAAAGCTGAAAACCACGTTGTATAGAAATGCCATATTGAATTTGAAGCAGAAGATTGAGGATCAGAAGAAGAAATTTAGATCCAAGGATGTAGAGACGTGGCGGCAAGCTCTTAAAGAAGTTGATGGCACCAAGGGATGGGAGCTAGAGAAATATTCAGGGTAACAATCTAACCATGATTTTGAAAATTATTTTGTACAATCAGGCTGTAGTTCTTATAAAAATTGATCAATTATAGTCCGACTCTAATTTCCATAATTTAAACAAAAAGTTTCAAATTCTTCTTTTATTGTTTTAAATCATGATATTTCCAATTTTTTTTTACCTAACATCGTTGTTATTATTTTGCTTTTCACCTAATCTCTATCGTATAAAAATTTGGCTTTGTTTCATCTTTTTTATGCTAATTTGATTAATGTATGTCTTAAGATTTTTATTGCATGCTAGAGAAGTTGATTAAGGGTGTGTTTGGGAGTAGCATTTGGAAGGGATTTTAGACACCCAAAATCCCCTGGGCCAAATATTGGGTGTTTAGCAAAAAATTTGCAAATCCCTTTGAAGAAAAGTGGGCATTTAGAGCATGTATGACAAAATTTATATTCCAGAAATTGATTTCTCAATTCTATTCCCCGGACAAGTTTCTGAGCAAATAAACGACTCAAAATTTCTATTTTTGGAACAGAAATCCGTTTGATAATAGAATAAATTTTTTATTTCTAGGAATAGAAATTGATTAGATAACAACATAGGAAATCCTTAAATACAAAATAATAGTCGAAATAATACTAAAACAACATAAGAAATCCTCAAATACAAAATAATAGTCGAAATAATACTAATACATTACAATTCATGGAATTTCCTATCACATGTGCTTATGTTTCCTATTATGTAATATTTTCTTTCGAATAATAAACAAAGTGGCAAAAAAAAATCAATTGAAATTCAATTGTAGTGAATATGTCATTATGTGTTTGCCGAAATTGATTTCACATTAATCAAATAAGTCTAATGATAGCCATGATTATAATAGACTAATCTCCTAAAAAAAAAATTCCTAACTTCAAGTCTAATTCCAATTTCTTTCCAAATTTTGTTAAAAAAATCCTCACCATGTTAAAAAATCGTCACTAGTTTTTTTCAAAATTATCAACACTAGGATTATTTAAAAATTTATTATCAAAATCTGTATTTTCATCAACACTTTTACAAGAACAACATATTCCTTATTAGATCTTTTTTTACCTGCGTCTTGATAAGTGAGGACACTATATAAAAGAAAAATCGGATGAAACCCTAATGATTTGACCCCTTTTTACTGCCTCAATATGAAGTTTATGATGAAAAAAATAGTTAGCTAGATAGAGCCATTGCCTGGCGTACTACGGAAGAGTAGATGAAGAAAAACTCATTAGATATGAATATGGCAAGTTGAGTATTACCATGCGTGAAATCTCTTGTGTGCAACAAATGAAGCCTTGTTCATTCAATTCCCACCATTTGGCCCAATGGTTAAGATTTTCAATCAATATTGATTGAAATGATTATATTAAAAAATTATTAAAATATTTTGGACTAAATTAACTAAATTGAAAAGTTGAGAAAAAAAATTTCTATTTCTATTTCAGAAACTGAGAAGTTAAAAATTTCAGCTTCTGATTTCTTCGATTTCTCTATTTCTAGAATAGAAAATCTGTTTCAGAAATAGAGAAATCAAATTGAGTTACCAAACGGATTTCTATTCCAAACTTGTTCCGGGGAACAGAAAAACAGAAAAATCAAGAAACAGAAATTTAATCATGCGCGCCCTTAGAAGGCTGAAAGCCTAAGACAAGTAGGAGGCTGCCTTGGGCTTTCAGCTTTCTAGGCATGCCAGCTGATATAGTGCAACTTTTTTTTCCCGAAACTGTCCTCACCAACTTTTTATTTTTCCATTTTTACCCTCGTTTTGTGACTCTGTTCATCGTCCCCATTCCTCGTGGTCGGCTTGGTTGTACCTAGCTATGAGGGGTCAGCGACGACTCGAGAGATGTCGGCATGGTCGTGATGACACAGGCAATCGTCGCCGGAGGGTCAAGTGACCTCTGTGGGTCACCATGCCATGCGACCATGGTGAGGGCTCGCCGATCTAGGTCATGTAACCCCTTGCAAGTCGCGATGGCCTAGATCTAGGTTGCCACGACTTAGATCTAGGTTGCCTTGGGTCACGGCGAGGACCCAAATCTGAGCGGTCAAGACCTAGATCTGGGTTTGGGCCACCGTAACCCAACAACTTGGCTACACTTGGAGAGGTCAAGGGAGCAGAGGGAGTCCTCGCGGGTAGTGGCGATGACAGCGAGGGAGGCGTCGATGACATGGGGGCAAAGGGAGAGGTCGAGGTTGGCGGCCTTAGGGTAGCAGGCGAGGGCGGTAGGGAGGTGCTTAACGCGGAGGGGGCTGAGGGACTTGCGGTGGCGAGATTGATGGTGTGGAAGGAGTGGCAGACGAGAGGGAGGACTTGCAGTTGAGCACGTCCTGGTTGAGGAAGATGAGGATGGACACAATCTCCTCGAACAAGAGGTCGAAGAGGGGCGGGCCCTCTGGTGTCGGACTACCGGGCTTCTACTTCTTCATGGTCCTCAAGAAGAGAGATTGAGAGATGGTGGAGAAGAAGATGGAGGAGAAGATGTTTTGATGATGAATTTGACAATGTGATCTCAGCAGCGCGCGATCAGGCGACCCTCGTTGAGGTCACGCGACCTCAGGTAGCCTTACAAGACCCTCGTCGGGGGTCGCCCGACCCCAGGTGGCTCTTATCGATGGTCTCCAACAATAGCCTGAGGTCTTCAACCTAAGACGTCGGCCACTGGCATTAGATTTCAATCGCTGGTGGCTGCCTACCCTTTGCCAACCAACTTTTTTTTTCTTTTTTTAATCACAAAACTCATTTATAAATGTAAAATTTTCCAAACACTATTTTACTCAAAGGTACTTCACAGTGGACTTTTAGATTATAGTTTACCAAACGCAATTTGCATTTTACAAAACTCTTTTAACCTAAAGTCCTTTGCATTTTCCCAAAAGTCCAACCAAATGCACCTTAAGGAACTGTTGCCTTTGCAAAGTTATTTTCCACGTCAAAAGAAGCGAGTAATTTGCTATTACAATAATTCATGAACATTTATATTATGATTTTTCCACTTTTATTTCGCTAGAAATTTCGATTCTTCTACTTGATATGAAGATCAAACATATCTCTTCCTCTATTCTTTCGACTTAAACTTGTGATGGATGTTCAACTTTGTAATTCATCATGTTCTGTAGCTTTGGAGGTAATCTTGAATCTTTATATATCCTAAACTCGGTCGCGTTCCCATTTGGATGCTTATTAGATGGTTGGTGAACATGCAAATTTGTTGCCTTTTCTCAATTGAAACTATTCAACTTTGTGGCAGCCATGGGGATCTTATCAAGTCGGTTGTTAAGGAGGTGGTGATCAGGCTCATGACAAGACAAAGACAAGTGACCAAAGATTTAGTTGGAATGGAGGATCGAATAGCAGCCATAAACAATTTATTAGACATCCACTCTGGTGGTGTGCGGCTCATTGGAATCTATGGTATGGGCGGTATTGGTAAAACAACACTCGCCAAAATTATCTTCAACCAACTATGTCCTCGCTTTGGAGAAAACTGTAGCTTTCTTGAAGATGTGAAGGAAATGGCGAAAGCCAAGGGCTCGTTGGTCAAGTTGCAAAGAAAATTATTGTCCGATATCTCCACCTCTAGAGTAGCTCCTAACATTGATAACATGGATCAGGGGATCACTATGATTGGACAAACAATTTGCAACAAGAAGATGCTAATTGTGTTGGATGATGTCGAGGACAAGCAAATCCAAAAACTAATTGAAGTGAAATCTTTGTATTCCGGTACAAGGATACTTATTACCACTAGGGACAAAAACGTTCTAAAAATCAGGGGATTTAAGTGTAAAATCTTGCATTATGAAATGGAGGAGTTGAGCAAAATAGATGCACTCCAGCTTTTTAGTAGGCATGCCTTTCATGACAGCTCTCCTCCTACTAATTATTACACTCTTTCCAAAGGCATTGTCTCAACTACGGGTGGACTACCTTTAGCTCTTGAAGCTATAGGTTCATTGCTATTTGGTCAAAAAGAGGAAACAATATGGGAAGAGACACTTGAGAAGCTAAGGGAAACACCTCATAAGGATGTGTTAGAAAAGCTGAGGATTAGCTATAATGCCTTGGAGCCGGATCAACAACACATATTTCTCGATATTGCATGTTTTTTCATCGGTTGGAAGAAGACTAATATGATCTACCAATGGAAAAGTTGTGGGTTTAAGGCAGAGTATGCTATTCATGTCCTTATTAACAGGTGCATGATAAAGTTTTTAGAAAATGATCAATTTTGGATGCATAATCAGTTTAGAGATCTTGGAAGGGCAATTGCTATACAAGAGCGTACCAGGTTGTGGGATGGAGACGAAATAATTTGCGCATTAAAGTCAATAGAGGTAAAGTATGACCAAATTTGAATAGAAAATTGCTTACCATGTTCGTAATTGAGGGTTTAATCATGTTTCTGAATTGGGAGCTACTTTATTGATTAATTTTTTCTTCCTTTCGATGAATTAAATTGTGGGATTATTGACAAATTCCTGCTCCTGCTCCTCAATGTCATTGGCAGATTAAGGAAAGCGTTCAAGCACTCTGTTTGCAAACGTCCTTCAGCAATCCTACAACTATCACGGCGGAGCAACTTAGACGATTCCCACATCTCAAGTTTCTTTGGTTAAGTAACGTAGTTTGGGAAGGTGGCTTCATGGGCTATCTTGCTAAGTTGAAAGAGATCATTAGGGTTGATACAGGTTATTCGCCATCCAATTCGGCTCTGGAAAACGTGGTTCTGGTGAATATACATTCATCTAACCTCGACGAAGATGAGATTGGTTACCTAATCAAGGTTTGTGAGTTTCCTTGTTGGTCTAATTTTCTCAGTTAGTGAGAGGATTGAATGACATATGACCCAAGTTGGAAGCCTAAATCCATATCTATTTCTTGTATAGACATTTAATTGTCTATCTTGATGTTTCATTGGCTTTTGTAGGGGGCAACGAAATTGAAGATTCTCAATCTTCAATATAATTACTCCATACGTGGGACACCAACCTTTGGCAAATACTTAGTTTTAGAGAAGTTGACTATTTGTCATTGTCCATCTTTGAAGAAAATTGACCGTTCTATTGGGAATTTGAGGTGGCTGACTGATTTGAGTATTGAGTCATGTTTGAAACTTGAAAAATTACCCGAACAAATTGGAGAGCTACAGAATCTTCGACACCTCTCTCTTAGTAAATGTGATAACTTGAGCGAGCTCCCCAACTCAATTTCAAAATTAGAGTCATTGACGAAGCTGGATATATCATGCAAGCGAATTACAAGATTACCAAATTCCATTGGTAGACTACGGAGCCTGTCATCTTCCAATGTATCATATACACCAATTGCGAAAATGCCTAGTACAATGAGCAAAATGCTTCACCTTCAAACACTGAACTTGGAGCATATTCATAGTATAAAAGAGTGGCCGGAGTTTCCTAGAAGTTTGACCACTCTACGGCTGATATCTAAATCGTTGTTGACTGTCCCTAACCTCTCAAACCTTACTAATCTAGTTGAATTGTTCCTATCTGATGACAGTGCCAATTGGTTGCACAATTCAAATGTACTTCCAATTGGTGACTTGAGGTGGATTAAGAGGTTATCTAAATTAAACAAGCTGCACTTTTGCTTATTTAATATCCGTGCACCAACTACAGAGTTGGGTTCCCTTTCTCTGATGAAAGATCTTACTCTATTTGGATTGGATTTCCGAACCCTCAAACAACTACCATCAAACTTGATAGTTTTAAAGCTTTACCATGCTCAAGCGAAACATGTACATTTCGGCGGGCCTCCTCCACTGGAAAAATTGAGAGAAAACAAGGTGTACAAGCAACTTGATGTTCCATTTCTTGATATCTCATATGCCCCGAGCATGCGTTTTCTACCGAAGGACTTGAGGTACAATGAGGTACGACCTCCAGAGTTGATTGAATCTTGGAGGGGAAAGTTCCCTTTCCTAAGCTCCCTGAAGATGCTTCGAGAATTCCATATGGGGAGGTGCCGGAAGGTAGAATTCATCGATTTTGTTTCCCCATTGGAATCATTGGAAGTATTTACTGTGGAAGGTTGTGGTTCATTACGAAGGATAAAAGGTTTGTCAAACTTGAAGAATTTGAAGAGGTTACTTATTGACTCCTGTTGGAGGCTGCTGAGTATGTAGGGCATTCACGAATTAGAGTTTTTGCGGCTGTTGAGAGTTCATGGGAATATATACTTTAAAGGGATTTTTGATGCATCGAGCTCAAAAATACCAAGTGAATGCCAGATCGACATAACATCTGATTATATTTTCAGCCGCAGATGTGGTACTTATCACAGCAATTGGGAGTCTTTTAGAGAGAAGATTCGGAATGATAAAGAGGAAATCCTGTTTTGCTTTATTTGCTTTCCATTTCAGCTTTATTCTAGTAAACAGAGATAACAAACTGATTCTAAAATGTGCACCAGCAATTAGGGTTCTTCTTTCACGTTTTCCTCTTCTTCCAGCTGCTCAAGCAAATCGCCATCACCTAATCCTCGTCGCTGCTCACTCGCTCCTTGCAAGCTTCAATCCATCATTCGCTGTCTCTCTTCTTTCCCTAGTTCAGTTGTGAGCTTCAAGTTCCATGTCCACAAGCTTCAAGTCTTTCTTCTTCAGTGCCACTCGGCTGGAGGAATTTGGTGCTACATGAGGCTCGAATGGCTGCATTCATTAACTTCATCAGTGGCGGGAGGCATGAGCCTGAACTCAAGCTCCGGATCACCAGCTAATCGCTGAAGAATAGGTACAAGCGGTGTGGCAGTTGGTGTTTGGTTGAATGTGCTCGTGTGTGAGCTCTAGCTTCATAGGGTAATAGCTTCATACTTTATTTACATTGCTATGCTTCTGTGGACCGCGTGATGGAGTGGAATCATGTGCCAGCATGTCGTCCATCTTATAGGTGGGGCATTACAAGAATTATGGGTATTTTGGTGTGTTGACTTACATCGGGTCACCAACCGGTCCCCTCGAGTCACTTCTAGATCGTCGATCGGACTTCCATGGAATCCTCATCATGGGACTCTCATTCCAAGGCATCTCAGTATTAAACAACTGAGGCATCCCAATCACACAATGGGAGAATCTCACTCCGAGGCATCTCGGTATCGCAAAGCTGAGGCATCCATGATCACACAGAGCATCTCACTCCCCAGGGCATCATCGGTATCGCAAAGCCGATGGAAATCTCTTACACTTAGTTCATTTCACACAATTCACACATCCACACCTTGGGATTAATCACACCACATCCGCAAACTCATCATTCAATATCTCTTGATCATGCCAAAAACCAATCCTCATTCAATTGCACATGTAACTTCTTAGTGCAAATCTATTAAGCAAATAGAGCACATGCATGGGTACTAAACTCGCCTCATCCAAGCAATAGCACATCACATTAAAAGAGATGCACCAAAGATCAGTTTATAAAGTGCCCGCATGATCATCAAAAGGTCACCAAAAAGATTCAATCAATTTCCCATTAGTATTCACAAAATTGGACCAAGGCAGAAAATAGGCAGAATTGCCCGATTAGAAATAACAAAGTCAAAACTGTCGCGACCAATTTTTTTCCGGGTGTGAACCACCTAGAGTTTGGCTAATGGATTGCTAAGCCTAAACTTAGCTTGGGCTCTCCCAAGCCCATACCAATTCACGACTTAAGTTCAAGTTCTTAACATGCAAATGATTTTCAATCAGGAGTCGCCACTAATCTATTTCCGGTAGGTCAATTAGACACCTAAGTAAAGTAACGGGAGATTTACTTTACTCCTACGAACTAGAGATTTATGAGTTCAGGAACTTGATTACGCTAGATTTCTCTAATGCCCTTTCGGTACCTTTCTCTTTTATTTTGAAAAAAAATGTTTTGCAGGCAGCTTAAATTAATTTTAATTTATCTCCCTAACATGTGAGGTGATCATACGGGTGCGTAATCCATCAATTTAACACCTAAGAAAGCAATTAAAAAGATGCAGAACTTATCTCATAGCTACGAAAGCATCTGCAGTGTTAAATTAGAATTTACATCAACAACCCTATATATGATTTCTAATTAATATGCAATTTCTTTTTTGTTTTCACTTAATTAATGGAAATCATGTAATATACAATGCAATATTAATTAAATGACCTAATTCTAATGACATGAAATTTCTAATTAAATGGACCTAGCAACAATCACTAAATGGCATGCATTTCATGAATCTAATCCTAATGACATGCACATGACATTTTTTCTTTCTTTTTCCTTAAAAAGAATGCAATTTATCCTAGAAAATGGAACTAATTTGTCCTAAGTCATTTTTTGTATTTTTCATCAAATTCGGAATTAGGAAAAATGCGAAAATTATCTAGCTAGATTAAGATCCTATTCAATTTGTATTAGGAATTAGGTTGAGCCAAATCCTAATTTAAACTAAAATATTATCTTAACCCAAATAATCCTAAAATGCAATCTATCTAAGAAAATACCTAAACTTATAATAAATTAAGAAAAATATTATCTAGAATTAAACTAAATGCAATTTTACCCTAATATGCAATGATGTACAAAATATGCCCTAACTCCTCATGACATATGCTTGCTGATTTTTTTTTTGTTCATTTTTTATAAAATTCGAAATTAAAATTGCTGAATAATTAAACGTGCAATTCAAATTAATGAAATGAAAATCTAACATCCTAAATTGATCGATTTTTTGTATTTTGTATTTTTTATTTTTAAATGAATAAATTTCCTATTCTAAATATGCAAGATAACCCTAAGATAAGGAACATTCTAACATGAACCTAATCTATCTCAATTTTTTTGATTTTTTTTTACAAAAACAAAATTGATTCAAACGACATGGCCGCAGATTAGAGTAAGGTAAGATTGATATCCAAATTGACGAACCATATCTCGCACATGAAATTGGGTTGTCCAATTTTAAATAAATTGCGAATCAAATCTCGGGCATGAGATCGGATTGACGATTTTGCAAGAGATTGCGAGTCGGATTTCGGGCGCGAAAATCGGACTATCAATCCCTAATTTGAAGGACTATTTCATGTCAAACATCTCATCCTTACACTAAGGAATAATTATACCAAAGAAAAGAACAAATAAAGTAAAATAATAAAAATAATAAACAAAAATAAAATAAGATAAATAAAAGAAAAAACTACCTAAATCGATTCTTTCCTTTTTTGTTTTTCTTTTTTTTCTTCCTAGCAAGCTTGTGCTCGTGGTGGCTGGTCCGGTGATGGGAGTCACCGGCGAGGAGCTCTGGCGAGGAGCTCCAACGAGGGCACAGCAGGCGCGGGATCCGGCGGGCCAATAGGCCGGTGGTGTGGGCTTCCAGTGGCGTCGGGCAGCCCAACGACAGGGGGGCTTAGCGGCTGTGGCGGCGTCAATTTGCGGCTGAGGAGTGGCGTTGAGCGCGGAGGGGTGACACGGTTACTCGATCAGAGGACTGATCGCGGCAAAGTAGGCGTCGGGTGCTGGTGCAGCTTAGGCGATGGGACTTAGGGCAGTGGAGATGCGTGCGGGTTGTGGGTGAGGCGAGCGGGCGGCGCAACGGGGGGCGGCTTCTGGTGTCGGATTGCAACAGTGGCGACGCACGGTGACTCGGGGTTGTGTTCCGGCACAGTAGATCTGGGCAGAGGCGGTGTCGCGGCTTCGGGGGCACGGAGCAGCGGTGGTGGACGCGGGAGGCGGATGGCGACCGGTTTGGGCTGCTGGCATCGCGGGTTGCTCGCAGAAGTGCAACAGAGCAGAGGCAGGGACAATCGGTGCTGAGGATGGCAGGCGGAGGCGCGTCGTGGCTGGATGCTGCTTAGGCGATGGTGCAGCGAGTGGGGGGCCGACATTCGGATCTAGACTTGCTGTCGTTAGGGGGGAACAACGAGCTTGGCAGCGAGATCGGCGTTCAGGTGGATCGGCTCGGCGGGCAAGCGGCGATGCCGTGGCGACCGGTGCAGCAGAGACCTCGAGCGGCAGTGGTGCGGCGCGGCGGCTGGTACAGCAGAAGCTTCGAGCAACTGCGAGACGAAGGGGAGCAACGGAGAAGATGAACAACAGCTTTTATTTTTTCCCTTTTTTTTTACTCTCCCCCTCTCTCCTCACGTCCGGTCACTTCCCCTTCTCTTTTAAGTCTCTCTTCTTTTACCACTTTCTGCTTCTGCAGACTTTGACTTTTCCTCCTTTTTATTCTCTCTTCTTTGAACCCTAGAAAAGTCCCCACCCCCTTGAGAAGAAAACTTTTCTTTTCTCTTTGACCTTTTTGTTGTTTTTTTTTTCGACGAAGAGAAGCCCCCAATTGTGAAGCCGAGTATTCAATGTAATGTGGCCTCCTTTTATTGTACGCGCACAACACATTATATAGGAGAGGGAATTAAATTTTGGTGAAATATTTCACTTCCAATTTTGCTTGTGCATAATCCCATAAATATATCCTTGCAGCCCGCACAATATTCCCTTTTGTATTTTTCAAATATTCCATCCAAAAATTTCTTTTCTACCCAAGAATATACCAATTGGTGTATATTACCTGAATATATGAAAAATCCTATCGGAATATGCTCGCCGTCGGTCTAATGCTAAATGCAAACAATGCAAATTAAAAATAAATGCGTCTAAAACTATATGCTATGCAATTAACTATTTTTTTTAGGGATAAAATTAACCCCTAATTTTTTAATGCAATAAATGACTAAAGGGGTCGCCAAAATTTAGGTGTCAACAAAAATCATAGTAAATCACTTCGAAGAATTATGAAATTTTAGTTTGTAGTAGAGGGGACATTAATTAGTGTTCTTCGGGAACACTAGACCTATTTCTTATTGTACAAAGAGTAGTAACTCACAGACTCAACCTATAAACCTATCAAAATTTCCAGAGCCCTTACACATTGAGGAAAAAGCATTTCAATACTCAAAACTCAATTAATTGCTACCAAATTTTAGTATGTTATATGTGAGGATATACTCTATTACTTTCATGAAAAGAACATGACCTGAATCTATCCCAAAATTTATCAGATAAATCAAAGAGCACACTAATGTCCCCCAGTTTCACATCTCAGCAGACCATCACCGTAGAGAGAAAGCATATTTTCACTGCCCATACTAATCCAGAAAATTCCACGAAAAATATATGTTGTAGTTCAAGGTCTCTAGAGTAACTTTCATGAAGACAATCTTGCCTAATTCTCAACATATTAAACAACACAAAATCGAGAAGCCAGAGAACCCGGTAAACCCTAGTTTCAGAAAAATCATAAATAACCATGACAAACTTGCAAATTCAGCACCTACTACGTACATAATGTTGGAAGAAGAAGCTAAAGAGAATAAATAAATTTTTCTGAGGCGTGC
Organism: Eucalyptus pauciflora; assembly: GCA_007663325.1. Lineage (NCBI taxonomy): Eukaryota > Viridiplantae > Streptophyta > Magnoliopsida > Myrtales > Myrtaceae > Eucalyptus > Eucalyptus pauciflora. The sequence goes on along the minus strand of VMYD01000045.1, from coordinate 1,092,608 downwards.
AAGCGTAAGCACTGTCTTTAAGGATAATTCCACCCCTCGGAGTGTGAAACTCGGTGTGATAGGCTTCTGATGGCTATCCTCCCAAGATACAACAGACCTTATTCTATATTTCACACTGGATATTAGAAGGAACAGTAACAACGTTGTGTATAACCTAGCAAGGAAAAGGAAAGGAAAGATTTTTTAAAGAAAGAATATTCTTTGTTTCATTAAGTGTATATTTTTTAGATTGTCTTATGAGATGTTTTTTTTTTAATTTATTTTTTTATATTCAGACAAAATAGCGCCATTAAAAGAGCCGTTGTAAAATAATGAAGAATTTATTTGAGAAATAAATGAAACGTTATAAAACGATTGAAAAGCCGTTATATGATTGTTAAGAAATCATTAAAAATAATGATGGTCTTTAATGCGGTCATAACTTTTATAGAAGCTATTATTGTAAATATTTCAAAATATTATCAAAATATCCAACAATCCCCCACATATTTCAAAAGATTTTGAAAATAAAAAATTAATAATGATGCTAGGTTATTGGAGTGTAATGCATCGGAACTGGTGCTTGTTAGGCTATGAACCAGCCCTAGACAAAATGAAATATAATTCACGAAATTATTGGTGAAGTTTGAAACTTCTATGAACCAAAAAATTTCTTTTGTGAATTATAATTTTCATCAATCACATTATACTCCCATAGACTTTGTTGTTCAACGTGGTTTTGCGCTAATAGGCCATGCGTGTGCTTGGTTTATTCATAAGTGCTTTAGAGATTTTCGCCAAAAATTCTCATAGGAGTGGCCCCACTCCACACTTATATAAGTGATTCCATCAAGTGTATTCTGCAGCTTAATACACTATCAATAATGACTATGGAATTTCATTAAGAGCTTAGCTTAACTTCTTTTTCCTTGTAGTTTTGCACTATTCTCATCTTAGGATGGACAATAATTTTTTAATAGTGCATCACTAGAACAACAAGTGACTTGTTATTACCCACATGAACCTAATTCATGGGATCACCAATCACATAGGTTGTGTTATCATCACTGTTGTTTTTTCTCAATTGGCTTAAGTCCCATTCCCCTCGATGTGTCGTATATTGATTTTCTTCCCACAAGTTTAGTCAAAGGATCAGCCAAATTCACTTCTGACTTTACAAAATCGATGGATATAATTCCATCTTTAAGCAGCCGGTTTATTACATCACGTCTCAATCGAATGTATCTATTTTTACTATTGAAAGTTCTATTCTTTGCAATGGCTATTGCTGCTTGGCAATCATAGTGCATAGACATAGAAGGTGTCGGTTTCATTCCCAAAGGAATATTCGCTAAGAGGTTCCTTAACCACTCAGCCTCATTGCCAGCCAATTCTAGAGCCACAAACTCTGACTCCATTGTGGATTTAGCAATTCTTGTTTGTTTGTCTGACTTCCAAGTTATAGCACCTCCACCAAGGGTGAACATATATCCACTAGTGGATTTTGTCTCATCTGAATCCGAAATCCAATTAGCATCACTGTATCATTCTAATATAGCGGGAAATCCACTATATAAAATACTATAATTCATGGTCCCTCTCAAATATTTCATTAATCTACTCAAGGCAATCCAATGATCATCATTGGGATTTTGTGTATATTTGCTCAGTCTACATACAACATAAGCTATATCAGGTCGAGTATAATTCATCAAATGCATTAAACTCCCAATAATTTGAGCATACTTAGACTTAGCCACACAATCCCTTTTATTTTTCACTAAATGGATATTAGAATTATAAGGAGTATTCACAAGTTTGACATCAAAGTGATCATATTTTTTAAGTAGCCTCTCCACATAATGTGCTTGAGTAAGCATTAGGCCACTATCACTCTTTATGATTCTAACACCCAAAATAATATTAGCTTCCCTCATGTCCTTCATATCTAATTTAGAAGTCAAAAAACATTTTGTTTCATTCACAACATCAATACACATACCAAAAATAAGCATGTCATCAACAGTTTTTTTGTATACACATTTATCTACTCCAATAGAGAAAAATCCATTATTAACTAGAATATCATCAAATTTCTCATGCCATTGTTTTGGCGCTTGCTTTAAGCCGTATAAGGATTTAACAACTTTACAAACTTTGTTTTCTTGGCCAGGAAAAATACAGCCCTTAGGTTGCACCATGTAAATTTCCCCTTCCAAATCACCATTTAAAAATGCTATTTTAACATCCATTTGGTGAACAACAAGTTTGTAAATAGAAGCCAAAGCAATTAAAACATGAATTGATGAAATTCTTGTAACTAGAACAAAAGTGTCAAAATAATCAACATTTTGTTTTTGATTAAAACCTTTTGCAACTAATCTTGCTTTTATATTTATTAATAGAACCATCAGGATTATATTTTATTTTAAAAATCTATTTACAAACAACAGGTTTTGCACCGGGTGGTAAATCTACTAATTTCCAAGTTTTATTTTGTAAGATAGAATCAATCTTGATTTTTATAGCTTCTTTCCAAAAATTGCTTTCTGAGGAAGATATAGCTTCAGAATAAGTCAAAGGATTATTATCAATAAGATAAGTATAAAAATCATTCCCAAAAGAAGTTTCTTTCCTTATTCTTTTTCTCCTTCTCAATTCATCATTTGAATTTTCGAAAATGTTTTTATGAAGAGGCGCAGGTGAAATAGTATCAACACTTAATGGAAAAATATACTAAAAAAATTATGCATTTTTTTGTCTCAACTATAGTATTATTATCAAGCACATCACTTTTTAATACAAGAAATCTATATGCAGCACTATGTTCAACATAACCAATAAACATGCAATCAGATGATGTAGAGCCTATTTTCCTTTTCTTCGAATTAGGAAGCATAACGTTAGCAAGACACCCCCCACACTTTCAAATATTTTAAATTAGGACGATAATCTTTCCATAATTCATAGGGTGTTTTACCTATTTTCTTATGAGGTATTCTATTTTGGATGTGACATGCAGATAAAATAGCTTCACCCCATAAATTATTTGGAGCATTAGAACTAACAAGCATAGAATTCATCATCTCTTTCAAAGTCCTATTTTTCCTTTCAGCTATGCCATTAGATTCAAGGGAATAAGGAGGCGTAGTTTCACGAATTATTCATTCATTTTCACAAAATTCGTTAAGCAATACATATTATCCACCTCTATCTGATCTAATTGTTTTTATCCTTTTATTCAATTGGTTTTCTACCTCAGCATTATACAAAAGAAACATACCAAAAGCTTCATCTTTATGCCTAAGCAAATAAACTGTAGTAAATCTAGAATAATCATCAATGAAGGTCATGTAATATTTTTTACCTCCTCTAGTCATAGTTTGTTTTAAATGTCCTAGATCAGTATGAATTAAACTCAACAAATCAGATTCTCTATTTATAGAAATACAAGGCTTTTTTGTTAATTTTGTTTCGGCACATATTATACATTTATTAAAACATGGGTTTTTAATTCCATAAATTAAACCTTGTTTTGCATTTTCTTAATATAAGAAATATTAACATGACCTAATCTAACCATCGGCTGTGGTGGTTCCGCTGGGTAGGCTTTAGACCTTGTCAGGAGAGGTCGAGAGTTCGAAGCCCCTGCAACGCAAGTTGCAGGGAGGCTGGCGGATCATTAGGCGATTTAAGCATGGCGTCGGGGTGGTGGTTCCCTGCTAGCGTCACCAGGGGGTTTACGGCGCACTGTCGGTGCAAGCTGGTTCCTCCTGAACAAAAAAAAAATAAAAATAAACATGACCTAATCTACCATGCCATAAATCAATAGATTCAGCTAAGTAAGCGAAAGTAGTCGCATTTTCATTGATAACATTGGAAATGTTAAGAACAAAAAATCCTTGATTACAATAACCCTTTCCCACAAAGTCGTTATTTTTTGTAATCTTATCATATTCGAATGACACCTTCACCACAACCTTTCCTAAAAGCGCTACTGAGACCAGGTATATAACCAAGACTCTTGTTCAAAACATTGCTCCACGCCACAAATCCAAAGCCCAAAACCCCAAAGTCAATGAAAGAAAATGGAATGTCACCGAAGCAAAAGGAAAAGAGGCTCAAGAGGCACAACCAGTCAAGAGGCACAACCACTCACCGAAGCAAAAATAATCTGGTGAGGACCACCACGGTGGTGGCCGGGGCTCCCACTGCTACGATGGTTGCTAGGCTTCGACGGACATGGGCTTCTATGAAGATGGTGGTGGCTAGTTCATGGTCGTGGTTGGGCAGCTGGGCGGCCACGGTCCACCAACCACGACGATTCCCAGGGGGTTGTACGGAGGGGGTTGTGCAGTCGTGGGTGTGGAGTTGAAAAGGAGCGGAGCTAAAAAGGAGCCGAGGAGACAATCGGGGATAAAAGGGCACCGACCTTCTTCCTTACATATATTATCCTTCCCATAGCTAGCAGCATAGCTAGGAGGACTGTCAGGAGTGTCGGAGGAATTTAGTAAACTAGAGAGAAGAGAAAAGAGAAGAGCTAGCAACATAGCTAGGAGGAGTGTCAGAAGTGTGAGAGGAATTTAGTAAACTAGAGCGAAGAGAAAAGAGAAGAGGTTGGTTCGTGCTTTTAAAGGCAAGCAGCGGCAGGACTTTAAGACTGTTGCAGTGGACAGGATAGGTGGATAGGGGAAGATCATGTAGGAGAAATTTTTTTTTGTCTTCAGCAACGCAATGATTACAAATTCGTGTTGATTACAAAACTCTTTTTGGCTCAGCTTTTTTTAGTAATTTATATTTTATTTTATTATTAGAGGACATGGCCGAAGATGGTTATATGGTCGTGCATGTGCGCCTCATCCCAGTTCATCCCCAGCCGTCTGATCTACTTGCAACAGCAACCTCAGATCTACTCGCAGCAGCCTCCAGACACTCTCCACGTATAAGTAGGAGACTCTCCATAGAGAAAGGAAAAACGGAGAGTAAAATTGTCTTGTTACTGTTCTAAGTACGTGATGGGCAATGGAATGAGTCAAAATATCAAGTAGTATCATGTCCACGTCCATCTCACTTCTAGACTTCAAGCCACTTTCAATACTTACCGCTCAAATTTCTGGATTATCATTTATTTCCTCTTTATAAATCATATTAAAGGACAAGTATTTATTGTCTTTCTAATGCCAAATAATATGCATAGTTTTTATCAGAGTCCTACCTAATCTTTATGTTAGAGGACGAATTCAAACCATCATTGAAATGAGAAAAAATGAAAAATTACAAGTGCTTTCTATGGATTATTCACATGCCCTGATAAATAAAGTGAGTAAAATTGCAGGCAACCATCACAAAGTTGTATAAAGTATATTAGAGCTCTAAGCAGCTCCCATAGCTGCAACTAAGCACTTCAATGATGCGTCTTGGCCGATTCTTATCTCCCATAGTGGGACAGGATAGTGGAACGGATGTAATGGTATCCAACAAATTTTAAATTGTTATATGAATATTTCCAAGAAATTTTGTAAACATATTACAAAAAAATAACCCTCTTTACGTATTCGAAATTGCAATTTCCATCATATTTCCATCATATTTAATCTTAGACTACTATACTTACTTGCACTTTTTTAAAAAGCTATTGCTTTTTAAAAATAAAGGCAAGTTGAGAAAGCAAAGGCAAGTAAGCAAAGGGGAGTGGTAGCAGAACAAGTTAGGCAAGCTGAAGAAAATAAGCTCAAAATCAAATTCTATTCATTTAAAACTTTGGAAGGAAAACGAAAAGGTTTCTCCAACCTAACATCCACCTTACAAAGTAAGTTTGCAAAGTAACTCTTCTGACAAACAAGAAACAAGCTAGAGGAACACCTATCAGTATATTTCTATCGTGGGTTGTAGCTACCGTCTAAGAGAACCCGCAAGCTACCGTCAATCACCAGGAGATTTTATCATGGTAAAAATATAAACGAGACTCTTGTTCAAAACATTGTTCCACGCCACAAATCCAAAACCCAAAAACCCGAAGTCAATGAAAGAAAATGGAATATCACCGAAGCAAAAGGAAAAGAGGCTCAAGAGGCACAACCAATCAAGAGGCACAACCACTCACCGAAGCAAAAATAATCTGGTGAGGACCACCACGGTGGTGGCCGGGGCCCCACTGCTACGATGGTTGCTAGGCTTCGATGGAGATGGGCTTCCACAGAGATGGTGGGGGCTAGTTCACGGTCGTGGTTGGACAGTGACGGTGGCGGCTAGTTCACGGTCGTGGTTGGGCAGCTGGGCGGCCACGGTCCACCAACCATGACGATTCCCAAGGGGTTGTACAGAGGGGGTTGTGTGGTCGTGGGTGTGGAGTTGAAAAGGAGCCGTGGAGACAATCGGGGAGGAAAGGGGACCGGCCTTCTTCCTTACATATATTATCCTTCCCATAGCTAGCAGCATAGCTAGGAGGAGTGTCAGAGGAATTTAGTAAACTAGAGAGAAGAGAAAAGATAAGAACTAGCTGCATAGCTAGGAGGAGTGTTAGAGGAATTTAGTAAACTAGAGCGAAGAGAAACGAGAAGAGGTTGGTTCGTGTTTTTAAATGCAAGCAGCGGTAGGACTTTAAGACTGTTGTAGTGGATAGGATAGGTGGATAGGGAAAGATCATGTATGAGAAAAAAAAAAAATTTCTCTTCAGCAACGCAATGATTACAAATGCGTATTGATTACAAAACTCTTTTTGGCTCAGCTTTTTATAATAATTTATATTTTATTTTATTATTAGAGGACATGGCCGAAGATGGTCGTATGATCGTGCATGTGCGCCTCATCCCAGTTCATCCCCAGCCGTCTAATCTACTCGTAGCAACAGCCTCAGATCTACTCGCAGCAACCTCCAGAGACTCTCCACATATATGTAGGAGACTCTCCACAGAGAAAGGAAAAGCGGAGAGTAAAATTGTCTTGTTACTGTTATAAGGAAGAGTCCAAATATCAAGTAGTATCATGTCCATGTCCATCTCACTTTTAGTCTTCAGGCCACTTTCAATACTTACCGCGCAAATTTATGGATTATCATTTATTTCTTCTTTATAAATCATATTAAAGGGCAAGTATTTATTGTCTTTCTAATGCCAAATAATATGCACATTTTTTATTGGAGTCCTACCTAATCTTTATGTTAGAGGACGAATTCAAACCATCATTGAAATGAGAAGAAATGAAAAATTATAAGTGCTTTCTATCGATTATTCACATGCCCTGATAAATAAAGTGAGTAAAATTGCAGCTAACGTGGCAACCATCACAAAGTTGTGTAAAGTATATTAGAGCTCTAAGCAGCTCCCATAGCTGCAACTAAGCACTTCAATGATGCGTCTTGGCCGATTCTTATCTCCCATAGTGGGACAGGATAGTGGAACGGATGTAATGGTATCCAACAAATTTTAAATTGTTATATGAATATTTCCAAGAAATTTTATAGAAAGATTACAAAAAAACTAACCCTCTTTACGTATTCGAAATTGCAATTTCCATCATATTTAATCTTAGACTACTATACTTACTCGCACTTTTTTAAAAAGCTATTGCTTTTTAAAAATTAAGGCAAGTTGAGAGAGCAAAGGCGAGTAAGCAAAGGGGAGTGGTAGCAGAACAAGTTAGGCAAGCTGAAGAAAATAAGCTCAAAATCATATTCTATTCATTTAAAACTTTGGAAGGAAAATGAAAAGGTTGCTCCAACCTAACATCCACCTTACAAAGTATGTTTGCAAAGTAAGCCTTCTGACAAACAAGAAACAAGCTAGAGGAACACTTACCAGTAAATTTCTATCATGGGTTATAGCTACCGTCCAAGAGAACCCGCAAGCTACCGTCAATCACCGGGAGATTTTATCATGGTAAAAATATAAGCCAGACTCTTGCTCAGAACATTGTTCCACGCCACAAATCCAAAACGCAAAACCCACACAATCAGTCGAGAGGCACAACCACTCACCAAAGCAAAAATAATATGGTGAGGACCACCACGGTGGTGGCCGGGGCTCCCACTGCTACGATGGTTGCTAGGCTTCGACGGAGATGGGCTTCGACGGAGATGGTGGTGGCTAGTTCACGGTCGTGGTTGGACAGAGACGATGGCTGCTAGTTCATGTAAGAATTTTCTTAATGTGGACTACATTAATTGACATTGTAATTTACCGTTTAACGTTTACCGTTTTACGGGGTTGGTCTAAGGTGAGATAGAAGGTTTCTTAATTAGTCTAATATGGGGCTGGTTAGTGTGGGCCGAGTTGATCCTGGCCCGTAATGAGGGGGCCTAGCTGAAAACTCTATAAATAGTGCTCAAGTCTCTCCTCTAACCCTAATTCTCACATGTATCATCACCTAAGGGGCGTTTATCTAATGCTAAATGTGAGGGGGGCCGCCTCATTGAGCCAGTGATACGGAGGGCAATAGAGGAGAATGACTTGATGCGTGGATCCCCTTGATATGTGGGAAATCATTTTTCTGCTTCCGCTTTATGTTTCATGGATCTCAAAACAAGTGCGTTAATCTTTCTACTCAATTATGCATGTTCTTGTTCTGGTTATGGAGATCTTGGGATTGCATAATTTGCATCCAACATGTGGTATCAGAGCCTCCATAACCCTAGAATTCGAATGCATAAATTTTTTGCCCTAATTTGTGATTTTCGAGATTTTTTGTTTAATAAAAATAAATATAAAATCACAAATTCGGACTGGGCTCATTGAGGCGAACAGATCCATGCACGACACGTTGCCGGAGAGGGCCGCACGCGCCCCCACGCGTTGCCAGATCATTATTTTTCATGTGGATTTTTTGCTCGATTGATCCTGAAACCATGGGGTTTTTGTTCTACATGTCGTGATCTTTCCAACCATATATAATTTGAATAATTTTGTTGAGAATTGAATGAGAATTTTAAATTTGAAATTCTAGGGTTTATACATAGAAAAAGTTCTAGAATTTTAAGTTACATTCTAGCGTTACCTTCGTTTTTCTTCTCCACTCTTTGCGTCACGTCGTGTTATTTGAATTATGAATTGTCGGTCATCGTGCGCACTCTTTTGCTCGTTCGTCTCTAATTTCGGAATCGACTTTCTTCTCTCGACGGTTTTGTTCTATTGCCGTGGTGAGTTTGCCCGCAGTTACTAGTCAATGTCGAATTTGTTCGAGACGAGGATAATGGCGGCGTTGGACTCGTATCTTCATCCTCTATCTTGTGGTGTGTTTATTTTATATTTTTGATGATTTTATGGATGTGAAAATACATACAAAGCTCTAAATACCCGTATTTTTAGTAATACCCGTATTTTTAGTGTATTTTCGCGTTTTTTTCCTTGTATTTTTCTATATTTTCAAAATACAAGTGTTGGGTTACTGATATGTTATCACATGAACATTATAATGGTGTTATTCAATAATAATAATTAATTTTTATTGTGGACTGAAATTGGCTTAATGAGATACAACCATTATGAGATAGTGATGATGAGAATTAGTAAAAGGTTATGAAACTTTTATTGCTTATGCATACTCCTTTACATGCTAGTAACCTTTGCATGATGGACGTCTTAAGAACCTGTGACCATGATTGTACTAATTAACACATCTGCATAATATGGGTAATGTATGTCAGTTAAGTTACTGCATACTGTACATGAACTCATCTGGTCACTTGTTAATGTCTATCAAGTTGAATATTTTTTATGGTTAAGGAGTATGACAACATTTACGTAGAGCAATAGTATCTACTATTAAATTTTAGATATTTGGTTCTCTGATTTGACTCAATTACATAGACCACTGGTTGATAACAATGATAATTTTGTTACTTAAAAAATTGGCTAATATATTAGCTGTTGGCCTTGGAGTCATGTTTTGCCTTATGAAATTCATGAGCAATAGTGGATTAGCTATCAGGCTTGTCGATCTGGGTATCCTGTATTGCTATTGATGTTAACTTATGAAAGATCCTCTAGATCAGCATTCTTTTTATGTTGATTTTGGTAATCTGTAATCGGGGTGCACAAGAGATGTTTTCTTCTATGTTATGTGAAGTTTTTTGTGTTACTGTGTTCCGTGATCTTATTGGAGTCTATCTTTCAAATCATTTATATATGTTTGATTAATTTTTATTAATGAATAAAGCAGTGTAATTAGCATGATATGTGATTTTGGTGATTTACTGCCCCTATCACTAAAGTCAAAATCACATGTATATAATGTATGTGAGAAGTAAAGTTTATATCCCTGATATGAGAGAATTTCAAGGGTTCAATTGAGTAATGACCGCCAAAGTGGCACGCTTGATTGGATTGAGAAATTTCAATCTCGTATATTGATTGGGATGTCTCCTGGTCTAATGTGTAGTCATACTCCCAAAGGAGGTGATTGTTGAGAGGACTAGTAACAACACCTAGAGGGGGGTGAATAGGTGTTTAAACAAAACCTTGGCAAATATATGCGGAATAAAATAAGTTGTGAGCAAAGTCTGAAGAACAGCAGACTTTGAGCGAGATCAGACTTTAACACAATAAAGAGTTTAGATAAGAGAATAAGAACACAATGTTTATAGTGGTTCGGCTTAATCCAAGCCTACGTCCACTCTCCCACGCTAACAGCCTTCTTGGCTGGATTCCACTATGCAATCAACAAGAGATTACAACTTTGAGTGCAAACACTTAGTAGTAGATCACCCTATCTCACTAAGTCACTCTTTCGGTATTTCTCTCAATATCACAAATGTTTAAGCTCACGAGAGACAAGTGTACGATAGAAGATCGCTTAGACTTTGGAATTATAAATTCTACACTCTATCTCTTACTTGCTCTTCGGTCCTTCATCTCCTTAAATACTCCTCCACTTCCAAACTAACCGTTGGACAGTATCTTGAGGATCGTCTTCCAATATACCCATTGGACAGCTCTGTATCAAGAAGATTTGGTAGCCGTTGAGTGACAAAGGTAGAATCCCAAATTGATTCCGATCGCCCATACAAACGAAATCTTGGTTTCCATAAGTAAAGCTTCTTCGTATAGAAAGTTCTTGTCTTCAAGATCTAATTGTCAATCAATTAGATTGAGTCAATCAAATCAATCTTGATGTAGAATCCAAACCAGATCACTAGCCATTATATCTTCGGGGCTTGAGTTACATTCTGTTGAGTCTGGATGTAAAGTCTAAGAGCAATAGACTTTACAATCTGAGTCTGACTGCGATAGACTTTGCAATCTGGGTCTGAACAGATTTAGCTTTAAAGTCTGAACACAGTCTGTTATGTTCTGCTTCAGCATAGAGTCTGTCTTCTGGTTCTTCATTCACGTTCAGTCTAGAATTTGTCAGAGTTGACAGACTTCTGATGTAGAACAGACTTTGACACTAAAGTCTAGCAGTCTTCAGACTTTGACACAGAAATCTAGAAATCTTCAAAATATACTTTGGACATGTGTTCCGTTCAGTCTTCTGGTCGTCTTCAGACTTTGACAATATCCTTTACATGTTCTATCATCTGCATAGTCTATTACTCAACTATCAAACATGCTAGTAGCCTTTGATTTATTTTGTCATCTTCAAAACATCATAAGGGATTTCCCTAACAATTGTGTATTAGTTCATGGAGAGATACATGATGGTATGGTGGAGGAGTGACTGATCCTAGTGGTTCATATGCCCAAAGGTGATGAATTCACGAAGATTGGAATAAATTCTCATAACCACTATCATGTGGGGAGTGTACAATTGCATGTCATGTATTCTGCCTAAAGGTGATTATATGATTTTGCATGTAACTCTCTGGATGTGTACTTGTACGTCAAGTTATACAGTGCTCACATGATGCTAATTATATAATTACTTGTTATTTTAGTCACATTTTTTGTAATTAATAACTCCACCGTTATTGAGGTTCTTACTGCTTCAAATTTTAAGTTGTGGACATATGATTTGTTGCTTGAGAATGCAATAGAATTTGCTTACTGTCCATGAAGCATTCCATTCTGGAACACTTGAAAAGAGGTTTGCCTGCGCACTGCATTGCTATAATATGATGGAAGCCTTAGTTGCTTGAAATTATGTCTTGTATGATATTGAAATTAGGACATATCTGCAAAGATTGTGTTTAAGTCCTAATGACATATACATCTCGTATATGGTTAAAAGGTTGTTTCCAAAAGTTTTTTATCTAAGGAAAATGACCGAGATAAAGATTAAACTGGTTAAAATTAGTCTTGAAGGTTGTCAGGCCTAATAGTAGCGGTAAGTATTTTGACAAGTATGACAATACTGAATTGCTTAAAGGGTCATTTGTCAAATACTTGGTAAATTCTGCGGTAGTAATTTAATTACTATGCCTGAAAATCCTAACAAATGTTTTTACCAAAAGGCATAATTGTACCATAATTAACATGGTGATGAGTAAGACTAATTTATCGGTCTATTGTGGGTTGATATTTTGAAAGCAATTTTTTCAAATACAAAACGTGTTTTCTTATCAAAGTTGTTTCATAAACTTCTTTTGAGTTATGGACTTGACGTAAATTGATTGAATCATATTAAATTTAGAGGTGTCATGCAGGAGTGAGGTTATCTAATCCAATATTAAGTGCGTTGGAATTTAGATTCACTCGAAATTATTTTGTATCTTATTTAGATTGTTAAAGGGGTATTGATCTTATGAACCTAAAGAATGTACAAGAATTATGGAATCACATACTCTAAAGTTTCTTAAGATCGACGTAATTGTAGAGGATAACTGCTCTCAGACTATTAAAGATAATAGTATGATGGGGGTTACTGTGTTTTTGTCTTTACCTATACAGATAATTATGGAATCTCCTGTACCATAGACTAAACTTGTTGAGGTTAAGGTACTATTCTTGATATAGTTTATAATGAAATTTCTTAAACCTCTCAAGTGCAGAATGAAGTGGTTGCAGCTTTATTAAGGAGTTTTGTTAGGAAAAGACGATCGGTTATTCCATCAGACTATATAGTCTATTTGTGAGAGCATGATTACAATATCCATTACATGGTTGTTTTAGCAACTTATATAAATGTCGTTTCTTATTCTTAATTAAGTATGTGATTAGTGCCATAAAAAAGGATAATAATATTATTACTTTGAAAGAGGGGTGGATAGTTAGTGAAGAAATAATTATTTCTTTATAGATTCTTTCAAAGTAAACGTGGCATTGATAGTTTATTTTTCATATGGAGTTATGTCAAAGAGATACAAATCTATATATAGTGCAATCGAAAGATTTTGCAGCAAATTCAAGTAAACTTGTGTGTAGACTGAAAAGTCTTAATTCATAGTCTTAAGCAAGTTTTCAAGCAATATTATTAAAGTTTCATAGTGTTGTTATTTTGTTCAATTGGGAACAAAGTAATTCAATATACTGCAAGGTTAGTGGGAGGAAATTTTATTTTTTTTCATACTCTATGTACATGATATTTTGCTTACAAGTTGTGACCTTGAGACATCTTATATCGTGTATACTAAGGTCTGTAAGGATTGTTTTTGCCATATTATATTAGATTTTCTCGGAGAACATTTGCTGATTGTATATTGGAAATATTCAATATACATTATTGTAAGCCAAGAATTACTCCTGTTGTTAAGAGTGATGGACTGAATCTATCACATTGTCCTTATTTAGATATTGAGAAAATCTAATTATAGGTGTATCTTGTGTCAGCGCACTTAAAAGTATAATGTATGCTCGAATTTGCATTAGACTAAATATCGTCTTTGTGACGGGACTTCTAGGTAGATATTGGTCAAATCCAAGACGTGATCACTGGGTTGCTACTAAGAAGGTTTTAAGGTACTTAAAGAGGATAAGAGATTATATGTTAATATGTGGATATGTTCAATTCTTGCAGTTAGTAGAGTATTTAGATGTAAACTTTGCTGGCTATTATGATGACATGAGATCAATAACAGAATACATATTTATGTTAGTAGGAAGTGCAATAAATAAAGTTCTATGTCATCTTCTACTATGAAAGCAGTGTTAGTAACATTCTTTTAGGTTGTTACTTGGGCTATTAGGCTCCAAAACCTCATGAAGGAGTTGATCATTTTAACTTTATTGATAGAGACCTATACGGTTGTATTGAGATAATAAATTTGTAGTATTATTTATTTACTACAGAAACCTCAAGGGGTCTAAATATATGGCAGTCAAATTTTTTTACCATAAAGAAACGGTATAAAAAGGTGATGTTTTAATATAACATATTTCCACAAATGATATGATTGTAGATCCACTAACTAAAGGTCTACGCCCATGTGTATTTTAAGTGACATATTATTAGCATGGGCCTAGGAGCATCATGAGATGCTATTGTTTAGTGGGAGCTATTTTGGCTTTACTCTGATAGAGGTTTCATCTGTGTTCGTTATATTTTGTAATGATTTAATTTGTATCAACTTTTGCATTCAATAAAATATTTTTGAATGTGTTGTTATTATGTTGAATACATATTGATAAAGTCTCAAGGTACTGTATAAACCTTGAGTGAAGGCTAGGGGCATCCAGTTATTAGCTTTGTCCATATGTTTTGTTATACATAAAGAAATGTTAACTGTAAGGACAAGACATATGTGGGTTCATGGAACCATAAAGACATTCTCTAGTGGCACAAGTTTTTTGTGATGCTTAAGGTAAGAGAATGGACATTCTCTAGTGGCACAAATTTTTTGTAACGCTTAAGGTAAGAGAATGGTGACTGACAAATGAGATCTCTCTATGAGAGATGTTGTCCATTTGACACACTACCATGTTGGATCCATATCAATATAGTTAAGAACATTCGTGACCATAGAAGGCTCTATGTGTATACATGCAGTGATTCGATGTTTGAGATTTTATGGGATATGATTGACTATTAAGAATTATCTCTAGACCAATGTGCGCACATACAGTACAATTTCAATTAATATAGTCCAAGTGGGAGAATGTAAGAATTTTCTTAATGTGGACTACATTAATTGATATTGTAATTTACCATTTAACGTTTACCGTCTTACGAGGTTGGTCTAAGGTGAGATAAAAGGTTTCTTAATTAGTCTAATATGGGGCTGGTTAGTATGGGCCGAGTTGAGCCTGGCCTGTAATGAGGGGACCTAGCTGAAAACTCTATAAATAGTGCTCAAGTCTCTCCTCTAACCCTAATTCTCACATGTATCATCACCTAAGGGGCGTTTATCTAATGCTAAACGTGAGGGGGGCCGCCTCATTGAGCCAGTGATACGGAGGGTAATAGAGGAGAATGACTTGATGCGTGGATCCCCTTGATATGTGAGAAATCCCTTTTCTACTTCCGCTTTATGTTTAATGGATCCCAAAACAGGTGCGTTAATCTTTCTATTCAATTATGCATGTTCTTGTTCTGGTTATGGAGATCTTGGGATTGCGTAATTTGCATCCAACAGTTCACAGTCGTGGTTGGGCAGCTGGGCGGCCATGGTCCACCAACCACGACAATTGCTAGGGGGTTGTACGGAGGGGGTTGTGCGGTCATGGGTGTGGAGTTGAAAAGGAGCCCCGGAGACAATCGGGGAGGAAATGGGACCGGCCTTCTTCCTTACATATATTATCCTTCCCATAGCTAGAGGAGTGTCAGGAGTGTCAGAGAAATTTAGTAAACTAGAGAGAAGAGAAAAGAGAAGAGCTAGCAGCATAGCTAGGAGGAGTGTTAGAGGAATTTAGTAAACTAGAGCGAAGAGAAAAGAGAAGAGGTTGGTTCGTGTTTTTAAATGCAAGCAGCAGCAGGACTTTAAGACTGTTGCAGTGGATAGGATAGGTGGATAGGGGAAGATCATGTACAAGAAAAAAAAATTTGTCTTCAGCAACGCAATGATTACAAATGCGTGTTGATTACAAAACTCTTTTTGGCTCAACTTTTTTTAATAATTTATATTTTATTTTATTATTAGAAGACATGGCCGAAGATGGTCGTATGGTCATGCATGTGCGCCCCATCCCAGTTCATCCCCAGCCGTCTGATCTACTCGCAGTAGCAGCCTCAGATCTACTCGCAGTAGCCTCCAGAGACTCTCCACATATGTGTAGGAGACTCTCCACAGAGAAAGGAAAAGCGGAGAGTAAAATTGTCTTGTTACTGTTCTAAGGACGTGATGGGCAATGGAATGAGTCAAAATATCAAGTAGTATCATGTCCATGTCCATCTCACTTCTAGACTTCAAGCCACTTTCAATACTTACCACGCAAATTTCTGGATTATCATTTATTTCCTCTTTATAAATCATATTAAAGGGCAAGTATTTATTGTCTTTCTAATGCCAAATAATATGCACATTTTTTATCAGAGTCCTACCTAATCTTTATGTTGGAGGACGAATTCAAACCATCATTGAAATGAGAAAAAATGAAAAATTACAAGTGCTTTCTATGGATTATTCACATGCCCTGATAAATAAAGTGAGTAAAATTGCAGCTCACGTGGCAACCATCACAAAGTTGTCTACAATATATTAGAGCTCTAAGCAGCTCCCATAGCTACAACTAAGAACTTCAATGATGCGTCTTGGCAGATTCTTATCTCTTAGTTTTCCATCCTCAATTAGTAGGAAGATTTTGCTGAGCTTCTAAGGCTACAGATGGGGCAAGCCATACCAATTAAACAAAACACCAAACAATAGATTGGATGTTAAGGGTGCGCAAAGAGAACCGTATAGACCAATCGGTTTTTGATGATTCTCGACTCAAGAATTGGAGTCTGTGAATATCGTTCTTGTAATTCCAAGTGAGGATCCACACACTCGGACCATTTGGATTAAATTGATTTTTTTTTTCCCTTTTTTACAAATCTGAAAACCCCAACTCACCTTTAACGCCTCCCTCTCAATCGATTCAACAATATGACAATCATAAGAGAGATGGATAGAGAAAATATCGTTCTGATGACTCGAGGTACGATGCGATTTTGAGGGCAATATCTTATGAAGGAGAGGCTTGGGTGCTTTCATTTTATTTTGGTTTCGCTCGTCAGAGAGAGGAAACCAAAGGAAGAGAGCAAGCATGGGGAACGTGAATAATATGATGATAAGGTAATGATGATGGTGGTGAAATAGCCTGCGCACGTCTTTTGCATGTGATGGACGCAGGCTCCTTGGGAGCAGACCACCTCGGAACCGGAACCGGAACTGGAATAGACTGCTCGTCTCGGTGAGTCCAAAAACTAGTGATTTTAATTTTCCAATTTGTGAACCACCCTACTCTGGAAGCTAAGACACATTTTTGCTTATTTTCAAACATTGAGACTTAGTTAACAGAGGTAACACCTGTCGTTGCAAATCTAGATCATATCACTTGATTATGATGTTTTAAAAGTGACTTATTATTTCAAATTTATAAGACACAGCCAGTTTCCCTATTAGCAATAAGCCTGTTTTTCAATTCACTAGTGCAAAACCGTACATCAGAATTTAAATTCTATGTTTCTTCAGAGCTTGAGGTGGGTTTGGCAAACCACGCATGCTTCATATGCATATTTCCTCACCATCCTCTGTTATCTCCCAACTCCTAAATCCCATTCAATACGAGTTGAAACCAAATTAGAATATTTAGGGGGCTCGACATAATCTATGAGACAATCTCTTCTCTCTATTGTATAAAATGATCCCTCTAGGAGAAGTGTAAAGAATTCGGACGCTTCCCCCCCACTGTCTTCTATTTAATAATTTTAAATAAAATTCTAATTAACGAATGACTTAAAATGCATTTATTGAACGTCCGCGTGAAAAGAATTTGGACGTTACTGAGTACTGTTTTTCTCCAGCCGTGCACAACACACATATTGTATGAGCACATGATTTAATCTAAATTATTCAGCTGTAATTGGCATTCGATATTAAGCGTCTTGTTTTTTTCTCTTTAAAGACCGATTGTTTATTATAGCGTCAAATTTAGTGATGAATACTTGATCCGACCCATATCACTCCATACTTCACTTTGTCAACATTACTAAAACACATAAAATTTAAACAAAAGGAACTTTAACGTGCTATAGCATGTAAACAATATTTTTAATAGTTTTATAAGGTTTTAAATAACATTTTCAACTGGTTTGCGAAACCTTTTCTTTGTTGTAAATTTTCGAGTTCCGCAATAAAGAATAAATACCAACAAGTAAAATCATTAGGGGTGAGCATATTGAACAAACCAAATCGAGAATCGTCGAGGGGCGTTGGTCTATACTTGGTTAATCTATTTTTGGTTTGGTTCCCAATTCCAAGAGGAAACCAGACTGGACCAGACCAACATTTTTTTATAAATAAAAAAAAATTCTATGTTCTTAAAAAATGTAATAAACTCTAAATTAGTAACAACTCTAATATTTTTCTTTTCAAATTTTTCAAATTTGTTTTGCTAAGTGGCTGATTCCATTGGCCTAGACCGGTTAGTTTGGCTGATTCTCAATCCCAAAAAATGGGAACCAGTCCTCTCGATCGGGTTCTTGGCTACTAGGTGTGATTGAATCGGGAATCAATCACCCCTAAAAATCATATACTAATTTTTACAATTTTCAAAACTTGAAAGATTATGAATCTTTTATTATTTTTCAATTTGAAAAAAGAAAATACCATAAATAAGAGATAAAAGTAAAAAAGAAGTTGCCCGAAAACTCCATTTCATCAAGGTTAAAATGAGAGGAAGCCATTCTCGTCGTCTCTCTTCTCGTCGGGACTAATCGCACTCACTCTCCCATCCCACCATTCACTTTTTTCCCCAAACATACAAAACTCCAGCCCACACACCTACTCTTTTAGATCGTCTCCTACTTGACATGCACATTGATCTCTACTTCGTCAATTATAAAATATCCTTTGCAGTTGGGGATCGTGAATGCACAGTCACTCTCCCAACCCACCATTCTTTTTTTAAGATTTACTGATTAATAATTATTTATAACAAACAATAAGATATAATAGGATATGAATATATCTCATATTATTGCTATGATTCACCCAACATTGGATAAAATATAGCAAAATTTATGAATTTCAAATCTTATCCTATTCATAATTTGATCTTAGTGTTGAGGATGATGAGCAACAAGACTCTCTCTCTCATCATTATTACGAATGAATTCACAAGAAAGAACATTTCGACTTTCTTTTTTGTTTTTTTGGCCTACACCATTTAGTTCTTGTGCCTTCTATTAATTGATCATTTAGATGATTAGTTTTGACATGTACCGCACATTTATCTTTATAATCTATCTTTGTAATATGCTAATTATAGCTAACCACCAACCTTGATGTTATTCTTGAATTATTTGACTATTTGTATTTTTTTGGTAAGGATTATTTGACTATTTATTAAGACTAGACAATATAAGAAATTTTTTAAATAGGGTTAATAACATGATAAATTCCAAATTGGTAAACTAATCCTAAATTGATATACTTGCGACAAATTTACCATCAATTAGTTTATATTAAATTTTATAGTCAAATTGTTGAGTTGGATAACATGTCACAATTGATTAATGTACTAATTTGGAGTTTTACCCTCTATTGGTCATTACATGTGTACTAATTTGTGGTCTTTTATGATATTAATTCAATTTAATGGAAATCAACGAATCGTAAATTTATTACATATATATCAAATTGATTTTTTAGTGATCAAAATATTAGTTTGAGGTAATTTGTTATGAGTGTATTAGTTTAAAATTTTTGAAGGTTAAAAAATTAGTGTCGCGACTAAATTTTCGGGTGCACCACCTAAAATTAGGCTAATGGATTGTTAAGTCTAAACTTAGCTCGAGCTCTCCCAAGTCCATATCAACTCGCGACTTAGGTTCAAATATCTAGCATGCAAAAGGGAGTCGCCACTAATCTATTTACGGTAGGTTGATTAGACACCTAAGTAAAATAATGGGAGAATTATTTCACTTCTACGAACTAGAGACTTTGGGTACGGGGACTTGGTTACACTAGACTATCCTAGTGCCCTTTCGGTACATTTCTCTTTTTATTTCGAAAAAAAATGTTTGGCAAGTAGCTTGAATTGATTTTAATTTACTTCCCTAACATGTGAAGCGATCATGCGAATGTGCATACCATTAATTTAACACTCAAGAAAGAAATTAAATAATGCATAACTTACCTCATACCAACGAAAGCATCTACAGTGTTAGATCAGAATTCACATCAGCAATCCTCAATATGATTTCTAATTAACAAGCAATCACTCAATTTTTGCTTTCACTTTTTAACGAGAATATAGTCCATAGGCAATGCAATGCTTCTAATATAAAATGAAATAATATGGCATGGCAAAATGTCTTAAACTATATGAATGAGTAAAAAAAAAAAAAAGCTAATGATTTCTTAATGAACATGCAATAATTAAATATGCAATCTAAATTAATCAAAATGACCTAATTCTAATGACGTGAAATTTCTAATTAAATGAACCTAATAAAAACTAAATGACGTGCATTCCATGATTTTATTTAACGAAAATTTGTAATTAAAATCACTTAGAATGAAAATCAAATTAAAGTGAAATACTATCTATTCTAAATGCTTTTTAAACATGCATTAAAAAAACCTATCATGCAGTTTATCTAAAGATCTATCTAGACCTAAAATTAAACATGCAATTTTATCTAATATGCAATGGCGTGCAAAGAATGCCCTAATTCTAATTTTTTCTCCTTTTTTTTTTATGAAATTCGAAATTAAAATTAAACATGCAATTCAGATAATAAAAAAAAAAAAAACTAACATCCTAAATGAATGCACTTTTTTTTCCTTTTCTTTTTCATGACTCAAAATAAAATCCCTATTCTAATCATGCAAGATAATTAAAAAAAAAACAAATCTAATCCTAATTCAAACTTTTTTATTTTGGATTTTTTCTTTTACAAAAATAAAATTGACTCAAACACCACGATAGCAAATCATGCAAGATAAGATCGACATCCACAAATTGACGAATCATATCCCGCGCATGGGATCGGATTGGCCAATATTAAATAAAACCGCGAATCGAATCTCGAGCGTGAGATCGGATTTGTGATTTTCTGTGCGATTGCGAGTCAGATTTCGAACGCGAAAATCAAACTGTCAATCGTATGGACGTTGTGAAATTAGGGATTAATCCATAATTTAAAAGGCTACTCGAGTTGTGAATATCACGTCGGGGATTCAACCGGGTGCATCAAGGAATACTTCGGATAAAGAAACAAAATATTTTAAAAAAATAAGATAGAAAAACTACCTAATTTGAAGCACGCAATCAAGATACGAACCGGTGCTCGGCCTTACGACTTGACTTGGTGGACGTCAGACCTGCTGAATGCACACGGCAGCTATAGAAATCCCTCAGCTTTTTGATCGAATTCTGGTGACTCTAGTGACAATATTCTTTGAATATTCAACTTTGACTTTCATAGCTCCATAGTCAAATTTTTGACTTGTCTACCCTTACGGTCGGTGAATATCAAGTAGGATAGCTGCAACAAAACTCGAGCGAATCGTTCAAAGAAAAAATATGACTTATTATAGCCCACATCGAGGAAGATAGCTCTGTGGCAAAACCGGTCTGATCATGCGAAAATGCCGGGACATAGATCGATGAAATAGCAACCCGCCTCGATGCCGGGTCAAAGGACAATGTCGCTCATCCGCACAACGACATGGAGCAGCTCTATTCGGTGTTGGGCTTACATCAAGAACATAGTCGCGGGACTGGAACAAGACAGCAACACCTCGTCTGATCGTGGAAAAGATCGGCACCACGAGCACTGAAGGTAGTCACGAGCAGAGGCGGCGATGAAGGGCAGCGATGGTGGGAGCCTCGATGAGTCACAGCAGCAACTCTTTGTCGTCAGGGACAGCAACACAACCCAGCTGAGAGCAATGGGCAGCGTGCGATGTCGAACTTTGCGGGGAACTCGCCAGGACCAGATCAGGTGTGTGCAACAACTAATGCGGGGAAAGATGTTAATGTAATCGAAAGCGATGCATGGCGGCAAGACTTTCAATCGATGATGACACGTGGGTGGGCCGAGAACTAGCAAGGACGATCAGCTGCGACGTGAGCCAACAGCCTCAGCGTGGCTTATGCACGTTGGAAACTCGTCGGCTTAAAGGAACGACTTTGCTGAATTTGCTGGGACGCATGGTTAGAAGTTATTGGACACCAATGATTGCAGGAACAACGTGGAAGTATTGCAGCAACAGTGATGGCTAGTGGATCTCAGGAAGCGGTGATAAAGCCATCCGAGGATTGGGACCGAAAAAGCACAAACAACCTCGGTACCTCCCCTCGCTTTCTCTCCCTCTTTTGAGGCCATGTATGGAATTGTGCGGCCCCCTGTTTTAATTGTGTAACAACCTATTTATAGGTGAGTGGACTAGGGTTTTAGATCAACATCCACGAGGATTTTTTTCGAACGCAATATTCCTTCACGAATTTTATTCAAGATTGCAATAGAATTTTTCTCTAAATCCGAATCTTGCAAAGATAAATCGCAATATATCGTCACATCTGCCCTATCCCAGAAAAATTTCGAATACCAGTTTCTCACGAGATAATTTCCGAACATTAAAAACAATAGGCTTGGGCCAATTTGCCCGCTTCATGGGTTTAGTCCAGCCTGCCAAGTTAAAGCTCAAACCCATTAATTTGAAACGATCTGCCACCGATCCAATAAATGCACAAAATGCAAATTAAAAAATAAATGCACCTAAATCTATATGCTATGCAAAAAAAAAAAATTAGAAATAAAATTAACCCCTAATAAATGACCAAATAGGTCACCAAAATTTATGTGTCAACAGCTGCCCCTCTTTAAAGGTGAGCTTGTAGAGGTTGCTTTCAAAGATAAATCGAAACCTAAATTTTGACCATGCACATGCACATGAATGATTTGATTTTTGATTTTTGATTTTTGATTTTTGATTTTTGATTTTTGATTTTTGATTTTTGATTTTTTTTTTGAATAATGAATCCCATTTTTAAGTGCAATTTATATGATGCATGGAAATACTAATGCAAATGCATGATGCGAAAGGAAAGAACGTACCTACAGTCACTTACCAGTCAGTGCGGTAAAGCATCTTAAGGTACATGATAAATTCCTATTTACTCCACAGGTACCCAACTCTCACTCAGGTTCCTTGAAGAGTCTAACAGGTAATAGATTGAGACATTGAGATTGGAAAGAACATTCACATCCAAAGTGAAATGTTCAACGAAAATAATTGAGACATCCAGATCCAGACTGAGATTTCAAGATTTTTTTTAAAAAACTCAAAATACCTAGATCCAGACTAAGGTATAACGAGAAAGGTTAAAAAACATTCACATCCAGAGTGAAATGTTTAAATGAAAATAATCAAGACATCCGCGTCCAGACTGAGATGTCATAATTTTTGAAATTCGAAATACCTAGATCCAAACTAAGGTATAACGAGAAATATAAAAAAAAACATTCACATCCAAAGTGAAATGTTTAGACGAAAATAATTGAGACATCCGGGTCCAGACTAAAATGTCAAAATTTTTTAACTCGAAATACCTAGATCCATACTAAAGTATAATGAGGAAAATGAAAGAACATTCACATCTAAAGTGAAATGTTCAACAAAAATAATCAAGACATCCGGGTCCAGACAGAGATGTCATGATTTTTGAAGCTCGAAATACCTAGATCTAAACTAAGGTACAACGAGGAAGATTGAAGAACATTCACATCCAAAGTGAAATGTTCAAATAAAATGAATCGAGACACCCGGGTCCAGACTGAGATGTCAAGATTTTTAAACTCGAAATACCTAGATCCAGACTAAGGTATAACGAGAAAGATATTTGGGGGACAGTTCGATTGAGTCGAGTGTCGGTGCACTTGAGGGGGAATACTTATGCAATGATAAGTATTCAAAGTATGGATAGAGATATACTTACCTGGTAACATATCTAATCCTCAGGGATATGTCTTCTGCAAAACATGGTCGTAGGAGAGGCAACATGCATTTGTAATCACAAACATGCATTAATCCAAATGAGGTGCATGCATAATGATTTCTATCAATCTTGCATCACCTAATTTCCATTGAAAAAGATTTCAAAAGAATATTCCAATCTGAACACATGAATATCATAGATGTGTCAAGCAAGAGATCTTTCAGTTTGAAAGGACTTTTCACTCGTTCTTATTAAAATGGCTATTTCATCCTGACCTTTGATGCAGAATCTTGACAATCACTCTATCTCACCATCATCATGTCAAACAAGGGTCTGAACAATCTTGCAAGTGGTACAACCTTACCAATCTGAGAGGTCTTTAATAGGGACCAAAATATAAGTTTGGTCAATGGCTTAACAAAAGAGACTTTTTGAGTCGAGGCCATTGAAAAATGACATTTCGCAATCATCTTAGGGTTTACAAGTCAAGAAACATGAGAATTGGGACAGAAATTGCCTTACTCGCACTTCTTCAAGCGATACTTTCAAACATATAAACTTTTACGTTAATTCAAGTGCCCTAATCTGAAGAGACTTTGCAAGGGACGTAACGTAGGCTTGGTTCATGGGTTAAGAAGTGAAAGGATTATTAGGCTCAAAAAGTGTTTAGGGGGTCAAAGTTGGTGATCATCTTGACATTTCCACCAATTTTCTCCTCCACCGTCGAAGATTTTTTCACATCACAACTCCATTGATTGCAACATCATTTGAGTTTTCTTTAGTATCGCCTTGTGGGGGATACAACTCAAGTGTTTGATATTTTCTTTTCTGGGCATTGGCCTTGCTTTTACCAGGCACACTACTTTTTCATGCCCCATTTTTTTTTTGCACTTACTTTCTTTGGACTTGCACAACCTCCATCTTTTAATAGCATTGTAAATCATGCTACTCAAGTGGTTTGCTTTTCTTGCCTTGCCCCAGTGTGGGGGATGATCACCAACTGGGTTTAATGTGAAATGAATTCATAGGCTCAAGTGGGCTATGCAATGGATAAAGTGTATAAGTTAGAGAAAGAACTGCTCTTCGTCGTCCTAAAGCACTTCAAATTATCATACAAGTTACATTGCGAAAACAATACTCGAAGATTGATGCAAGTGTGAGTAAGAAAATTCCTATCATTCATTTCAAATTTTGCCCTAGTATAGGACGATCCTTGACAGGGATAATTTAAAAATCTCTTCATGTGTGTGGGCTCAAAGGGCTAAACAATGGATATACCTGTAGTGTTTCAAGTAGAAGAAGAAACTGCCTCTCGTCATCTCGATTGACGTACCCTTCACGAGATCACATTTTTCCTTGTAGGCATGGAATTTTTCACACAACTCACTGATGGTTAGTGTATAAAATAGTGTATGGAATAAGGTTCGCCTTTCATCATTCCAAAATATCCCATTTGACACATTCAATTTATCTTACACAATTCATCAAGGAAAACATGAAAGATTTGTAACAAATTTGAACAATTGAACTTGCAACTCATTGAGGCAATTTATTCATTATAAAAATGCTTGCAGTTCAAAACACAACATGGCAAATCCAATCATGGGTAATTCTTCTTGACAGCATTAGAACTAACAGGAGTAGAGAATTCATGACCATCCATCTCTGCCAGGATTAAAGCACCTCCAGGAAGCACCTTCTTCACTATATATGGACCACCATAATTTGGAGCAAACTTGCCCCCATAATCTAAAATTGGATTGGACCATTTTCTCACATTTGCATATCATAAAACCATCCCTGAAATAGAATGTAGATGGATCAAAAAGACAAATGGGGTAAATCATTTTCTTCTTTTTTTTTTGGAAGATTTTTTTGAATTTTTTTGAATTTTTTTTTTTGAAAAGCAATTGGAAAAGCATTTTTTTTAAAACATTTTGACATGAGAAAGCATAATGAAGCCCATGCCTCAGAATTCTCCTTAGATTTTTCTTTTTGTTTATTGGCTGGATATCATCACCGGGCTAATTTGGTGTACCTCATCATGCCCTCAAAATAAAACTTGTAATTTTATTGAAATTCATCAATCAATTACAATTTATTGAATGGAAAATGCGATTCAAGCCCTAAAAAGAAAGCAAAAAAGAAGAAATTGAAAACAAATCCTAGAAAGCAATAAAAATTCCCGTGCAGGGGAATTTGCAAAAGTAATAAGTTACTCTAGCGGGTCAAAACCTATTTCTTTCAGAGGTCCTTCATCAATGGCATTCACCATATCCTCATGCTCAGGTAAATGATTCTTCTTGACATCCGATTGAGCAGTACCAAAGGCAAATGCCTTGGTGTCCAATAAGTTTTGGATCTTATGCTTCAAAGTCATGCATTCATCAGTCGAATGTCATACTTCCCCCATATGGTACTCGCATTTCTTAGAGGGGTCGTAGTTAGAGAATTTTTCAGCATTGGGTCATTTTGGTTCGTAAGACAACAATTCCTTCTTTTGAAGGACCTTTAAGACTTGGGACAAAGGGCTAGGAAGAGGAGTGAACTGCCTCTTAACAAACTGTCGAGGAGCGATCGGTCGACCTCCGCTTTGTTGATTCTTAAGGACATGAACAATCGGAGGCTTGCTAGATTGTGCATACACAACATTGACTTCCGTGCTAGGTTCTTGGTCTTTCTTCATGGTGAACCTTTTGCCTTGATGGGTTGGTTCATTGAACCATCCATCTCTTAGCCTATCTTTGATCTATTCACCCACCGGGATAAGTTGGTTGAAGTTCTTAACGTACGTGCTAGACATCCAGTTACGGAACTCAAACGGGAGAGTCTTGACGAACAACTTCATTAGCTCCTTGTCAGCAGGCTCCGGAGTGACTTGAGCGGCCAGATTTCGCCACCTCACAGCATACTCCTTGAATGACTCACTCTTCTTCTTCTCCATCCGCTCAATATATTCTCGGGAAGGTGCAATGTCCATGTTGAACTTATATTGCTTGAGGAATGCATCAGTCACTTCATTCCAAGTGTCAAGGAGGTTTACATTCTTCATTATGTACCAGTTCAGTGTATGCCCAGTCAAACTCACATGGAATAATTGAATCATGAGGGGCTCATTCTTGACATATTGGGCCATGCATACGTGGTACATCTGCAAATGAACTTTTGGGCAGGAAGTACCATCGTATTTCTCGAACTCCGGCGTTTTGATCTTCTTTGGCACCTTGACCTTCTCATACACAAACAAGTCGAACGGAAGTGAGCTTTGTGACTCTTGCAATTGCTTCACTTTCTCCTCAAGTTTCGCAACGCGTTCATCTTACTCCACCTTAGGGACGTTATCAGGCTTTGTCTTTTCAGCGGTGATCAAAGGTGGATCGTTTTCCAGGTTAGGCATATCATCATTACCCCCATTGAGCCTTCGAGACAACTATCTCGGGGAGCGCGGATGTAGGAGTCGGATTCGCTCGAAGAGATTGAATTTGATCCGTCACAAGCTGTATAGAAGCGAGCACTTGTTGGAGTTGAGTCTCCACAGTAGACATACGATCACGCATTTCATTTTGGTCGGCCATTTTTACTCTCGATCATGTAATGATGGGTGAACGTGGAGGATCTGTTATCACCTAAAGTAAGAAATGAATAAAAATAAGTATCTCATATGAAATATGCCGATCCATGGCAATGTTCTTGAACTTTTGTTCATTAATGGAGCTTTTGACAAACCTAACAAAATGGAAACTCGAAATGCCCTAAACAAGTGAACTAGGAAAGTAAATGACTCAACTTCCTAAACATTAATCTAGAAATGAAAATAGCAAGATTGATTCAAGCACTTCATCTAGCTTGATCAATATACACTCGGGACACCATTCGGCGCAATCGTTTGTTCTCCTCTTGAGCTTTTTCAGCAACTCTTTTGAGGCGTTTATTCTCAACACGGTTGGTGATTTTTAGCGGCACCTCTGGTATCTTTGGAAGCAGCTCCTCTGGAATCTTGTGTTGTTGAATGTACTTAGTCGAGGCATAGTTTTTCCTTTCTTTACCCTTCAACTCTTCCTCGGGCCATTTGAGTTTTCGTGGATGGCACATGTTCCACATTGATTTGATAGTGAGAATAGAGTCTTCATGGTCTCGGTTTCCATCAACAAAGCTGACTTGGAGTGGATCTGCTTGTAATGCCGGGGGAAGCTCTTGCACAACTTGGTACTGACGAGTCACTCTGGTCGGATAGTAATCCAATGCTCCAGTAAATCCCAAAAGAGGGATTGGGTCAACACCTCCACACGTGAGTCTCGCCACACGAACTTGGAACCATTTAGCATGCCATAGGAAACCCTTGGAAGTTGATTTTTTCATGAAAGCTAGCCACCTAGAATAATGGTAATCCGATGCATGTTTTTGGTTGTTCTCAAATTTTATAATATAGTGATTAGAAGGAGCGTTGGGAGAGGAACAGAAGGTCTTATCACCGCCTCCTTTAAATCGAGTGAGGGAAAGAAAGGTTTCAGCTAGAATAGTGTTTACAAAATTTTTTCCCTTCCAACACTTGCTTAAGTAAATGAGCCATCAAAGGGTTAATAGCATTCTTGCAGTAAGGAAAGATTATGAACCCAAAGAAAGCTAAAAGGAAAACTCTATGCATTTGAAATGAAGTGCCATTTTCGAAACATTTTTTTAGAAAAGATAATGGGCAAGTATGGCGGTGACCTTCAAAACTTTTCTTATGTTGTCCTCTTTGATTCTTAAAAAGTCAGATAAGGCCACAATGGGATCAATTCCAATAGGTGGACTACCCAATTTAGCTTTCAAAGATTTTCCCAGGGCAATGTTATATTCTTCCAAGGTAGGAGTGAGCTCATGCTTACCGCCAAAGATGAAAGTTGAAGTCTCGGGGCACCAACAATGGGCAAGTGTTTGGATGATACCGCCATGGATTTTGATACGCAGCAGTGGAAGTAGTCGAGCTATATGCGACTCTACAAATTGGCAGTTAGCTTGGTCTAACTTGTCCCACCAAGTGCTAAGCTCTTCCTTTGGAGGGAGAATAATTCGAATGTCCGATGTTCCCATTGTATACTAATCAAGACTCGTGACAACCTAATGCCATGGACTGACAAAATAATGCGATAAAGTAAGTAAATTGCAAAAGCAAAAATTTAGAGAACTTACTTTACCAATGGTGGGCAATTACATAGACATGCGCATGGTAAGTGGCTCGATTTCTAATCTATAAGGCTTAGCAAGGTGGAGCCACAAGAATTATCAAACTAGCCACGGGCTTGTGGACTATGTCGGGTCCTCATGACTTCGGCTTAGTCAAAGAGCCGACCCAGGTCGCGGGCATGCGGACCGAGGTGGGTACTCTTGACACCATGAAAGAAATTTCGGGATTGAGATGGGTGACTCGTACCGCGAGCATACGATCGGAGTGGTATCCATCTCAACACCATCTTAAATGATCCTATGCGGCCCAGGTCCGGCGGCAGGTTGTGTGTGCAAAAGTGTAGTGTAAATGCAAAGCATGCACAACAGTTTATAGCAAGCAACACTTCATATGTGCAAGTAAACCATTCATTCATACACCTCCCTACAACACAAGGGTTAACAAACAATTCCCCTTATACCTCCCAATCTGCAAAAACATTTAACACCTTAAATGTTAGGGACGTACCTGGATTCCTCGCTGCCAAACAAAAACATTTTTCAAAAGAAAGAGAAAATTGGCCTAAGTCCACTAAGAGTTTTAACTCAAGTCCCCAGTAGAGTCGCCAAGCTATCGCGATCAAATTTTCGGGTGCACCACCTAAAATTAGGCTAATGGATTGCTAAGTCTAAACTTAGCTCGGGCTCTCTCAAGCCCATACCAACTCGCGACTTAGGTTCAAATATCTAGTATGCAAAATGGAGTCACCACTAATCAGTTTACGGTAGGTCGATTAGACACCTAAATAAAATAATGGGAGAATTATTTCACTTCTACGAACCAGAGACTTTGGGTATGGGGACTTGGTTACACTACACTATCCTAGTGCCCTTTCGGTACATTTCTCTTTTTATTTCGAAAAAATGTTTGGCAAGCAGCTTGAATTAATTTTAATTTACTTTCCTAACATGTGAGGTGATCGTGCGAATGCGCATACCATCAATTTAACATTCAAGAAAGTAAGTAAATAATGCAAAACTTACCTCATAGCAACGAAAGCATCTGCAATATTAGATCATAATTCACATCAGCTATCCAAGATATGATTTCTAATTAACAAGCAATCACTCAATTTTTGCTTTCACTTTTTAACGAGAATATAGTCCATATGCAATGCTTCTAATATAAAATGAAATAATATGGCATGGCAAAATGTCTTAAACTATATGAATGAGTAAAAAAAAAAACTAATGATTTCTTAATGAATATGCAATAATTAAATATGCAATCTAAATTAATCAAAATGACCTAATTCTAATGACGTGAAATTTCTAATTAAATGAACCTAATAAAAACTAAATGAAGTGCATTCCATGATTTTATTTAACAAAAATTTGTAATTAAAATCACTTAAAAATGAAAATCAAATTAAAGTGAAATAGTATCTATTCTAAATGCTTTCTAAACATGCATTAAAAAAACCTATCGTGCAGTTTATCTAAAGATCTATCTAGACCTAAAATTAAACATGCAATTTTATCTAATATGCAATGACGTGCAAAGAATGCCCTAATTCTAATTTTTTTTCCTTTTTTTTTATGAAATTCGAAATTAAAATTAAATATGCAATTCAGATAATAATAAAAAAACTAACATCCTAAATGAATGCACTTTTTTTCCTTTTCTTTTTCATGACTCAAAATAAAATCCCTATTCTAATCATGCAAGATAATTAAAAAAAAAAACAAATCTAATCCTAATTCAAACTTTTTTTTTGGATTTTTTCTTTTACAAAAATAAAATTGACTCAAACACCACGACGGCAAATCAGGCAAGATAAGATCGACATCCACAAATTGACGAATCATATCCCGCGCATGGGATCAAATTGGCCAATTTTAAATAAAACCGTGAATCGAATCTCGAGCGTGAGATCGGATTGGCGATTTTCCGTGCGATTGCGAGTCGGATTTCGAGCGCAAAAATCAAACTATCAATCGTATGCATGTTGTGAAATTAGGGATTAATCCCTAATTTAAAAGGCTACCCGAGTTGTGAATATCACGATGGGGATTTCAACCGGGTGCATCAAGGAATACTTCGGATGAAGAAACAAAATATTAAAAAAAATAAGATAGAAAAACTACATAATTTGAAGCGCGCAATCAAGATACGAACCGGTGCTCGGCCTTACGACTTGACTTGGTGGACGTTGGACCTGCTGAATGCACACGGTAGCTATAGAAATCCCTCAGCTTTTTGATCGAATTCTGGTGACTCTAGTGACAATATTCTTTGAATATTCAACTTTGACTTTCATAGCTCCATAGTCAAATTTTTGACTTGTCTACCCTTACGGTCGGTGAATATCAAGTAGGATAGCTGCAACAAAACTCGAGCGAATCGTTCAAAGAAAAAATATGACTTATTATAGCCCACATCGAGGAGGCTAGCTCTGTGGCAAAACCGGTCTGATCATGCGAAAATGCCGGGATAGAGATCGATGAAATAGCAACCTGTCTCGATGCCGGGTCAAAGGACAATGTCGCTCATCCGCACAACGACAGGGAGCAGCTCTATTCGGTGTTGGGCTTACATCAGGAACATAGTCGCGGGACTGGAACAAGACAGCAGCACCTCGTTAGATCATGGAAAAGATCGGCACCAGGGCACCGGAGGTAGTCACGAGCAGAGGCGGTGATGAAGGGCAGTGATGGTGGGAGCCTCGGTGAGTCACAGCAGCAACTCTTTGTCGTCAGGGACAGCAACACAACACAGCTGAGAGCAATGGGCAGCGTGCGATGTCGAACTTTGCGGGGAACTCGCCAGGACCAGATCAAGTGTGTGCAACAACTCATGCGGGGAAAGATGTTAATGTAATCGAAAGCGATGCATGGCGGCAAGACTTTCAATCGATGATGACGCGTGGGTGGGCCGAGAACCAGCAAGGACGATCAGCTGCGACGTGAGGCAACGGCCTCAGCGTGGCTTATGCACGTTGGAAACTCGTCGGCTTAAGGGAGCAACTTTGCTGAATTTGCTGGGACACATGGTTAGATGTTGTTGGACAATGGTGATTGCAGGAACAACGTGGAAGTATTGCAGCAACAGTGATGGCTAGTGGATCTCAAGAAGCGGTGATAGAGCCATCGGAGGATTGGGACCGAAAGAGCACAAACAACCTTGGTACCTCCCCTCGCTTTCTCTCCCTCTGCAAACCATGTATGGAATTGTGTGGCCCCCTGTTTTAACTGTGTAACAACCTATTTATAGGTGAGTGGACTAGGGTTTTAGATCAACATCCACGAGGATTTTTTTCGAACGCAATATTCCTTCACGAATTTTATTCAAGATTGCGATAGAATTTTTCTCTAAATCCGAATCTTGCAAAGATAAATCACAATATATCATCTCATCTGCCCTATCCCAGAAAAATTTCAAATTTCCAATTTCTCACGAGATAATTTCCGAATATTAAAAAAAAACAGGCTTGGGCCAATTTGCCCGCTTCGTGGGTTTAGTCCGGCCTGCCAAGTTAAAGCTCAAACCCACTAATTTCAACCCATCTGCCACCGATCCAATAAATGCACAAAATGCAAATTAAAAAATAAATGCACCTAAATCTATATGCTATGCAAAAAAAAAAAAATTAGAAATAAAATTAACCCCTAATAAATGATCAAACAGGTCGCCAAAATTTAAGTGTCAACAATTAGTTTGAGATAAATTTATCATAAATATTTCAATTGTGATTTTTTATGATATTAACTATTTTAAATATTACTTTACACCGAATAAAAGTTTATTTCAATGGGCTTAGAAAATACTATTTTACTAGCCACTCAATTACTTTAAGCGAATGTACGTCAAGTCCAAATCCCCTTCTTTAAATGAGCTTTACCAAATGTCAAAGCATTCTGGTTAATGAAAATTTGCTATGAATCTAAAGGATGCGGTTTATATATTTTTAGTTCCAGCATTTATTTTTGGGCGAATATTCAGCATATATTTTCTAATGGATTGTTTTCTGCTAGAACGTGGGCTTTACTGAATGTTATTGTAGATTGTGTAGGGGAAAATTGTGTCCATTTAGCAGGGGCACTTGTCACTAACTCTGTGAATTAAGTCCACCATTGTTTCTAACTTCTTGTGCTGGAAAAATAAGCATTTTATCTATCTGTGACTAGCAATCTTATCTAACTAATTATATTAAAAATAAATTTTTGGACATTTAATTTGTTCAATTTAAAAAGAGTCTTCCTTTTTCCAAACTTTCATCTCCAAATGAAAATTTAATTTTTTTGTAATTCAAAGTAAAAAAAAAAAAAAAAACTTCAGAAATATTGTTAAAGTCTCCAAATTAATTACAAATACCTTATTATATAATGAATTTTTATACCGTAAATTGAATTAGGAATAAATTATATGATAGCGACAATCCAAAATAGGCCCTTCATCACTTTACTGGGTTACTCATTCTCATCACTTTTACTTGTTTTTGTGATTGCACACATGAGTTTTTTGTGAAGCCTTGGTAAATGAAGGAGCTTATGACGTTTGAGGTTTGTCATTGCGTTCATCCATAAAATACTCAAATACTCATCGATTAGCCCCATTTGTCATTGTAATTACACTCTTCCACCGCCATTCAATAAGAATTTCACTTTATTTAAAACATGACAATGTAAATATAAATATAAGTTATCTTTTGCACTTACCATACAAAACTTCAATCAACTAAGGTTTAAGACTATTACATTGGACATACATATCATGCCAACCATATCTTCAAAACAATTCTCGACAAGTAATTTGGCATAGCCAAATAGGGCAATTCTTTGTTCTTCGGCATTGCCAAATGAGGTAGAAAAGTTTATTGAAAGAAAAATTGAAGGGTGAGAAGGAAGAATTACAATGGTTTGGCACTTAATTAGACAAACAAATGATCGAGGAGGGTCTTGTGGTCCCCGTGGCGTGGCTAGTGGCTGGGGGTGCTAAGAGGGAGAGCAATAAATTTGGTTCGAGTTTTGAGGAAGGTGAAAAGCAAAGCCTTCTCCCCTGCATGTCAGGTTTTGCATGCCAAACTGAGTGATCTCTGTCTCTCCCCCATGATTATTAATTACGGGTGATGGCAATCCAAGAAAAAAGAACCGGCGATGAGAAAATGAATGCAGAAGAAGAAAAATTCAAACATTTTTTCTTTTGGCCAACACTGCTTATTGCTCTTGTCTTTTTGCCAACACAATCAACAATTAATTTTAATATGTACCGCACATTTAACTTTAAATCCATCTTACTGACTTGCTAATAATAACTAAATACCAACGTAATTCTTGAATTATTAATTTATTTATTAAGGGGAATGATCAGACATCTTCTTAACTATGGAACAAAAGTTTATTTCTCCGGATACTAACCACTCAACTACTTTAAAGATGAGCGAGAAAAAGCAGAGAGAGAGAGAGAGAATGCACAACAGCCGCTGCCCAGCTCTTCCCTCTCCTCCTCCCTCCTTCCGCTCGCTACCGTTTCCTTTCTGGAACGACCAAACAACGCTCCTTCTTCCCCATATCTAGTCTCCAGCTCCCCTTCCCCAGCTCCACACCTTCATCCTCTCTCGCTCTCGCCTCTCCATTCCTCTCCTCATCGCCTCGTCCTTTGCCGAGACCAACTGGAGCGCTTCTGAAGAGCTCTCCTACACAGTTAAAGGTGATTCGTTTACTGGGTTTAGGATTTAAGGATATTCATAAGGTTTTTGGATGCTACAGAGTTATAGGTGATTACTGTGGTAGACATGGCCTTGTTTTCTTTGGAATTTCTCGCTTGCTGACGGAAGTTGTGTTCCCTTCATCGTCTTTTATGTTTGACTACTGATCTCGAGGGTCCATGTATCTGGTAATGTTGAACTTAAAAAAATCCGGTCTTGTTTGCCTCCTGCTTTTCAGTCATATCTCCGGTGAACTCAGGCTTTCATTCTTCCTCGCAAACTGTGTTTTGCAATAATCTAGCTAAATTCATTCGACTATGCCATTCTCATTGATTCCCCCGCCCCCCGCCCCCCGCCCCCCGCCCCCTTTCTCTCTATTCCTCTTTATTCTTTCTTTAGTTTTTTGGAGATGTCGATGTTTGTCACTTGTACTAGTACTCACGACTCTCGGTTCGGGGCGATATTCAATCGTGTCCGGACCTAGATGAGTTTTCTCAAACGTTGGTCAGCGCATTTATTATGATTGCTCTGTGGTTGTTCTGATATGGGCTTGATCTCGGCGTCTTATTAGAATTAGCGTTGATATGAGGCTCTATGTACGGTTATTTATTGCATAGTTACATGTAAAAAGAGACTTATGAAATCCAGAATCTTCCAATTTCAGGATGTTAACGCCAGTAATGAGGAGAAGAATGCTCCGCTTCATTGGGCTTGTCTCGACCATGTTCAGGTGATTGTTTGATCGTATTGCAAAGATTGCAGCGCATCTTTATCAAATTCCTTAGCACATTGACATTACAGGTGGTCCATAATCTGATTCTGTCCAGAGCAAATGCGAGCTTGCTAAATCGGTCAGTCATTTTTTAGACTGAAGTTGATAGCACGAGGTGTTGCTTAAGGCAATGCGTCCTACGTCTTTGACATACTTCGGCACTCGTAAATCCATCCATTCAGGTAATGTGCAGAGCAGGGGGAAATCGGATCTAGTTGACGTGATCAATGCCCCTGCAGCTCAAGTTGAACTAACTGGCATGAGCACGTCCTGATGGAGAGATGATTAGGATGATAAGCATGTAGCTATCCTGATTTTCTGCGTTTCTTTATGGGAGTAAGTGTTAGTAGGCTAATGTCATCAGAAAGTTTAGTTGTACTACGTGGCGGTTCTTGTAGTTGACTGCAAGACACTGTCGAAAGTCTGGAGAAATTGAAGGAATCAATACAGAAGAGAGACCAATCAAACTCCCTTGGAGTGTTATCCATGAAGTTTATACTGTTGCACAAGACAGTTGCCCTTGGTGGAGCCGCTTTCTTGTTTATGGTGATCGTGAGTTTCGCGTGAGTGCTCTTCTACTTGATGATGTGGGAGACGAAGGGGCGGATGGTAGAGGAGTTGTTCCATAAATCTGCAACGAAGGAAATGGAGATGCGAACCGAGGGGCAAATAGTGAGGCTTCATCTATAATGCATGCATGATGTGTGGTTAATGTTGTGTCTAGGACCTAATATTTAATTGGACATCATGCATTACAAGTGAGGCCTCATTATTTGCCTCCTTGGTCGCATTGTTGTTCCTTTGCATCTCCATCTCCCTCACTGTGGACCTCCACTCACCCAAATCTCACAATCACCATGAAAAAGAAGATGGTCTCGCCAAGGGTAACCGCCTGTGCAACGGCATTAACTTCATAGATATCGGTCCAACTTGGCATTCATGTTTTCCACTAAATCAAATCAGAGGTGGAAAATAAAATGAAAAGGAGTTGCGTAGGAGCAATACGAAAACTAAATGGAAAAACAATTTATCCTTTGAGACTTGCTATCCATACAGCTCTACATCCTGCAATTTATGTAGTCTTACTTGTCCTTCTTTGCTTTCACAATATCAAGTCCTTTAAGTGAATTTTCGATTGTGAGTAGTTCATAAACCATTTCATTTTGCCCTAAGACACCATCTATACTGGCAAAATGTGGATGGAACTTAATTTCATTTGGAAAAGAAGCACAGCCAACCAACTCTGTCTAACTTATTTTACATTATAATCTAGTAGGTTCTCCATGAAGATCATCGCATGGCGTACACATCTTTCATAACCAAAGTACCATTCTTAATCATACTGCTACAAGTTTGAACAAATACAAGTAATCGAAATCTTAGTCCTCGCTTCATATCAAATTGCTTCAGCCGGTTCTAGTACCAGGTTGAAGCAAGAAGTTTACATAGATTCACTGGCCCACTCATTCCTCTCTACCCTCTTCATATGATTCGTTTCTATGTGTTTCTATGTAGCCGACAAAATATCAACAAATTATAGTCCATCCAAACAAACAAAACAGTACAGGCATAGAGTATCGTGAATATATAACATGATGTTTCACATGATTTTGAAGTCTTGAAAACTATAACAGTGATAATTCATCTTCAATAGGAACTTCTAATTACATGTTATCTAGAAGTGGACTATCAGGCTGTAAACCTGCACAACTGGTGAGTTGCCATTGTCAAATTCCTTTTCGTCCAAAATGGCCACAACTCCTGTAATCGCTCTGATATAGTGGCAGCTAATTCAACTCCAGAGTAGCCACAACCTACAAAACAGCTACGCGAATTTCAGACCCCTTCCCAAAGTTCCTTCTCTCCAAAGCTTTTAATTTGTTGTCGACCTTCTGCAATAGAAATGTACAGGTGAGAGAATAATAAATGTACCAAATCAGAGTCAATCAACTTAGAGATGTAATTTATAGCATCACAGACCCCCCTAAAAGTTGCCTTACAAGTGCATCCTCGAGGGTTGAGAATGGCAATGCATACTCAGCTGCACCAGGTACAACATCAAGCTTCGCTTCAGCCCCCAAAGCAAGAACCAACCTGACTGCCCATGACAAAAAGAGAGAATTGGCATATCCTTATACACATAAAAACCAAATGAGCATCTATCAATCAACTGATGATTCATCAAATCCAAGTTCAACTTTAACAAATCCCAAGGAGGCTTGAACTAATATGATGCTATCCCCCAGCATATTGAAAGAAAGCTCATTTAGCTCACAAAGGCAAGGGACAATCCTAGAGCAACACCTAAGAAAAGATGATCAACACTATCCACATAAAACTATTTCCTGATTAATCAGGAAAGTTGACAGAAAAAATCTAGCAAGTGTCTGAAGTTATGAGTACAAACCTGGTAAAGGCTATATATACCCCGGTGCCTGACAAAACTATATTCCTATATGAAAAATTAAAGACATACTAGACGATATTCAAAGAGAAAACGATACTAGTCATATTCAACAAGGAGACCACTTTCAAGTTGCACAGTCCCTCCAGAACCAAATCCCGGAGGAGCATTGATTCCCAGATGATCCATTGGATGCAAGAGTTTTACCCTATCTTGGAAAAACTGAACATCAGTGCTCGCAAGAAGATTAGCAAATCGAGGAGCTATTTCCCATTCTTCTACTTTTGCATCAAGACATAAGTCCTCAGAGAGAATCTCCCTCCCCCTTCTTCAAATAAACATATCACTGGAACTATCATTATAAACAGCAAAAAACTATTGCAAACTCTATAGTGTCATATCTTCATACCTCCAAATAAAAGTTCATATAGCATTGGCTTGAAAACAAACCGCTCAGATTGGTCAACAAGGACCTACCGCATTATCAAAATGACCCAATTTAATAACATGGCTCAAGCTGAATAAGTAATTTGAACATTATACGTGGCATCATATGACAACATACTGGTTTCAACAAAATGTACAGACTTCTATAAGACAGTTTGGTATAGTCTAGAGGAGTGATCTTTGTTCAAATATGCAAGTTCTGCTTATGATTCCATTCCAGCAACAGGGATGTATCAATGAAGAACGTGTATAACTATACAAGGATCAAATGAATTACCTGAGGTTTCTTGCAGTTAGGCTAGACAAGTGATTCCAGTCTCAAAGCAGTGTATAAACCCCCAAATCCACCACCTAATATACACACCCTTGGTCTCTGCAAAGAAAGGTTTCTTCCGTAAAACTTAACAATAAGTACCTTGGGATTCATGTACAATAATTTCAAAAGAATATGAGCAAAATAAACATATTCAGGAGTGACGACAGAGAATAAAGCAAACACCTCCACCCACAAAACCATAGTGATTAGATTCAACTAAACTCTTCTCAGTTTCATCATTTCTTTTTGCTTCTAACCAATCCATGATTAACCTCATACCCAAGCCACAAGGCTCAAAGTTATAAATTATATTCAAGGCAAAGCCCAACCTTAAACACTAAGCTAGAATGAGACTGACTTTGGGGCAGAGCCCAAGTGGCACATGGAACTGGTGGGAGGTTTTGGAGTGGACTGATCCATTCACAGAAACCCACACCCAAACTGAGGATTTGACCCTAGTGTTTCAGCCAGGCATTGCCAATGATGACAGAGAAAATTTCATCCAAGATGAGAATTTCCCCATCATCAGCAAAAGGAAATAACTGAATAAGTAATGTTGGGTCGGCATCACCATTTTTTGCGATGGGCATCACCATTTTTTGCGATGCATGGAGTACTCACTGACGAAAATGACTTGCCCATATTATGAGAAAAAGAACATGAATCACCATTCCGACAACCCTGCAAGTCCAATTACACAATCAATTAATGAATTGCTTGCATTTTGTATTGGAGAATAAAGTAGCAGCAGTGATGAAAGCAAGACTTAGGAGCATATGTGGAGAGTGTGGCATGACTTGGACATAATCAGCTATAGGTACACTTGGGCAATCCTAATACCAGCTTCTTAATCTCTTGCTTCAGACAAGGAGGGACCAATTTAGGCTCAAAAGCCTCTAATCTCTTAGGAGGACTATATGCAAACAATCTCAAAAGATACTGCTGTTTCACTTTCTTCCAATCTTCACTAACTATCTGAATAATACAGTAAGTCGGCAACAAGTAAGATAAAGCAATACCGGATGTAGATGTATAACAGGGCACCGAATTCTACTAAGTAGAATCCAAAAAAAAAAAAAAAAACGAACCTTCGGATGTACGGGAGTCACCAATGGGGTGCCTATCGATGAGGCTTGGGAAGGTGACGGCAGGAGGCGATGGCGTTCGCGTTCAGGAGCAGACGGCGCTTCGCGGAGGAAAGAGAGAAAGAGCGAGCAGAGCAACCTTCGCTAGCGGAGAGGGAGGCCAAAATGCGAGCAGGGGTTCGTTGGCGTTGAGGTTGGCCAGTAAGGGCGCTCCATAGAGGAAAGAATGAGAGAGTGGAGCGGAGAGGGAGGCAAAGGGGCGTCAACGTTGGCGTCGGGCGTGTAGGCGGAGGCCGAGGCATCGGTGTCGGAGTTGGGGGGTGACGGACTTCGACGCCGACAGAGGCAACCGGCGGAGGGGCGTCGGCGCTAGAGTCGAGTTCAGGGGAGGAGGCGGCGTCGGCATTAGCGTCAGCATCTGCACAGGAGAGAGAGCGTGCAGGCTAGGAGGAGAGAGGGGAAGAAAGTAGAAGACACCAAGTGGGCCCACCCATCCACATGGCACCTCGTGAGTGGCCGGGGACCATGCTGATGTGGAGCTCTCGGACCACCCAATATTTTCTCCATGTGCAGAGGATGTTGTGCATCTTCTCGTGAAGAGTTTATCTGTATGTATATTCTAAGGTTTGGATAATGGTCACTTTAATGAGAATCCGCTGTCTCTCTATTACAGAAAATTAAAAATTCGAATTTTAGAAAAAAAGAAAAAAGAAGAGAAAAATTAAAAAAAAAAAATCGATTTGTTTTACTAAAATAAAATAATGAGATTGAAATCATTTTGAAATAGTAACCAAACATTGAAAAACATTTTTGATTATATATTATCAAACAAGGAGGAAATAACCATATTCCTAGAAAATATTTTACTAGAAAGCTTTTTCCTGTATCATTAAGATTTCGCTAAATAAACACACCCTAAAACAAATCAGGCCCGAAAATCACTTGTCCAAATATAATGAGAACTAGGCCCAAACTTAATAAATCCTAGTGAGCCCAAAACCAATACTTTTTAACTCCCATGAAAACGGAAACGAACCTAAACCCACTAAACTAATTTAAGCCCATGCTAATTAAACCTAATTAAGCCTTCTAACCGAATTGCTTTTGACCTCCCGCTGCCACCGTCTTGTCCAAATGGCCGTAAGCCGACGCCCTCGGCCTGACCACGCTCTCACTCCGACGGCTTTGGACTCTTGGCGACGGCCAGCATGGCCGAACCACAGTAACGAGCCTCCATTACCGTCGGCCACAAAGGCCGAAACACAAAACAAATTAAACAACGGTAGTGGCGGGGGCAGCGAAGCCAATTTTTTTTTCAGGGCTTTTTTTTTTTTTTCTTTTCCATTAGTTTTGCTTTTAGATTAAAAGCTACACTTTACATTAACGATAGTCAAACGCTAGCCGTCAAGGAGCTGAAAAAGAAAATAGAGAGAAAAGAAAAAAAAAAAGAAGAGAAAAAAGTGAGTTTTTTCTTTGAGAGCTCTATGCGTGCTTTGATCTTACAAAAGATCATCGTTGTATTTCAACTTTATTCAAAGTCTAGTAGATTTGCAGAGTGTCTCTGCGCGAAAACATAGCCAAGGTTTGGATAAACTTCGATAATAAATTTTCTGTTGTATTCTTTTGATTATGTTATTTTATTATTATATTTAGTCTTAGTGGAGAGTTTGTCTGGGTTACTTTTTTCTGAAATCAACGCGTGATTTCCTAACATAGCGCTGGTAATTTGGGCGGCGAAGACCAGCCAAGAGGGAGGAGTAACCCATGAAACGCGGGGTGACGCAACGACCACGCCGCTGATCGAAGGCGAGGATTTATCTGGACAGGTGGGGAAGCGATGAGCTCATCGAGCGATGGCTCAGTCCAAAGATTCGAGAGGAGCCAATTGTTCAGGCCGTGCAGGGTCAAAACGACTATTGTGAAGGGGGGGTTTCAAAACGAATTGACTTTGATGGCAGCAATTATTATTGGTCAGTACGCGAGATTAACGGAGGAACAGGCGAGAAAATGATAAACATTCCCCGCATGTTGTTCTCTCCTATCCTCGGGCTATTCACCTAATAATTCACTTTCAATATGCAGCGAGATAAACTGCTTGAACAGGTCCTGCTCTTGCTGTTTCCTCTTATTGCCGAGACTGCCCTCTGCTCTGCTTTCTTTTCTTTTCTGTTTCGCACGCTCTCGCTCTCGCTCTCTGGTCCCAGGTGAAACTCTTGGTCGATTGTTGACTAGATGACCCATATGTTGACTTAGTTTCATGTCCCCAGTAAGGCTAAAGCGATGAGGTTAGCTGAGGTTTAATGGTACGCACAAAAATGGATCAACTTGGAAGGAGAAAATCAATCGAGTATTGTTGAAAGATTGTAATTTGTACCCA
Source organism: Eucalyptus pauciflora (assembly GCA_007663325.1). Lineage (NCBI taxonomy): Eukaryota > Viridiplantae > Streptophyta > Magnoliopsida > Myrtales > Myrtaceae > Eucalyptus > Eucalyptus pauciflora. Next base: position 1,050,418 of record VMYD01000045.1, on the reverse strand, counting down.
GAGGATGCCATGGATGTCCTCATTAACAGATGCGTGATAAAGGAGTTAGACAATAATAGCGTTTGGATGCACGATCAATTTAGAGACCTTGGAAGGAAAATTGCCAAAGAAGAGCGTATCGGATTGTGGGATAGAGACGACATCGTTCACGAATTAAGATCAACGGAGGTAAAGTATGGCCTAAATTGAATAGAAAATTGCTTATACCCTCTTCTTAATTCAAGATTCACTTTTTGATTTGAGAGCTACTCTTTTGTTTCATTTTCTCCTCTTCTACGAATTGACAGATCAAAGAAAGCGTTCAAGCACTCAATTTGCCATTGAATTATCTTCATTTTGGTATGACTGTCACTTCGGAGCAAATTAAACGGTTTCCACATCTGCGGTTTCTTTGGTTGCATGATGTAAACTATCGAGGTGACTTTACGGGCTGTCTTTCCGAGTTGAGATGGATCAATTTGCAATACCCTAGTACGATTCCTGGTGGAGAATGTCATTATCGACGTTTGGAGGCAACCAATTTGTTGCATCTAGAAAACGTGGTTGTGGTGAATCTTTCTAGGATTGATATCACAAAAGATGCGTTAGATAACCTAATCAAGGTATGCCAGTTTCCCTCTTAATCTAATCTTCTCATTCAATGAAAGACAAAATTTGACTGGTTTATTATCTAATTTTCTCATCGGTAGCCTAAATCCATATTTATTTCTTGTCTGTCCTACTGTTTTATTGGCTTTTGTAGGGGGCAAGGAAATTGACGGTTCTCACTATTCAGTTTAATACTTTGATAAGTGAGGCACCAACCTTTCCCGAGTACTCAAATTTAAAGAAGTTGACTTTTAGTCAATTTGAATCTTTAATGGAAATTGATTGTTCTATTGGGAAACTGAGGTGGTTGACTGACTTGAGTTTTAAGAAGTGTCAGTCAATTGAAAAATTACCTGAACAAATTGGAGAGTTACAAAATTTACAGTGCCTCTGTCTTAATTACTGTTCTAGCTTGATTGAACTCCCTGCCTCAGTTTCGAAAATAAAGTCGTTAAAGGAGCTGGATGTATCACGCACAAAAATTATGAAATTACCGGATACCATTGGTGAATTACCAAACTTGTCATATCTCAATGTATCACACACCCTAATTGAGGAAATGCCTAGTACAATGAGCAAGTTTCGTCAACTCCAAACACTGGACTTGGATGGTTGTCAAAAGATGCAAGAGTTGCCAAAGCTCCCCATAAGTTTGACCACTTTATGGCTACGTTTTCTTTCCCTGCAAGCTGTCCCTAACCTCTCATACCTTACTAATCTAGTTGAATTGCTCCTATCTGACACCTCTCAATATAGACACCCATCAAATGAATTCCAAATTGGCGACTTGGGGTGGATTGGAAGTTTAACCAAATTGAGCAACCTATACGTTTGCTTTACAAATGTCCACGCGCCAACTATAGAGTTGGGTTCCCTTTCTCTGCTAAAAGAACTTACTCTAGAGGGACTAGACTTGCCAACTTTCAAACACCTCCCGTCAAATTTGATAGTTTTAGATCTCTACCGAACTGGAGGGAAACAAGTACACCTCGATGGGCTTCCTCCACCAGAAAATGAGATTCCATTCCTTCTAAGAAGTTTGGGAAAGTTGACAGAAAACAAGGTGTCTGGGCAACTTGATGTTCAACCTCTCGATGACTTAAAATCGTCAGTAAGATCACATATTCAGGACTGCAGATCTTCCGAGAGTTTGGTTTGTCAGCCGGAGGAGTCGGGGTGCAGTGGACTACAAGATCCCGAGTTGATTGATCATTGGAGGGGAGCGATACTTTTCCCAAGCTCCCAAAAGATGCTCGTAAAAATTTTTCTGACAGGGTTCCTCGAGGTACAGGATATTCAATTTGTTACTGCGTTCGAATCATTGGAAGAATTTTATGTAAGAAAGTGCTTTTCGTTAAAAAGCTTAGGTGGTTTGTCAAACTCGAAGAACTTGAAGCGGTTAGAGATTCACCAGTGCCCGAGCCTGAAGGTTGTCGAGGGCATTGATGAATTAGAGTTTTTGCATGTCTTGACAATTTGGGGGTGCAGATCAGTGGGAAGGATTCTTGATCCATCGAGCTCCAAAGTACCAGATAATTGCAAGATACTCATAACAGGTAGCGGGGAGTTACCCGACTGTCGTGATTCTCCCCTCGGTTGGAAGTCTGACCATTGGAAGTCTTACAAAGAGAAGATTCTGAATGGAGCAAAGCTAGCGGGGAGCTCTGAAATTAAAACAGCGGACTTTGAAACTGGAACAGGGGATTCTCTGCAGAAAACGGTGCGCCTTCTTTCTATTCATAGATCATCGTTGTTTCTTCTGCTTTGCTCACTTTCTATTTCTGCTTTATTCTAGTGAAGAGAGACAGTGAACTGATTCTAAAACGCGCAACCAAGGAAAATCTTATTAAAATTCCCCATCTTACTAGGAATTTCCATATGTTGTGTCTGTCCACTTCGGTGGCGACGTTGGGTATCTTACATCCCTCGCCATCCTTAATGAAAGGGCCTTTCTTAAGAGAAATTTAGGCGCAAGAGACCTCAACTCACTTTATTATTTCTTTCTACAGAATCAGGAAAATAAAGAGAAGAAAAGGAAGAGAAAGACAGAGTCGGCAAAACAACGAGGAAGAAGAAAGAGGAGAAAACTTCAACAAAAAGCTTGGGTGCGTTTGTTTCACCCTATTATTTTCTTGTGCAGAAGAAGGAAAATGAACAGAAGAAGAGAGAGAGCAAGACAGTCGGCAAAAGAACAGGAAAAAAGAAAGAGGGGAAAAAGTGCCTGAAGTGGATCGAGGTAGCTAAGTCGGTCTCAAATTGCGAATCGAATCGGGATTAGAGTTCTTCCTTTCTCCCGCTGCTCAAGCAAATCGCTGTCGCTCGCTCCACAGTGACTTCACGCCCAATCCTCACTCGCTCCTTGCAAGCTTAAGTCTGTCATTCGCTATCGTCTCTCTTTTCCCAGGTTCCGTCGTCCGTGAGCTCTGTGAGCTTCAAGTTCCATGTTCGTGAGCTTCAAGTCCTTCTCCAATGCCACTTTTCACTCTCGTGCACATTTTCTTCTTCAGTACCGCACAGCTACAGGAATTTAGTGCACTCATTAACTTCATCAGTGGCAGGAGTCATGGGCTTGAACTCAAGCTCTGGATCACTAGCTAATTGCTAAATAACAGGTAAGAATGGTGTGGCAGTTGGTGTGTTTCTTTTTTTATTTCTTTGTTTTTGGTCAGAGTGACAGTTGGTGTTTAGTTGGATGTAATCGTGTGGTTTATCTTTGCGTAGAGCATGAGCTCGAGCTTCATATGGTAATATTTGTATAAGGGTCTGCTTTCTTGCATTTGCCTGACTGTTTGAATACCTAGTCTAGTTATGTTGCTATGCTTTTGTGGACTGCTCGATTGAGTGTAATCATGTGCAGAGGATGTTGTGCATCTTCTCATGAAGAGTTCATCTATAAGTATATTCTAAGGTTTGGATAATCGTCGCTTCAATGAGTGTCCACTGTCTGTTTATCACCTGTGAGGAGCTCTTGATGATTGAAAATGAAGCAAACAGTGCTTCTCTTCTTGGTTCATCATGCAGAATTAAAATGGAATATCCATTTTTTTCTTTTTTCAAATTTTGGGCAGTTGTGGTTTCCATTGGTAATTTGAGGTCTGCTGCATATGGTTGGGCATTCCGCATGTCAAATTTGCTATGTGGCCGACTAGACATTTGGCTAGACAAAATACACACGGCTTTGTCATCTATTGAAGCAGGAACACCAAATCTTGTCACTTCAGGATTACTCCCACGTTCCAGTTCTCCGTTTTGCAAATATCTTCTTATTTGAATTGAAAGAAGAGAGAAAAGTGAGTAACTTGTGGGAAGGTGCTTGGTGAGGCTCTTGTGCTTCTTAATTTAGTTGTTTGGTGCTTCATTGTTTTATGCCTAATTCTCTACTGGAAATCATCAATTCCTCCCCACTTTCACACGTTTAAGATGAGTCCTAAGGAATGTCTTAAAACTGTGGTGACTCGATTTTATCCTTTGGACGTGTTCATTGGAGCACAATTAGAAGACCCCACGTATTTAGCAAATACATGACTTACTATGCACCAATCAGAAATTAGAAACCAGCTAAAGAGCTCAGCATGAGGTTATGACATACTTGCTAGATTTGGTTGGGTTGATAGATTTGCTCTATATTAATCAAGGGTAGGATGGTGGACTGGAGAAACTTTCGTTATTGCTTAGCTAGGAGAGGAAAGAACTGCAATTCATTGAGGCCCTTCGTGGCTGCTTATGAGAATGCATTTTTCGATTGTTGCTCATTGCGGGTTTCACGCGTTTGAAGTGTGCTTACTTGCTCAGTTAGCAAGGCATTCTAGGATTTAAGCGGTTCTGTTAATCTCCTGATTACTACTTTACTAAGTCCGGAGGTTTTTCAGATTGGAATACTTGCAATCAATTGTGGACCTGCCGTGTCCCCGAATGTAGACTTCTAGAACTGCACATTGTAGGATCCTGGGAATTGGAAAGAAAAGTTATTCAAAACTGATGATTTATGAAATTCAATAAGTATGCCTTGAGGTCAAGTTTACATTCTCAAAATATATCGCCAAGATTATACTGTATTCAATTTATATGAGACTATAGTCTTACCGATCCAAAGGAGATCATTGTCTTGTGAAGATCATAGCTTAATAATATTTTAGGCAACTCTGAAGTTTCTTTACCTTTTGTGATAGTACGGCGAGATCTGAAATCTTTTAGTTGACATTTTGGTGACAAATAGTTCCTTGTAGATATAGATAGAGCAGATGGTTTTCTCCAACTGTTAACTACTACCAGCTAGATTAGTAAAGAGAGCAAGGACATTAGTGCGTTGTCTTAGGATATCTTAGATAGACATCAGTGGTGCACACAGTGATTAACCATCAAGATGGAAGCGAAGGCTGTTTGCGATGGTATCATTTTAGGTGAGACCCTGCACCGGGATTGCAACCAAACCCGCCATCCAGAGTTTTGCAACTCACTATATATCTGACAGCATTCTCCACATTTATCGAATCCAACCGTTTTAGTATCGCAAGACAGCATATAGCACAATAAGAGAGCCTTCGAAGGGAAAAAAGGATTGAAGGGATGTCAATAATTTAAGAAACATCCTCAAGAAGCACAAAAATTATAATTGATCCAAGATGAGGACAAGACACCGAGTATAAACTTCTCCCCATATATCCCTAGAGAAATATCCATCTTTGTTTCGCACTGCTCTGATGCCTGAATCATGGTTCAGGCACAACAATGTAGAACATTTGACATCAGGGATTATCCGACAGTAGCAACTTCAATCTCCATATAGAGAGCCCCCCTCATCAATGTCTGGCTGCCTAAGGTAAGTTTGCCACTCGTGATGTTGAAAACTTAAAAACATAAAACAACACGAAGGATCTTGCATCGATGGTAAGAGTTTGCAAATCTAGGAACCTATATTCCAAAGGATACAATCTGTCACACAGAAGATGTCTATTATGTCTCCACCAAATCCACCAGCACAAGCAGCCGTAAGTGAAATTCACATTTTGTTCTTTAGAGTGAAGTTTCAAAAATAAATAAAGCAACACTAATCACTTCTAAGGTGCAGTCATTATTGTAACAGATGGAATTGTTAATCCCAAGCTAAAATCTTAATCATACCGTCAAATAAGAAATATTTGATTGAATGTGGAGTGGAGGTTCTGTTAGCTGCATGTTTTTCGTGGGTAATCGCCAAAAAAGAAGTTGAGAGACAAATAAATACAAACGAGACCCATGCTGGCATTGCGGGATCCAAGAAACAACTTCATTTGAATCCACACTGCCAAGTTTTCCAAGAAGATCTAGAATGGTCAATCCCCAATATGCTCCATTCAATCTCTAGCACTCCAAAACCACCTACTCAAAACTATCATTTTTCTGATGCAATATCAACCCAAAAAGCTCAAATCGGTAAAACTCCAAAATGCTGAATGGTAGATCCAGATAAACCGAGTCATTTTCAGTAACTGGCAGGAAGTGGACAAGAGAACAAGAAGAGAATTGTTAAAATTTCATCCCTATCTTTTCATCAGACAATATGCACTCGACATGTTTATTGCCAGCAAGCTATCCCATCAATCAATAAGGGACTACATATCAATGAACATGGAATCAAATCTCACACATGCCACATAAGAACTTAGTAACTCAAGCGAAAAAAGTATACAATTACGCAATTTCGTGAGGTCATCAAGGATCGTAAAGATCCTATAAATTTTACAAAAGATTGTGTTCAACTTTGTTTTGAACAATCGCATGCATATTGACATGGATAAAAGGGAATAAAGCACATCTCTCTTTCCAATTGGAGAAGATGGGTCCATGCTCAAATTGCTCGCATTCCCAATTTCTGACTCAAGCACAAAATAATCTCCAGTTCAAAGAAAGCACCGCCATTTAGACAAACAAGCACGTCCAACAGAAGTAATTCCACGGACACCCGTAAGCAATCACGGCTCGAACACACCTACGGCACAACATTTCTTAAATCTTCATTTCACCTCCTTACACTACTATCTAACTTGATTACCAAAACAGATCTTTCTTATTTTCTAGCCACCCGAGCTAGAAACCGCACAACTCCAGGTTAAAGACGATCTAATCAGCAAAAACAGTCGCAACATCGACGAAAATCAATGCAAATTAACTTAAACAGAACAAAAAGGAATCAAATTGAAGGACAGAAACATCAGGCGCGACGATTCAAGCCCGAAAAGCACGCAGAAGTTCCCAGAAGAACTTACCAGTCGATCGAAAAAGATGAAGTTGAGTGAAAACGAAGATGTGGGTTCGATTCAGAAACCCGAAAACGCTCTTCGCTCGACTGAAGATTCCGATTCTTCCGACTCCCCTAGGCCGCTGGCTTCCTTTCGTAACGGGCTTCGATCTTCTGGAGGAACGAAGGTTTTCCTTATTTCGGAAATCAAAAGCTTATGAGGCTTTGGGGCCGACACAATTTGGGCCCATTTTATTGGCTGGATTTTACGGTCTCTTATTATATAAAAAATATAATATTTTTGTTAGGTGCTCTCAACTGTCAGCGTCTGGATAAGTTCTCAAGTCTTCGTTCACCTTGGGAGAGAAGAAACTTGAGGGTTTCTATCATTGCCATTTCCTCAGCTTGCCCAGCAGAGTCTACTCTTACCGATCTAGCAAATCCATCCATCAAAACTCCATAACTATTTCGGCAAACACACCTTATCGCTCCGATCGTCGTTCCGGGCAAGAAAGTTCCATCTATATTGATTATGAGAGTGTCTCCACTTGGGTCAAACTAGATCTGAGGTGAGGCTTCCTTTGCACCTTTCCCCTTCTTCGTCTTTTCCCAACTATTGAAGCATTGATTTTCCACCACAGCTGAGCTTATAAGGTGCTCCGGATTCGGCTTTAGTTTGCGGAAAATAGAGTTGTTTCTTTGTTTCCAAATACGCCGGAGGATAGATGTAAGGAGGTCGAAACTTGCATGATTGAATTTGAGTAGCCGTTCATCTATTCGACCAAGTCCATAAGGTGAGATCTGAATTTGTAGTGCAGGGTTCATCCAAATTTGATGCGTCCAAGGGCAAAGTAAGAAGAGATGCTCTATCCTTTCGGGGTTCTAGTTATATAAATCGCAGGTATTTTCTTCCACTATACCTCACTTTTGTAGATTTTCTTTTGTCGGCAAAGCGACATAATCCCCATAAGAAAATTTTGATTTTCAGGCTTGTCTTAACCTTCCAAATCTTTGTCCAAAGAGATTTAGGGATTTGGTGAGAGGTAGATGCTGTGGTGTTGTTGTTCTGTTCTTCCCTCTCTTTGATTTTATTATACCCATTTTTAACAGTAGTCTCCCATGCTTGTGTTTGTCCAGCATAATTTATCCTCCTTTGCCTAGGAACCCAATAAGTTGTGTGTTCATCGAACAGAGTCCCAATAAATTATTCATTCCAAGCTGGTGTATCTCTGTAAATAAGCTGAGAGACCTTTTTTGATTCATCCCTATTTGCAGGTCCTCCTATGACTCCTCTAGGAAGCCATTTTGTCTCTCTTGATAGACAATAGTATTTGGTGTAATTTCACTGAGAAAACTCGTTGAATCAAACCTCTAAAGAACCCTCGGCACACTTTTCAATGTCCTGTGCTGCTTTCGGAGCTATTTGACGTTAAAAGCACTTCCCCTTCGTATTTTAAAAGGAAATAGAGCGGAAGCAAACAATGAAGAAGAAAGGAAACAATGAGTGGCCCACATAAAAAGACACATCATTGCAACTGCCTTCGTCTTTTTCCACTTTTGGCCCATATCGGCATTGGCCATAATTAATCTCCTTTTCCCTTTCTTCACCTGAGTAAAGTCGTCTCTTATGGTCATGACCATCACCTGAGCAACATCACGATGCAGTGGCATCATGGCCATCGACAGGCCTTCATTGCAATTCTCCTCGTCACACCTGAACAGTGGTTGAGCGCCCATAATTCTCATCCGATCCGATTTTATGAGTTCAAGCTCGAGATTTATTCTAATATGTATATAATTTGATTTAATTTGACGTCCAAACCGCACGAATTACACCAAGCTTACATTCTAATAGTTGTCAATAAGGAAATAAGTGTTGTAAAAGATTTGCACAATCATTTATTTTTTATTATAAAGGCACATTTTATAAGAATATTTGAGTTGTTAAAGGTAATGAATTATAATTAAAGGTAAGTCTTCAAAGCAAAGAGAACAAATCACATAATACATTTATGCTTAGGTAGTTCTTAGGTGGAGCATTTATTGTAGAGAATGCAGCAAATCAAATCTCTGTAGAATGGAGGAAATATTTCTAATTATCTGATAAATTGGATGCAGCAAAACCTGCTTTAGTTCTTTAGGAATATTTTCTTACTTTATATAGATAAATTGTGATTTTACAATACTGGATTGGGATTTTAAATAATTCCAACTATCGATTTATCTATGAAATAATCTTTAAATGATTTACATGTTTCAGAATCAAATATTTCTTAATCCAAAAGTTCAAAATTTAAGAGTGAATAGAACGAAGAAAAAACTGGAAAGAAATTCGGCATGTTAAGAGGTGCACCTCCATGAATGTCCTCCACTAACCCGCCAACTTTGTTGACTATAAAATTGGAAGATGCACCGAAGTTGCCTGTATGCGTTTAACTTTTAATTAAATACGAACGTTCTTATAATAAAAATTCTTTTCTATTTTTCTAATGTAACGCACTGGTTCTCCTTTTGTAAATTCCCGGGGGAGGATGACCTATTATAGAGAGAGAGAGGGGTGACCCAGCTAAGTGCGAATAGAGCTCCTATGGCAAACTCAGAGACAGGAACAAGCATCGGTAATACATTAGGAGGTGAGTACCAGGTATTCTTGAATTTTAGAGGACCTGATACTCGTCGTGAATTCACCAGCTGCCTCTACTGTTTCTTGCGTGAGGCTGGGATTCGTGTCTTCATGGATGATGAAGAGGTTCGACCAGGTCGAAAAATTAGTGGCGAACTTGAGCAAGCCATTGATAATTCCAAGATCTACATACCCATCTTCTCCACAACCTATGCTTTCAGTCACTGGTGCCTTCGTGAGCTTGCAAAGATGGTGGAGAATGCCTCCAAACCTAAAAAGGATGGGAATGAGAAGGTCATATTGCCCATCTTCTACAATGTGGCACCCCATGATGTTAAGCTGAAAACTCCCTTGTACAAGGAGGCCATATCGGATTGGGAGCAAAAGATTGAAGATCAGAATGAGAAGTTAAGCTCCAAGGATGTAGAGATGTGGCGGTGGGCTCTCAAAGAAGTTGGTGGCACTAAGGGATGGGAGCTGAAGAATTATCCAAGGTAACAATCTAACCATGATCATGAAAATTATTTCGTACAATTGGGCCATGTTTCTTATAAAAATTTGTTAATTATATTCCAACTCTAAATTCCCTAAATTTAAACAGAATTTTGAAATTCTTCTTTTATTTTTTTTTAAATTACGAGATTTCCAAATTTTTTCTGACCTAATAGGGTTATTGTTATTTCATTTTCCCTTTATTTCCATTGCATAAGAATTTGGCTTTTCTTAATTTTTTTTATACTAATTTGATCCATGTATGTGTTTAAAATTCATGCTGGAGAACCTGATTAAGGAACTGTTGCCTTTGTGAAGTTATTTTCCGCGTCGAAAGAAATAAGTAAATCTAATATTACAATAATTCAACAAACGTGTGTATTTTGATCCTTCTACCTTTCTTTACCAGAAATTTTTATTCTTCTATTTGATATAAAGATTGAACATTCTTCCTCTTCTTCTATTACTTTTACTTAAACTTGTAATGGATGTTCAAGTTTGTAATTCATCATGTTCCCGAAGCTTTGCGGGTAACATTGAACTTTTATATATTCCAAACTTGAACGCGTTACCAACCAGGTTGCTCAACATGCAAATTTGTCACTTTTTCTCAATTGAAACTCTTCAACTTTGTGGCAGCCAAGGGGATCTTATCAAGGTGGTTTTTGACGAGGTTGAGGCCAACCTCAACACAAGACAAAGACGAGTAACCGAAGATTTAGTTGGAATGAAGGATAGAGTAGCAGCCATACACAATTTGTTAGACATCAACTCTGGTGGTGTGCGGCTCATTGTAATATACAGGATGGGCGGCATTGGTAAAACAACACTTGCCAATATAATCTTCAACCAACTACGTCCTCGCTTTGGGAAAAACTGCAGCTTTCTTCATGATGTAAGGGAGAGGGCAAAAACCGAGGGCTTAGTCGTGCTACAAAAACAATTATTGTCCGATATCTCAGTGGCTCGAAACATTGATAATACTGATCATGGGTTCTACACGATTGGAGAGATAATTTCCAACAAGAAAGTAGTAATTGTATTGGATGATGTCGATGACCGCAACCAAATCGAGGCACTGATCGGAATGGGTTCTTTGTCTCCTGGTATCAGGATACTTGTTACCACTAGAGACAAAAGCATTCTGAAAATTAGAAGATTTAAGTATCAAATCTTGCCTTATGAAATGGAGGGGTTGAGAGAAAAAGATGCACTCCAACTTTTTAGTAAGCATGCCTTCAATGACAGCTTTCCTCCAACTGATTACTATGCTCTTTCAAAAGGCATTGTCTCTACTATGGGGGGACTGCCTTTAGCTCTTGAAGCAATAGGTTCATTACTTTTTGATCGAAAAGAGAAGGGAGTATGGGGAGAGATGCTAGAGAAGCTACGGGAAACACCTTATGGGGATGTCTTGAAAATGCTAAGAATTAATTATGATGCCTTAGATATGGAACAACAACGCATATTTCTCGATGTTGCGTGTTTTTGCATTGGTGGAAATAAGATTGATGCAATCTACGTATGGAAAGATTATGGGATTAAGGCGGAGTTTGGTCTTGAGGTCCTTCTTGATAGGTGCATGATAAAGGTGTTAGATGATAATAGCCTATGGATGCATGATCAGTTTAGAGATCTCGGAAGGGCAATTGTTAGTCAAGAAAATTTGCAATATCCCGGAAAGCGTAGCAGGTTATGGGCTAGTGATGACATAATTCATGAATTAAGGTCAACAGAGGTAAAGTATGACCAAATTTGAATTGAAAAATTGCTTACCTTTGTTCTTATTTGAGGATTTAATCACCTTCTAAATTGGGAACTACTCTTCTGTTTCATTTTTTTTTCTCTTCTATGAAATAAAATTGTCGGATATTGATAAATTCCTTTTCCTCCTCCTCGATGTCATTGGCAGATCAAGAGAAGCGTTCAAGCACTCTGTTTGCGAAAGGAGAACGACATGCGCATAACCATCAATGCTGAGCAAATTAGACGGTTCCCACATCTACAATTTGTTTGGTTGAGAAACGTGATCTGCGTAGGCGACTTCACAGGCTATCTTTCCAAGTTGAAATGGATAATTTTGGAATACTCTAGCTATCATCCTTGGGATCCCTCTGGCTGTTGTCATACCGATTTAAAGGGTTATTATGCGCCAAAAAATTTGCATCTAGAAAAGGCGGTTGTGGTGAATCTTACTAACCACGTGGAAAGCAAGGTCGATTACGTAGTCAAGGTATGTCAATTTTCCTCTTAGTCCAATTTTTCTCACTCCATGAAGGACAAAATTTGATGGATTTATAGTCTAAAGGTGCGTTTGATAACCATTATGTTCCGGGGAACAATTTTTGAACATAAATGGTTTTCTCTATTTCTGTTCCTGGGAACAATTTTTAAGTATAAAAACGCGCTTGATAACTGCAAAAAATTTATATTCTAGGAATATAAATACATTTGGTAAACTTGTATAATTTTGTTGTTTCTTTTAATTTTTTAATATTTTCATTATATTTTTCCTTTTCTTCTTCTTTTTTTTTTTTCCCTTCTTCCTCCTTTGTGGCTGGTCGCTGGCCATGGCAGCGACTGGCGACCGGCTAGGCAAGGTCCGGCGAGCTCGCCAGGCCACCACGAGGCTCAACCTCACCTAGGCGGCACAAGGTCAGCCTCACCTTGGCTGGGCGAGCTCGAGCTGGCCCAGATTTGGCGAGTTCGAGCTCACCTAGCCATCGGCGAAGCTCGGCGTTGCCGGGGGGCCAGCGACGCTCCGGCAAGGTTGCCGGCCCTTGTCGGCCGATCGTCGGCCATGGCCAAGGCTGGCAACTAGCCAAAAGGAAGAAGGAAAGAAAAGAGAAGAAGAAAAAAAGAAGAGAGAGAAAAATTGATTCTTGGAATTGTTCCCGAGAACAAGAAGTTACTTTATTCTATTTCTTGTTTCTGTTTCAAATCTATTCTCGAAAACAATTTTTTTTTTTGTTCCCAGGAACAAAAGTTTCACCAAACAAAATTTTGTTCTTTTTTTATTCCCTGAAACAAAAGAATATAAATTTTTGTTCCAGGAAATAGAAACACTTTTTAACAAACAAACCCTAATTTTCTCATTTACGGAGAGGATCAGATGGCATATGATACAAATTAAGAGCCTAAATGCATATTTATTTCTTGTATAGACCATCAAATTGTTTGCCCTGACGTTTCATTGGCTTTTGTAGACGGCACCAAAATTGAAGGTTCTCACTTTTCAACATATTAGATGGCTCTATGCGACACCGACCTTTTCCCAAGACTCATGTTTAGAGAAGTTGACTTTTTCTAATTGTTCCTGGTTGAAGGAAATTGACTGCTCTATTGGGAACCTGAGGTGCCTGACTGAGTTGAGCATCAAGTCATGTGAGTCACTCACAAAATTGCCCGAACAAATTGGAAAGCTACAAAAGCTTAAGCACCTCTCTCTTGAGTCTTGTAGGAACTTGTGTGAACTCCCTGATTCAGTTTCGACATTAGTGTCGTCAACGAAGCCGGATGTATCACAGACAAGTATTACAAGATTACCGAATTCAAATGGTAGACTACCAAGCCTGTCATCTTCCAATGAATCATCCACACAAATTGCAGAAATGCCCAGTATAATGAGCAAGCTTCTTGACCTCCAAACACTAGACTTGAATTATTGTTATAAGATTCGAGAGTTGCCGGAGCTCCCCGGAAGTTTGACCACCCTACGGTTGACATCCACTTCATTGCTGACAATCCCTAACCTCTCATACCTTCCTAATTTAGTTGAACTGGTCCTATCAGATGGCTCTGAATTTGAAGATACAGACACATCAAATATAACTCAACCATGCGACTTGCGGTGGATTGGAACGTTATCCAAACTGCGTAAGTTGCACTTTTGCTTTCCAAATGTCTACGCACCAACTGCAGAGTTGGGTTCCCTTCCTCTACTAAAAGAACTTGCTCTATATGGACTAGACTTGCCAACTTTGAAACAACTGCCGCTGAAATTGATAGTTTTAGAGCTCCATGGCACTGCAATTCAACTTCTCGATACCGCAGAATCGCCGGAGAGATCACATATTCAGGACCGTAAATCTTCTGACAGGTCGATATGTCTGCCGGAGGAGTCGGGGTGCGATGAGCTACAAACTCCTGAGTTGACTGACCGCTGGAGGGGAAAGTTACTTCTCCCAAGCTCCCTAAAGATGCTCCAAAAGTTCCATCTGACGCGCTGCCCAAAGGTAGAGGATATTCAAATTGTTTCTACGTGGGGATCATTGGAAGAATTTTTTGTTGGAGAGTGCATTTCATTAAATAGTTTAGGCGGTTTGTCTAAACTGACAAACATGAAGCGCTTAGAAATTTCATCGTGCAAGAGCCTGCAGGTCATCGAGGGCATCGACAAATTAGAGTTATTGCAGGATTTGACTATTATTGGGTGCGAATCAATGGAAATGATTTTTGATGCATCGAGCTCAAAAATACCAAATGAGTGCAATATAGCAACTGCTGGTTGTGGGAAGTTACCCAGCACTTTTTCTATTGTGGTCAGTTGGGAGTCTTACAGGGAGAAGATTTTGAAAGAAACAAAGCAAGCGCTGGACTTTGAAATTGAAACAGCGAATGAGGATCTATTGGAAATTGTGATCCATTTTCTCTAAAACTATCTAGAAACTACTAACTTAATCATGAAGGCAGGAACCTTCGCAGCAGCATCCATGTTGAAGATTGTCTAGAATTGTTGAGAATGACGATTGCTAGCTGAACCTAGAAGATTCACGTGGGAATGCAAGCAAGCAGAAGCCAAGTCGAAGAAGAAATCCTAGAACAAGCTAGAGAAGTCTACGTGAATGGGAAACATGTTTTCTTCATTAGCAAGCAACCAAAAGAATGAAGCAAAGTTTCTTCATCAAACTCCAGCTGTCAAGAAAAGAAGTCCAAGAGAGGCTGAGGTGGTTTAGAACAGAAACTTGAATGAAAGTCAACAATGTAAGAGTTTTCCTAATGTGGACTACAATAATTGATTTTGTAATTTACCGTTTTATGGTTACTGTTTTTACGGGGTTGGTCTAAGGCGAGATAGAATGTTTCTTAATTAGTCTAATATGGGGCTGGCTAGTATGGGCCGAGTTGAGCTTGGCCCGTAATGAGAGGACCTGGTTGGAAACTCTATAAATAGTGCTCAAGTCTCTCCTCTAACTCTAATTCTCACACGTATCCTCATATAAGGAGCGTTTACCTAACGCTAAAGGTGAGGGGGCCGTTTCATTGAGCTGGTGATATAGAGGGTAATAGAGGATAAGGACTTGCGCTTTAATCATCCCCTTTCTGCTTCCGCATCAAGAATGATGGATTCCAAAACAGGAGCATTCATCTTTATACTCAATCATCTATGTTCTGGTTATGGAGATCTTGAGGTTGCACATTTTGCATCCCACATGTGGTATCAGAGCAATCATAACCCTATAACTCGAATGCATGGAATTTTGCCATAATTTTGTCATTTTCGTGATTTTTCGTTTAATAAAAATTCAAATTAAATTGTAAATTCGGACTGTGCTTGGTGAGACGAGCAAATCCATGGGTGGCGCGTCGTTGGGGGAGGCCCCATGCGCCGCCACGCGCCGCCGGGGCGTCAAACACGTGCCCCACGCATGGGGCGCCGACACACGCGCGAGGGCTGACGTCAGCACCCAAGCTCGACTTGACTCGACTCGAGGATCCGACCAAACCCGTTGACCCACCCAAACCAGTCAACCGGTCAGATTAGATAGTTGGATCGGACAGTCGAGCTGGGAATCGGTCGAACCGCTACCGATCAGACCGGTTTTGATCGGTTAGTATGCCCGCGTGTGAGCTCCACGCGACGCGCACTTAGGCGGCGCGCGCGAGTGCGTGGAGCCTCCGATCGGCGCGTGGCTAGCAACATCAGGTTCGTATGACCATTCTCTATCTTGTGGTGTATTTATTTTACATGTTTGATGATTTTATGGATGTGAAAATACATACGCAACCCTAAATACGTGTATTTTTAGTATATTTTCACGTATTTTTCTTATATTTTTCTGTGATTTTGGAAATACGTGTGTCAGTTTATAGGTATGTTATCACATAAACATTGTAAAAGTGTGATTCATTAATAAAAATTAAACTTTATTGTGAACTGAAGCTGGCTTAATGAGATACAATCATTATGGGATAGTAATTGAACTATGTATTGAGATGATAAAAACAGTAAAAGGTTATGAAACTTTTGTTGCTCACGCATACCCCTTTACACGCATCTTGATGTATTTTTGTGCCCTTTTGGTAACCTTTGAATGATAGACGTCTTAAGAATTCGTGACCAAACTAATTGTACTACTTAACACATCTGTTAAATCTGGTCACTTGTTAATATCTATTAAGTTGAACATTTTTTATGGTTAAGAAGTATGACAACATTTACGTAGAGCAATAGTATATATTGTTGTAGTTTAGATATTTGGTTCTATGGTTTAACTCAATTAATAGGCCACTGGTTGATGCGATGATAATTTGTTAATTAAAATTGGCTCATAAATCAACTGTTGACCTTGGAGATATAGTTTACCTTATGAAACTCATGAGCAATAGTGAATTAGCTATCAAACTTGTCAATCTAGGGTATCTTGTATTGCTATTGATGTTAACTTGTGAGAGATCCTCTGGATCAACATTCTTCTTTATATTATTCTGGTAATTTGTAATCTGGGTGCACAAGAGACGTTTTTATTTTATTTTATTTTATTTTATGAGAAGTTTCTTGTGTTGCTGTGATCAGTGATCTCATTGGAGTCTATCTTTCATGTCCTTTATATATATGTATGATTGATTTTCCTGGATGAATAAAGTAGTGTAATTAGCATGATATGTAATTTTAGTAATATATTGCCCCTATCACTAAAGTTAAAATCACATGTATATGGTGTATGTGAGAAGTAAAGTTTATATCCCTAGTATGAGAAAGTTTCAATGATTCAATTGAGAAGTGATCGCCAAAGTGGCACGCTTGATTGGGTTTGAGGGATATCGGTCTCGTATGATGATTGAAATGTCTCCTGGTTTAATGCGTAGTCATACTCTCAAAGGAGGTGATTATGTATTAGTTCATGGAGGGATACATGATGGTGTGATAGAGGAGTGACTGATCCTAGTGGTTCATATGTCCAAATGTGATAAATTTACGAATGTTAGAATATATTCTCATAACCACTATTATGTGGAGAGTGTACAACTACATGTCATGTATTCTGCCCAAAGGTGATTACGTGATTTTGTATGTAACTCTCTGGATGTGTACTTGTACGTCAAGTTACATAGTACTCACATGATGCTAATTATATAAATTGTTTGTTTTTCAGTCACATTTTTTGCAATTAATAACTCCACTATTATTGAGGTTTTTACTGGTTCAAATTTTAAGTAGTGGACATATGATTTGCTGCTTAGGAAACAAGCAATATAATTTGCTTATTGTTCATGAAGCTTTTCATTTAGGAACATTTGAAAAGTGGTTTACCAATTGACTACATTGCTAAAAGATGATGGAAGCCTTAGTAGCTTGAAATTATGTCTTGTTAATTAGGACATATCTGCAAGGACTTTTTAACATAATGATATATATACATATCTCGTATATGGTTGAAAAGATTATTTTCAAAAAATTTCTGTTTAAGGAATAATCTCACACATGTCTAAAAAAAGAGTAGTTGACAATGTTGATATTCTGTCTACTCTTAATGGTTATCTAAAGACTTCTATAGATTATTGTTGAAGTAAAATGTATGCATAAATTTTATTTCAACAAAGTTATTGATGACTATTCTTATATACTTAATTAAGAAAAGTTAGAATTAGTCTTAAAGGTTGTCAGGCTTAATAGTGACAGTGAGTATTTTGGCAAGTATGACAATGTGGAATAGCTTAAAGGGTCATTCATCAAATACTTGGTAAATTCTGGGGTGGTAACTTAATTACTATGCCTGAAAATCATGACAAAATGATTTCGCCGAAAGGCATAATTGCACCATAATCAACATGGTGATAAGTATATAGAGTAAGACTAATTTATCTAGTCTTCTATGGGTTGATATTTTGACAACAACTCTTTTCACATACAAAAATGCGTTTCTTACCAAAGTTGTTCTCTAAACTTCTTTTGAGTTATGGATTAGATGTAAATTTTAACTTGAATCATATTAAAATTTAGAGGTGTCATGCAAAAGTAAGGTTGTACAATCCAATATTAAGTGCATTACAATTCAAATCCACTCATAATTATTTTGTATCTTACTTAGATTGTTCAAATGGGTATTGATTTCATGACCCTAATGAAGGTACAAGTATTGTGGAATCACAGACAGTAAGTGTTTTTTTAGAGTTCGACGTAGTCATAAAGGATAGCTACTCTCAGACTATTAAGGAAAATAGTACAATGGAGATCACTGTGTTTTTGTTTTTTCCTATACAAACAATTGTGAAATATCCTATATCATAGACTAAACTTATTGGAGTTCAAGATACTATTCTTGATATAGTTTATGATGAAATTTCTCAAACCTCTCAAGTGCAGAATGAAGTGGTTGTATCAGGAGATCTGTTAAGAAAAGACGATCGGTTGTATCATCAGACTATATAGTCTATTTGTGAGAGCATAACTGCAATATCTACTATATGGTTGATTTAGCCACTTATATAAATGTTATTTCTTGTCCTCAATCAAGTATGTGATTATATGCCATAAAAGACGACAAAACTTTCACTTTGAAAAAGGGATGGATAGTTAATAGTGAAGAAATAATTTTTTTTTTCTAGTAGTTTTAAAGATTCTTTTAGAGTGAACATAGGATTAATAGTTACGCCAAATAGATACTGTCTTTTCAAATGGACATGTTGATAACAAAATCTATATAGTGCAACCGGTAGATGTTTCAAGTAAACTTGTGTATAGACTGAAAAATCTTATTCATGGTCTTAAGCAAATCTCTAGACAATATTATTAAAGTTTCATAGTGTTGTCATTTCGTTCAGTTGGGAACAAAGTAATTCAATATATATATACTGCAAGGTCAGTAGGAGGAAATTTATTTTTCTCATATTTTATGTATGTGATATTTTGCTTACAAGTAGTGACCTTGAGGCATTTTTTTTCCTTTGCACTGAGGTCCGTAAGGATTGTTCTCACCATATATATCGAATTTATCTTAGTAGACATTTGCTGATTGTATTTTGGAAATTTTCAATATACATCGCTGCAAGCCAGGAATTGCTCCTATCATTAAGGGTGATGGACTGAATCTATTACATTATCCTTATTTAGATATTGAGAAAATCTAGTTAAATTGTGTACCTTGTGTCAGTGCACTTAAAAGTATAATGTATGCTCAAATTTGCACTAGACTAAATATCATCTTTGCGACGGGCTTTCTAGGCAGATATCAGTCAAATCCAGGATGTGATCACTGGGTTGTTGCCAAGAAAGTTTTAAGGTACTTAAATAGGACAAGAGATTATATATTGATTTACAGACATGTTCAATTCTTGCATCTAGTAGGGTATTTAGATGTAAACTTTGATGGCTATTAGGATGACATGAGATCAATAACGGAATACATATTTATCTTAGCAAGAAGTACAATAAATAAAGTTCTATGTTATCTTTTGCTATGTAAGTAGAGTTTGTAACATTCTTTTAGGCTGTTACTTGGGCTATTAGGCTCTGGAACCTCATTAAGGAGTTGACTGTTTTTAACTTGCGGATTGAACCATACGGTTGTATTGAGATAATAAATTTGTAGTATTTTTATTAACAACAGAGGTTTCAAGGGGTCTAAATATATGGTAATCAAATTTTTTGACCATAAAGAAACAATATAGAAATGTGACATTATAATATAACATATTTGCACAGATGATATGGTTGTAGATCCACTAACTAAAGGACTTCGCTCTTCTGTTCTTGAATGACATGTCATTAATATGAGCTTAAGAGCATCATGAGATGCTGTTGTTTAGTGGGAGCTATTTCGGTTTTACTGTAATAAAGTTTATATCTGTGTTCGTTACACTTAGTAACGGTTTGATATGCATCAACTTTTGCATTCAATAAAATATTTTGAATGTGTTGTCATTATGTTGAATACATATTAATAAAAGTCTCAAGGTATTGTATAAACTTTGAGTGAAGGCTAGAGGCATCCGGTTATTAGCCTTGTGCATATATCTTTTTATACATAAAGAAATGTTAACCGTAAATACAAGGCATATGTGGGTTCATTGGAACCATAAATGACATTCTCTAGTGGCACAAGTTTTTTGTGACGCTTAAGGCAAAAGAATGATGACTGACAAATGAGATCTTTCTATGAAAGATGTTATGCATTTGCCACATTACCATACTGAATCTATATCAATAAAGTTGAAAGCACTTATGAGCATGAAAGGCTCTGTGTGTATACATGTAGTTACCGTCATGATTCGGTGCTTAAGACTTTATGGGATGTGATTGACTATTAAAAATTATCTCTAGAACAAGGTGTGCAAATACAATACAATTTCAATTAATATAGTCCAAGTGGGAGAATGTAAGAGTTTTCCTAATGTGGACTACATTAATTGATATTGTAATTTATCGTTTTACGGTTACTATTTTTATGGGGTTGGTCTAAGGTGAGATATAAGGTTTCTTAATTAGTCTAATGTGGGGCTGGCTAGTGTGGGCCAAGTTGAGCTCGACCTGTAATGAGAGGGCCTGGTTGGAAACTCTATAAATAGTGTTCAAGTCTCTCCTCTAATCCTAATTCTCACATGTGTTATCACATAAAGAGCGTTTACCTAGTGCTAAAGGTGAGGGGGCCGTCTCATTGAGCCAGTGATACAAAGGGCAATAGAGGAGAATGACTTGCGCTTGAATCATCCCCTTTCCGCTTCCGCATCAAGAACGATGAAGTCCAAAACAGGTGTCCATCTTTCTACTCAATCATCTATGCTCTTGTTCCGGTTATGGAGATCTTGGGGTTGCACGTTTTGCATCCCACAAACAATAGTGGCTGAAGAAGAAACTTGAACGTGTGAACAAGGAAAGTCGATCAAAGGAAATAGCATTAAAATATATTCTTGTAAAACAAGTATGAATAAGAGTCGGAAAATGCCTCTAAAGTCGGTGGAATTGCTCTATAAATAGAGCCTAGAATCATTCATGTATTGTGGGAGGTGAACCCTCCACCTTGAGAGGTCTTAGACTTCCACCATGACTCGTGTGGAGAGTGAGCTTTATAAACTGCATATCCTTGTGCTCCTCTAATAACACCTCCATCAAATTACTTTGTTCAACTAATGAAACTATTTCCCCATATCCCATGGCCTATATCCTCCAACTATCTTATCTTGTCTCTTGTCCATCCACTACAAACTATACCATGCACTTGCACACATCACTAATAAAAAACTATCATCAATATCAAAATCATGCTTCCGCACGCACACATATCCAAAATTTTTAACATGGTATCAGAGCTAGATGCGCCCAGGTTCGTAACTGAGCTAGGCGAAAGGGACCGTGAAGCCAGAGCTAGGCATATTTGGATGGTTATGGGCGTTTGTCCTCACCATCCTCAACTAAAAAGGCTAGAGCTCGAGCGAGAGCCAAAGCCGAAGCCAGAGCCTACGAGAGCCAAAGCTAGAGCCCGAGCTAATAGCTACAACTACGAGCATTTTGATGGCCCAAGACATGTGGGACATCATTGAAGAAAATACATGCACATTCGAGGTGAGTGCAAGTGTTCCAACAAAAGAATGCAAGGGATTGTAGAAAGCAAGGGATTGTGGAACGAAGACAACATAAAAGGCATGGGACAAATTACTGGAGAAATTTCAAGGTACATCCGAGACTTTATAACATAAGTCCGAAGTATACTGAAAATGGATCAAGGGGGAGTGTTGGAAATTGTGATCCATTTTCTCTAAAACTATCTAGAAACTACTAACTTAATCATGAAGGCGAGAACCTTCGCAACATCATCCTCGTTAGAAGATTGTCTAGAATTGTTGAGAATGGCGGTTGCTAGCTGAACCTAGAAAATTCACGTGGGAATGCAAGCAAGCAGAAGCCAAGTTGAAGAAGAAATCCTAGAACAAGCTAGAGAAGTCTACGTGCATGGGAACATGTTTTCTTCATTAGCAAGTAGCCAAAAGAATGAAGCAAAGTTTCTTCATCAAACTCTAGCTGTCAAGAACTTATTGAAGAAGATAAAAAGAAGTCCAAGATAGGCTGAGGTGGTGAAAAACAGAAACTTGAATGAAAGTCAACAATAGTGGCTGAAGAAGAAACTTGAACATGTGAACAAGGAAAGTCAGTCAAAGGAAATAGCGTCAAAATATATTATTGTAAAACAAGTATGCTTAGTGGGTAAGAATAAGAGTCGGCAGATGCCTCTAAAGTCGGTGGAATTGCTCTATAAATAGACTTCCACCTTGTGTGGGGTAAATCCTCCACCGTGAGAGGTCTTAGACTTCCACCATGACTCTTGTGGAGAGTGAGCTTCATAACCCCATATCCTTGTGCTCCTCTATTAACACCTCCATCAAACTATTTTGTTCAACTAATGAAACTATTTCCCCAATCCCATGGCCTATATCCTCCAACTATCTTATCTTGTCCCTTGTCCATCCACTACAAACTATACCATACACTTGTACACATCACTAATAAAAAACTATCATCAATATCAAATCATGCTTCCGCACGCACACATATCCACAATTTTTAACAGGATCACTACAAAAAATGGTGCGCCTTCTTTCCATCCATAGATCATCGATGTTTCCTTTTGCTTTACTTGCTTTCTATTTCTGCTTTAGTCTAGCGAAGAGAGACAAGGAACTGATTCTAAAACGTGTAACTAAGGACAATCTTATTAAAATTCCCCATCTCACGTGGAATCTCCATATGTTGTGTGTGTTCACTTCAGTGGCGAGGTTAGGGATCTTACATCCCTTACCATCTATAACAAAATGGCCTTTTTTAAGAGAGATTTAGGAGCAAGAGACCTCAACTCACCTTATTATTTCCTTCTGCTGGGCCAGGAAAATAAAGTGAAGAAAGGGAAGAGAAAGCCAGAGTCAGCAAAACAACAAGGAAGAAGAAAGAGGAGCAAACTTAAAAAAAAAAGCTTGGGTGCGTTTGTTTCATCCTATTATTTCCTTGTGCAGAACCAGGAAAATGAAGAAAAGAAAAAAGAGGGCAAGATAGTCGGCAAAAGAACAGGAAAAACGAAAGAGGGGAAAAAGTGCCTGAAGTGGATTTTAGGACTGAAGTGGCTAAAGTCGGTCTCAAATTGCTAATCGAATTGGGATTAGAGTTCTTCTTCCTTTCTCCCGCCGCTCAAGAAAATGTTGTTGCTCGATTCACGGTGACTCCACGCCCAATCCTTGGTCGCTCCTTGCAAGCTTAAGTCTGTTGTTCGTTGTCGTCTCTCCTTTGCCAAGTTCCGTCATCCATGAGCTTCAAGTTCCATGTCCGTGAGCTTCAAGTCCTCCTCTAGTGCCACTTTTCACTCTCGTGCACATTTTCTTCTTTAGTGCCACTCAGCTGGAGGAATTTAGTGCATTCATTAACTTCATCAGTGGTGGGAGTCATGGGCCTCAACTCAAGCTCTGGATCACTAGCTAGTTGCTGAAGACCAGGAAGGTAAGGCAGTTGGCTCTTTTTTTTTTTTTTTGGGGTTGGGTCAGAGTGGCGGTTGGTGTTTAGTTGAATGTAATCGTGTGACTTATCTTTGCGTAGTTAAGCATGGGGTTGAGCTACATATGGTAATAGTTGTATAAGGGTCTGCTTTCTTGCATTTGTTTGACTATTTGAATGCCTAGTCTAGTTATGTTGCTATGATTTTGTGGACTGCTCGATTGAGTGTAATCATGTGCAGAGGATGTTGTGCATCTTCTCGTGAAGAGTTTATCTGTAAGTATATTCTATGGTTTGGATAATAGTCGCTTTAATGAGTGTCCACTGTCTATTTATCACCTGTGAGGAGCTCTTGATGATTGAAAATGAAGCAAACACTGCTTCTCTTCTTGGTTCATCATGTAGAATTAAAATGGGATATCCATTTTTTTTCTTTTTTCAATTTTTGGGCAGTTATGGTTTCCATTGGTAATTTGAGGTTTGCTGCATATGGTTGGGCATTCCGCATGTCAAATTTGCTACGTGGCCGACTAGACAATTGGCTAGACAAAATACACACGGCTTTGTTATCTATTGAAGCAGGAACACCAAATATTGTCACTTTGGGATTACTCCCACGTTCCAGTTCTCCATTTTGCAAATATCTTCTTATTTGAATTGAAAGAAGAGAGAAAATTGAGTCACTTCGTGGCAAGGTGCTTGTTCAGGCTCTTGTGCTTCTTAATTTACTTGCTTGGTGCTTCATTTTTTTATGCCTAATTCTCCATTGGAAATCATTAATTCCTCCCTACTTTCACAAGTTTAAGATGAGTCCTAAGGAATGTATTAAAACTATAGTGACTCGATTTTATCCTTTGGATGTGTTCATTGGAGCACAATTAGAAGACCCCATTTATTTAAGCAAATACATGACTTACTATACGCCAATTAGAAATTAGAAACCAACCAAAGAGCTCAACATGAGGTTATGACATACTTGCTAGATTTGGTTGGGTTGCTAGATTTGCTCTATGTTATTCAAGGGTAGGACGGTGGACTGGAGAAAGTTTCGTTATTGCTTAGCTAGGAGAGGAAAGAACTGCAATTCATTGAGGCCCTTCGTGGCTGCTTATGAGAATGCATTTTTCGATTGTTGCTCATTGCGGGTTTTAAGCGTTTGAAGTGTGCTTACTGTGAAGAAGAAGAATACAGAGACGAAGAAGAAGATAACAAAGATGACTAACAGAGAAGAAGGATCAGAGAGAAAGTTTATGTATTAGCATTTGTATTCAATGATTCGAGAGAATTTTCACAAAGAACATCACACTTTGTTCTCCTTTACAACTCAGTATATATCTTCCCAGCTGGCAACGAAAAGCAAGAAACTGCTAAAAGAACTAACAAAAGAAAATAACATAAAGTATTCAGTTACAACTCAAAACTGAATGTCTATTCTTTAATGAGCACGTGTTATTGATGTAAATCATGTCATCTTCATTCCGCTTATCTCTGTCCACCAATGTAGAGCTAAGCTCGTTATTTCCAGGTTTGATTGAATCATCAGTAGTAACATTTGTCACTTCATTTCCCAACTCAGCAAACTGCCTCACTTCACTTCCCCTGTTTCCATTAGAATTGAACACTCGAACAGCAGCATGTATATTCAGCTTCAGCTTATATCCTTTAACACCCCGCCGCAAATTGGGAAGGGGTAAAGAGCCCATACCCAATTTGATGCGTATATCAAAATGAGCCAACCGTGAGAGAGCTTTTGTAAAAATATCAGCAAGCTGACAATTGCTTGGAACATATCGCACGGTGAGGGAGCCTGAGGAAACTTTCTCACGTACAAAATAGAGATCAACTTGAATGTATTTAGTCTGAGCATGTAAAATGGGATTGGTAGTAAGAGAAATGGTAGACTGATTATCACAGAACAAAAGAGTAGGTGAAGAAAGTGATAGACCAATATCACGAAGAACAAAACTAATCCATGTAAGTTCAGCAGTAGCAGAGGCAAGAGCACGGTATTCTGCTTTTGTAGAAGAGCGAATAATAGTAGGTTGTTTCTTTGCTGCCCAAGAAATAAGATTAGAACTAAGATATGTGCAAAAACCAGTTGTGGATCTTCTGGTTTCTGTACAGCTAGCCCAATCTGCATCTGAAAAGCCATAAAGATGCCTAGAGCTTCGAGAGTGTAGAAACATACCAAGATTAATAGTTCCTTTAACATAGCGCAGAACCCTCTGTAGCTTATGAAAATTTGCAACAGTGGGCTGCTGCATTTTCTGACATAAAATGTTTGTAGCATATGCAATATTAGGACGAGTTAATGTCAGTTATTGAAGACCACCAACTAGACTCCTATATTCAAGAGGATTGGAGAGTGGAATAGTATCAGTTTTCAGGATAGTTGGTCTCTGAGACAGAGGAGTAGAAATTGGTTTACAATCAATCATGTGAGCTCGAGTAAGGAGATCAAGAGCATATTTGGTTTGACAGAGTAACAAATCGGTAGAGATACGCTTAGCTTCAATGCTAAGAAAATAGTGAAGATATCCCAGATCTTTCATGTGAAACTGAAGGCTGAAAGAATGGATTAGTTTCGAAAGTAACTAGGCTGAACTACCAGTTAAGACAATATCATCAACATAGAGTAATAGAAGTAGTGTGTCTTGTCCATCACGAAGAATAAACAGAGATGGATCAATTGTACTACAGAAAAATTCATTCTCAAGTAAGAAATTATTGAATTTATCAAACCAAGCATGAGGAGCTTGTCGAAGACCATAGAGAGATTTCTTGAGGAGACATACATGGTGGGGCATCTGTGACTGTATGAATCCAAGAGGCTGTTCCATGTAAACTGTTTCATTCAATGTGCCATGTAAAAATGCATTCTTAACATCAAGTTGATGGATTGGCCATTGATTCATCATTGCTACAAAAAGTACTATTCTAATTGTAGCATGTTTGACTACAGGACTAAAAGTTTCTATAAAATCAATACCTTCCTCTTGATGAAACCCTTTAGCCACTAGCTGAGCTTTCAACCTATCAAGACTTCCATCAGGTGCAAGTTTTGTTTTAAACACCCATTTGCAACCTATCACATGCATGTGATTAGTGCGAGGAATTAATATCCAAGTTTGATTATGATATAAAGCATCCATTTCTTCCTTCATAGCTATGTACCATCCTTGATCTGCTAAAGCTAACTTAACTAATCTTGGTTCAACATGTACTTTATATTTAGCAAGACAAGCATATCTAGGATTTATTTTTATAATGCCAGACTTTGATCGAGTCTGCATAGGATGAGTTGAAGTTGTACCTTGTAAGATAGAACTGGAAGGAGCTTGGTCGATACTGTGTTCATTAGATTGTACAGCTTCAGAAGTAGCTTCAGAACTAGATACTTCCTAATCTTGTGAAGGGTAATGACCTTGATTAATAGAGACTTCAGCTTGTGTTGTTGCTATGGAAGTAGGATTGTCCTGTTCCACAGGAGGCAAATAAGATGGAACATAATGATTGATTCCATTATTATGCAGCTGTTCTGTATATTTCTGTGAAGATGAAGACATCGAGCCTCCACTTACTGAGTCCAGAAGTTTAACCTCTTCTGTCCACAGCCAATATAGCGTTGTAAATGGTATGTACTCTGTTACACAAGTCTTAGTAAAAGGAAAGAAATTTTCGTCGAACATGACATGTCAACTAATGTATATTCGACCAGTAGTAGGGACAAAACATCTATATCCCTTATGACATTCACTGTATCCAATAAACACACATGTAAGTGATCGTGGATCAAGTTTGTGTTGTGCATAGGGTCTGAGGCAAGGAAAACATGCACAGCCAAAAACTCTGATATGATCATAGCTTGGTTCTTTCTAATACATTTTACTATAGGGTGATTGCATCAATAACTTGGGTGTAGGAAGCATATTGATAATATAGTTAGCTGTCATGAATGCATCAACCCAGTATTTCAAAGGAATTTTAGCATGATAGAGCATAACAAGACCCAATTCAACAACATGGCGATGCTTTCTTTTAGAAACCCCATTCTGTTCTGGTGTATAGGGGCAGGATACATATTGCTTAATGCCACAACTCTGTAAACGAGTCTGAAACTTGTGGCTAATGAATTCACCTCCACTATCACATTGAAAAATCTTGATTTTGCAATCAAGTTGATTTTCAACTTGTCTCTAGAACAGAACAAAGATGTCATAGAAATCTGATTTCACTTTCATTGGATAGATCTAGCTAAACCGAGAGAAACTGTCTACAAATATGACATAATACTTGAAGTTTTGAAATGAAGTAACTGGTGAAGAACCCCAGATATCACAGTGAACCTTTTCTAAAGGTCTAGATGCTATAGATTCTGACAATGGAAAGGGTAGAGCAGTATTTTTAGCAACTTGACAGCTTCGGACAGCTTCGACACATATTTTGTACTCTGGTATTGCAGTAAATGAGTTGTTGATTCTGCAGGTACTACAACGTTTTCATATTGGTGTGTGCTAAACGCAGATGCCATATATCCTCTCCTATTCCTCTGTGTCTCTAAGTTAAGAATGCCTCTGTGGTATGAGGATCGACTCGATACAACCCTTTAACTTTCCTCCCGAGCAGTAGAGTTGTGTTGGTGTAATTGTCCTTAACATATACACCAATTTTATCAAAAATAAAAGAACATGGATAGTCATCTGTTAGTTTCGATACTGATAGAAGATTCTTCTTTATATCAGGAACAATTAATACATCATTCAAAGGTAATGAATCCACTTTAGTATGTAACAATGCATCACCAGTATAGGTAATAGGTAGACATGATCCATTTCCAATCATGACTGTATCAGTTCCATTGTATCTAGAAGGATTATGAAGAATACCAGAGTTTGCAGTAATGTGAGCAGTCACACCAGTGTATGGATACCATTCATTTCCTTTTGAGTCTTCGATGTGCATTGCTGCTAATGCTGTTGGAATTTCCTCAGCTTGGTATGAATTGTCAAAGCGATACCAACAATGAAGTGCATCATGGCCTGGACGTTTACAGATTTGACACTCCAATCTAATATTGTCAGTTGATTTCTCAGCCTGTAGATCTTTGGAAAATGTTAGATTTGAAGAAGGATATGATCTGGTCTCTTGATATATTTGCGAAGAACCATCATAAGGACGAAATCCCTGATTGGAACCAGAACCAGAGATATTACTGAATTGTTTAGATCTTGGACCCTCCTGTACATAGTTGACATTATTTGATCTGTAACTCAAATCTCTTCCAGGGTATCTGTAACCACGACCTTTATTACTGAAAAATCGTCCTCTTCCATAACTATGTCCTCCATGACTAGTAACTCTTGAACCTCCAAAGCCAGAGTTTTGCTGAATAGTTTCTTTATCAATTTCTTCCTTTTGCTGAACTTCATTTTTTCTTTGATCATAGTAAGCTAGATTAGGGCTATATTGGCTTGATGAGAAATTTTGTAGTCATGCTTCAAACCTTTCTAGCTATGAAATTACTTCATCATACTCCAGCTGAGGTTTCAAGCAATATATAGTGGTTTTCAGATTCTCATATTCAGGTCCTAATCCCTCAAGAACCCCAAATAGCTTTGTTATCTTATCTAAAGGCTTTCCTATTGCATTGAGTTAATCACAAATTGATTTATACTCTCTGAGGTAAACTGACAATGCTCGATCTCTCTTTTGGCAAGCTTGCAGTTTTCCTCTCAACTCGAATTCTCTAGCTACAGACTTTTGCATAAATCGATTGAGTAAAGTTTGCCATACCTCATATGCAATGTCCAAGCCAATTATCAGACTCAGTATGTTTTCTGAAACGGCTCCACTGATCCAAGACGATACAAGCTGATCATTTTTTATCCAGTCATTGTAATCAGGATTCACAGCTTCTGCAATATTTCCTTTGACTTCAATTGGTAATAGTTTTGCAGGTGATGGCATTTCTCCATTGATGAATCCAAATAGCTCATGACTGCGCAGAAACCTATGAAATTGCACTTGCCAGAGGAGAAAATTATCTTCAACGAGCTTGATAGTAACAAAGTTAGAGATGTTGACATGAATCGGAAAAGGATACTTTTGAGTTCTTGCAACCATCTTGCACTTTCAATTCTTGTTCTTACTATCAGCTTGAGTAAATCTTCAATTTGTTGTGACTTTCAACATTGAAGACTCTCTTAGGAAAATAACTTCCTTCTCTCTCTCCATATATGTAACTTGCCATTTTCGAAGGCTGACAAAAACGAAACAACAACAGCAACACACAAGTCCAGTGAAAGATGGATTCAGATTACAACATTGTTCGTGATGCTCTTCAGATGAGCTCTGATACCATGTGAAGAAGAAGAATACAGAGACGAAGAAGAAGATAACAGAGATGACTAATAGAGAAGAAGGATCGGAGAGAAAGTATAAAGCTTCTGTATTCAATGATTCAAGAGAATTTTCACAAAGAGCATCACATTTTGTTCTCCTTTACAGCTCAGTATATATCTTCCCAGCTAGTGACGAAAAGCAATAAACTGCTAAAAGAACTAACAGAAGAAAATAACATAAAGTATTTAGTTACAACTCAAAACTGAATATCTATTCTTTAATGAGCACATGCTATTGATGTAAATCATGTCATCTTCATTCCGCTCATCTCTGTCCACCAATGTAGAGCTAAGCTCGTTATTTCCAGGTTTGATTGAATCATTAGTAGTAGCATTTGTCATTTCATTTCCCAACTCAGCAAACTGCCTCACTTCACTTCCCTCGTTTCCATCAAAACTGAACTCTCGAACAGCAGCATGTATATTCAGCTTCGGCTTATATCCTTTAACACTTACTTGCTCAGTTAGCAAAGCATTCTAGGATTTAAGCGGTTCTGTTAATCTCCTGATTACTACTTTACTAAGTGCGGAGGTTATTCAGATTGGAATACTTGCCATCAATTGTGGACCTGCTGTGTCCCCGAATATAGACTTCTTGAACTGCACATTGTAGGATCCTAGGAATTGCAAAGAAAGATTTTTGAAATAGATTATTTATGAAATTCAATAAGTATGCCTTGAGGTTGAGTTTACATTCTCGAAATATATTGCCAAGATTAAATTGTATTCAATTTATATGAGACTATAGTCTTACCGATCCTAAGGAGAGCATTGTCTTTGTGAAGATCGTAGCTTAATAATATTTTAGGCAACACTGAAGTTTCTTTACCTTTTCCGATGGTACGGCGAGATAGGGAATCTTAGTTGGCATTTTGGCGACAAATAGTTCCTTGTAGATATAGCTAGACCAGATGGTTTTCTCCAACCGTTAACTACCACCAGCTAGATTAGTCGAGAGAGCAAGGACATTAGTGCGTTGTCTTAGGATATCTTAGATAGACATCAGTGGTGCACACAGTGATTATACCATCATGATGGAAGCGAAGGCTGTTTGCCATGGTATCATTTCAGGTGAGACCCTACACCGGGATCGCAACCAAACCCAAAAAAGATTGAAGGAAAGTCAATTATTTAAGAAACATCCTCAAGAAGCAACAAAATTATAATTGATCCACAATGAGGACGAGACACCGAGTATAAACTTCTCCCCATAAACCCCCTGAGAAAGATCCATCTTCGTTTCACACTGCTCTGATGTCTGAATCATAGTTCAGGCACAACAATGTAGAACAGTTGATACCAGAGATTATCCGACAGTAGCAACTTCAATCTCCATAGTGAGAGCCCCCCTCATCAATGCCTGGCTCTTCTGAGGTAAGTTTGTCACTCATGATGTCGAAAACTTAAAAACATAAACAACACCAAGGAACTTGCATCGATCGTAAGAGTTTGCAAATCTAAGAACCTTTATTCCGAAGGATAGAATCTGTTACCTTATTGATCTCAAGAAAATTTAACTTGTCAAAAAGGGCCAAAGCTTGCACGGCAATGAGTGTATACAACATATATAGAAAACGTCTAATGTTTCCACCAAATCCGCCAGCACAAGCAGCCCTAAGTGACATTCACATTTTGCTCTTTAGAGTGAAGTTTCAGAAAATAAATAAATAAAGCAACACTAATCACTTCTAAGACACGGTCATTATTGTAACGGATGGAATTGTTAATCCCAAGCTAAAATCTTAATCATACTGTCAAATAAGAAATATTTGATTGAATGTGGAGCGGAGGTTCTGTTAGTCGCATGTTTTTCATGGGTAATCGCAAAAAGAAGCTGAGAGACAAACAAATACAAACAAGACTCGTGCTGGCATTGCAGGATCCAAGAAACAACTGTTAGATGTATGCCCTAAAGCTACTATGTAATAATTACGTATTAGGGATTTCAGTTGTACTTTCATTATTATTATTTAATTAATGGCAATGGCGTATTCATTCATTTGTCCAATTATTTTATATTTATGAATGATTCCATAAGATCAGTTGCAACTAGACATATTCTTGAGACGTCAAGAATATATGTGACGGGTTCATAGTTAGATTGAATCTTTAAATTGTTCTCGGCCGATGGATTATTGAGTGGATATTAATAATCCTGTTGAGACTGGTGTGTTCATAACTCCACCATTAAGTATTGGATACTTAAGGGAATGATGAGTCTCAAGTCATTGGGTATTGTCTAAGTTAAGAACACAAGTGTTTGTATTAGACAAGTTCATTGAACGTGACACATATGGAACGATTAGCAACATGGAAGCTTTTAGCGTGGTCAATATGTAAATAATCCTTAGACCGGAGGCATAGTGTTAACTTGTGTGTCGAATAACTATGGTTCACAGGTTCACGTAATGCGGGGTCATTGATCCGTCTTTATACCTGATGGTCATAGTTTGTTCATATACGAAATTACACATGTGCGCAATATGGAATCTGTCTCCTTGTCAAATGCAAGGTATAATAATGATGTCTTATACGATCACATTATGACACTGCATTGAAATCCTCGGCCGGGGTTGTAACCAAGAATAAATTGTTTATGTCTCAAATAAAATGCATGTCAATTAGATTTGTGCATATGATTGAATTAATGACTTGACAAATATTCCATGGTCTTTGTTTGATCGGGACATAGTAAGACAGGGATTGAATTACACTGTAGCCAAAGCTGACATGTTCATTATGTTCTTAAAGCATTCACACTATCTCGGTAGCCATGACATATTGCTATATGTCAATCATGGCTTGTAGGACCCAAAGATTAATCGGGACAATTAATTCTTTTGGAAGTACTAATGTGTTAGTACAAGTCTTACTACGAGCTTAGTGATGAACCTAGGGATGTCACACACCATAAACAATTAGGATAACGTGGAACAAGAGAGAAATATAATTGCAAATGTGTTTTCAATTACTACAATCGAAATGATTTGATTTGAAATTAAATTAAATGAGATTTAAATTAATTTGGATTATAGCCACAAGCCTATTTGCATATGATGCACATACATGCCCAAAGTGAATATACGTTAATGTATTCTAAATGCACATGTAAAGAATAAGTCCTTTTTATTTTTATTTATATATAAATAAAAAGGAGTTTGATTAATTACTTTTTCATTTAACTAATTAATTAATTAAGGTGCACGTGTGCAAAGTGATTTTATTTAAAAAATAAAATAAAAAATGAAGCTTTATGCATGTGCACGAATTCGTGCACATGCACAAAGCATGGATGGTCAGCAACCGCTGACCATCCTTGCACCTGATCGTGCATGAGCAAACCGCTCATGCACGATCGTTCGTGCCTTTGACGGACGATCAGCCACGGTTGCTGGTCAGTTTTATATTTTAATTTTAAAATGCTGAAGTGTAGAGATAATGAGGTGTTGGTGAAAGTAGAGAGAAATGGGTGTGTGTTCTTGTGTTGTCTTTGAGACACAAGATAGAAAAGGATTTTCTCTCATTCGGGCCGTGACTAAAACATCAAGGATATGACGGATTATCTCCACAAGAATGCTAGAACGATCAAAGTGGTGATTATCTGAAAGTTTTCTCTTCCGTTCGACGTTCATTGTTGGTCTGTCTAAACTAGAGGTCCGATGTTTGTGGGACTCAAACTGAAGAACATCATAACCAATTCGTTTAAAGCATGCTTCGAGAGGTAATTCGTGTAATTCCCTTTTTATATTTAGATTTTTTATTAAAACGCACGAACAACGCCTTTGGAGAATCATGTATAAAATGTATCATCTTTATTTCCGCTACGTTCTTTTGTTATTTTTTTTCTATACATGATTCATGAAACCCCAACAGTGGTATCAAAGCTAACCTTAGGCGTTTTTCGTGCGTTTAATTGATTTATAGTTCAAATATATTTTTGCGTTCTAATGGCCAATTTTTATGTTAAGAGAATTGGTTCTCTTGTTCTTATGTGGCCTATAGAAGTTGATTAATTTATGTGATAAATTTAATCAATTAAGCAAAAATTAGAACTAAATTAATTTTGAATCAAAAATCCATAACTTGTTATACTTTGTGTTTATATTCTGCGAATGATTCGTGATTATAAATTTAAAGTTGACAACGCGACTTCCGTTCGGAATCATGCTCGTGAAATTTGTTTCATCGATATTGATTTCTTGACATGGTTTGCGTTGTTCGACTTTAAATTTGATTAAATGCAGAATTTTACCTTTGCCTTCCAAAGCTTTAAATTTTGAATTTATGGCTCGCAAGGAAGGGTGGTGATCATGGAAAAATCCCTAATTGTTGTGATTGTTGTATGGATGAATGTATGATGATTACATGTATTCTTTTTTGGGATGTAATTATTAAATGGAGGATATGTCCTTCCTTTTATTTTATTTTAATTTTTCATGATACATAATTTTACTACAAGAGATGAGGAGCTATTGGAAGAGCCATTAAACTGGTGAGCTCTCTGGGCCCGGTCTTTGAAGAGTTCAAAGATTGAAGAAAAAGTAAAGAGCATGTCCATATTATGAAAACATTAAAATGGCTAAATGGGTCTCTTTGGCTCGAGACCCATTGAACCATAATTCCATGATCACCATGTAGGATAGATGTTTATGTGATATCTATTTATTTATTATGTTTATATTATCGTGCATGTTAAACTGGTTAATGTGCAAAGTGATACCGTTAATAACGACCCAAATCTCCTTATTAACAATATTAAGTTGAAACGGGTTTCGGACTCGTGGCCTTCCATCATCATGGTTTGATCCAATATTATAGTGGTTAACTGACCGGCTATGGATACATAGGGGTTAATTATTATTCATAATATTGGACCACTCCATTATGCATGCGATGCCGTAAGGTTGGAGCCAAATGATTTCTAATAATTGTTAGGTAAGAAAATCGTTTGTGCTTTCAATACTTACATGAGACGATTGGCTAGACTTAACTATGATCATGATGTCAATAACTGTTAGGTGAGGCTTTCATGGTCTAAAGGCCAAAGTTGTGATTGTGACTCACATATGATGTGTTGAACAAGTTGGTTCACTCACTAAGTTCATAAAACACCAATAACTGCTAGGTGAGGTGGACTTTGGATTAGTGGGACTCCAATCCCCACTAGTAATCTTTCCCCAACAAAGATTATCGCTTCCCATCTTAAGGAGTATGGAATTCGAATATAATTTTAGTGGGAGGATCTATTTCATTTAAAGGCCAAAATGAAATAGTTATTTTGAAAGATATAATGGCTAACAATTTATTTTCTACAACAAATATATTATTACTCTGAAAATGGTGACCACAAACCCACTCGCTTCTATACTTGACAAGAATTGTTTGACTGGACCTAATTTCACTGGCTGGGTGAGGAATTTGAGAATTGTACTCAATTTAGAAAAAATTGGGTATGTGCTTGATGAAAAGATGCCAACCTCCTTTCCCGAGGGTGGGACCTAAGAGGAGCGTGTCACTTATGATAAGTGGCGTGACGATGACTTAAAAGTTAGGTCATATATGCTTGCTTCGATGAATAATGAATTGCAGAAAAAGTATGAATCTATGGAAGATGCTAGGTCGATCATTTTGCATTTAAAGGAATCCTTTGATGAGAATGGTCGAACCTCTAGATATGAGATATCTAAGGCATTGTACCGTATGAGGATGGCTGAAGGATCATCAGTTAATTATCATGCTTTGAAAATGATCTGGCACATTGAAGAATTGGCTAGGCTGAATCTCGTTATGGACAACAAGTTAGCTGTGGATTTGATCCTCCAATCTTTACCCGATTCCTTCTCTAGTTTTGTCCAAAACTTCCACATGCATAAGATGGAGAAAAATCTTGCTAAGTTACATAGCATGCTGGTAGTTTATGAGAAGGAAATGCACAACACGAGACCAAATGTAGTGGCTATGGCTAAAGCTTCTTCTTCAAGGGGTAAGACTGTTTTAAAGAAAAAGAAATGGAAGAGGCTTGTTGTGACGTCCCAGGGCGTCACGTACTAAGCGCAGGCGGAAACTTAATTATAATTATTATAATCTTCCTTAAACTTAAAAACCTCATTCAGTGGTATCTATAGTATTTACCATTGAAGGTTAGCATGTATAACATGGATTATTTAAAATCTATAGTTTGTATTATGGGGTTATCCTACAATTACTCTACCGATGATTAACATAGTCCACATAGATAAGATCACAAGAAGCTTCATTTCTTTACCATCATAGGGTCTACAAAATTTATCGACCTGGACTCCTTTCACGTTCATCGCCTTTATATACAACATACTTATAGCAAAAGTAAGGCGCAACACAAGCCAAGGATAAGAGGGTGAGGGTATCTACTTCATAAGTTCCCACACAAGCCCACGTGCAAAAAGAAACAAAATTTAGACAGCTTCTTCGTGATCAAAGGCGTCTAGGCGCCATCCGTCCCAGCTCCTGCTCCATCGTTTCCAAAAGGTATAGGGCCAAACAACGCCCCATCATGTTTGATAAACCAGGCAACAAACTTCAGGGGAATCATCTCAGCTCTACCATCATCCATCCATAACGTGGCCTCGTATTTGGAGAAGGTCAGCTCAACATCATCATCATACACATCGGTAAAAATAACCTGAATGTTCGTTATCACACCGTAACGAGCTACTGGCGGCACGTCCATACTATCAATCTGAAAAATGTAAGGTATGAGCAAAACTATGCCCAGTAAAGAATAATAAAACTCTAACTTAAATAATCCACAACCATCAATATTACCAGGGAATCATAATTCAGAACATAATAATATAATTGTCACAAGCATAGTCAATTAGATATTAATACATTACCTAAATAATCACCTCGTATGCATCCATCTCCATACTTACCTTTTCAAAAATCAATTTCATATCATGATACAATGCAACAATAATGCATGAACTCACTCGCCAAATAGAATTATATTTAGTGTGCATATGATCCACCCTTGAATCAGTCATAACCGGAACTTTGCCGGCCTGATCGAGTCACTTCCGGAAAGTACGTTATCCGGACTTCCACAATATTTCTATTATGGGCATCTCACTCCGAGGCATCTCAGTATCACACACTGCTGAGGCATCCTTGATCACACACAAGGGCATCTCACTCCGAGGCATCCCGGTATCTCTCTACCGAGGCATCCCAAGACCACACAACAAGGGGCATCCCAAACTTCCGGGGGCATCACCGGTATCTCTGTACCGATGGGTTCGTTCACTCTCTTAAGCACACATTTCACACCACCACACCTTTGGATTAATGCATTTATCGTATGCAAAAGAAAAGACTCAAAAGTATCTATCTAGGTATCTAATTCTCATGATCCTAGCACACGTGCATGTCCAAATTATAAGATAAAATCCATTACGACATGTCCCATACCATGCCAAACAAATATTTATCCCATAATCAAGCACTATGCACCGCACACATTGCACTCGCATGGTACTATATGCACTTATATCTCTAATGATGTATGTGGCCTATGACTAATATCTACTATGAGCTTATTAGGCTCTACATATATCTCACAAGTTAAATATATATAGATTACAATATATATTATAAATTCTCGGATTATGACAGTTTACTGGTTAATTGCACAGTTTCTGTTTTGGACATAGAAAGTCTATCAATTCTTGTCGAAATATTACCAAATTTTAGTACGTTATTTAGAGACATAGATCGAAAAATTTCGTGAAGAAACTTAAGTTTGAATCTTTCTGTATTAAGAAAAAAAAATTACTGTAATCTTTACTATTACCCTATACTGACGTCCAGATTTTATATTCACTAAGAAAATTTGTTTACTAATCAATTATTTTTCATTTAATCTCAAATTTTGACACGTTATTCCTTAAGATGTGTTATACAATTTTCATTTAGACATCAAGGTCCAATTCTAACTAGGTAAATACAGAAAATTCGCATAATCAGTAAAGGTCATACCGTTCCTAACGAAAACAGTTTACTGATTTTTACCAAATCCCTTTTTATTACTATGTTTTCAGATTCGTATGGTACTAGCTACTCCTATAACTTGATATTATCTATGTTTCACCATATAGAATAATTACTTTCCTATTTCCAATAATCATACGTAAAATAATAACAAATGAAAAGAGTTCATAACCGTTTTTAATTAGAACCGAACATGTGCACAATTTCGTTTATTTTTACCCGACCAACCTATTTAACTTTTCATAAACTCCTTCGAAAATACTCTAACACCTAATCACAGCAACTTAAAATCACTTCGGCATGTCTATCTTCACAATCAATCGATTCATAACTTGGCTCGAGGTGTTGCCGCATCCACGAGATCACTTATCTCAATTTATCACCAACTCTATTCACTCGGAATCCACCTCATCACTTCACTTCATCAAACAGCCAACTTTCATCAAATTTTCGAGACATGCAAAGCTTAAAAAAAACATGCAAAGACTTCTAGCTTCACTCT
The DNA here is from genome assembly GCA_007663325.1 of Eucalyptus pauciflora. Classification (NCBI taxonomy): domain Eukaryota; kingdom Viridiplantae; phylum Streptophyta; class Magnoliopsida; order Myrtales; family Myrtaceae; genus Eucalyptus; species Eucalyptus pauciflora. The sequence goes on along the minus strand of VMYD01000045.1, from coordinate 1,011,871 downwards.
TAGGTCCATCAAGCTCAAAACAACACAAAACTATTGCTTCTCATCACTTTTCTTCACAAGACAGCACACTTATGTTTGGATTTCGCAACATGCATGGTTCAAATATAACATGCAATGACTTCTATCTCTAATCCATCACTTACTCAACTCAATTTAACCATAAAACAACAACTACATTTCATATTCCTCATAGCTTGGTTAGATCCACAAGCTTTCTTGCTGAAATGGTGGATACACTTCAATTTAGAGTTCTATTTTTCCTTACCTTGTTCAGCTATCAATCTAACACAAAAACACTTCAAGAGCAACACCAAAACCTCGCATGCAAGAAGAAGAATGGCTGGTTTTGTTGCTGGTTCTTCACTGCCCGTCCGAGAGAGAAGAGAAGAAGAATATGAAGATGGGTTTTTCGATTTTGAGGAGAGAGAGAGAGGATTTCGAATTTATGTGGGGAAATAAGCTATGAGCTAGTCCTAGGTTAGTGTAATGAGTAGATTTGGCTAATGATTATACTTCCTTGGAGTTGCCATCTTCGGTTCTATGGATTTGTGAAGAAAACCGTGGGTGTTGAAGAGAAAACGGAGGGAGGGAAGGGTGTGTCGTGGCTTCCAAGTTTTGGTCTCCTTCACCATTTGTCATTCAATCTTAATTAGGTTTTAATTCATGTTATTAGTTATAACATTAGTTGATAATGTTCTTCAATTAATTCCTTTCGTTTCCACTTGGTTTCAATTACACGAAATTGCAACATATACCACATATCAACTAGTTAATGTTAGTCTAAAAAGAATCCATTACAAAATGCTAAAGTCAGAAATTTATGTTAACATTACAATCATTAATAAAATTATTTTATTTATAATCTATGAACTTAAGTAAAATAAAATCACTTGGGCCTAATTATCTTTCTTTGGCCCAATGGGCCTAATCTATAACAACCCAGCCCACTAAACTAAACTTACGGACCTAAGAATCCCGAACCTTGGCCCACTTAAACCAAGTCCAAGCCCACTATCTCTCACTCGAATTCACAAGTCCAATTCGTGTGGCCCACTTATTTCTCAATCCCATTTGATCCTCACGATCCATCGGGTTCACTCTTGGCCCGATTTAAAATAATCCGAACTCCTAATGATTCAATTACACTAATGAAGGTCAATGAAATTTGGGATGTCACACCTGTCAAACCTGTTGTGCAACCAAAACCCAAGATTGATAAAGGGAAATGTCATTACTGTGGTGTCAAGGGGCATTGGAGGAGGAACTGGAGGAAGTACCTCGCGAGCTTGAAGGTCAAGCCCAAGGACCAACCTTATGAAGGTATGGTGTCTATGCTTATTGAAACTAATCTTATGGTTAGTGTTGAATTCAGCTCATGGGTTCTAGATTCTACTGCAACTTCACATATTTGCATGTTTTTGTAGAATCTAGAAACAAGCAGGATGCTAAGGCGAAATGAGATTGTCTTGATATTTGCCAATGGAGCAAGAATTGCTACATTAGCTATAGGGACTTTTCGTTTATGTTTGCCTTCTGGACATGTATTGGTTTTAAAGAACTGTTTGCATTATAAGAATGATGTTAGGAACATCATCTCTATACCTCATTTGGGTAAAGAGAATTATGAATTTTCTTTTGCTGATGATGTATGTTCTATTTATCATAATAGAACATGTGTTGGTTCTAGCTTATTAATGAATAATCTTTATACCATTATAATGTCCGATAATACGATTACCGATGTCAATAAGCAAAATAGAATTGATATAAATGCCATAACTAATAAACGCCCTAGAGACGATCCAAATAAAAAGTATGTTTGGCATCTCTGATTAGGTCATATTGGAGAAGACAGAATTAACAAGTTGAGTAATGATGGGTACATTGATCCATCAAATTTTGAGTCATACTCGACTTGTGAGGCATGTCTTCTAGGAAAAATGACCATAGCACCTTTTATGGGACAAAGTGCGTGAGCTACTGACATATTAGGATTAATACATACAGATGAATGTGGACCAATTAATGAAACTGCTAGAGGTGGTTATAATTACTTCATTACCTTCACCGATGATCAATCACAATATGGTTATTTATACCTCATGAAGTATAAATCTGAATCCTTTGAAAAGTTCAAGGAATTCAAAGCCGAAGTTGAGAAACAAACTGGAAAATGTATTAAGGCTCTTCGATTGGATTGAGGAGGTGAATACCTTAGTACTAAATTCCTGGACTATCTTAAAGAGAATGGCATTTTATCACAATGGACACCTCCTGGAACTCCAGAACATAATGGTGTATCTGAACGAAGAAATCGTACTTTATTAGATATGGTGCGATCTATGATGAGTTACACCGATTTGCCAATATCCCTTTGGGGATGTGCCCTTGAGACAGATGTATATATACTGAACAGAGTGCCATTCAAATCTGTTCCAACTACACCCTATGAGATATGGCATAGTAGGAAACCTAGTCTTAATCATATTAAGATTTGGGGTTGTCCAGCTTTCATGAAAAAGCTAAAAATGAAAAATTGGAGGCAACATCTGAACAAGGTCGCTTCATTGGATATCCAAAGGAAACTCTTGGATATTATTTCTATTTTCATTCAAACCAAAGAATTTTGGTGAGCAAGCACGCTTCTTTTTGGAGAATCAGTTCGTCCAATAAGGTGGTGTTGGGCAGAAAATAGTCTTACAAAAAGAAAATAACGAAGTACCAAACAACCGAGTTCATATACCAATCTCTGATTCAGTGGGAGCTTCTAATACACAACCTCTTAGGAGAAGTGCGAGAACGTCTCGCCCACCTACTCGTTATAGACACTCGATTGATCATATTGAACCATTATTCATTGTGAATGATAGTGATCAACCTGGTGATCCTAAAACCTATGAGGAGGCGATGTCGAACATCGATTCTGGTAAATGGCTAGAAGCCATGAAATCTGAAATGGATTCAATGTATTCCAATGAAGTTTGGACCTTAATTGACCTGCCTGGCGGTATTATACCAATTGGCTGTAAATGGATCTTCAAGAGGAAGATGAATGCTGAAGGTCAAATTGGAACTTACAAAGCATAGCTAGTGGCGAAAGGATATCATCAAAAAGAAGGAATGGATTATGACGAAACTTTCTCACCTGTGGCCATCCTAAAATCCATTTGGATTATGTTGGCTATAGCTGCACACCTTGATTATGAGATATTCCAGATGGATGTCAAAACGGTTTTTCTAAATGGTTTTCTCGATGAGGACATCTATATGGAATAGCCATGGGGTTTTGAATCCAATAGTGAAAAAAAAAAAAGGTGTGTAAGCTTAAGGGATCCATTTATGGACTCAAACAAGTCTCCAGAAGTTGGAATATCCGTTTCCATGAGGTAGTCAAATCATTTGATTTCATCAAAAATCTGGATGAACCTTGTGTATATAAGAAGATCGGTGGGAGTGCAATTGCATTTCTAGTTTTGTATGTTGATGATATACTTTTGATTGGAAATGATGTACCAATGATATCATCGATAAAACTATTCTTGTCACAGAAATTATCCATGAAAGATTTAGGAGAGGCAACCTACATTTTAGGTATCAAGATCTATAGAGATAGATCAAGATGATTGATTGGCCTCTCATAGTCTACGTACATAAACAAAGTGTTAACATGTTTTAACATGCAATGTTCCAAGAGAGGATTATTGCATTTTAGGCAAGGGATCCGTCTTTCTAAGGAGATGTGTCCCAACACTCCTAAAGAAAGAGAGCGGATGGCGAAGATACCATATGCATCCGCTATTGGAAGCATAATGTATGCTATGCTATGTACTAGACTTGATATTGCGCATGCTGTAAGTATTACTAGCAGATATCTGTCTGATCCAGGAGAAGAGCACTGGATAGCAGTCAAGAATTTTCTTAAGTACTTGCGAAGAACTAAAGATTTATTCTTGATATATGGAGAAGGAGAATTTAAAGTTGTAGCTTATACTGATTCCGATTTTCAATCGGATCCTAATGATTATAAGTCTACGTCTGGATTTGTTTTTACATTCAATGGTAGTGCAGTTAGTTGGAAAAGTTCCAAACAAAGCATAATTGCCGATTCCATCACTGAGGCAAAGTATGTAGCCGCTTCTGAAGTAGCAAAGGAAGCTGCTTGGATGAAGAAGTTTATTTCTGAACTTGGAGTCGGTCCTTCAATTGAGCAACCGATTACATTGTTTTGTGACAACAATGGGGCGATAGCTCAAGCTAAGAACCAAGGTTTCACCAAAAGTCCAAGCATATTGAGAGACGCTTCCATCTCATCAGAGAAATTGTTGGGAGAGGTGATATCGCCTTGTAGAAAATTGCCTCTGCAGAAAACGTGGTAGATCCCTTCACTAAAGCCTTACCTCAGTCTTCTTTTGAAAGACATATTGAGAAAATAGGTTTGAGGTACCAGACAAGTTGGCTTTAGTGCAAGTGGGAGATTGTTAGATGTATGCCCTAAAGCTACTATGTAATAGTTACGTATTAGGGATTTCAATTGTACTTTCATTATTATTATTTATTTAATGACAATGATGTATTCATTCATTTGTCCAATTATTTTATATTTATGAATGATTCCATAAGATCAGTTGCAACTAGACCTATTCTTGAGACATCAAGAATATATGTGACGGGTTCATAGTTAGACTGAATCTTTAAATCATTCCCGGCCAATGGATTATTGAGTGGATATTAATATCCTGTTGAGACCGGTGTGTTCATAACTCCACCATTAAGTATTGGATACTTAAGGGAATGATGAGTCACAAGTCATTGGGTATTGTGATGCCAGAGTTAAGAACACAAGTGTTTGTAGTAGACAAGTTCACTAAACGTGACGCATATGGAACGATTAGCGACATGGAAGCTTTTAGCATGGTCAATGTCTAATTGTTCATGCTTTGGTCTTGTGTAAATAATCCTTAGACCGGAGGCATAGTGTTAACTTGTGTGTCGAATAACTATGGTTCATAGGTTCACATAATGCGGGGTCATTGATCCGTCTTTATACCTGATGGTCATAGTTTGTTCATATACAAAGTTACACGTGTGCACAATATGTAATCTGTCTCCTTGTCAAATGCAAGGTATAATAATGATGTCTTATACGATCTAATTATGACACTGCATTGAAATCCTCGGCCGGGGTTATAACCAAGAATAGATTGTTTATGTCTCGAATAAAATGCATGTCAATTAGATTTGTGCATATGATCGAATTAATGACTTGACAAATATTCCATGGTCTTTGTTTGATCGGGACATAGTAAGACAGGGATTGAATTACACTATAGCCAAAGCTGATAGGTTCATTATGTTCTTAAAGCATTCACACTATCTGGGTAGCCATGACATATTGCTAGATGTCAATCATGGCTTGTAGGACCCAAAGATTAATTGGGACAATTAATTCTTTTGGGAGTACTAATGTGTTAGTACAAGTCTTACTACGAGCTTAGTGATGAACTTAGGAATGTCACACACCATAAACAATTAGGATAACGTCGAACAAGAGAGAAATATAATTGCAAATGTGTTTGCAATTACTACAATCGAGTTGAGTCGATTTGAAATTAAATTAAATGAGATTTAATTTAATTTGGATTATAGTCACAAGCCTATTTGCATATGATGCACATACATGCCCAAAGTGAATATACGTTAATGTATTCTAAATGCACACATAAAGAATAAGTCCTTTTTATTTTTATTTATATATAAATAAAAAGGAGTTTGATTAATTATTTTTTCATTTAACTAATTAATTAATTAAGGCGCACATGTGCAAAGTGATTTTATTTAAAAAAATAAAAAAATGAAGCTTCATGCATGTGCACGAATTCTTGCTCATGCACGATCGTTCATGCCTTTGGCGGACGATCAGCAATGGTTGCTGATCATCCATCGATTAGTAACCGTTGCTTGTTGGTTTTATATTTTAATTTTAAAATGCTAAAGTGTAGAGATAACAAGGTGTTGGTGAAAGTAGAGAGCAACGGGTGTGTGTTCTTGTGTTGTCTTCGAGACGCAAGATAGAAAAGGATTTTCCTCTCATTCAGGCTGTGACTAAAACATCAAGGATACGACGGATTGTCTCCACGAGATTGCTAGCACGATCAAAGTAGTGATTATCCGAAAGTTCTCTCTTCCGTTGGACGTTCATTGTTGGTGTGTCTAAACTAGAGGTCCGACGTTTGTGGGACTCTAACTGAAAAACATCCAAACCAATTCGTTTAAAGCACGCTTCGAGAGGTAATTCGTGTAACTCCTTTTTTATATTTAGATTTTTTATTAAAACACACGAACAATGCCTTCGGAGAATCATGTATAAAATGTATTATCTTTATTTCCGCTACGTTCTTTTGTTATTTTTTTTTCTATACATGATTCATGAAACCCCAACAACAACTTCATTTGAATCCGCATTGCCAAGTTTTCCAAGAAGATCTAGAATCGTCAATCCCCAACATGCTCCATTCAATCTCTAGCGCTCCAAAACCACCGACTTTTTTTCTGAGTGCAATATCAACCCAAAAACTCAAATCAGTCAACTCCGAAATGCTGAATGATAGATCCAGATAAACCAAGTCATTCAGTAACTGGCAGGAAGTGGATAAGAGAACAACAAGAGAATTGTTAAAATTTCATCCCTACCTTTTCATCAAACAATATGTACTCGACATGTTTATTGCCAGCGAGCTCTCCCTTCAGTCAATAAGAGACTACATATCAATGAACATGGAATCAAATCTTACACATGCCACATAAGAACATAAGAACTCAGCAACTCAAGCGCAAAAAGTATACAATTACGAAATTTCGTGAGGTCATCAAGGATCATAATGATCCTATAAATTTAACAACAGATTATGTTCAACTTCGTTTTGAACAATCACATGCACATTAACATGGAAAAAAAGAAATTAAGCACATCTCTCTTCCCAATTGGGGAAGATAGGTCCATGCTCAAATTGCTCGCATTCCCAATTTCTGCCTCGAGCACAAAATAATCTCCAGTTCAACGAAAGCACGCCATTTCGACAGACAAACAAGCACGTCCAACGAAAGTAATTCCACGGACACCCGTCGGCAATTACGGCTCGAACGCAGCTACGGCACAACATTTCTTAAATCTTAATCTCACCTTCTTACACTACTATTTATTAGAGTCACCACAAGAGATCTCCGACATTTTCTAGCTACCCGAGCCAGAAACCAGCCAGGCCCAGGTCAAAGACGATCTAATCAGCGAGAAACAGTCGCGACATCAACGGAAACTAGCTTAAAAAGGCAAAATAGATATGAAATTGAAGAACAGAAGCGACGGCGTGACGATTAGTAGTGAAAAACGCTCGCAGAAGCTCCCCGAAGACCTTAGCAGTCGATCGGTCGAAGGTGAATTAGAGCGAAAACGAAGGTTTGAGCTCGATTCAGAACCAAAAATGCTCTTCAAGTCGACTGAAAGATTAAACTTTATTTCGTTTTTCTGAGGAACGAAGGTTTTAATAAGCCCATAAAGCTTTTTGGGCCGGCGAAAAATGGGCCCAATTGTCCATTTTCTTCTCCTGATTTTGTTTTGTTTTGTTATCCTCTGTTTGTTTTGCGGAAATTGAATGATTTGAAAACTATTTTACAAAAATGAATAATCGGGAAATGTTTTTATTGTTCACCAAAATTTTTAAACATAGATTGTTATTAATAATGAAAATATTATTTATTGACTAATTATTTCAAACAATACAAGAATCATTTTTAAAAAAAAAATGGTTTTGAGATCATTTATTTTTTGTGAAACAAAAATGACATGATTATTGTCAAATGCTTCACCTGAATTTGACCAGCTGCATTTGGCACCACAAAATAATATATAACCTAATATGATTAAAGGAAACTTTATATTATTATTGGGCTTGCCGTCAGTATGTACAAGAAAAACGGAGAGAGCTTTGGCTAAATTTCTTAATCATCAAGTCTCTCTACCGGGCAGTATTTCTTAAGAGCTTAGCATTTGATTGCGTTGAACTTTAATTTAGTCGATCGATATTTCATTAAATTCCCTCTGACCTATGCACCAATGTAGTCTCGGACAAACAGAACCCTGCCATAACCTAATATCATGGCTGCAAAAGTACCTTTGAAGTCAGTTTAGTATGTTTCGAAAAGATTCCCTATCAAAACAAAAGATTAGATAATAAAAGAGACAATACTGTAGGCACACATGTTTTAGCAGCTTGAAATTTAGGCTTGTCAGATTACTCCATTGATCTCAACCTCCATCATTTATGATTTGCAAGCAAACTAAACAAGACATAGGGGAACTGATATCTCCATTTCAATATTGTATTTTCACCGTTTGAAAAGGGATATTAAACACAAGTACAAACTCGTTATAACGCGACCCTTAGTTTTATAACATGTGAAGGTGGTTTAGGCTTGAAGAAGCTACAAACACATCAAGATTGCGCTCTCAGGAAGTTGTAGAAGTTGTTGCTAGGAGCAGAGTCCGTTTTGGTTACTTGGGTTATTGCTTACTTGCTGTAACAGATTTATGTATTGTCTGTTACTACTAAAAGTTAGGTCCATTCTTAGGCGACACGCGATTGGCGATGGACAGGGCACTTCATCTGTGGTGTCATCGAGGCACCCTCATGGCATTTTTAGAGGGTGTTTATCCTCATAGAGCAATTCATGATATTGCCCTAGATATATCAACTCTTTTGTAGCTGTTGTTATTAGTTAGAGATGAGTGGTGTTGTCTAACAAGATTAGATCTATTCGTGCAAATACAAGACAGCTTTATGCGGGACGCTTTAATCCTCGTCATATTGCTAAAGATAAGATTGATGTTCACTAGAAATGCATCTGGTTGCTTTACCCAAGACTGCTGCTTTATCCTTGTCATTGGATCCAAGCAAAATTAAAAAAGGAAATTTTCTTACTTGAGAAAGTCTACACCGATGATAATGGATCTGATATGATGACCTAAACCTTGCTAATCATGAAACTTAATTCTTGTACAGATTAAGTGGGTATGATGGAACTTCCCTTGTGAGGCAGAGGGGGAGATTTGCTGGGCTGGATCCACCTCTTGCGAGCCCCATCTCATCATCTTAAATTCAAAAAGAAAAGAAAAGAAGATAGGGCTGAATGTTCTTGATTTAGAAGATAGAGAAGAGCAATTCAATGTTACAAAGAGAAAGAGGCGGAGAGCTTTGCTTTGAAAAAGAGAAGAGGCACTTCGGATTCAATAGTGTAACTTTGTTGGAATTGGCGGAAAGTTCGGTATGCTATACATGAGTCCAAGATCTACAAGTTGATTGATTTTGTTTGTTAAAATCTTCTCCAAATTGTCTCTTAATTTTCTTTGCAGCGGTTAGATCTTTCTTGCTTCTTTGTATTAATTCACCTTTGCTGTGATGATGTTTTGCTAATGTGAAGAGCCTCTAGCTGTGTTATTAGAGATAAATTATTATGTATTTTGCTAGTATTAATGATTAGCGGAAGATTTTGACTGGCCCAATGATTTTCATGTATTGAGTTTTTCACGTAAAATATGTGGGTGTTGGTTTTGCCTTGCTTTAATATTCAGCACCATATTCACTGCTCTAGGGTTAATATTGTTGGAATATCGTGACCGGTTGCTATTGGGGTTAATTTAATATTAGTTGGTTGATTTTTGGGGAAAAATTGATCCTGAAGAGGCATAAGCAATAAATTCTTGCCATTTCCATGTTACAGAATAGGATTGCTTGTTTGTCTATCGCAAATAAAGAATGGTGTAGCAATGAGATCGCGAGTTCCTTTGGTGTCTAGTAATTGGAAGTACGGTTGCAAATGGGTGGCTTTTTTATTGAAAAATATGTCCCACCCGATCAACTTCAGGCCCGGTTGAAAGGTTCAGGCCTAAACAAGTCCTCTTGGATTGGCATTAATTTAATTTTGGGCTGGGTTAGGCCCAAAATATGACTGACTTAAAATATGAGAGAAAAAGACACGAAGAATTTCTAGTCATCTCCGATATCCACAACGCTGTTGGAAATCAACGCAACACCGTTGAGAAAGCCACAGACGGCTGAAGCCACCGCTCTCTGCTTCAAAAGTCATTGGGCTTCTATTGAAAAGTGTTCCGACCTTTGTCCTTACTCCCCTCATCATCAAACTCGAACACTATCGACAAATTGCCTGTGGGCTTGGGCTCAAGATGGTGTTGTCGCTCCAAATTTTCTTCGATGAAGAAAATTTACATTTTTTGTTTCTTTAATCTTTCTGATAAGGACACAGGAGCCACATTGAGTCAACTTGGCATTTAACGGTCACATAAGCATTTTTTTTTTTCATCTTTTAATGTAAGATCCAATGTGAATGGATAAATCATAGTTCAAGAATTTGATTGCAAAAAAAAGGTCAAAGACAACATTGCACATAATGATAAAGTTTAAGGGTTTTTGGTAGCATTACGCCATATCAAGAAGACAACTTGCAAAAGAAAAGTGGGAAGTTTTTGGCATTGGTCATCTAAACTTTAGCATTGCTACGAAACATTTCTCTCAATGCCTAAGAGATGGATTATATCTCATGTATATTGTGTCATTTTACTATGTGGTGTAAGAATTATTGTGGCCCACATCATATGATTTATTATATGGTTTAATAATTATTGTTATGCTATAAGAATAATACATATTGGTTTTGAGGAGTTACGACTCTAATAAAACGAAGAGGTACGACTTTAATGAAAGGGTATATCGCTTTGATGGAAGGCACATTTTCAACAAACGTACAAATAGAGTCCGCTCCTCTCTCCACCCATAATTAACAACAATAACCTAAAGGAATTTGGTATTCTCTCATCCATCGATAGAATACATCAAGAATAGTGGGTTAAGGGAGAGAAATCGGATTTCTTCTTTTGGTTCGAGTTCTTTGGGTTTTCTACAACGATCATCAAGTGCAACGCTATGGATAAATGTATGTCTTCATCTATTTGTGAAAATCATGAAGATTAAAAGATCACTGTTTATTATGAGTTTCCACATTACAGATTTAATATGTATTGACTTACAGTTGGTATCAGAGCATGGTTTATGATCTTATGATTTTTTCCGTTTAAAGAAATATTATGATTTATGTTTGATGATTCGTTAAACGATCCTGTTCGTATTATTTGTTGTTGTTGAAATGTTTTCGGATGATTATGTCAAAGAAAATCCGAATGATGAATGTTTTCATGTTGAAAAATGTCGAAAAATGGAAGAATTCGGGCGAAACAGGGGATGAAATGATGAAAAATGGCGAAGGAATCACGTTTGTGTGCGAGGAAGAAGGCGCGTGGGCTCCACGTGCGCTCTGCTGTTGCAGGCGTGTGGAACCCACGTGCCACGCGCCTTCACGCGCGCGCCAACCATTGGCGCGTGGAGTCCACGCGCGCGGCAGTTGCCGGGCGCGTGCAACACGCGCCTGCGCGTTGGACGCGCGCGTGCGGGACACGCGCTCGCGGCGGATGAAGGCGCGTGCTCGGCAGGCGCCTAACGTCCCGCGACTCCTTTTACAGTTTTGCCCCTCTCTTTTCATGTTTTTACAATTCTGCCCTTACTGATTATTTACCATTTTGCCCCTGGATATTAAATTTATGGTTCTGCCCTTATGGAATTATAAATTTACGATTTTGCCCTTGTGTTTTGATTAAGTTTTTGTCCTTGTGTGCAATTTGGTAAATATTTGTATTTTACAATATTAAAAAATTCATATTATGAATGGTTTGTTAGTTACCAAAGTTGTCAAATCTTGAAGTTTTTTGAATTTTTTTGATATTGTAAATTGTTTTATTCAATTAGCCATGATTAATTGATGCTATTTATGAAATTGATATGTTTCATATCATTATTGGAGTTATGGGTATATTGAAGTTCATTTATTATAATAATTTAGGGATTAACCCAAAGGTTAATTATTTTCTATAATTCATGAACGTTATGGTTGATAATTAATATGACTTATTACTTTTGTTTGTATATCCAAAGGTAGCAAATAAATTTTAATAAGATATATTTACAATTGTCAAATAAAAGTTATTAGCATCATTATGGTTTTTATATATTTGTATATCATAGGATCGTCTAAAGGAGAACTATGATGTACATGTGTAGTTTAGTTTGAATCTGATTAGGTGATATTCTCAAAGTATTAATGTATAAGTATTTTCTTGCACATTTGCAGTATTTATATATGTTTCACTCCATTCGCACGCCTCATCTGTTCCCTTATTCAATAGGATAAATTTTCCTGATTGGAGTAAATAAGTCTAGTTTCACTTAGGTGTCTTGGATTTTGATTTAGCGCTTCAAGCTGAGAAACTAGCTGCTATTACTGATGAAAGTAGCAATGATGAAAAGTCTTTCTAGAAAGCTTGGGAAAGATCGAACAGACTGAGCTTAATGTTTATGCGAATGACAGTTGCAAACAATTTAAAGACTTCTCTTCCCAAAACTAACAATGCTAAGGAATTTATGAAATTTGTGAGAGAGCGTTCTCAAACTGCTGATAAGTCACTTGTCGGTACATTGATGAGTACACCGACCACCATGAAATATGATGGTTCACGTACCATGCATGAGCATATACTTGAAATGACAAATTTAGCAACAAAGTTAAGGACTTTAGGAATGAACGTGGATGAGTACTTTTTAGTACAATTTATACTTAATTCCTTGCCTCATGAGCAATATGGGCCATTTCAAATGAATTACAACACTATAAAGGATAAGTGGAATATAAATGAATTGGCCAATATGCTAGTTCAAGAGGAAACAAGGATAAATAATCAAAAGGTTTATTCTGTTCATCTCTCAAGTCATCAAGAAGTTCGAAAGAATTTCAAGAGGAAAGGTGGAAGGAGCAAGAAGAAAAGACTACACGTCCTAAATGACTCTTCAAAGGCTTCTCAAATCCACAAGAAGGAACACAATCTTATTAAGTGTCATTTTTGCAACAAAATTGGACACTTGAAGAAAGATTGTCTTAAATGTAAGGCTTGGTTCGAAAAGAAAGGTAAGTCTTGTACTTTAGTATGTTTTGAATCAAACTTTACTGAAGTTCCTCATAATACTTGGTGGATTGATTCTGGTGCCACCACTCATGTGTCAAATACGATACAGGGATTTCTTACGATCCAAACCATAAAGTCAAATGAAAGTTATGTGATTACGGGGAATAGAAACAAAGCTCCAGTTGAAGGCTTTGGCACTTATCGTTTGATCTTAGATACTGGGCATTATTTGGATTTGTTTCGAACCCTTTATGTACCTACATTTTCTCGCAATTTAGTTTCTTTGCCAAGACTTGATGTGCCGGGATTTTATTGTAAGTTTGGTTCTGAATCTTTCAGTTTATTTAAGAGTGATACTCTTATTGGAATTGGAATTTTATGTGATGGTCTCTACAAATTTAGACTTAATAATATTTTTGTTGAGACATTAATGATCTTGCATCATAATGTTGGCACTAAACGAAGTTTGATGGATGAAAATTCTGCTTACTTGTGGCATAAACGTTTGGGTCATATATCCAAAGAAAGAATGCAAAATTAGTGAAGAATGAAATTCTTCCAAATTTGGATTTTACTAACCTTGGAGTGTGTATTGATTGTATTAAAGGTAAAAAAACAAAGAACACTAAGAAATGTGCCACAAGAAGCACATAACTTCTTGAAATAATACATACTGATATATGTTGTCCATTTGATGTTCCATCTTTTGGTAAGGAAAGTTACTTCATTACCTTTATTGATGATTTTTCACGTTATGGTTACATTTATCTATTGTATGATAAGTTTCAATGAATGAATACACTTGGAGTGTATATTAAAGAGGTTAAGAGGCAATTAGATAGAAATGTGAAAATAGTAAGATCAGATAAAGGCGGTGAATATTATGGAAAGTATAATGAATCGGGACAATGTCTAGGTCTATTTGCTAAATTCCTTGAAAGACATTGCATTTGTGCTCAATACACAATGCTAGGTACACCACAACAAAATGGTGTAGCAGAAAGGCGTAATCGTACTTTAATGGAAATTGTTAGGAGTATGATGAGTCATTCATCTTTACCATTGTCTTTATGGATATATGCTTTAAAGACTTCTATGTATTTATTAAATATGGTTCCTAGTAAGGCAGTTCCAAAGACTTCCTTTGAACTGTGGATGGGAAGGAAATCTAGTTTACGACACCTGCATATTTGGGGTTGTCAAGCAGAAGTAAAAATTTACAATCCACATGAAAGGAAATTGGATTCAAGAACGAGCTGTGGTTATTTCATTGGTTATGTAGAGAAATCCAAAGGGTATAAATTTTATTGTCTTAATCATAGTACAAGAATTGTTGAATCTGAAATGCTAGATTCATTGAGAATGGTGACATCAGTGGGAGTGAAAGAATGCATGATGCTTGCATTCAAGAAGTAAGGGTAGAAGTTTCTATACCCAAAGCTTCTAAAGTTGTTGTTCCTGATATTATAGTACAACCTAATAATAATCAAGAACAACAAATTAATGAACAACCACTCCATAATGAAGATGTCAATAATGAACCTCCAATAGCTAAGTCACAAGAAATAGCATTAAGAAGATCTCAAAGAGAAAGGAGGTCGGCTATTTATGATGACTATATGGTTTGTCTACAAGAGTCAGAAAGTGACTTAGGAATTGGAAATAATCCAGATTCATTTTCCCAAGCCATGGAATGTGAAGATTCTAATGAATGGTTTAATGCCATGCAAGAAGAGTTAAAATCCATGCATCAAAATCAAGTTTGGGATATTGTTGAATTGCCTAAAGGATGTAAGAAGGTCTGGTGTAAATGGGTCTTTAAGACCAAGCGCGACTCAAAAGGCAATATTGAACGACATAAAGCCAGACTTGTTGCAAAGGGTTTTACGCAAAAAGAAGGCATTGACTATAAAGAGACATTTTCACCAGTCTCTAAGAAAGACTCACTTAGAATCATTATGGCTTTGGTGGCTCATTATGACTTGGAGTTACACCAAATGGATGTAAAAACCGTCTTTCTTAATGGGAATTTAGAAGAAGTGGTTTACATGGACCAACCCGAAAGCTTTTGAGTTAAAGGAAAGGGACACAAGGTATGTAAATTAAAGAAATCAATATATGGACTTAAATAAGTTTTCCGACAATGGTAACTTAAGTTCAACGATACCATAACTTCATTTGAATTTAAGGAAAACACTATTGATTGGTGTATATATATGAAGATTAGTGGGAGCAAGTTTATTTTTCTAGTTCTGTATGTTGATGATATTTTGCTTGCTGCTAATGATCTTGGTTTGTTACATGAAACCAAGAAGTTTATCTCTAAGAATTTTGAAATGAAGGATATGGGAGAGGCAACATATGTGATAGGAATAGAAATATTCCGTGATAGATCACGAGGATTATTAGGATTGTCTCAGAAAGCCTACATTGAGAAAATTTTAGAGAGATTTAATATGAGTAAATGTTCAGCATGAATAGTTCCAATTCAGAAAGGTGACAAATTTAGCCTTATGCAATGTATGAAAAGTGAATTGGAACGAGAACAAATGAAAAATATTTCTTATGCATCTGTTGTGGGGAGCTTAATGTATGCACAAACTTGCACCAGACCAGACATCAGTTTTGCTATCGGAATGCTGGGCATGTATAAAAGTAATCATGGAATGAATCATTGGAAAGCTGCAAAGAAAGTTCTTAGATACCTACAAGGAACGAAGAATCATATGCTTACTTATAAAAGATCCGATCATCTCGAGGTGATTGGGTATTTAGATTCAGACTTAGCTGGATGTGTCGATACAAGAAAATCAACGTTTGGTTACTTGTTTCTTATGGCTGGAGGGGCAATTTCATGGAAGAGTGCGAAGTAGTCAGTTATTGCCGCATCCACTATGGAAGCTGAATTTGTGGCATGCTTTGAGGCCACTATTAATGGATTATGGTTGCGGAATTTTATTTCAGGGCTTGTGATTGTCGACAGTATTGCTAAGCCGCTGAAAATTTATTGTGATAACTCTGCAGCAGTTTTCTTCTCTAAGAACAACAAGTATTCTAAGGGTGCTAAGCATATAGAGATTAAATACTTGTCTGTTAAAGAAGAAGTTCAGAAACGAAGTGTGTCAATTGAACACATTAGCACCAAACTTATGATAGTAGATCCCTTAACAAAAGGACTGCCGCCCAAAACATTTAATGAGCATGTTGAAAAGATGGTAATTATTGGACGTCATTAATGTTTGTATTATGATTGTATTAAGTTTATGTATTTGATACTTTGAGCTCACTTACGTGTTTATGATATTTCCTGTTTTCTATTTAGTATACATTATAGAAATAGATGAATGATAAACATGATAGTTTCTAAGGAAGCATTATAGTTGGACTATTACTATACTTCTCATTTATGGATCATGTTAAGTAAAGTGCTATAGTTGTAGTGCATAGAAGGGACTATGTCGATTAATGACATATAACCGCTATGACTCGCATTAGTTTTCTTTACTTAATTGTGATTATTATGTGATTGCTAATTTAATCAAATTTTTTTATAACATAATATTATTGTGCACATTATAGTCTTTGTTAAACCATGAAAAGAATATCATATGGACCAAGTGGGAGAATGTAAGAATTATTGTGTCTCACATGATATGATTTATTATATGATTTAATAATTATTGTTATGCTATAAGAATAATACATATTGGTTTTGAGGAGTTACGACTCTAATAAAACGAAGAGGTACGACTTTAATGAAAGGGTATATCGCTTTGATGGAAGGCACATTTTCAACAAACGTACAAATAGAGTCCGCTCCTCTCTCCACCCATAATTAACAACAATACCCTAAAGGAATTTGGTATTCTCTCATCCATCGATAGAATACATCAAGAATAGTGGGTTAAGGGAGAGAAATCGGATTTCTTCTTTTGGTTCGAGTTCTTTGGGCTTTCTACAATGATCATTAAGTGCAACGCTATGGATAAAGGTATGTCTTCATCTATTTGTGAAAATCATGAAGATTAAAAGATCACTGTTTATTATGAGTTTCCACATTACAGATTTAATATGTATTGACTTACATGTGGAGGGCACAATCATAGTTTGATTACATTAATAATACAAAGTTTAGGCAAAGCAATAATTAAAGACATGGTCGGACTTGAATACAACTTTATGATAAAGCACCGCCTTCTTCCCAATTTTCTCGTTCCCTCATTTTTCAAATGCAGAACCGCAATGTTCTAGTAAATTTGATATCAGTCTCGCGTCTTGTATTACATCATGATTACAAGTGAACCGTGATATGGATCAAATCATGTATTTACCATTTTTGTAAGGAATTCGATATTGAAAAAAGAAGACTTACTTTTCCAACTTTTCGGCGGTTGGTGCCCACACGCACGACTCGCGCTTTTTGGGAAAAAGGAAAACTCACAAGGAGACCACCGAACCCTTGCTAGACCGCAAGCCCAACTTGTCCAGTTGTGCACTCGATGGTGAGCACCTCCCTCGCCATCACAGGTGGCGAGGTGGGTCCCCCACCACGTGTAAAGAGGGATGTGCTGTGAGCCGGTGAGGTCAGGATCGTAACCACATATCCGATTCCCCAAAAAGCATACTTGCCCAATGCGTGCACACAATAATGTGAAAGAAAAGGAGTAAAAAGGCAGAGTCAAGCTTCGGATCACTAGCTAATCGCTGAAGAACAGTACGCGTGATGTGACAGTTTTTTTTTTTGTTTTTTTGTTTTCTTGGTGTGGCAGTTGGTGTTTAATTAAATGTAATTGTGTGATTTATCTTTGCATAGTTAAGCATGAGCTCGAGCTCATACTCTAGCTTAATATGGTAATAGTTGTATAAGAGTCTGCTTTCTTGCATTTGTTTGACTATTTGTATGTCTAGTCTAGTTATGTTGCTATGCTTTTGTGGATTGCTTGATTCAGTGGAATCATGTGCCGGAGTGTTGTGCATCTGTTAGTTAGCGTATTAAAAGAATTATGTCTATTTAGTGGGCTGACTTGAGATTAGAAAGCCTTAAAATTCTAGAAATAGCTATGATGGAGAACGGCGATGTAAATGTTTGCAATCGACCATATGAGAATCGAACCATTCCCATGAATGTTATTGCAGAGTGCACGAAACTTTCAACATAGGATGTTGAACATATTCTCGTGAAGAGTTTGTCTGTAAGTATATTTTAAGGTTTGGATAATGGTTGCATTAATGAGTATCCATTGTCTCTTTATTACCTATGAAGAGCTCTCAATGATTGAAAATGAAGCAAACAATGCTTCTCTTCTTGGTTCATCATCCAGAATTATAATATATATATATATGAGGTCTGTTGTGTTAGAACTAGTATTAGCACCTAGAGGGGGGGTGAATAGGTGACTAAAACGATTTTAACAATTTTAATCCGAATGAGAGATTAATGAATTAAAAACAACAATCGTTACAAATGAAAGTAATGAAAGATAAAAGGATTAGGGATAGAGAATCAAGACTCCAGATTTATAGTGATTCGGCTTAGACCAAGCCTACGTCCACTCTCCCGCACGGACAGCCCTTCTGGCTGGATTTCACTAAGAATCAAAAAGAGTGTTTACAATCTCACGCCCTTGAATCCATAGTGTAGAAACTCTACTACACTTCCTCAAGGTCTCACCACACTTTGGTCTCTCTTTTGATTACAAGTATTGCTCGAAAAATAAGATCACAAAATAACAAGGAGATTCAAACTTTGAATTTTTTCTATCTGGCACCCTTCAACAACTTGAGAGTCTCTCTTATATACTTCTCCATGCCTTCATTACCGTTGGCACCTTCCAAAGAAGTTCTTCCAATCAACCCGTTGGACAGAATCAATTGAGAGAGATGTCGAGCTCTTTAAGGTAAGTGTAGATAGCCCATCAATCCTGCTCGCCCATACAATCAGGATCTTGGTTTCCATAAGTAGAACTTTCCAAATATAAGTTGTGAATCTTAGAGAATCTATATTTATTCAGATACGAATATAAGATCTTGTAGTGCTGAATCCAGTCGAAAGATATTCCTTAGTCATTGGAGCCAAAACCATATTAGATAGAATCAGAATAGAAGTTTATAACTTGATGGTCTGGAAACTGTCCATGAGAGTAGACTTTAAAACTTGAGTCTTGATATCATCAGACTTGGATCTTTAGACTTTGTCAGTAGAGTCTGCAAGACTTCAGACTAGACTGATGGAAATGTTTTGTCGACTTCAAAATATCTGAAGAGAATTTATCCAATAATCTCCCTCTTTTTGATGGTGACAAAACTTTCCTGTAGATTTGAATACTATTGCCTTGCAATATAACATTTAAGCTAGCAATGCTATCTCATAAAAGATTAGAGTAAAGATAGTATAAGTTGTCCTGTACACAGATGTCCTGTACACAGACTTATCCTGTACACAGATCTGCATCCACAGAAAACATGTTAGTTCTTTATCTAATTTAACAGCTTAAAGTAATGCAGTAATAAGCAAGCATTTCAAAAACTCAAGATAAAGTCAAAATGTCAAAAACATAAATGTCAAACAAAATATTAAATCCAAAAATGTGTTTTAAAAAGTGAAAGTGGAATGGAGTGAATAGAGTGAAAATCTGCAAAGTCTTCTCCCCCTTTTTGTCATCATAAAAAGGTGAGAAAATCAAGGAGCACGAGGAATGCGAATAAGTTGAAAGTCCTCCATAGACTTGACAGTTCCTTCCAGTTTCCTCAAATCCTCCTGTAGTTGAGTGAGAGCAGTGCCTTTTGCAGTGGCCTGAACCTGACGTTGAACATCTTTAATCTGATCATGCAAGGAGATGAACATAGCATGATTCTCATTCTGCAGAGTCTGAAATTCACACCCCATAGCATATATTTGGCCTTTGAGCTCCAACATGATTTCAAGGAACCTTCCAAAATCAGCTGAATTGTCAGTTTGTGTGCTTGCATCAACTCGGTCTGATGGTGGAGTTAAGCCAGTGGAGTGAATATCAGCAGGAAGATCATCATATGGAGATGTTGCTTCTTCCTCAGGAAAATGAGCAGCATGAACATCTTCTGCATCAAGAGGTGATCTACTAACACTTGCACTGGTAAATGTCAAGAGAAGAGGAGTACTTTCTCTTTGTACATCTCCCCCTGTTTCAATGCCTTCTGGAGGGGAGAAATATTCTTCTTGCTAAGGAGTTTCCTTAGTGGCAAAATGTTGTTGATCCTCCTTTTCTGCTGGAGAATCTGCTCGATCTTCTTTGTCTTGTGAGTCTGTTGGTTGTTGCTGGGAGTCTGTCTTTGCAGTTTCTTCTGCTTCTTCTTCCTGCAAGGATTCCTTTTCCTGGTTCCCTTTCTTAGTTTCCTCTGCAATTTCTTGTTCTGGTTCTACTGACACAGGAGCAGAATACTGAGAAACAAAGGCAGAGATAGACATATCATCCTCATCATCTTCATCCTCCAAGATGATTGCCCGCCTCTTCTTGATAGGACCAGTCACAGGTTCCTTTCCTTTCTTCTTAGCAGCAGAATAGTCTGGTCTAGTCTTAACAGGGGTTTTCTCCTTGAACTACTCCAACTTCTTACTGAGATCTTTCAAACGCATTTTTGTAATCATCCTCAGACCAATGACCATTTGATCAATATTTTTCACAGAGAGAATGTGGGGAGGCTGAATGTTCAAATGTCTGAAAAGACGAGTGATGAGAGCAGCATAAGGGAGTTTTCCTTTGTCCTTCGCCATAGACCTGTACATGTGAAACATGATAGTATGGGGCAAAGAGAAGTTTAGACCGATCTTGATTGCATACATCAGTTTGGTTTCTGAGATGGATACATCCGTTTTCGATGTTGATTTCGGTCTGAGACAGTTGATCACTATCTTGTGAAGCAGAGTGTTTGTAGCATTCATCCTTGAGTAGGAGAGACGACCTTCTGCGATCCTGTCTCTCGCTAGTTATAAAGTTGCATGACTCACAGACACAGAGATTGATTGGAAAGCTCCCTTTTCCACACCAATTACATCCGACAGAGTATCTGTGTCAACCACATACTCTCTATCTCTCACACTGAAAGAAAAACTATTGGCATCAATAAAACTGAGGTTGGAACAAAAATAGGCTGTCAATTCAGAATAAGCAACCTCGCTCTCAGTACAGAATTTATGAAGTTGAAGCTTCTCAAACTTTCTCTCAAATTGATACCCAACAGATCCAGAAAATCAAAATCCACCGTTCGTGGGTTCATCATCCCACGCTTCAGCAATTTCCCATACACTTTCTTGTGTTCCTCAGATTGGAACAATTCATCCTTCTTTACTCGAAGAGTTGCAGCTACACCCATCCAAGGCTTAAAATGTACAAACATCTTCTCATCATCATCTTTCCCTTCAGGCTGATTTACACTTCCAAAGCGAGGGTCACTCGGAAAGTTCGCAAAGGTCTTTGCTGCCGTTCCAACAGGAACAACGCCCGATCTCTCCATCACAGTGAGAAAATGTGTCTCATTTTTATAGCATTTCTCTTTCAAAACTCATCAATGAAAGTCATTGCAGAACCTCCTTCCTTCAATACAGAATAAAGCCTATAAACAAACGTAGGCTTAAGAGACCTTACAGGTGCGATATCATCAATGATTTCCTCTGTATGTTGCGGATGACGAACATGGGATCTAGTTGAAGATGAGCGTTGTTGAGAGTGTTGGTGCACTTGTTCACTTGGAAAGTCACCTTCATCAGTGAGATCAAAATGCGTAGGCCCCTAAGCCGAGCCCTGTGGTCCCCTGCTCGCTATTCTTGAAGATTTCCTCTGGTACGACATTGTCACTTTCTTGGAAGGAACTTTCACACTTGTGTCGCAAGAAAGTTAAAAACTTGCGGAGAAGAACTTGAGAAGGAGAATCTCAGAGAATGAAAATTTGTGTTCTAGGGTTTTTGTGTAAAAGAAGAAAGAGGAGGAGAAGGAGTATAAAAAGTAATCGAATCGTGGTATCTGAAGCATCGCAATAAGGAAAGAATAAACAAAATTCTTTTTCAAAAAATAACTGCCTTAAACAAATCGATAACCACCTTTGTTTAAAAATAACTGCCTTTAATAAACTCAATTAGAGATAAATAGACAATCTTACATTTTCAAGATATCAGCTTAAACGAGTAAATGTACTGTAATTTTAACAACTTACAGTCGTGACGATTGGCATTCCAAGTCTGAATCTTTGAGTCTGATACTTTGTCAGACTTAGATTCTGAGTCTGAGCTTCAATAGTTTTCAAGAGATAAAATGTTGAGTCTTGAACGAATAGACTCAAATGAACTTTTCTCAATTGGCTTTGTGAAGATGTCTGCCAGTTGATTCTTCGAGTCAATAAATTGTATCAAGACTTCTTTGTTCTGAACATGATCTCTTATAAAATGATGTCGAATCTCAATATGTTTTGCTCTTGAATGTAGAACAGGATTCTTTGTAAGATTGATTGCACTGGTATTGTCACATTTAATCTCTGTGCAAGAGTCTTCAATACCAAAGTCTCGTAGTTGTTGTTTTATCCATAGTATTTGAGAACAGCAACTTCCAAGAGCTACATATTCTGCTTCAGCTGTTGAAAGAGCCACAGTACTTTGCTTTCTTGAAAACCAAGATACTGCCCTGTTTCCAAGTAATTGACAAGTATCGGAAGGGCTTTTTCTTTCAACTCTACAACCTGCAAGATATGCGTCTGAATAACCAAGAAGAGTAAAGTCTCATTCTTTGGGATACCATAGACCAATCTTAGCAGTAGTTGCAACATATTTAATGATACGTTTAGCAGCAATTAAATGAGATTCTTTAGGATCTGATTAAAACCTAGCACATATGCAAACGCTAAATAATATGTCAGGTCTAGATGCAGTAAGATAGAGAAGTGAACCAATGATACTCCTATATAACTTTTGGTCGATTTTCTTCCCTGCTTCATCTTTGTCTATCTTCAAAGAACTTGACATAGGTATGTCAGTCTCTTTGTAATTCTCCAGACCGAACTTTTTAACAAGTTCTTTTGCATATTTTTCTTGATGAATAAAGATTCCTTCTTTCAGTTGTTTCACTTGTAGACCAAGGAAGAAGGATAGTTCACCCATCATGCTCATCTCAAATTCATCCTGCATAGTCTTAGAAAATTTCTCGCACAAAGTTTCATTAGATGATCCAAATATAATATCATCAACATAAATCTGAATAAGTAGAAAGCTTTTGCCTTCCTTTTTAATAAACAAAGTAGTGTCTACCTTTCCTTTAGAGAAACCATTTTGAATTAAAAAGTTACTTAGCCTTTCATACCAAGCTCGAGGAGCTTGTTTTAATCCATATAAAGCTTTCTTCAGTCTGAACACTGAGTCTGGTTTCTTTGAGTCTTCAAATCCAGGAGGTTGTTCCACGTAGACTTCTTCTTGAATAAATCCATTCAGGAATGCGCTTTTGACGTCCATTTGAAATAACCTGAAATTCTTATAACATGCAAAAGCAAGTAGTAATCTAATTGCTTCTAACTTTGCTACTGGAGCGTAAGTCTCATCATAGTCTATCCATTCTTCTTGCGTGTATCCTTTAGCCATGAGTCTTGCTTTGTTTCTTGTTACTTTGCCTTTTTCATCGACGTTATTCGTGAAAACCCATTTAGCTCCAATAACAGATTTACCTTTTGGTTTAGGAGTCAATTCCCAAACATCGTTAATACTGAATTGTCTGAGCTCTTCTTGCATTGCTTCAATCCAGCTTTCATCAGCTAAGGCTTCTTCAATGTTTTTGGGTTCTATTTCAGAAATAAGTGCAACAACACTACACTCTTCTCGCCTTTTGGATCTTGTCTGCATTCCCTCATTAATGTTTCCAATAATGAGTTCTTCAGGATGACTAGACTTCTGTTTCCAGTTACTGGGTAATCTGATAGGTTGTTGATCTTTTTCCTGAGTCGTTTCTTCATCAGTAACTTGTTGTACTGCTTCTGAATTTTGAACTGCTTCATGGGAGGTAGATCTAGTAGAGTCTGGAATAGATTCTGAGTCTTCAGTCTGAATTTGCTGAACTTGTGGAGAGTCTTGAAATTTAACGTTCATTGATTCTTCTACAGTCTGAGTCTTCTTATTGAATACTCTATAGGCTTTGCTTGTAGTTGAGTAACCAAGAAAGATTCCTTCATCTGATTTTTCTTCAAACTTACCTACACGAT
Source organism: Eucalyptus pauciflora (assembly GCA_007663325.1). Lineage (NCBI taxonomy): Eukaryota > Viridiplantae > Streptophyta > Magnoliopsida > Myrtales > Myrtaceae > Eucalyptus > Eucalyptus pauciflora. Next base: position 987,579 of record VMYD01000045.1, on the reverse strand, counting down.
CATTTGCATTCTTCAGAATAAAGCATTTACAACCAAATATTTGAAAATAAGAAACAATTGGTTTCTTTCCTTTAAAAATTTCATAAGGGGTTTTCTCAAGAATTGGTCTTAAAAACACTCTGTTTATAATATAGCAAGCAGTTGAAACAGCTTCAGCCCAAAACCTTGAAGAAATATTACTTTCAATCAAAAGAGTCCTTGCCATTTCTTGTAAAGACCTATTCTTCCTTTCCACAACCCCATTTTGTTCTGGTGTATATGGAGAGGAGAATTTATGCTGAAAACCAGACTCATCACAAAATTTAGCAAAGTCTTGATTTTCAAACTCATCTCCATGGTCTGTACGAATGCTTGAGATAGTGTAACATTTCTCATTCTGCACCTTCTTAGCAAACTTTGAAAAGAGAGAGAAAGTCTCAGACTTACTTGAAAGAAAGTAGACCCATGTAAATCATGAATAATCATCCACTATTACTAGGCAGAACCTTTTTCCACCAATGCTTTGCGTTCTAGTAGGTCCAAATAAGTCCATATGCAAAAGCTGCAGTACACGATTAGTGGAAACTTTACTTATTGGTCTGTAAGAGTTTCTAACCTGTTTACCCAGTACGCATGGTGTGCATAGATCAGACTTTAAGTAATTGAGATTAGGCAATCCTCGAACAAGTTTCTTGGAAGAGATCTTGGTGATTTGCTTCATATTGGTATAGCTTAGCTTTCTGTGCCATAGATTAGCTTCATCTTGTACTGATATTAAGCATTGTGATCTTTCATGATTCACATCCAGAAGATAGATATTTCCATGTCTTCGTCCAATAAAAGATTGAGTAAAGTCTTTGCTGATTCCAGAACACGTTCCTTCCTGGAAATTGATCTTGAAACCAGTATCACACAATTGACTTATGCTAAGAAAGTTGTAATTTAATCCCTTCAACTACGGAGACATTCTTGATTGACAGACTTCCAATCTTTACTGTTCCACGACCAGTAATTCTTCCTTTGTTGTTACCACCAAAAGAAACTTTTCCTCCATCTATCTGGACTAGTTTTATGAAACAACTTGAGTCTCCCGTCATATGTCTTAAGCAGCCACTATCTAGATACCATTTAATCTTCCTTTTGATAGTGACCTGCAATTAAAAAGAATTCAAGCTTTCTTTGGTACCCACATCATCTTGGGTCCAGAAGAGTTAGAGCAATAAACATTTTTTGCCCAATTCCTCTTAACAGGTCTCCAAACCAAAGGACATTCTTTCTCAAAATGTTCTGAGCTTTGACACTTGGAACATTTCAAAGCATTTCTGCCAACAGGTTTTACAAAGACTTTCTGGAAATGATTTTTATAAGCAATTCTGGTTGGTCTTTGTTTGATTCTTTCCTTCACCTTCGGAAAATCAATTAGAGGAATAGTTTCAGAAGTCATACCAAGACCTAACTTATCAAAGTAGGGTCTTTGTATCGAAAGAATCTTATCCAACTTTTCAGAACCATTTGAAAATCTTTTTGATATATTAGAAATATCATTTTTCAAAAGATTATTTTCTTTGGAAACAGAGTCTGAGTTTTCTTTCACGATAGTAAAGTTCTTTTCCAATTTTTCAAACTTTTCTTTCCAAAGTTTTTCCTGATGCTTCAATGTAGAATTTTCCTTTTTTTAATTCGGAGATCCTCTTAAGAGAAGTTTTTAGACTAAGACAAAGTTCATCAATATACTTAGAAACTTTGACAGGAATTTTTAGATTACTAACCTCGAGTTCACTGTCTGAGTCTGTATCTGTATCAAGATCTGAGTCTGAATCAGATTTCGCCATCAAACAGATATTGGCATAATCATCATCACTCTCTTCACATTCAGTATCACTCCAGGTCTCTGCTTTGAGTGCCTTCCTGTATTTCTTAATCTTTCCTTTTCTTTTCTTTAATAGAGGACAGTTGGGTCTGATGTGTCCCTTTTTCTTGCATTCAAAGCAAGTCACTTCTTTGTTAGAATCATCTTCCTCTGTTGATTTGTTTTGAAACCTTTGTGAGCTTTGTTTCTTCTAATTGAATTTCCTTCCCCTTCTATTCAGTTTTCTGAATCTCTTTATCATGAGTGCCAGTTCTTCATCATCTAGATCTTCTTCAGAGTCTGTAACATCAGAATAATCATTAGACTTTAAGGCAATAGCTTTTTTACCTTTTGAATCTTCCTCTTCGTTGGTGTGCTCTACTTCGTAAGACTGAAGAGTTCCAACCAGTTCGTCTACAGAGAGTGGAGCAATCCTCCGTGTCTCTCTTATTGAGGCTTTTATGTAATTCCAGTCTTTAGAGAGTCCACGTAGGAGTTTGTTGACCTTCATATGTCCTGAGATTGGATGTCCCTGATATTCAAGACCATTCACAATTTCAGTAAAACGACTAAACATGTCAGTTATTGATTCTCTAGATCTCATCTTAAAGACTTCATACTGTCCCAAAAGAATATTGATCCTTGTTTCTTTCACACGATCAGTCCCTTCATAGGTAATGTGAAGCCTATCCCACACTTCTTTTGCTGTATCACAAGAAGATATTCTGTTATACTCAGTAGGGGATAAAGCACAATATAAGGAGTAAATGGCTTTAGCGTCAAGAGTCTGTCTCTTGGTTATTTCTTCTTGAGTCATCTAAATAGGATCAACAACTTCTTTTCCTCTTTCTGATTCTGATGCAGCAGCAGGAATGATTCCTTTATCTACCACTTCCCATTCCAAAGGATCTTTCGATCTTAGGAATGCTTTCATCTTGTTTTTCCATATGCTGTAGTCTTTTCCATCAAAGTATGGAGGTCTGGTATTGCTTTGACCTTCAACCAACCCTGCAGGCAACATACTAGCCATAGATCTTTTACTCAGAAGTAAAGACACTTCTTATAAACGAGTACACAAGCTCTGATACCAATTGTTAGAACTAGTATTAGCACATAGAGGGGGGTGAATAGGTGAATAAAGCGATTTTAACAATTTTAATCCGAATGAGAGATTAATGAATTAAAAACAACAATCGTTGCAAATGAAAGTAATAAAAGATAAAAGGATTAGGGATAGAGAATCAAGACTCCAGATTTATAGTGGTTCGGCTTAGACCAAGCCTACGTCCACTCTCCCGCACGGACAACCCTTCTGGCTGGATTTCACTAAGAATCAAAAAGAGTGTTTACAATCTCACGCCCTTGAATCCACAGTGTAGAAACTCTACTACACTTCCTCAAGGTCTCACCACACTTTGGTCTCTCTTTTGATTACAGGTATTGCTCAAAAAATAAGATCACAAAATAACAAGGAGATTCAGACTTTGAAATTTTTCTATCTGACACCCTTCAACAACTTGAGAGTCTCTCTTATATACTTCTCCATGCCTTCATTACCGTTGGCACCTTCCAAAGAAGTTCTTCCAATCAACCCGTTGGACATAATCAATTGAGAGAGATCTCGAGCTCTTTAAGGTAAGTGTAGATAGCCCATCAATCCTGGTCGCCCATACAATCAGGATCTTGGTTTCCATAAGTAGAACTTTCCAAATATAAGTTGCGAATCTTAGAGAATCTATATTTATTCGGATATGAATATAAGATCTTGTAGTGCTGAATCCAGTCGAAAGATATTCCTTAGCCATTGGAGCCAAAACCATATTAGATAGAATCAGAATAGAAGTTTATAACTTGATGGTCTGGAAACTGTCCATGAGAGTAGACTTTAAAACTTGAGTCTTGATATCGTCAGACTTGGATCTTCAGACTTTGCCAGTAGAGTCTGCAAAACTTCAGACTAGACTGATGGAAATGTTTTGTCGACTTCAAAATATTTGAAGAGAATTTATCCAATATGTTGCACATGGCTGGGGAATCCATAGGTAAAATTTACTACGTGGCCGACTGGACAATTGGCTAAACAAAATACACACGGCTTTGTTATCTATTGAAGCAAGAACACCAAATCTTATCGCTTCATGATTGCTCCTACATTACTGTTCTCTGTTTTGCAAATATCTTCTCATTTGAATTGAAAGAAGAGAGAAAAATGAGCCACTTTGTAGCAAGGTACTTGGTCAGGCCCTTGTGCATCTTAATTTACTTGCTTGGTGCTTCATTGTTTTATGCCTAATTCTCCTCCGGAATCATTATACTTTCTCAAGTCTAAGATTAGTCCTAAGGAATTTCTTAAAATTGTGGCGACTCGGTTTTATCCTTTGGATGTTCATTGGAACATAATTAGAAGACCACCATGTATTTAAGCAAATGCATGACTTACTAAGCACCAATCAGAAATTAGAAACCAGCGAAAGAGCTCTGGCATAAGGTTATGACACACTTTGTCCTTCATGAGACTCTGCACCAGGAGTGCAACCAAACCCGCCATCCAAAGTTTTGCAACTCACTACATAACTTATAGCCTTCTCCACGTTTACTGAATCTTCGAAGGGAAACGAGCATCAATTTCGCCCCATATATCCCCAGAGAAAGATCCATCTTCGTTTTGCAGTGCTTTGATGTCTGAATAATTGTTCAGGCACAACAATGTAGAGCATTTAATACCAGAGATTATCCAACAATAGCAACTTCGATCTCCATAGAGAGAGCCCCCTCATCAATGTTTGGCTAGCAATACTCACACTATAAAGTAACCTTAATCAAAATTTTACAACATTTAAAAAGTTGACATAATCTGAGCTCTTACATGGAAAACAGAGCCTAAGGTAAGTTTATTACTCTCATGATGTTGAAAACATAAAAACATAAAATAATACCGAGGGACTTGCATCTATGTAAGAGTTTGGCAAATTAGGATACTTCATTCCAAAGGATACAATCTGTCTCCTTGTTGACATCAAGAACATTTAACTTGTCATAAAGGGGCCAAAACTTGCACGGCACTGAGCGTATACAGCAGGTGCGGAACATGTCCCGTGTTTCCACCAAAGACACTTGTAAAAGCAGCCGTAGGTGACATGCACTTTGTCCTTAGATTGCAGCTATAATAAAAGATGAATAAAGCAACATTAATCACCCCTAAGATGTGGTCATTATTGTAATAAAGGCAATCTGTTAATCCCGAGCTAAAATGTTGATCATTCTATCAAATACTGCATGTTTTTCGTGGGTATTTAAGAAAGAAGCCAAGAGACAAATAACTACCAACCAGACTCATGCTAGCACTGCAGGATCCACAAAACAACTTCATTTGAATCCACGGTGTCAGGTTTTCAAGAAGATCTAGAGTGGTCGATCCCCAATATGCTCCACTCAATCTCAGGTGCTCCATAACCACCGACTCAAAACTATCCTTTTTCTGAGTGCAAGATCAACCCAAAAACTCAAATCGGTGAACTCCGAAATGCTGAATAGCAGGTCCAGATAAGCCAAGTCATTTGCAGTGATTGGCAAGAAGTGGACAAGAAAACAAGAAGAGGATTGTGCAATTCATACCCACCTTTTCAACGGACAATATGTACTTGACATGTTTATCGCCAGCGAGCTCCCCCATCTGTCAATAAGAAACTACATATCTTTGAACATGAAATCAAATCTTGCACATGCCACGCAAGATCTCAACAACTCAAGCGCAAAAAGTATACAAAATTATGCTAGATCATCAAGGATCGTAAGGATCCTATATATTTAACAACACATTATGTTCAACTTTGTTTTGAATCAATCGCATGCACATTGAAAATGAAAAGTGGGAAAGAAGCTCATCTCCATTTCTAATAGGAGAGGATTTGTCCTTGCTCAAATTACTCACATCATGAGAAGGTCTCGTCTGACAATGAGCTGTTTCGCTTGCCCGGTCTGCCGGACAAGATCACGATGACGAGGTCTCAGCTCTTGGATGAGCTGAAGATCAGGGTCAAGACTGATTTCGCTAGGTTGCTGAAGAGATCTCATGAAGCTGCGGGTCGATGTTTCGGGATGATAGTGAACAGCTTCTATGAGCTTGAGCCAAGTTATGTGGATCACTACAGGAATGCTCTTGGCAAGAGAGCTTGGCGCATAGGACCTGCTTCGTTGTGCAATAGGAACTTGCAGGAGAAGGCCTAGAGAGGAAGGAAGGGAGCATCTATCGACGGGCACGAGTGCCTCAAGTGGCTCGACTCGAGAGGGCCTGGCTCGGTCGTCTACGTCTGCTTTGGCACAACGTCCAAGTTCTCGGATGCGCAACTGCGAGCGATCGCCATGGGATTTGTAGTTCTTTCAGCTGGTACGTCCATGATGGGGTGCGAACGGAACGCACTGTTTCATCTTGATGCGTTACGATGGAAAGTCACCAATGGAGAGGTACGAAGGGAGACGTATAAAATCTCCCAAACACAACCGTTGGGAAGTGTTGTAAATTCATTCGCACCAAATTTTCGCTCAATTTCCATCATCAAGGAAGAAAGCGTTCCATCTTCAATTTAGCAAGAACGATCGGCATTTACGTTGTGGAAATCAGATGTTTTCCTTGTGATTGCATCCAGACTAACGTGAGGAAGTGTTGTTCGTGATTGATTCGCAATTCAACGTTCGATCCGGGATATTTGCTGTTTGCGCATTGGAATCAAGTAAGTCGTCTTCCGCCGACTAGAATTCCATCATTGGTATCAGAGCCCGATCGTGATTTCTGCCTTCTTTTTCATTGAATTTTCTCGTTTAACTTTTGATATTGAGATCAAGAGTAACAATTCTACACTGTTTGGATGTCTAATGGTCGGAATTGCCATCTGAAAAACTCGAAATTTCAACCGAAGCGAAGAACGGACTCGGGGTCGCGTACACCCGTACGGTTTTGGCCATTTTTTCGATATAATTTTTTGGCCAAAATTAATTTTTGAATATACAGGGTGAAAGATCTCGTTGAGACGAGTCCAACGGTGGCCCGAGCGCCGCCGTACGACGCCGCACGTGCCCACACGCGCGGCCAGAATCCACTGCGCGTGGGCGCCACGCGCCTGAAGCGCTGGCTTGGCCAGCGTGTGCACCACACGCGTCGGTTAGCGAACCGGCGGGTGCGGTCATGCGCCGGTCGGCGAACCGGCGGGTGATGACATCACCATGATGTCATCCAACGGTCGGTAACCATTGGGATGACGTCATCGATGACGTCACGACCCGACCAGCGACCCGACCCGTTGACCTGACCCGTTAACTCGACCCGACCCGTTGACCAAGACTCGTTGACCGTTGACCGGTCAGCGGTCGGACCGGTCAGCGGTCGGACCGGTCAGACCGGCCAGGAGCCGTTTGGCTCGCTGGCGCGTGCGCCACACGTGTCGCGCACTCAGGCGGCGCGTGCGGGCTCGGATTGGAGAGTGGTTGGTGGCGTTGGGTTCGTATTGATGTCCCCTATACTGTGGTATAATTATTTTTCTTTTTTGGATTTTATAAATGTATGAAAATGTGTAGGGAACCCTATGTACGCGTATTTTTTGGGGTTTAATGCATAGTTTATTCATTTGTAGCTTGTATTTTCTTGTGGTTTAGGAAATACAGTAGCTAGCTTGTGTGCAAATGATGTCAAATATGCTGTGTAGAACTTGGTTCGATAATACCATGTATATAGTTTTAATATACTTGCAATTTTCTAGTTGCTAGAAAATTAGAACAATGGTAGGAAATCCATTACATGTTGAATTTCAATTTTAATTATAGTTAAAGCATGATTGTTGTTTATACGTTGGTTATTATCATGCTACGGTTTTGTGTTAAGGAAAGATGTAGAAATTACATGAGGTCATGTAATTATTTTTCCTAGTGGGAGTTCATAGGTTGGTAGAATTCGAAAGAGTCCTCACCTAGAACTCAAAATTTGTGCAAATTAAACTAATTAATGATAATTGAACAATCGTACATAGAAGTTGATTGGGAACATAGTGAACTTTTGTTTTTGTGTCTTTTGTTGAATTATCATTATTTTAGTTTGTTTTTGCTGAAAATTAAATATGTGTGTTACTCTGAAAAAGGTGCTAGTATTAATTCTGCGTCTATTATGTCAATGTGTTATAGCAATTGATTATGGCATCGACATCCAAGACCATTGTGGCTGACCTCAATAAGGGTGAGAAGCTGAACGGTGACAATTATGATATTTGGCACCGAAAGGTTCAGTACATCCTTGAGGAGCAAGAGGTTTTGGAAACCCTCAACCACACCATGGATGAACCTGAGCATGGAACTTCAGCTCAACACAGGAGAGATCTAGAAGCTTATCAAGCTTGGAAAAAGAAGAATAGCATTGCTCGCATCACGTTGCTGAGCTGTATGCAAGATGATCTCATGTGTGAGTTTGAAAGTTATGATAAAGCTCAAGCTATGTGGGTTGCCTTGAAGGATAAGTTTGTGGGTACATCTGCCACTAAGCTGAGGAGACTCACCATCAAGTTTAACACATTCCGAAAGCGCCCAAATGTAACAATGAGGCAACATCTTCGGGAGATGTCAAACATGATCTGTGAGCTGAAGTCGGCAGGTCACTCCCTTACTGATGAACAGCAAGTTCAGGCTGTTATAAGGTCTCTTCCTGATAATTGGGAACATATGAAGATCAATATGACGCATAGTGAGAACATCGCCACTTTTGATGATATTGCACGTCATTTGGAATTAGAGGATGAGCGCCTAGAGGCTGCGAGATCCTCTTCCCATGCTTATGTTGCTGAAACGAGTTCGCGCAAAGCTTCGGGCTTCAAGCGTAAGAGTAATCTTCAGTTCAACAACAAAGGGAAGATGACTGATCAGGGACCCAAGAGGGCTAAGACCTTCCGACGCAAGAAGCATGGTGGGAAGAAGGACAAGGCCAAGATGGAGTGCCACAATTGTGGCAAGCTGGGTCATTTTGCTCGTGAATGCACTGAGCCAAAAAAGGTACCATATTACTCCATTACTTTGAGTAATGCTTTTGTTTCTAGTACTGTAATGCTTGCTGAATCTCATCCAATGTGGACTGTAGACTCAGGAGCAACAGATCATGTAGCTAGAGACCGAGAAGCATTTGTGGAGTATCGTCGGATACCGCCTGGAAGAAGATGGATATATGTTGGGAATAACTCAAGAGTTGAAGTGAAGGGTATCGGCACATGTAAATTAATCTTACGTGGTGGTTGAAACCTATTCCTGCATGATGTCCTTTATGCTCCAGATATTCGACGAAACTTGGTCTCTGTAGTTGTTCTTCTTAGCTTAAGTTATGTATTGAATTTCCATGGTGATTGTGTTGATATTTTGTATGGAACAGTTTATTATGGTTCAGGTCATGTATTGAATGGTTTTATGGTGTTAGACATTGACTATGATCAGTACAACGTTAATGTTGATGGTTGTTTTTCTTTAATTGCGTCTTCTAATAACGTTGAGATTGATGCAAATACTTGGCATGCTAGATTAGGTCACATTGGGTTGCAAAGAATGCAAAGATTAGCTAGAGAAGGCCTTTTAGGGTCACTCACTAATGTTGATCTATCCGTATGTGAACATTGTCTAGCGGGAAAAGCAACTAGAAAACCATTTGGTAAAGGGACTAGAGCTGAATTTCCATTGCAACTCATACATTCTGACATTTGTGGTCCTTTGAATGTGAGGGCGAGGCATGGAGCCTCATATTTCATTACTTTCATAGATGACTTCACGCGTTTCGGTTATGTCTTTTTGATCTCCCATAAGTCCGAAGCATTAGAATGCTTTAGACGATATATAACGATGGTAGAGAATCGGTTGAACAAAACAATAAAGGCATTGAGAACCGATCACGGACGTGAGTATCTATCGGAGCAATTCAAGGCTCTTTGTGATGAAAAGGGAATTGTACGACAATTGACTATTCCTAATACTCCACAACAAAATGGGGTAGCTGAGAGAAGGAATAGAACCCTATTGGAAATGGTTAGGTCTATGATGGCGCAATCAAATTTACCTATCTCCTTTTGGGGAGATGCATTATTGACTGCTGCCTATGTACTTAACCGAGTGCCCTCAAAATCGGTCACTTCCACCCTTTATGAATTATGGACTGGAAGAAAACCAGACTTAAGTGGTCTATGTCCATGGGGATGTGCAACTTATGTTCATGAATCTTCCCATAAATATGGCAAATTAGGCCCTAGAGGGAAGAAATGTATCTTTATAAGATATTCTGAACACTCCAAAGGGTATGTGTTCATAGGTGAACAAGCTGATGGAAGTGTGACCGAAAAGGAGTCACGAGACATCACGTTCTTGGAGAACGATTTTCCTAGTAGAGGTGAGATTGATAAGGATTTCCAATTATATGAGATGGAAGATCCTAATAATACACCCACTAATGTTATGGAGGGAAATGAAGATTTACCTCAACATGAAAGACCTAGTGGGAGTGTAGCATCGTCTGGCGAATTGAATTCAAGAGAAATTCAGTTGCGTAAAAGTAATCGTAAAAGTATTCCTCGTCGTCGTTTTGAGATTGAAGGGGAAGCATTTATGATTGCTCATAAAGATGATGCCGAGCCTAAGACTGTTCAAGAGGCTCTCTCATCCTCTAATAAGGAAGAATGGAGAAAAGCTTTGGAAGACGAGATGGAGTCAATGAAGACAAATCATGTATGGGACTTGGTTGATCTACCACCCAATCGTAAGGCCATTGGAAACAAATGGGTCTTTAAGATTAAGCAAAGGGCGGATGGATCCATTGAAAAGTATAAGGCTCGTCTTGTGGCGAAAGGTTATACTCAACAAGAGGGTATAGACTACGAGGAAACCTTTTCACCAGTTGTAAGGTTTGCCTTAATATGCCTTATTCTAGCCATCGTTGCACATTTGGACCTTGAATTACATCAAATGGATGTAAAGACGGCATTTCTCAATGGAGAACTAGATGAGGAAATTTATATGAAATAACCATTAGGTTTCATAGCTAAAGGTCAAGAGCATAAAGTTTGCAAACTTCATCGCTCAATATATAGCCTTAAGCAATCATCTAGACAGTGGTATCTTCATTTTCATCGAGCCATAACAACTTTTGGTTTTACGATGATCGAAGAAGATCACTGTGTATATGTCAAGCGGTCTGAAGATAAATTTGTGATTTTATCACTTTATGTGGACGATATTCTGTTGGCTGGAAATGACAAGGTTATGGTAATCACCATAAAATAATGGTTGTCCTCCAATTTTGAAATGAAGGACATGGGAGAAGCTACTTATATATTAGGAGTTAAGATCGAAAGAGATCGATCAAGGAAACTCCTTACTTTATCACAAGAATCTTATATTATGAAGATTCTTGAGCGTTTCAATATGGAGCATTGTAATCCCATTGATACCCCTGTCATGCAAGGTGAAGGCCTAAGTACTGAGATGTGTCCTAAGACTCCAGAAGAAATCAAAGTGATGGAAACTATTCCTTACGCTAGTGCGATCGGAAGTTTGATGTATGCTATGATGTGTACTCGACCCGACATATGTTATGCCGTGGGATTGGTGAGCCGATATCAATCAAATCCCGGTCAAGCACATTGGAAAGCAGTGAAGAGGATCCTGAGATACTTGAAGGGCATCATGGACTATCGACTTTGTTACCAAGGGAATGATTTACGCCTATTAGGTTATTCAGATGCTGATTGGGGTGGAGACCTAGATGAGCGTAAATCGACTTCTAGATATGCGTTCTTGCTCAATGGAGGTGCAATTTCTTGGAATAGCAAGAAACAGACATGCACAGCTTTGTCAACTATGGAGGCTGAATTTATTGCCTGTTCTGCCGCAGTGCAAGAAGCAGTATGGCTAAAACGTTTCTTTGAAAATTTAGCTACTGTCACTGAGGTTTCAAGACCGGTGACAGTTTATTCCGATAGTCAAGCAACCATTACCTATGTGAAAGATCCCAAGTATTATGGAAGGACGAAACACATTGACATAAAGAATAACTTCATCAGAGATATTATAGTGCAGAAAGAAGTAATTCTACAATACATTTCAACCAATAGAATGGTTGCTGATCCATTTACGAAGGCTATTCCTAGAGACATATTCTTGACCCACAGGATGTCACTAGATTTGCGTAGAATGTGATATGCGTTATTGTAGAGGATCATTGTTTTATGTATTTATGGACATATGTATTGTACTTGTTTGTTTATTAATGACTTGATGTTTTATCAAAAAGTACAAATCCATTATGAGACTAGCACAAGCACACATATATTATTGGAAAGTATGTTAGCAGGTAATGATTGGCTCACTCACATGAGCAATCGCCTCAAGTGCTATAGTTAGCACGTTGAGATGAGACGTTATGTACAAATAAATGCTGAAAAGCAAGTCTGGTACATAAAATATGTCGCCTTGATTGGAGTTAAGATGAGGTCTGTGATTTGTTTATAATAAGACCGAACATGATAGTCCCACAATCACGTATGCCTGTAAGATGCCGGATGTGAGTACTTAATTGGGTGCTATAGAAAGCGAGCTAATATAGCACTCGAGTTAAACATGAGTACGTGAGAAGCACGTGACTATGTTTAGGCTAAGATTCGTATAGTGGATATATTTAAGAAATGACATACGCTCTTATAGAAAGAGAAATCCACTATAACATGTAATTCATACTACATGTGCATTGTTCGACCGACAAGGGAAGGTGAGTAAAATTATCTCTATTTACTCATTGTGTGAGCCCTTGAGGTAATTTATAATTTACCTCAATTTGTGCCCTATGTTACTTCTGACTATGTTCTCGAAATGAAAGATCAATGTTGCTACTTTAGCATGTTACAGGCGGTCATGAATAGATATGGCCTATGGGACGTGTTTAGGAAAGCAGTTGTTCTAAAATTAAGAGAGACATAAGTGCGAAGGAAGACTATTGTTGTTTTACATCTGTCACATGTATTTACTGGTCGACCAATTATATCGCCTTATGTGGTTGCGGATATAATTGTAAATACATGGTGTTTTGAGGATAATCAAGTATAGCCTCTAAGGGATAGGTATACTTGAATTGATGTAACAAAATATGTCTGGGGCACTGTGAGACATCGATTGTTTATTTTTCTTTTCGGGTTGTAGCCATTATGTCATCCCTAATAGGTGCATAATTTGAGCTCCCAAGTGCAGGTGTACTCACTGGTCGCACAGGTTACTTGCCAGTATGAATTGTTTTGTAAAGTTGATGAATGTTGAATGCCTTGCCTTATATTCTTGATAAAGCGCTATCAGGCCCATCATGTCCGAGTGGGAGAAGTAGTTCTTTCAGCTGGTACATCCATGATGGGGTGCGAACGGAACGCACTGTTTCATCTTGATGCGTTACGATGGAAAGTCACCAATGGAGGGGTACGAAGGGAGACGTATAAAATCTCCCGAACACAACCGTTGGGAAGTGTTGTCAATTCATTCGCACCAAATTTTCTCTCAATTTCCATCATCAAGGAAGAAGGCGTTCCATCTTCAATTTAGCAAGAACGATCGGCATTTACGCTGTGGAAATCGGATGTTTTCCTTGTGATTGCATCCAGACTAACGTGAGGAAGTGTTGTTCGTGATTGATTCGCAATTCAACGTTCGATCCGGGGATATTTGCTGTTTGCGCATTGGAATCAAGTAAGTCGTCTTCCGCCAACTAGAATTCCATCAGGATTGGAGGCCTCTGGCCAGGACTTCGTCTGGGTTGTGAGCAGAGACAGAAAAGAAGAGAAAGGAAATGAGGGCGACGGGCAGGACGATTGGCTGCCTGAAGGGTTCGAAAAGAGGATCCAAGGCAAAGGGCTGATCATTCGAGGATGGGCTCCGCAAGTCCTGATCCTCGATCACCGGAGCGTCGGGGGCTTCGTGACGCACTGCGGGTGGAACTCGGTGCTCGAGGGGATCAGCGTGGGGCTCCCGATGGTGACGTGGCCCATCTTCGCGGAGCAGTTCTACAACGAGAAGCTGGTGACCGAGGTCCTGAGAATTGGGATCGGGGTCGGGGCCCGAAGGTAGGCAAGGTTAGTGGGGGATTTCGTGAGGAAGGAGGCGGTCGAGAGAGCGGTGAAGGAGATAATGATAGGGGAAAGGGCAGGGGAGATGAGAGGCAGAGCAAGGAGCTTTGGGGTTATGGCCAAAAGGGCAGTTGAAGAAGGGGGTTCTTCATACAATGATTTGGGGGCTTTGATAGAAGAATTGAGGACATATGGTTCAGGTTGAAGAACTATGGTTTTGTGAGGAATAAGTAAGGTGATGACACTGTGGTGTGTTTAAGGAACCAGAAATTTAGATTTAGGTGCAAAGTATTAGGCTATGGTGATGATTTCAATGGTCATTTGAGATATTATTGATTTGCTGGCTATAAGTTTAAATCCCCCGATTCTTCTTTTTGTCCCCCCTCCAGCAAGAACATGGTTGATTTAGTCCTCAAGGCACAAATTTATGAACAAGAGGGCAAAACCAGCGGGTTGATCAGTAAGAATTGAGGAAAAGGATCGAATCAAGAATCGATAACTTGAGAGATGCCAAATTCACATAGAAGTTTGCATAAACCATGTATCTTGTAATGAACACATTGCCAAAGATGGTACTGTTTACTAAATGGACTTTATTGCACTTTCTAAAGAATGTTTAGCACCCGATTATAATGTTGAGAAGTTAAGAATTTCATAAAGTACACAAGATTTAGGACCTCTGCTGCTGAGTTTTCTCCCCTTAAATATATAGGATTGAGGACTTTTACCAAACCTTTTTTGCACAATGTCTTTCAATCAGGGGTACTGGGCCAACAAGTTAGTTGAAAGACACTCTATGAAGCACAGGTCGACTTTGTAGGAATTCTTGCAAGTTCCACTACCTCACTCTAGGCATGGAAAGCTATTATACTTGTCTACCTAGTGGTAACCTTTCTTTGAGGAGAAAGATAGGGAGTCTACCATCCCCCAACGGCCCCTATGTTCCTCAGTGAATCTTTGTCTTCTCTGCTTAAGCGAGAATCCCCCGAATTTTATGTCTCAAAGTTCAGATGAAACAATTTAAGGACATACTCAGGTCCATTCTCTTCTTTAATATACAAGTTTGAGGACTTTTACCAAACCTTCTTCCTTAAAAAAAATAAAAAATCTAGGAATTAACTATATAAATCTGCACTAATTGGTAAGGACAATAGTAAACTCTCACGGGTTGTAGCCATGAGAGGATAACATTGTCAAGAGGATTCTCGAATTGAACGACAGATGATTCATCATATCAACATCAAAAGGTTAGGTCAACATCAATGTTGGTCAATGGGATGGACCCCTTCGATGGTAAAGGGATCATGGGCTTCTTGGGGTCCCAATGGATCATAGTCATCAAGACTTTTTCTACCTTAACCACTCCGATACAGCCCAATCCACAAGAAGACATTTGACTTTCAACAGTTGATTAGCGATGGCGGTGTTGTGTTGAGGTCGATGCACTAAGAAAAAGAAAAAGCGTATCGTAGCCCAAGCTTGGAGATCAAGTTAGGGACAGTGCCTCGTTAGTTCTTTTAAGTGGGGACAGCCATCTATTATATGTCCCCATGTTATGCACACACAAAACAAACAGAAAATAAATCAAGAAAGTTGTCTAAAAAGTCTTAAACTTATTGCATTCTTATTGATCAAGTCCTAAACTTTTCAATTTTGTCAATTGAGTTTTAAACATTTTTACTTTTTGCTCACTTAAGTCCATCCGGTCAATTTTGGTCGAAAATTTTTTATGTGAACATTGGCCGTTCCACTTCGCACACGATTGGCGCTGATAAAGATAATTTTTGATAATATTTCCATATTTTTAAAAAATATTTATTTATTCCTTTTCTTTTGTTTTTCCATTTCTTCTTTCTTTTTCCTTTTTTTTCCTCGGCGGGCCATTGATGAGGGAAGCCCGGGCTGGGCTGGTGAGGGCCGCCCCGCCACATCGAGTGGGGGCCAGGGCCGGCCCGCCCCACGGGGGCCTTCCGTTTCCATGGCTACCGTCCATGAGAACTGCAGCAATGCAAAACCCCTGATGAAGCAATCGTGGAAGAGGAGACGGAGAAGCTCGGGGGCAACTTCGGGGTGTTGGGAGTAGACTCTGGACAAGGATGACCTCATGATTTCTTCAGCGGCAGGGCACGTGTGGCGGTAGAAGTCGTATTCGAGCCCGAGCGCGGGGTCTTCTTGGTCGGTGACGCCATCATCGTTCCTCTGAAGCAAGACGGGGGGAGAGGGAATCCAGAGCAAAATGGAGGGTGAAGAACCGTCCGTCCATGCTGATCTGCACTCGAGCCCTTGCGATTCCTGAGCGAGGCGATGAAGGAGACGAAGAGAACGAAGATGACGATCCACTTGGTCAGGGAGTTGGCAATGGCTTCAAATCTTTGATCTTGTTTTCTTTAGGAGATGTTCTGCAAGCAAGGGACCCTCCCCCTTCCCCAGGTGAAGGCTGTTCTCGCCCAAGGCCGGCGACCTCCGCCGAACATGGACCAAGGGAAAATGGGAAATGAAAGAAGAAAAAGAACAGAAAGAAAAAGGAAAAGAGAATAAACGATAAAAGAAGATAAAAAATAAATAAAATTTTTAAAAAATATTAAAATATTATTAAAAATTGTCAATGTCAGCGTCGACTGACCTTGCACCTACATTAGCGATTCGGCCAAAATTAACTAAATTGACTCAATTAACAAAAAGTGAAAATATTTTTTATTCATTTTGCAAAATTAAAAAGATTTATGACTGAATTAGCGAGAATATAATATTTTTAGGACTTTTTTGGATCCCAAAATAATTCAATGCATGTCTGAAAATGATATTTTGCAATACTATGTAAGTGATTAGATGGTTAAGGGATGTATCAATATGGGTGATTTGGGCACATAACATACATTCGATTCTCCGCATCAACTAGTACAATCATTTCTCCCTTTGGGCTACTATGCCAGAAATCATCTTGTATCTTATCTGGTTTATGAAATAAACTTGACTTTTATTTCCTTTCAAAGTACAATTTTGAATCTTTAAGGAAGAGTATATTGGTGGTTCGAAGTCCAATGAGGTGAGATGTTAAATAACCATAAGGTAACCATCATTCGACTCCTAAAGCTGACTTAAACACGAGGGAAGAGCTTGAAAAATGAGTTCTTTTAATGACACTTGTTATGGTCTAATCCATCACGAAACCCATGTAGGATTGTGGTATTCTATCTCTTCAACTTTGTTCCTGCAAACTCTCACACAACTTTCTTCTTTCTTTTTCTCAATTCATTATTAGTTGTTTCATTCACTTTGCTCTTTCTTAATTTTTTCTATCAACTTGCTTGGACACAGTTGTTGTGAGTAATGGTTCTCTAGAAGACAATGTTTTCTTGGAATCTAAAGTATGCACAACATAGCTATAGGTTTGCATGAATGTTTCCTTATTCAAATATGTGGATCATTTTTCAGGCCTTTCCTCGTGTACATAAGAACTGCCACAACACGATAGCAAGGGATTTCGCTAATATCCCATATTCAATAATATTAACAACCAAATTATCTCCAGATGGCCCAACCAATTCAAAATTTTCATCTACATTCCAACTAGGAATCAATGACGTTGAAAACCCACTTTTGAAGCTCTAATATCTTGATTTCTATGAAAGATAACACAATTGTTGTTCACCATATCATCCCCTTACTTATGAATCTTCTTTGTAGTTGCACTCCTATAATTGCAAGCATTGTGGGGATAGGCCAGTCCATAAGATCAATGATGCTATTGTTAAAACTTTCACATGAGTTGTTCAAAAAAATGTTAAATTTTGAGCTTGTCCTAAAATGAGATTTGCTCGATTACAGTAGAGGCCTTTGGGACATCCAATGAAAGACTCTCATCAACTACCTTATGCTTTCCCACTACTAATTCAAAATCACATATCCAAATTGCCTTTGTGGCCTTAGAACCAATTTTTTTTTTAAAAAAAATTTCTCAGCTTGAAATTCTCATAAAGATGCCTCAAGCAAACTCTATATTCGGCTTGAGGCGTGAGATTTGTTAGTACTTGGAACGATCTCTTTTGCTTATCATACAAAAAAGTTTAGTACTTTAAATTTTTTTCCAAGGTCTATAATCCCTAGGTTTTGTTATAATACTCATAAGCTAATACCATGTCTTGTATACATCTAATTGTTGCCAACTATACCCACAATTACCATATGCATGACGTTGTATTTTGATGATAGTGGTAACTATCAAACCCCACAAAACTCTTACATCCTTCTTGGAGAACCTCTCAATGCATCTAGGAAAACATAGACTCCTTCACACTTGAATTGATCTTGACATTTCTTAGTCTTGATTACACATGTGGATCCCGGATCAGCATAAAAAAGTGCTTGGCGGTAGCCAAAATCGTTCATCCTTCGTTATGATCGTACCTATTGGTGCAGCCCTAGTTTTGTAGATCGTAGCCCTCAACGGCTTGAAAGCATTCTTTTACTCCATAATTATTCATTGAAGTACATTGCTCGCCATGTAGGATTGTTCCTCAACCTATCAAAATTATTGTTTATAAGTCATTTACTACCTACTTGAGGAACATACAAAGCTCTATTACATGTATATAGATGCTTGAAGGATTTAATTTATAATGTGTACTCTCTCTGCACTTTAGATCATATATGAGCCAATCATATCCCTTAGAACACATTGCCCTTGCCTTAATTGTTCATTTAATGAAGCTTTCCCATCTTCCATTTTTTTGTGACAGTTCATAGTAGACTCTTTATACTTCTTAGCATCACTAAAGCACATTCCCAACCCGAAGATAAGATTCTTAATATCAACTCTAGCATCGAACTTAGGACGTGTATGCTAATTTTGGGTTTCTAATACTCAAGATATCAACATTATTAGCTAAAACATATACGTACTCATCACTCTCTCTAGACTCCCTATCTCCATCCCTCTCCACTGAACTATCATCGTTTACACCCTCATTTTAAAAAAATTATCTAATTAAGTCATCCAAATCAATAATGGCAAACTCATCTTTTTCAACACCTTCAGCTCCCCTATTATCAAACATAAAATAATTTACTTCTTCGCATCTCTCATTTGATACGAAAAGGAATTAAAAAGAATATGAATTTGTTTCTGTGCAACACATGATAAAACATACCCTGAAAAAATAAAACAAAAACAGCAAAAAACTACAAAAGAGGGACCATTGTAGCACTCAGGTATCACAATGGCACCATTTGCAATTACAAAATGCACACGTAGCCACCACTTGCAATTAGAAAATGCAACTCACATGCATCAATTCTCACAAAAGAAGAAACGATGCAAAGACAAATCTAACCAAACAAGCCAAAGTAACACTAAAATAACAACATAATTCTCGTAACATCACTGTCATCAGTCTATGCGACATGTGCTCGAGTTGTTGAAATGTAGCTTCAACTAGTTGCAATCGCTTTCTTTCTAGGTTAAGGTGCAACTAGTTGAAGGTAGGACTCGCTGCACTCCTAATTGGAATATTACGAGGATTTGGAGATTTGAGTCTACTTAAGGGAATAGAACCATTTTAGATTCCAATTTGGGAGATACAGTTTAGATTTAGAAGATTTCAAACGAAGATGCCCTTCCAATGATGGGGAAAATGGCAGGTGAGATGCACGTGGTTGTCCAACGAAATTTGTGCTGCCAGTGATCTACGAGGTCAATTGAGACGAAGTCACCAACTTCAGCGACTTCTATGAGACAAACACCATTTTGGAGGTTACTTTGCAAAAATTGCCTTCAGGGGCTCTTTTTGAAAGCTTTCCCTAGCACCGTAAAAAATAACACTTTTGGACTTGAACAAGTTCTTAAAAGGCTTAAGGGGAAGAAACAGACGGGAGAATTGCCCTAGGATGAGAGACCCTATAATGTCACCCCCGTATTCGCTCTTTGTCAGGAAGACAAAAATAGACAGGGAATTAGGGAGCCTCACGGTGATGAAGGTAGAAACTACGTCAGGATTTCGGTTTTGCCTACTGCCGGGTAGGTAGGCATAGTAGCCTCCCGCGCCTGAGGTGAGTGTGGGTGAGTGAAAGGCCCATTGCTAAGTTAGCACGCCTTACGACATTGCATAGAACCGCAGGCTAACTTAGTACCCCGGTTCTGTGTAGTGCCGTTTGTGCTTTTCATGGTTGTGTGTTCCTTACCTAACAAGAAAACACCTAAGCCCAAGTGTTTTTTCTGTTTGGAACAAGAAACAAAAATTGCACTCTTCCGGACCAGATCTGGGAAGCCAACTGATTTTCTACTTGAAATTGGCCTGAGATTGAACAGACTAGACCAGCCTGGTTAGTCCTCGGTTCTACCCTAGACTGTTGCCCAACCATACACATACACCAAGCAACCGTGTCCATGAACGATGCTGGCTAAGCAATTTTCATCAAGTTTCCAATTGTCAAAAACTTCAATTATTGCCAAAGAAAAGCACAGGAACTAAGTTTATAACAAAAAGAAGCCTAGGGATCAAACTGAACTCCCCAACTATTGAGTTGTGCTCATTAATACTGAGGTTGCCACCATGCAAACTATAACTGAATGCATCCTGCCTTTTTGTGCTAAATTCTGCACAGAAGGTTTCAGCATACAAAATTATATAGCTTGAGAAAGACTTAAGGTACATAAAGGAGAAGCTATAGCTTGAGCCTCAAGAGAGACAAAGGTACATAAAGGCGAAACTATAGCTTGAGAGAGAGAAAGGTATAAAAAAGGATTACAAGAAGTTTTGATTCTCCCAGGGTAACAAATGGTTAACTAGAAAAGTTGTGTCGACCAACAACTATTTCAATTTTTGTGGAATTCGGTATACAGTGAAGTAGAAAGTCAGTTAATGATGCTAGTATGCTTACTCAGAAAGTCATGAAAATGTAATAAATTGTGTGATCTGTGGTCAGGTTGAACATCTGCCAAAGAAAATCCTATTAACAACATTGACCGGCAAGGCATAGGCTGGGTCTATGGCTTTAATTCATGGATACTCAAGAAGCGAAAGACCTGAAATCACCACCAAGAAAGAAAAACCTTAAGAATTCAATGAGCACCGTATGTCATCAGTTACCATTTGCATTCTTCACCACTATGAACAACCTCATATCCTTCAGGGACGACTTTGAAATTAATTAAATACAATTCAGATCTAACTATATTTTGTCAGGTAACAATTTAAAATCAATGGATGAACAGACATCCATTTCCGCTTTCAGCATGATATCACGAACTCCTATCCTGAATTCACTGCTAATTTAATTTGATAAAGCCGATTCAACAAGGAGGAGAAGGCAAAGGAACACAGAAAAATCCGACTATTACTTACCAGCCACTCCAAAATATGTATGGAAAACGTCCACGGCATCATCTGGTCTGTCAGAAATTCCACCATTTTCAGTGTCCTGAAATAGAAGGCCATAAATGAACATTGTTCCCCCAAACTCAAAATTCAGGTAGTAACTCGAATCCTAAAAGTTTTCAATTCAATCATAGAGGATGCAGTTAAAGAACCTGACAGTCTAAGATGAATTTGATAAGCTTTTCTTTGTCAATCCAGTGAACTCTGTCAATCATAATTAAGCTAGAAAGCACCCACCAGGAGTAGCAGACCTGAAATTATGCAACTAGTTCGGTACATAATTTGACAAAACGGTCCACATATAATAGCTTAATCTCATTTGATACCCACATCAGCAAGTTTTTCAGGGCGGCCATTTAAACCTCCAGATTTGACTTGTCGTTCGCATAACCACCAGCCAAGAAGGTCCTTGTCAATGTGATGAAGTGCACCCGTGATAGCCAGAGCATCCACACAACAAAATACTGCATATGTAACCAAGTAAATCTCCACTGCAGATTGTACTCTAGTTCATAAACTCAAATCAATAAAACAAAGAAGGAAGCCACCTCAATGTTGGGCTTTCTAAGGAAGGGCAGGATTGGGGTGGGTTTGCCTCTAACTTGTGCTTCTACCTTTAGGCTCTTGAACCATTTTTTCATTTGGCATCAAGAAGTCAAAATCCAATTTATGAAAGCTAGAAGTAGATATAGAAGCTCATTCCTCTAGTTTTCGGCTTGTAAGATTGAGGACAATAAAAGTTGAATAAGATAAAAGAGTGGCCTACCAAGGCTAGGTTGATAACCAACATATTTATCTCCATTAAAACAATAAGTAACTATTTTACTTTTAAATCCATTAAGACTTCTCTCTTCCCTTGATTTTTCATACTCCATATCCTCTCATCTTTCTCATATTTCAATCATCTCTCCCTAACAGCGAAGATGGACATACTTTGATGCAGAAAATCGGGAATAACCAAACTTTTGGAAAGGAAAAACCTACTGCATTTAACGGTGGAATAAAGTCCAAGCCAGCTCATTCAGTTTTGAATAAAATCCTCAAAAAGATATCCAGCTTTGCAACCATTTTGCAGTGCACATTTAATTACCAAAGGCCCAGGTTTCCATCTCACTCTAAAACAGTATGCAATATTGGTTAGATAGGACCAAGAATGGAATCCTTCGCCAACATAATTAGGAGATGACCTTTTATATAAGCAAATACATATCTTAGTAAGCACCAATCAGAAATTAGACACCAACGGAAGAGCTTCAGCATAAGGTTATGACATACTTTGCCCTGCATGAGACTCTGCACCAGGAGTGCAACCAAACCTGCCATCCAAAGTTTTGCAACTCACTATATATCTGACAGCCTTTTCCGCATTTATTGAATCCAGCTGTTTTAGTATCGCAAGACAGCATATAGCACAATAAGAGAACCTTCGAAGGGAAACAGGGGTGAAAGGGATGTCAATTATTTAAGAAAGATCCTGAAGCAGAATATAAGTTTTAATTGATCAAAGACAAGGACAAGACACCGAGTATCAACTTCTCCCCATATGTCCCCAGAGAAAGATCCATCTTCATTCTGCAGTGCGCTGATGTCTGAATCATAGTTCAGGCATAACAATGTAGAGCATTTAATGCTGCAGATCATCCAACAATAGCAACTTGGATCTTCATAGAGAGAGCACCCTCATCAATGTTTGACCAGCAATACACACACCATAAAGTAACTGTCATCAAAATTTTATAACATATGAATAGTTAACATAATCTGACCTCTTACATGTAAAACAGAGCCTAAGGTAAGTTTATTACTCTCATGCGAAAACTTAAAATCATAAAATAACACTGAGGAACTTGCATCTATGGTAAGAGTTTGTCAAACTAGGACACTGTATTCCGAAGGATACAATCTGTCACCTTGTTGATGTCAAGAACATCTAACTTGTCAAAGAGGGTCAAAACTTGCACGGCACTGAGCGTATACAGCAGATGCGGATCATGCCCAATGTTTCCACCAAAGCCACCTGAAAAAACAGCCCTAGGTGACATTCGCACTTTGCCCTTTAGAGTGAAGTTATCAAAAAATAAATAAAGCAACACTAATCACCCCTAAGATATGGTCATTATTGTAATAGAGATAATTTGTTAATTACAAGCTAAAATGCTGATCATTCTTTCAAATAAGAACTATTTGATTAGAAAATGTGGAGCAGAGGTTCTGTTAACTGCATGTTTTTCGTGGGTAATCAAGAAAAGAAGCCAAGAGATAAATAACTACGAACCAGACTCGTGCTGCCATTGCAGGATCCACGAAACAACTTCATTTGAATTGACTGTGTCAAGTTTTTGAAAAAGATCTAGAGTGGTCAATCCCCAATATGCTCCATTCAATCTCAAGTGCTCCATAGCCACTGACTCAAAACTATCCTTTTTCTGAGTGCAAGATCAACCCAAAAACTCAAATCAGTAAACTCCAACATGCTGAATGGCAGGTCCAAATAAACCAAGTCATTCCCAAAAAACTGGCAGGAAGTGGACAAGAGAACAAGAAGAGAATTGTAAAAATTTCATACCTACCTTTTCAACAGACAATATGTACTTGACATGTTTTTCACCAGCCAGCTCCCCCATCTGTCAACAAGAGACAACATATCTATGAACGTGGAATCAAACCTTACACATGCCACATAAGATCTCAGAAACTAAAGCACAAAAAGTATTGTCGCGACCCGATTTTTCGGGTTTGCCACCTAAAATTAGGCTAATGGATTGCTAAGCCTAGACTTAGCTCGGGCTCTCCCAAGCCCATACCAACTCGCGATTTAAATATCTAGCATGCAAAAGGGAGTCGCCACTAATCAGTTTACGGTAGGTCGATTAGACACCTAGGTAAAATAACGGGAGAATCATTTTACTTCTACGAACCAGAGATTTTGGGTACGGGGACTTGGTTACACTGGACTATCTAGTGTCCTTTCGGTACCTTTCTTTTTATTTCGAAAAAAAAATGTGTTGCAGGCAGCTTAAATTGATTTTAATTCACTTTCCTAACATGTGAGGCAATCATGCGGGTGCGCATACCACCAATTTAACACTCAGGAAAGCAATAAATAAATTGCAAAACTTACCTCAAAGCAACGAAAGCATCTGCAATATTAAATCAGAATTCACATCAGCAATCCTAGATATGATTTCTAATTAACAAGCAATCACTCAATTTTTGCTTTCACTTTTTTAACAAGGATATAGTCTATATGCAATGCAATGTTTCTAATCTACTATGAAATAATATGGCATGGCAAAATGTCCTAAACTATATGAATGATTAAAAAAAACTGATGATTTTTTAAGGAACATGCAATAATTAAATATGCAATCTAAATTAATCAAAATGACCTAATTCTAATGACGTGCAATTTCTAATTAAATGAACCTAACAATAATGACTAAGTGACGCGCATTTCATGATGACGTGCACATAACTAAAACATGCATGAAATCTATCATAGAGAGTGAAATGAATCTACCCTAAGACAATTTTTATATTTTTCATGAAATTCGAAATTAAGAAAAATGGCAAAAATTATTTAGCTAGATTAAGATTCTATCCAACTTACATTAAGAATTGAGTTAGGTCAAATCTTAATTTAAATTAGGATGTTATCTTAACTTGAAAGTTTCTAATATGTAATGCAATCTATCTCAAAAGATCTATCTAGACCTAAAATCAAACATGCAATTTTATCTAATATGCAATGACGTGCAAAGAATGCCCTAATTCTAATTTTATGAAATTCAAAATTAAAATTAAACATGCAATTCAGATAATAATAGAATAAAAAACTAACATCCTAAATGAATGCACTTTTTCTTTTTTCTTTTTCATGATTCAAAATAAAATCCCTAATCTAATCATGCAAAAAAAAAAGAAGACCTAATCCTAATTCAAACTTTTTTTTGAATTTTTTCCTTTTACGAAAATAAAACTGAGTCAAACACCATGACATCAAATCAAACAAGATAAGATTGATATTCGAAAATTGGCGAACCATATCTCGCGCATGAGATCGGGTTGTCCAATTTTAAAATTAAATCGCGAATCAAATCTCGAGCATGAGATCAGATTGTCGATTTTTGCAAGGGATTGCGAGTCGGATTTCGGGCGCGAAAATCGAACTTACAATCCCTAATTTGAGGGGCACTTTCATGTTGGAATCTCAATTTTAAGACTAATAAAAAAAAAAATTCAAACAAAGAGATAAAATATCAAAACCTAAAACAAGATAAAATAAATCTACCTAATAAACTAAATCTAACAAATCTACCTCAATTTGAATAAAATAAATCTCTACCTAAATTTGAATATTTTCCCAAAATCCAAAGGGTAGAATGGATCAACGATGGAAACTCGACGCGGCTAAGGATGGTGCTCGACGAGGCCGCACGGAACGCCAAGAGAACCTGCAAAAACAAAGAATCCACAGCTGGTATGGTTCGGTGATCAATGAATTCACGACCTTGATGGCTCGCGGGGATGGGACGCTGCAATGGTTAGGCTCGGACAGCAGCCGAGATGGTGGACTCATGGTGATGTAGCCGATGATGAGGTGGGCTCAATTAACGTCAAGGAATCTCCGCGCGACGATGCGAAGCAAAGCCAAGAGTTAGATACCGTGTAATCATCTAAGAAATTTCGCCAAGGCAGCAACTTGGTAAGACTCCAAGATCTGCGTTCGGGAGTCTACTGGTGGCTCAATTGACGCTTGAAGGTCCGAGTGCTTGCTAGAGAAGCCGAGGGCGCTGTTGGGATCGATAACAAATTGCTGTGACGCCGCTTGGAGTCCGTTGATTTGACTTCGTCGAATCAGCACTAGAACTTGCTGCGTTCTGGGCTCCGTTTGACTTATAGTCAACGAACATCTCCCCCTCAATTGCATGGATGTATCAATTGTGCGGCCCTCACCTTTGTTGACTATTGACCTCTGAATATGAGGACTTTCTCTCGTGTAATGGCTCCTTTTGTCTTCTTTACACGTGTTGATTTTGTCGAAGAAGGAAAGGCATGATGAAGATGGGATTTCGTTGATTCCTGAGGACAATTGGTGCGACACTAGTGATGCGGGCAGTGAGATCAACAACTTAGCGCTTCGTCGTCAACGCGGCTAAACTAGAGCAGCAACATCGTCAAGGTTGGGGACAGCGAGCTCAGCATGGCAGGGCTTGCGGCTCGTCGACAAGTTGTCACGGATGATGAGAGCGTGGCGCAGTGACGGCGTGGGTCTCGGCCAAAACTTGGCCAAAAGAACTCCCGTTCTTTCCTCTCTCTTTTCTCCCGTATATCTCTACATGTGGCCGTGTATATCAATATGTGTGGCCTCCTTTTTTTCTGTGGTGTAGCAACCTATTTATAGGTGAGTGGACTAGGGTTTTAGATCAATATCCACGAGGATTTTTTGAACGCAATATTCCTTCACAAATTTTATTCAAGATTGCGATAGAATTTTTCTCTAAATCTGAATCTTGCAAAGATAAATCGCAATGTTTCGTCACATCTGCCCTATCCAAAAAAAGTTCATATCTCGGAAAAATTTAAAATTTTTGTTTTCCCACGAGATAATTTCCGATCATTAAAAATCGAGCTTGGGCCAATTTGTTCGCTTCGCGGGCTTAGTCTGGCCTTTCAATTTGCAACTTAAAATCACCAATTTAAACCTATCCACGGCCAGTCCAATAAATAAATGCGAGACATGCAAACTAAAAATAAATGCACCTAAGTCTAATGCTACGCAAATGAATTATAATATTTTCAAAAAATAAAATTACCCCTAATTACTAAATGGACCGTCAAAATTTAGGTGTCAACAAGTATACAATTACAAAATTTTGTGAGGTCATCAAGGATCATCGCGATCCTATAATTTAACAACAGATTATGTTCAACTTTGTTGATCGACCACCCGCATATTAAAAATGAAAAGTGGGAACGAAGCTCATCTCCATTTCTAATAGGAGAAGATGTGCCCATGCTCAAATTACTCGCATTCCCAATATCTGACTCAAGCGTAAGATACTCTCCAGTTCAAAGAAAGCAGGCCATTTAGACCAACAAGCAAGTTCAACTGAAGCAATTCAACGGACACCCATCAGCAATTACGACTCGAAACCAACTACGACATAACATTTCTGAAATCTCAACTTCACCTTCTTATACTACTATCTATCTTGATTACCACAAGAGATCGCCCTTATTTTCTTGCCACCCGAGCTAGAAACCGCACAACTCCAGGTTAAAGACGATCTAATCAGCAAAAACAGTCGCAACATCAACGAAAATCAATGCAAATTAACTTAAACGGAACGAAAAGAATCAAATTCAAGAACAGAAGCACCCGGCGCGAAGATTCAAAGAGGAAAACACGCAGAAGTTCCCAGAAGACCTTACCACTGGTGAAACGAAGATGTGGGTTCGATTCAGAAACCCGGAAACGCTCTTCGCTCGACTGAAGATTCCGATTCTTCCGACTCCCCTGGAGCGCTGGCTTCCTTTCGTAACGGGCTTCGATCTTCTTGAGGAAAGAAGGTTTTTCCTTATTTCGGAAATCAAAAGCTTAAGAGGCTTTGGGGCTAACAGAATTTGGGCCCATTTGATTGGCTGGATTTTACGGTCTATTATTAGGTAAAAGTATAATATTTTTGTTCGGTCCGCTCAACTAAGTATTTTTCTCAAGAGAGGCCAGTACTGGTTGCATCGAATTTTAATTAAGTTAGATCGAGTTTCGGTATAATTTTCCCGTTCTATGTACCGACATAGTATAGTACAAGCACAACACTAATTTAACCTAACCTTTGATATCACTTCATATTGGAAATTGACACTAAGGGTCTGTTTATTTACAGAGAACATTTTCTTCATTTCTAGTGTTTGGCTCACTTAGGAAAAACGAGTCAACAAAGAAGATTTACATACCAAAACTTTAATTTAGAAAAATTATTTCCTTTTTGAAAGAGCCGAAAAACATATTCCGAAAGATGATTAAGTATTAGCATTTGGACCCGAATCTATTTGCTTGGGCATGGAAACCCTATTGGTTCCTATGTCTTGATATTGAGGACCAAGTCTCCTGACGGTCGAACTCAAGACCTCGGTGCTCTGGCTTGGGCCCTCAACATCCACATCTAGGTCCATCAAGGCGGCGCCCAAACCCTTAGTGCCTATACCTGATACTCCAGCGTCCAAACTCGGGTCCATAAAGGTTGTACTTGGGTCCCTGATGCTCAAGCTCTAGTCTTAACCGTTAGGGCCCAATCCACAAAGACCATGTGTGGGTCCTTGAGCTCGAGTTTTTGGTTAAAAAACATTTATTTTTATAGAAATATTTAAAAAAAAATCAAATTTGTGAATTTTTGAAAGATCTAATTTTTTTTTCTTTTTTTCTTTTTTTTTTTTCCTTCTCTCTTTCTTCTTCCGCTGACACTTGCCTTAACAATAGTTGACAGCTCAATGATCGGCCACAATATGGGCCAGTGAGTTGAAGGCTCAATCGAGGGGGATAAGCTTGGGGTTCATGAGATCTAGGCAAGCTTGTAGCTCACTCAATTTTAGCAAGCTAGGGCTCGACTTAGGTCAGTAAGCTCGTAGCTCACTCGATCTCGATGAGCTCAAGCTTGCTTGTGGCGGTTGCTGACCATTGTCGAGGTTTGATAACAACAAGAAGAAGGAAAAAGAAAATTAAAGAAAAGAAAATAGAAAAAAGAAAAAAAATTAAAAATAAAGGACTTAAAAAATTTGATTTTTTTTTTTGCTTGAGATAAAGGTATGAGATTGAAATCATTTTGTGAATGAGATCCAAACACCAAAAAATGTTTTCGATCGCATATTATTAAATAAAAAAAAAACTAACTATTTTTCTTGAAAAATGATTTTCCAGAAAGTATTTTTCTTTATCATGAAGTTTATTCACAAACAAACGCACCTTAAGAGTTCTTCAACTTTGGCTCAATACGTAGTGTCATCTTTGAACTTTTAGTTTGTTTAGTTTGGTCCTTGAACTATTGCTAAATATTTAGTGCAATCTCTAAATTTTCAATTTCTTCAATCGAGTCTCTCAATTTTCTATAACAAGTTTAATTAAGTCCTTTGGTACTATTCACAAGTTTTCATAATTACACAATTGCTTAGATTTTAAGATATCTTATCATTTCAATCATTTAAAAAAAAATCATTACACTTTTACCTTTTTGGTCTTTGTAAATGTCATAATGATTTCATTAAAGTTAATTTTTAGCTTATGATGTCTATAACAGTAAAAACCTAATTGTTTTATCGAGTTGTTGTTCCTACTGTTTTAAGTCTAAATGTTTTAATAAGGATATGTACAAACGACATTTATATATAGATCTTCATACTTATAACAATCTAAATTTGTTCCTTAATTTGTAGATTGATATAATTTTCAAAAATCCAAATCATGTTCCTAATTTTTAAGATTGATAAAATTTTCAATGTTTTGTGTTTTCTAAAC
Source organism: Eucalyptus pauciflora (assembly GCA_007663325.1). Classification (NCBI taxonomy): domain Eukaryota; kingdom Viridiplantae; phylum Streptophyta; class Magnoliopsida; order Myrtales; family Myrtaceae; genus Eucalyptus; species Eucalyptus pauciflora. Next base: position 957,747 of record VMYD01000045.1, on the reverse strand, counting down.
AATAAGGATGAATATAAGTACAAATATCTATAAATTAATTATTTTCTTTTTTAGATATTCTTATGAAAATACCTAAATGTCAAACTTCAGACATATCAACTTGATGCAACTCTAAATAAAGTTCTACTTGTATACCATGGGGATCACAAGCTAACATTTACTTAAATTGAGCTATCGCAATGGTTATAAAGACAAACAATGGAATCAAAAGATGACATACTTGTTGATATAAGAGAATGATTGAAATGAAAAGACATTCTATAATCCGAATAATAATGTAATTATGAAAACTTATGAATAGCATTAAAGGACTGATTTGACATTATTGGAAAGTTGAGGAATTGATTAAATAAATCAAAAGTTTAGGGACTACATTGAGTATTTAGAAATAATTCAATGACCAATCAAAAGTCCAAATATGACGTTGCATATTTGGCCAAAATTTAGGAATTACTAGCATCATTTTCCCCTTTTAACATCTTTTGAACAAAAGCTATAAAAATAAAAATCTTTTGAACAATGCCCTATCAAATCAAATGATTAGATAATAAAATAGATAAAACTATGAACGCACATAGGGAAACCAACTTCTCCATTGAGCAAGTTAAATAAGAAAGATATGCAGAAGAGTGTAATTGTGTATATTTTAATATATCATAATGAAAATTACATCAGCTTATTTATAGGCTTTATGAGAAATTAAACAAAATAACATATCAATCAAGATATGTACAATCACAAAAAGACCTTTGTCGAATCTTGGGAGATGTAGAAAACTATCAGAATTATTCTTAACATCTCTAACATCCCCCTCAAAGTTGATGTGCATTAAAGATGTCAATTTCAATTTAAATACAAATTTGAATAGTATCCAATGACTAAGATATGGTAGATGAGGCGGCGTCTGGTAGTTGTTCATAGCCAAACTTCCAAATTTAACTAGTCTGAGAGTGACAAGTTTGGTGGCAGTGTTGCTTCTCAAAACCACACATGAAACGTCAAGAAACGGAGGAGAATGGGATGTGGCCTATGTGGCTAGCTTGCGAAACAATAACTAAGCAACACAATCTGTATGGTTAGCTTGAGAAAATAGTTACTAAATGATGTGGCCTCTGCAGTTGGCATCGAAAGAAAAATTGTTGGAAGTTTATTTGTAAAGCAAATTGAGTGTATATTTCCTTGTCCCGCATAGGAAAAGTGGGAGGAAGTAGGCCAGTTAATAAGTATGGAGTTTCTTTAGTCTATCTAAAGAAAAGATTGGATGTGGGCTAGACCCCACCATACCCGCGTGCGGGCGCGCAAATAATTGCGTGATGGCACGATTATTAGGCGCACTTAGCACTTGGCGCACTCGCAGTTCAATTAGCACTAATCCCATTGTTTTTTTTCTTTTATTCCGTATAATTATCTTATTCACTTTAATTAGTTCAAATGTTGTTTGTTGTTTATTGAGAATTTTCAAAAATTATGAAAATTCGAAAATTTATTTATTAAGAAAATAATAAATATTATTTATTATTTATTTTTTATCATTTATTATTTCCAATTTTATTTGTGTCTTTTCAAGATAATCTCTAGCAATGATGCTTGTTCAGTTTGCAACCTTTCCCGAAAGGTTGCATTTCTTCATTTTTCAACTTTTTTTTCGAATAGAGACCTTGGTTCATTTTGGCAACTTCTTTTGAAAGGATACATTTGTTTACTTTGCAATTTTTCATGAAGAGTTGCTTATATTCTTTAAGACCGATTTTATATGTTTGTTTTCTAGAGGAACAAATTGAGATCAATTTTTCGAGTCTTCTTTTCAAAACTACAACTATCTTTCCAATTGTTTCCTAGAGAAACCTTGGAAAAAAAATACTAGAATTGCTATATAGTATTCTAATTTTGAGACTTTGTTATATTATGGAGGATATTTGCCGGTGACCATTAGCAACTTTATGGGGCAAATAAATCCTTAAAAAAAGTGGTGTTCCACCTCAAAGTCTGACTTGATTGCTCTATTGATTCGAATCCACATTTTTCCAACAATTTCAAAGATTTATTTTGTTCAACAATGGAGTCAGAGACAATCAAATTCATGAATCAAGACATGGTCAAACTAGACCGGTTTGATGGGAACAACTTTACTTGTTGGAGGGATAAGATGATGTTCTTACTCACTGCCCTGAAAATTTCCTACATACTAGATCCTAACTTAATGCCTATAGAAGATCCAGAGCCTACTATCGAGGGAGGACAACCAAGTGCAGAAGCCATTAAAAGGATTAATAAAGAGAAGAAGATGAAAGGGGCTAGTGAATACACCTAGAGGGGGGTGAATAGGTGTTTACGAAAATTTTCGCAAGACTTAGAATAATATATTTGATGGATAGTAAAATAAAATTCAGCTATTAAATAAATGAATAGCACGAAAGAGTAAATAAGAGATACATAGATGAGAGAAGATGAACACTGAATTTATAGTGGTTCGGCTTATTCCCAAGCCTACGTGCACTCTTCCGTACTGACAGCCCACTAGCTAGATTTCACTATGAATCAAAAGAGTCGTTACAATATCACGTCCTTGATTCCACAATGTAGAAACTTTGCTACACTTCCTCAAGGTCTCACAAGTATTTAATCTCTCTTTTGAATACAAGTTTCGCTCAGCAGTTGAATCAACAAAGAACAAGGAGCTTCAGACTTTGAAATTTATCTATCACGCACTACCTCGAATAACCAGAGCTTCTCCCTTTTATACTCCTCCATGCCTTTATACCCATTGGCACTTTCCAAAGGAGGTCCTCCATCTAATCGTTGGACGGAATCAATTAAGGAGATCTTCGAGTTATTTAAGGAAAGTAATGATAGCCCATCAATCCTGCTCGCCCATACAATCAGGATCTAAGTTTCCATAAGTAGAACCTTCCAAGTATACCTTGTTGATTAATGAATCTAACTTATTTGTATCAAGATAAAACGAATAAAAAGATCTCGAAATGCTATTTCCAACCGTGAGAGACTTCTTTAACTAATTGAAACAAATCTTTAAATAAATCCTTGATACTGGATAAATCTTCTTCGACGGTCTAGTTACTGTCAATGAGGGCAAACTTTAGACCTTGAAACTGATGGACTTCAGACTTTGACGACAGAGTCTTCAAGTCTTCAGACTAAACTGATGGAAACGTTTTGTCAACTTCAAAATACATAAGGAAGTTTTTTCCAACAGAAGAAACGTGTAGAAGATGAATTACTTTGTTGGGGACATATTCAGAATACACTGTCTGATTGTTGTACAACTTATCTATTGAAATGAAGTTGGCTAGAGAAATTTGGAATGCACTGTAATTCAAATACAAAGCAGATGAGCAAGGTCCAACAAATATCTAATCGCAAAGTATTTTGATTTCGAGTTTATTGATACTAAACCTTTGTTGGAACAAGTCCATGAATTGCAAGTGCTAGTGAATAAAATTCATGCCCTCAAGATTGATATTCCAGAAGCTTTTCAAGTTTAAGCAATTATTGTGAAATTACCTTCAAGTTGGAAAGACTATGGAAAAAGACTAATGCACAAGTCAAAGGACTTTACCTTGGAGCAAATGCAAAAACATCTTCGCATTAGGAAGATTCACGTTTACGTAATAATTTTGTTTTGTACAATTCCAAGGTGAATGCTATGGAAATAAAATGGAAAATTAGCCAGAACTTCAAAGTAAAAAGTGGGCATAAATTTAAGAAAGCACAAAAGAAGAAAAAAATGGTTGCTATTTTGTTTGTGGCAAACAAGGACACTACGCCAAAAATTGCATTAATTACAAGAGCATTTCAAAGGATAAGAACGTTCCGACGGTGAAGGAAGATGCAAATCTGGTTGAAGAAAATTATGTGGCATGATTTCAACCATATTTTCGAATATAAAAATTTCTAAAATTAATGATGTGATGGCTATGGTTTTTCAAATCAACTCTACCATTGTCCAATCTGGTTGGTGGTTAGATTCTGGAGCAATAGTTCATGTGTGTAAGGACAAATACATGTTCAAGCAATTTGAAGAGACTATCGACTCAAATGTTCAAGAGGTCCTAATGGCGAATAATGCTCTTGTAAAGTGTGGCATCCAAGAAATTAAGGGCAAGTCCTAAGGTGCCCTAGAGCTTTTAAATAGGTAATGAATTTACCTATTGGTTTGTGTTTTAGCCTTAATTCTTTCTTAAGGCTTTGTATTTTTGTGCCGTGTGTTTTTAATTTAAACCTAAGGTATTTAATAAGTATAATTTATGTGTTGTCATGTTTGTTATAGATTAATGTTATGGGTTTTTAATTAGGTGTATTTAATTGTTAGTTTTAATTTAAATTAGAAAAGGAAGTTGGATTGGGCCTTAGGCCCAATAGCATGGACTTTAGGCCCATGGATGGAGGGCCTAAAGTGGGCCGTGTGGGCCAAGCCCATGAGGCCCATTGGGTCTTTGTGGCCGCACGAAGAGGGGGAGGGATTCGGATTGCATGCCCCTCCCCAAGTGTCCTAATGCATGGGCCATTTGGCACTCATGCATTAGAGTCCTCCTTGTAATGATTAGGAGGGGGAAAGAGAAAAGCAAAAGGGAGAGAGAGGATGGCCGGATAGGCCATTCGCACAAGTGAGAAGAGAGGGAGAGAAATTGTGAGAGAAAGAGAGAGGAGGAGGCCGAGAGAGAGAGAGGGAGAGGAGGGCTTGCGCGAAGGAGGAGGAGGAGGAGCCGTCCGTCCGCCGCACGCCGCCGTCCATCCGCCGCCTTGTCGCCGTTTCTCCTTGCGTTTGAGGCAAGTTTAGGTTCCATTACTACTCTTGCATGTGTGTTTTGTATGGATGATTGAATTCTTGGGTGTTTGGAAGCTCGAAACCGAAGCTAGGGTGGGTTATTTCGTGATGAACCTTGCTGTTTTCGCATGAACCATTGAAGTCAGAAACTTGTGAGGGCTTGCATGTATGTTTGGAGTTCGATTTTGGCTTGGATCTCTTCATGGAAGTTGTATCTACCACCATGAACTATAACATACTGAAATTTCGTGAAAAATGATGGAGATTTAAGGGGTCAAAGCCTCATGTTTCGGAGACCCTAGATCTGGAACTGTTTTTATGACCTTGTGGTGGATTTGTGTTTGCATGTTGCTTTTTACTATGAATCTCTCTTCGATTTCTTCATGAGACTTGTAGATAATATCTTAAGGATGAACATACTAAAGTTTGAAGCAAAAAGAACAAGTTTAGACTAGGAAACCAACCTGATCTTGAAGACGATGAAACTGGAGTCGCGAGGTGTGATACCCGAGAATCCGTGGAACCATTTGGAGGTCTTTCTTTGGTTTTTTGGCCTAAGTTCCTTCATAAAAGTTGTAGGGGATCATTATAAGTATAACATATCCAAATTTCAGAGAAAACGAAGAAGTATAGGTAGGTCAGATCTCCATATTTCGGACATAGTCCCCTGTGCGTTTCGGTAACCTGACCAGAAGCTTCGTGGATCTGTAAAATTTATCTATAATGATTTTGGCTTAGGTTCCTTCATGAAAAGTCTATTTTAATGTCTTAACTATAACCTGGTGAAATTTTATAATTTTCTGAGGTTTTATGGGTATTTTAATCTATTTACATAGAAAACTGTGCGTTCTGCCCTTATCCGAAATTCAATATGGAAATTGTGAAAATAGTGTTTATTGTGTAGAAATTGATTGGCCATGCTTTTCTGTGGTAAAATCACTATTTTATGGCATTACAATATTATGTGTTTTGATTTCATGAATTTGTGATTTTTGTGATTAATTAATTAATTAATTGCAAAGTAGAATTAAATTGGGATTTAAATAAATTCCAAATGCAATTGGCAAGTACCTTGTTTTGAGTGGCATGTGGACCTAATTGCTATGGGGGAATGCATCTATTGCATGTATGTATGATTGCTTGATGATACATATATAAGGACAAAGGTGATCTTGTTTTGCCATTATATCATGTGCATGATGAATTGAGACATAATTGGCAATGTGATCCATGGTAATTGTTGGGGGAGGATGTTAATTCCCGGAATGTATAGAGATACATGGTCCGATGGCCCTGGGAGTATCAGGATGCCCGGAATGAGATGGGTGCCGGAAGCCTCGGAGGTCTTTGCCCGAGATGCGGGGGTGCCGGATGCCCGGTGGTCATGATTGGCATAATTCCGGAGGGTCTTCGCAAGGCCCGAATAGGGTGCGAGTGTAAAGTATGGGATGGATGATCCCAAGAAAGGGTGATGTGATGATCAATTGAGAACTAAAGTGGAAATTAAATCATGCATATGTGATATGATGTGATGATAATCACTTATGATATAGTGACATGATGACATGATGATGACATGCATGTGTACTATGGCATGATGATGACATGCATGTGTACTATGGCATGATGATGACATGCATGTGTACTATGGTATGATGATGATCATTTGTGATTGATGCTATGTACGTATTACGATTTTGATGATGAGGCATGATGGCATGTACATGGCTTTGAGGTAAGTACACTACAATGTATGAATGACATGTGTATTGGAACTGTTGTATTGTTTAAATGCATTGAGTGTTGATTGGATCTCTTTACTTGTTGAGTGGTTGTACTCACCCCTTTTGGGGACCGACATTTCAGATTAGTACGATGCCTCTCCCTATCGTTACACGGGGAGTGTTTTACGGCCTTCCATCTGACGTGGAGGTCGAGTTGACCGAGATAGACTGTCCCACCCTGCCGGGACTGACCTTTATACGTGTGCGTGCGATCGTATCTTATGACGTGGGCCTATCTGGAGGCCCAGTCATCCAGGAGTACATCTCCGTCCACATCCGCCGCGATGGTGTCATGATGGGGATGCTGCCACCTCCACCGCCTGACGCACCGGGATGGGTGTGACGGCCTGCGCACGTGGAGTTGGGGTTAGCAACTTTTTGGATGGCCGCCACGAGTAGTCCGAAGGGAGATCGTTACACGTCGCATTTTTGAGGGTCGTGTGTCTCTTTTGAGGTTGAAGGCCGAGCATAGATGAGTCTTGGCCTACGCTTTTGTACCGACCTGTGTTGCCCTTCGTAATTATATATGTAAATAAAAGTGGTTCGGCCTCGTGCTTTCGTTCAATCAAAGATAGTTGGTGTGCATTGTGTTGTCGTGAGGGAAGCGAAGTGTTGGTGAGACTCGCCTCTTATTTCCGCTATAAGCTGCGCAAAATCCTTAAAGCCTTTTAAAGGAAAAGAAAAGAAAAAATTTTACGCCTAAGCGTCGGCTTGAATCTTTCTTCTATCGTTGTATATTTTGTTCTTGTCTTGTTTTCTTTCGCTTGGTATCTGTGGCGACCCTACCGGGTTTTGGGGGTGCCACAGCGGTTGGTATCAGAGCATAAGGTTTATGCTTGGAGTGATAAGGAGACCTCATTTAGCAAATGAGGGACGTTTTGACAATGCACACCATAGGATGTAAAACGGAATAATTGAATAACGGGTGATGAGTATTCGCCCGTAGATCCTTGGTAGTTGTTTTAGGTTGCTAGTAACATGTGTATGTTACTTTAGTAGTGGTAGTGGTTGCTAAGAATGGAGGCAGTGAGTCTCAGATTGTTCCTGAGGCAAATGCTTGGAACTGCAGGAAAGCTATGGTACGGTTTGGAAGTCAACGTCCACAGAGGGCTGAAGCCTCTGCTTCAAGGGCTGAACCCCGAATGAAGGATATCCTGCAAGCATTGGCCAACATTGGAAATCTGATGGAAAGGCAGGCGCAGCAACAACCTGGAGCTGAACGCCGTACTCAGGGACTTGTGGAACAATTTTTGAAGCTGAAGCCACCCAAGTTCAGTGGCATGGGAAGTCCTGAGGAGGCGGAGCATTGGATTGATGGTATGGAGAGAATTTTCCGGTTGTTGGACTGCACTGATGTTGAGAAAATAACTTTGGCAGAGTACCAGCTGGAGGGAAATGAAAAGTTTTGGTGGAGAGCTTCGAGGGATACGATCTTTCCACCAGGTATTGATATAAACTGGATGAGTTTGTCAGGGCTTTCAATAGAAAGCATTTTTCTGACTGTACCAAGGATAAGAAAATCACAGAATTTGTTCAGCTAGAACAAAAGGAGCGGACAGTGGACCAGTATGAGGCTAGATTTTCTGAACTATCTAGGTATGCTCCTAGACTGATTGAGGATCAGGAGGAAAAAGCTAAGAGATTTCTGAAATGGTTGAGAACTGACATTAGAAAGCAACTAGTGCCTTTGAATATGAGGGATTACAATGAGATCTATGAAAGGGCACAGTTGGTGGAGCAGGAGCTGATAAGAGAGCGGTCTGAGTTTAAGAAACCGTGGGTTTCCAATGATGTGAGAAGGGGTAAGAGACCCTATTCTGGTCAAGGTCAGACTTGGGATGTGAGGAAGAAGAGTAATTTTGGAAACTCTGGGGGAGCAAAGAGTGGTCTGAATATAGGGAAAGTGCCCTATCAGCCTGGTGTTTGTCAGAGGTGCAATGGAAGGCACGGCCCAGGATCTTGTAATGGGCAACAGAAGTGCTTTGGTTGTGGACAAGTGGGCCATCTAAGGCGAAATTGCCCACAAGAAAGGTCGCAGGTGAGTGCTGGCTCAGTGCGACAGGGATATCAGAGTGCTGTCAAATCAAATTCACAAGGGAATTCTCGGAGGCCACCAGCTCAAGGAAGGGTGTATGCGGTCACTCAAGAGGAAGCGAAAGCTTCCAACAACGTCATCTCAGGTACAATCTACATAAATGGCAAGAAGGCTTATGCATTGTTTGATACGGGTGCTACGCATTCTTTCATGTCTGACAGATATAGATTGTTGAGTGAAATTGAAACGACTTTTCTTGGAATTCCTCTTTGTGTTTCTACGCCTTTAGAGGATGCGGTGCTGTCTACGTTGGTGTGTACGAATTGTAAGATAACTGTAGGAGAAAGGGACACGGAAATAGACTTAGTCGTGATGGCCATGTATGACTTTGATGTTGTCCTAGGAATGGATTGGCTTTGTAAGTATCGGGCTAGAATGGATTGTTTTAGAAGAGTAATCCAATTCGTTTTACCCGACCAGTCCAGTTGTGAGTTTTTAGGTGGTCAGACCCACCTATCAGTAGCACTTATTTCTGCGATAGAGGCTAATGTGTTACTTAGCAAGGGATGTCAAGGGTACCTAGCAATAGTTAAAGATTGTGCCAAGGAAGAGCTGAGACTTGATGAAATTCAAGTAGTAAATGAGTTTTCAGATGTATTTCCCGAGGAATTGCCTGGATTACCTCCGGAAAGAGAAGTTGAGTTTGAAATAGAACTGATGCCTGGAACGGGACCAATATCGAAAGCCCCATACAGAATGGCCCTAGTGGAGCTAAAAGAGTTGAAAGTGCAACTACAAGAGTTGCTTGACAAAGGATTCATTAGGCCAAGTGCTTCACCTTGGGGTGCACCAGTTCTGTTTGTGAAAAAGAAGGATGGGTCGATGCGCTTATGCATTGACTATAGGCAATTAAATCAAGTGACTGTTAAAAACAAGTATCCTCTACCTAGAATTGATGATCTATTTGACCAACTTCAGGGAAGTTCAGTTTTCTCTAAGATTGACTTAAGATCAGGATACCATCAGCTAAAGATTAAGAAGGAAGACATTCCTAAGACTGCCTTTAGGACTCATTATGGACACTACGAGTTCCTTGTTATGCCTTTTGGATTGACGAATGCACCTGCAGCGTTCATGGATCTAATGAACAGAGTATTTAAGTCCTATTTGGATCAGTTTGTGATTGTTTTTATCGACGATATCTTGGTGTATTCAAAAGGACCAAAGGAACATGAGCAACACTTAAGGTTAGTTTTGCAGACTTTGAGGGACCATCAGTTATATGCCAAATTCAGCAAGTGTGAATTTTGGTTGGACCAGATAACATTTTTAGGACATGTGGTGTCAGGAGGAGGAATTGCAGTGGATCCGGCAAAAGTGGAAATGGTAATAAATTGGCCGAGACCGACCACGCCCACCGAGATACGAAGTTTCTTAGGATTGGCCGGTTATTACCGAAGGTTTATTGAAGGATTTTCTAGATTGGCAGGTCCGTTAACTAAGTTAACTCGGAAGAATGCGAAATATGAATGGAGTGGGGATTGTGAAAGGAACTTTCAAGAACTTAAAAGGAAGTTAACCATAGCTCCAGTTTTGACCATACCCTATGGACCGGATGGTTTTACAGTATACAGTGATGCATCTCACAAAGGATTGGGATGTGTTTTGATGCACCATGGCAAGGTCATAGCCTATGCATCTAGGCAACTGAAACCCCATGAGTTAAATTACCCCACACATGATTTGGAATTGGCAGCTATAGTGTTTGCCTTGAAGATATGGAGGCATTACCTATATGGGGAAAAGTTTGAAATTTATATGGACCATAAGAGCTTGAAATATCTATTCTCGCAAAAAGAGTTGAACATGAGACAAAGAAGGTGGATGGAATTGTTAAAAGATTATGATTGTGAGATATGATATCATCCAGGGAAGGCGAATAGGGTAGCAGATGCCCTTAGCCGTAAGTCAGCCATGGAGATGGCCAGTTTAAGAATAGCAGAGTGGAGTTTATTAAAGTCTGTAGCAGATTCGGAGTTTAAGTTGAAGGTGGATAATCTTACTGGTATGCTTAAAGCCTTAAGGATCGAGCCGGAAATCATCCAGAGAATCAAGACCCTGCAAAAGTCTGATCCAGAGATTTTGAAAGTGAAGGAAGCGATGTCCCTAGGAAAGAGACCAGAATTTCAAATTTTTGAAGATGGGACAATAAGATGCCAAGGACGACTTTGTGTGCCCGACGACGAAGAAGTAAAGAAAGAGATTTTGTCAGAGGCACATAAGAGCAAGTATAGTATCCATCCAGGTAGTATGAAAATGTATAGAAATTTACGTCAACAGTTTTGGTGGAATGGTATGAAAATGGATACAGCCAAGTATGTTTCTCAATGTTTAACGTGCCAGCAAGTAAAGGCAGAACATCGTAAGCCAGCAGGACTTTTGAGACCATTAGATATACCAGAGTGGAAGTGTTCATTAGATATCCCGACACCAAGTGGAGTTTAAGTTTAATTCTACTTTGCAATTAATTAATTAATTAATCACAAAAATCACAAATGTGGTCGATTGGTGTCGGCTGATTAAAGAGGGATTTTTCAGTCCCGATTGGTGTCGGCTGATTAATTTCACAAAAAAACTATAAGAAATCATCCATAAACATGAAAGGGGTCGGGAAAAACATGAACGGGGCTATGATACAAATGTTGGGATTGTCGGATTCCCAAAATCGGATTTGACACTAAATCGAACCTCTAAACTTGTGCGGAAGACGAGCCCGGGAAAAAACACATGTATCACCGATCTTAAGGCACATCACAGAATTGAACGTACCTTGTTAGCCACAGATTAAACACCAACGCCGATTTGAGGAAGAGAATCTGATCCCGTGTGATCCGATGATGTTAGTTTGCCTTGAAGAGAAGATGGGTGTCGCCTCTTGCGCACTGTTCTTTCCTTTGGAAAGTGTTTGAGGGAGAGAGAGGAGGAACGTACGTTATGCCAAAAGGTGCGTTCCTCCCTCTTTATTTCCCCTTATATATGTTCCCTCCAAAAAGAAACGTGTCCCTTCATCATATTCCTTCATCCATGGGCCCCAATCTTGTGAGCCGGGCTTTTAGGTCCAACATGGGCGGACTGGCCAACTTAGGCCCATCACCATAATATAATAAAACCATCAACATCCATCTTAGAAAAGTTAGAGATTAATTTAGATAAAAAAAATTCAAAAATTATATTAAACACCAAGAAAAAGTTTGAGACTATTGTAACCCTTTTCTTTAGTTAGGAGATGATTTGTATTATCTGCCCCCAACATGAAGAGACCCTGAAAGACATGATACGATCTCCATATCCAATGGCAAATCCCACCATGATTGAATCAATCATAGAGTTAATGGTGCGCACGAGCCAAAGCAAATGACAGCGATGCCGCACCTTTCTCCTTCTCTTTACTCTTTCATTATGATGATCAAATCATGATGATCGTCTGACTTAAAAAATGTGAATTATATTTTCATGGCCGAACTGATGCGGTTCCTCACTTTCTTAATGGAAAATACTTCCGAAAGAAATGATGTTATACAGTTGAAACGATGAAAGCAAGGATAACTCGATCACAAAAATGGGTACAGACGCAAACATGCTCACTTGCGTAAATTCCGAACAGAAAGAAGAAGAAGAAAGATCTCTCATATTTCTTTCATTAATTCAAACAAATAAGATGCTTTGCAAGAGAACGAAATGTACATATTAATCTAGAAAACCCTAAAATCTGGTGAATATTTTCTAGAATTACAATTAACTTTTTTCCTCATATTTTCTGTATTTTAGAAATTTCGAATATAAGGTGATTTATTTCAACTTTTTAGTAACTATCTAATTAGATATTTTTGCACCATGGGAACTATGTGGTATGATTTTCATTTGTCTAGGGTGCGTTTGTCTTATAGAAAATCAATGATTTCAAAAATATTTTTTTCTAAGGACTGATTATTTATATTCCTGAAAATAATTAGTCAATAGAAAATTATTTTCACTATAAAAAAAGCTCTGTACCTAAACATTTTTGTTGATAACGAACATATTTGAGTTATTTTTCTTTTGATGTTATAAACTAAACTCATAAGTAGGAGACACGTAAGAGGTCAATGACTCTATATGGAAGGAAGGCTTCTTTCAATATGCATCAAAATCTGATTTTTTTCGAAAGTACTGAACGATTCTATTTGTTTTACTGAGTTTCTTGTTTTTCTTTGGGCAATAATTTTTTCATATTAATGATTCCGACATAGTATATTCACGATAATATACTTATTGTACCGGAACAGCGATAGACTATTAGAAAAAGCATTTGAAACCCACGTCCACTCTCTCAAAAACCGACAATTTTCGATGCAATTCTTGCATTAATTATCATTATAATCCTTTTCTCTTAAGATCTTTCTCTGTCTATATTAAATGAAATGATCACGTTGCTTCACAGAGAGAGAGAGAGAGAGATGAAAAGCACGAAGCTAATACTCCTCCATCCCACAATCCAAAAGCAATCATCTTCAAACACCAATCGCTTGTAGCTCATCTTCATCATCACCTTCTTCACCACTGCCTTCACTCTAACCCTAATCACCACCACCACGACAACCAACCCCACAGCTACAAGCATTGCCACTGGCTCTGCTGCCTCTTCAGTCCCGCTTCCACTTTGTATATCGCACGCCCTCCTCCACTATGCCGTCACTACCAACTCCACCCACATGACGTCCACTGAGCTAGCCACCATAACCTCCGCCATTGCCAGCTGCACCGCCCCCACCTCCCACTGCAACCACCTCGTTTTCGGCCTCACCCACAAGGCCCTCTTGTACAAAGTCCTCAACTTCGACAGCTGCATCATCTTTCTAGACAAGAACGAGAACATTGTCCTGCGGTTTGAGCAGCAACACCCAGGAATCGAGGCCTATGATGTGCATTATGGGACGAGGGTTGACGAGATTAAGACGCTGCTTGAGTTGGCTAGAGGCGAATTCCGTGGTGATTGCCGGACAGTGCAGAACCTGCTCTTCTCAGATTGGAAGCTCGCGTTGAACAGCTTGCTCAACCACGTGTATGAATTGAGTTGGGAAGTGAAATTGACCGATAGTCTGAGCGGATTCCACAAGGCAGCACAAGGGAGGATGTTGGCGATATTCACCGTGGCTGTGCTGGCAAGGAGCAAGATGGGCGGCGCTGCGGAGACGCACATATTCGTGCTTGTCTTCAACAGGGAGGCGGAGAGTTTATAACGACCAGTTCTTGTGCAGGAACAACTCGGTTGGTAAGCTTGGGCATTTTGTTGTGGAGAGAGCGAGCGATGAGAGATTAATGACTGAGTTTTGTAGGGCTTCGGCTTCGGCCAATTCATCTTTGTCAACATCAATAGCGCAATTGAAAGATTCACAGGTAGCTGATAAAGAAAATGATGATTCAGTCAACATCAATGGCGTTACTAATATTTTTCTCCTCTCTTTTAGATGACGACTAATGACCATAAGAATTAATAAACAGACATAAGAATCGCAAAAAGCATATAAAACTTCGTTGGGAAAATAAAAATTGTTCCTATTTTCAATGCAAGCTTGCTTTGGAGATCTATACAAGCTGGTTTTGATTCCTTTTTCGTCGAGTTGAAATTGGCACTTTGAATTTCTTCCTAAAAATTGAAATAAGCAAAATGGACTTATTATATCAAATTATATACTTGATAAAAAAAGACTTACCTTTACCAAAGAAAATAATCAAACGCAATAACTCGAGCCATTCAAGAACTATTTACCGTAGAGGCCGTAGCGTTTTGGGCCTTTTATTTTATTTTTCATTTGCACTTTTGATTTTAAGTAGATTTTGGGCCTATTTTTTGTTTGGTTTAACATTGGAACTTGGTACTTTTTCACTTTTGGGCTTTTGAAACTTAAATGGTTTGAAGCTGAAACCTCAACTAGCTTCATATTTGGGGGCGTAAATGTCGTTAAATATATATATATATATATATATATATATATATATATATATTTATCTTTTTTCTTTATATTCAAACGTAACTCTATTTTTTACCTGGACTTCTTCTTTTTCAAAATATTTAAACCCTAACAATGCAATTCCTAAATACCCACTCACGGCCATTCTTCCGCTAGCAATGCCTGTAAGAACTATTGTGGTCTGCATGATAGTAGTTATGAAAAGTTATGACTCTAATGAAAGGCTACAATCCTCATTGAGAAGTTACTGTTCTTCCGAAGAGATGCAATTCTCATGGAAGCTAAAAAGCGCTTTGGTAGAAGACATCTATTGATAACATGTATAAATAAAAGTCAGGTCCTCTCTCCACCCACAACATGAAAAATAACGCTATATTTTACCCTCCATCAAATAAAA
The DNA here is from genome assembly GCA_007663325.1 of Eucalyptus pauciflora. Lineage (NCBI taxonomy): Eukaryota > Viridiplantae > Streptophyta > Magnoliopsida > Myrtales > Myrtaceae > Eucalyptus > Eucalyptus pauciflora. Next base: position 942,734 of record VMYD01000045.1, on the reverse strand, counting down.
TACGTTAAAGAAAAGTGTGGGTTAAGGGAGAAAAGTCAGATTTCTTAATCTTTTCGATTTTTCCGCGACAAATACTTTCAAGGGTATTGTTATGGATAAAAATATGTCTTTATCCCCCTTATCATGAAAAGCATGAAGATCAAATATCTCCTATTTTGTATTTCCGCATAAAAGAATTACGTTATTGCTTACCGTTGGTATCAAAATATGGTTTACGATCTCATAATTTTTCCACTTATTGAGATATTATGATTTATGAATGAAGATTCGTCAAACGATGATGGTTTTTTTTTTTTTTGGTTATTTGCCTGTTATAGAAATGTTTTTGAATAGGTTTTGTCAGAGGAAATCCAAATGATGTAAGGGGCAGCAGAAATGGGGTGAAAATGAAGAAAAAGGATGAATAGGTGTGGAGGGGAAGAAGGTGCGTGTAATACACGTGCCCCACGTGCCACCACGCACACTGGAGGGTTGAGTGCGTGGAATCCATGTGCATTGGAGTTAGGTGCGTTTTTCGCACTTGCAAAGCACACACCTGCGATCGACCCAAAAAAAAAAAAGAAAAAAAAAAGCACACACCTGCGCAGTAATAAAGGCGCATGCATGCTACCTTTCGCTTTTACATATCTACCTCTCTAACTGTTGTTATGATCCTACCCCTCCATGCATAATTACGATTCTACCCTCCATAATGGTTATTTATGTTTCTGCCCTTCTCTACGATGGATAATTACAATTGTGTCCTGACTAATTATTTACCCTTTTGTCTTTAGATGTTAAATTTACAATTTTGACCCTTTGGAATTATGATTTTACAGTTTTACCCTTATGTTGAATTACAGTTTTTCCTTTGGATGCAATTTGGTGAATGTTTGTGCTTTACAGTATTAAAAATTCAATGAAGAATGGTTTGTTAGTCACCAAAGTGGCCAAACTTTAAGGTCCTTTGAATTTTTGATATTATAAATTGTTTTATTCAATTACCCATGATTAATTGATGCTATAACTGAAATTGATATATTACATATCCTTATTGATGTCATGGGTATATTGAAGTTCATTTATTATGAGAACTTAGGAATTAACACAAAGATTAATCAATTTATTATAATTTATGGATATAATAGTTGGTAATTAATATGTCTTGTTAAATTTGTTTGTATATCCAAAGATAGAAAATAAATTTTAATAAGATGTATTGATAATTACCAAATAAAAGTTATCAGCATCATTATGTTTTAACGTATGTTTGTATATCATAGGATCGCCCAAAAAAAGAACTATAATGTACATGTATTGTTTAGTTTGAATATGATTAGGTGATATTCTCAAAACATTAATGTATAAATATTTCTTTGCATATTTGCAGTATCTGTACTTGTTTCTCTTCATTCGCATGCTTTGTTTGTTCTTTCATTCAATGGAACGAATTTCTCTAATTGGAGTGAACAAGTCTAGTTTCACTTAAGTGTCATGGACCTTAATTTAGTACTTCAAGTTAAGAAACTAGCTGCTATTACTAATGAAAGTAACAATGATGAAATGTCTTTCCATAAAGCCTGGGAAAGATTGAACAAACTACGCTTAATGTTCACACGAATGACAATTGTAAACAACTTAAAGATTACTCTTCCCAAAACCGAGAGTGCTAAGGAATTTATTAAATTTGTAGAAGATCATTCTTAGACTGTTGCTAAGTCACTTGTTGGTACATTAGTAAGTACTTTAACCACCATGAAGTATGATGGTTCGCGTGCCATGCATAAGCATGTTCTGGAGATGACGAACTTAGTAGCAAAATTAAGGACCTTGGGAATGAATGTGGAATAATACTTTTAGTACAGTTCATACTTAATTTCTTGCCTCATGAATAATATGGGCCATTTTCAGATGAATTACAACAATATTAAAGACAACTGGAATGTAATTAAATTGGCCAGTATACTTGTTTATGAGGAAACAAGGATAAAGAATAAAAAGGCTTATTCCATTAATTTCTAAAGTCATAAAGAAATTGAAAAGAATTCTCACAGGAAAGGTAGAAGGAGTAAGAAGAAAGGATTACACATCTTGAATGAATCTTCTAAAGCTTCTCAAACCCACAAGAAGTAATACAATCTTATTAAGTTTTATAATAAAGTTGGACACATGAAGAAAGATTGCCTGAAGCGTAAAGTTTAGTTCAAAAAGAAAGGTAAGCCTTGTATTTTAATATGTTTTGAATCAAACTTTACTCATAATACTTGGTGGATTGGTTGTGGTACCATCACTCATGTGTCAAATATGATATAGGGATTTTTTACGATCTAAACCATAAAGTCAAATGAAAGCTATGTGATTACGGAGAATAGAAACAAAGCTCATATTGAAGGTATTGGCACTAATCATTTGATCCTAGATATTATGCATTATTTGGATTTGTTTCAAACCCTTTATGTATGTACATTTGTCTACAATCTAGTTTCTTTGCCAAAACTTAACGTAATGGGACTTTCTTGTAGGTTTGGTTCTAGATCTTTCAGTGTATTTAAAAATGATAATTTTATTGGGAATGAAACTTTATGTGATGATCTCTATAAATTTAAACTTAATAATGCTTTTGTTAAGACATTAATGACCTTGCATCATAATTTTGGCACTATATGAGGTTTACTTAATGAGAATTTTGCTTGCTTATGGTATAAGCATTTAGGTCATATATCTAAGGGAAGAATGTAAAAATTAGTGAAATATGAAATTATTCTAATACGAATTTTACTGACCTTGGATTGTGCATTGATTGTATTAAAGGTAAACAAACAAAACACACTAAGAAAGGTGTCGTGAGAAGCACATAGCTTCTTGAAATTATAAATACTAATATATTTAGTCCTTTTGATGTTTCATCTTTTGGTAGAGAAAGCTATTTTATCACCTTTATTGATGATTTTTCATGTTATGGTTACATTTATCTATTGCATAATAAATCTTAATTGGTTGATGTACTTGAGATGTATATTAAAGAGGTGGGGAGGCAATTAGATAAAAATGTGAAAATAATAAGGTTGGTTAGAGGTGGCGAATATTATGAAAAATGTAATGAATTGGGATAATGTCCTAGTCCATTTGCTAAATTATTTGAAAAACATGGCATTTACTATCATCAAGTACAACAAATGAATGATCAAACACTTTATGATGAAGATGTCAATATTGAACCTACAGTAGTTGAGCCACAAGAAAGAGCATTAAGAAAATCTCAACTAAAAAGGAGGTCGGCTATTTTTAATGATTACGTGGTTTATCTACAAAAGTCGGAAATTGACTTAGGAATTGGAAATGATCTAGGTTCATTTTCACAAACCAGAGAATGCAAAGATTCTAACGAGTAGTTTAATGCCATGATATAAAAATTAAAATCTATGCATCAAAATCAAGTTTAAGAACTTATTTAATTGCCTAAAGGATGTAAAAGGGTAAATGGGTCCATAAGACCAAACATGACTCAGAAGGTGATATCAAACGAGATGAAGCCAAATTTGTTACCAAAGGTTTTACTTAAAAAGAAGGCATTGATTATAAGAAGACATTTTCACCAATCTCCAAGAAAGACTCACTTAGAATCATTATGCCATTGGTGGCTCATTATGAATTTGAGTTACACCAAATGAATGTCAAAATCACATTTCTTAATGGGAATTTAAAGGAAGAGGTTTATATGGACCAAAACGAAGGCTCTTCAGTTCAAGGAAAGGAACATGTGGTGTTTAACTTAAAGAAATCAACATATGGACTTAAACAAACTTGGACAATGGTATCTTAAATTTAATGATAGAACTTCATATGGATTGAAGGAAAACACTGTTGATTGATGTATATATATGAAGGTCAGTGGGAGCAAGTTTATTTTTTTTAGTTCTATATGTTGACGACATTTTTTAAATGAATAATGATTCTCTTATTGATGTGGTTAAAGACCTTTATTGCATGATTTATGTAAAATATTTTCTTTTCCAATAGAGTAGCCTTTTTTTTAGGGTAGTCATGGACAATATCTTTTATGAAGTTGCATATGCAACTTGTTATTTGCAGTAAATTTATATTTTGAGGATAATTTTCTTTTCATTGATGATTCTATGAAAATTCGGACACAGTTAGAATTGACAAAAACGATGTATTTGCGAATGGTTTGAATGGATTTTCTTATAATGCCATTACAAAAGGGTCGGCAACACCTTCTGGGATGTCGCAAGCAAATGACCAAAACGAAAGTATGACGAGCGAGGGTTGTCCCAAGCCCAAAGTAAATCAGGGCATGACATCCCTACTTGGTTGGTATCAGAGCACGGTTATTACCAGGATTGATAAGGCGCATTAAGACCTTGGGATAGTTAGATGGGGATGCTTTTACGATGCATGTGATTGTTGATCGTCTTATTGATTTATGATTCTAAATTCCTAACAGTGTTGTTGGGATTATGGAATCAGTTGTTTTAGCGTTGTAAGGCGAGTTTGGTTGAATTCAAGGATGTAGTAGAGAAGGGCAACTCCAAAGCAAGCTAATGCCCAAGGAAGGGTGTGAAAGGATCCCCAATTTGGTGGGATTCTACAAGCCCTAGAAACCATTGGGAACTTGATGGGACAGCATGCTCAATAATAGGCTACTGCTTTTGCTACTCACAATGATGACTCGTTAGTTGGAATCGGGAATTAAAGGTTAGTGGAGCAATTTATTAAGTTGAAGCCACCCCAGTTCGTAGGAAAGGGTGATCTTGAGGTCCCTGCCTCGTGGATAAAGACCTGGAGAAGGCCTTCGCCTTGCTAAAGTGTATTGAGGAAGGAAAAGGTGACCTTGGCGGTTTACTAGCTATAGGGGAATGCTATTGATTGGTGGGAGACCACTCGGGGAAGAGTTTTTCCTGAAGGTACCATCTCGACTTGGGCTCGTTCGTCGAAGCATTTAATAGAAAATACTTCTGAGTGTGCCCGAGAGCTGAAGATGTCTAAATTCTTGTGACTTCGCCAGAACCAACTATCCATCGACTAGTATGAGGCCAAGTTTGTTGAATGGTTAAAGTATCCTCTAAGGATGGTTGAGGATCCTTTGGATCGAGCTTAGAGATTCTAGGTGGGATTAAAGCCGGGAATTCGCAATCAGTTAGTGCCCTTAAACTTAAAGATTACGACGAGCTTTATGAGAGAGCTCAACTAATCGAGAGGGACATATTTAAGTGAGCAACCACATCGAGATTGCAGCTTGCTGCTAACAGGGATAGTCATCGGTTCGGGAAAAGGCCGATGGCAGGAGAAAAACACATTTTCCCTACCAATAAGAAGAACAACAATGGAAAGTTGGTGCATAATCAGAACCATGGCTACCGAATTTGTGGCAAGTTTCATGAATCTGCATCGTGCGGTGGCCAGGCAGGAGCATGCTTTGGATGTGAGCAACAGGGCAATCATGTAAAGAATTGCTGGCGACAACCTGTGAGCGTAACCACAACCACTACTCATGGGACAACAATCGAGAGTCATGCCTTAGGACAATTCTAACCGACCCCCTGGTCAGGGTAAGGTGTACACAGTGACTAAAGAAGAAGCCAAGGATTTTGTGGCCGTAATTACAGGTATAGTCTCCTTACACCAGCATGCTGCATACGCTTTGTTTGATACGAGGACAACGCATTCATTTGTAGCTGATCAATTCATTACATTAGCCGAGTTAGAAATGAAACTGTTGGAAACGGTCCTTAGTATCTCCATCCTTATGAATGATAAGGTGCTATCTGTTTTTAGCTGTCAAGGGTGCGAAATAATTATTAGTGGGTGAAAAGAGTCAATAGATCTAGTTGTCTTGCTATGTGTGATTTTGATGTTATAATTGGAATGGATTGACTCAACAAGTAGCGAGCCATAGTGGAGTTCTTCAGTAAGGTTGTCACGACCCGAACTCCATCTCCAAGGTCTTGAGCGGCAAGGGTTATTTTTGCAATGTCCTAGGCTCGTCGATGTCCCAATTCTTTTTATCTTATTACCATGAACATGCGAAAACGTGAACAAACAACTCCTCAGACAAATAATAGCTGGAAGACTAGGGCATACATGACACATAACACACTAGTTTATATTATAATAGCACTTTTACAAGTCCTTGCTCTATGGGCCCTCTTTTCTTTTTACATCACACTATAAGTTTCTACATAGGCCAAGGGAATTCTTATCTTCTCAAGTATGACTGCAGCTCATAAAACTGACGTGAGACTTCAATGCCTATAAAACTGAAGGATGATGGAGTGACTCTTGGAACTCAATAAGCAAAATTCATAGTTCTCTACTAGGAAAACTTCTTATCATCAAAGCCTAGCAAGTACAACACTCGCAAATAGTGTTGATGACAGATCAATAGCAAATTACTTGTCATGCCTTGACCAAATACATGACGTCGAGGTAAAATACCTTCAGCTTAACAATGAACACATCAACAAATCATGCTTATGCATAATCGACACTCATGCAAATTCATTTACTGTCGTTCTGGCTTGACTAGGCCCTCCCAACTCGACTGGGGCTTCCAGCTTCTTGCTAGGCTTCTTGGCTTGATCAGGGCATCTCAGCTCAACAGAGGCTACTCGAGGCTTTCGGGTTCTAGACTTGGGCATCTTGGCTCAACCAGGGTATCTTGTTTAATGAGTGAGGCATGGCTGCCAACACTATATGACAACAGGTGTTTTTTTTTCTCTTTAAGTGCACATACAAGTGCATCACATAAGCCGGTTCTTAGCTGATTCATACATGGCCCGAAAGGGTGCTCATTCATACATGTGTGCCATGAATTCTTGTACTACACTATAAAATATATCAGGAACGATCCTTGGCCCGTAACTTAAACCTTATACTTAGCGCCAATCACCGCACTGAACAAGGCTCGGAAATAGCATACCTCAATGCCTATCTCAGGCCTTGAGGCTTACATACACCTCGCTTTCACAAAGATTCTAAGCTCAACAGACCTTGGCCTCAACTCGACATGAACATACTTTGTGCCACAATGACTCTTAGTTCGTGGCTTGATTCAAACACCAAGCACAAAGTCCCTGCACCAATCAAGATATAAAACTAGCATGCTTTAGTGCTTTACCAAGACCTCATGGGTTTGGGCAATCCCTGTACTGATCAAGGCATGTGATTAAGTGTGGGTGATTCCACTTAATCGCACAAATCTTGTTGATCGGCACTAGACCGATTCCTCTGTCGTTTTGGTACCTTGTGTTTGTATTTGAAACCTTGAGATTTCTACGACAACCGAGAGTCGTCAATGTGTCGAAGATGCACTTTGTGGCTCGAAAACAATCGACCACGGGTCAATTGAACGAAAAGTTCCTAAAAGCTACTCGATAGATTATGACGTACTAAAATCGCGCCAGATTGAAATTAACCGTGAAATTGAACCCGATTACAGAAATTGGAAGTTATGTCAAGTCACAAATCATTTTAGGACCGTCGGCTCATCTTTCAAAGATTTTTCTACAAACCGAGTTTTTTGGCGAAAAATCAAGAATGGACAAAGTTGGATCGGGAAAGTTGGAAGACCGTTCTTGAGCATACTTTTGGCATCCAAGATGGATTTATGGGCATGAAAAAATGTGGATTCAAGTGTGGACACATGGCTGAATTTTTTTGAGACTTCAATTGAATTGAATTGAAGAGATTGGAAGAAGAATTGAAGAAATTGAAGGGCAAAGTCTCAAAATTCGTAGCCTTGGAGGGGTGCAACATTTCAGATACCATGGGAAGCTTTTTGAGGAAGATTGAGGAGAGAGAAGTGGTTGGGGACAAGGCTGAGCAAGTGGGGGCAGCCACTCAAGTGTTTGGCCAAGTGTTGGAAGGCTAGAGAAGCCTTTGGGGTCCCTCTCTTCAGCTAAGCCTTCTTCTTCCTTTTCCTCCTCCTTTCCCCTTTGTAGAGGCCTTGAGAGAGCTTGAGAAAACCAGAGAACGCAGAGCATGATCCCCCCTTGGCTGTTGAAAACCAGCCCAAGCCACTGGACCATTTTCCCCCTTTGTTTTTCCTTCCGTTGGTTTTTGCTTCAACCGACCTTTCATCAAAGATTCGAGTTAAAAGTGGTATTCTTGGACGAATCAGCCAACGCTGCACCCACCACCGTGAAGAGCACATCCAAACCATACAGGAGGACTTGACGGTGCCCCGAAAGGAGCCCCGTAGCCTCTCGTCCATCGGCACGAAGGAACGGCCCACCAGATCGTCTGGAACTGCCTGGTTTCGCCTGTTTCGCCCATTTCACGGTTTTCAGCCTTTTTCTCCCCATTTCTACCCTACCTCAACCCATACCAAATACCAACAAGTCCCCCAAGACCCCCAGGAGCCATCGGTTGCCGGCCAACTGCTCGCCGGAGCTTCGATTGGCCCGTTTTCGCCGTTGAAGTCACTGGTTTCCTTCTTTGCAATTCAACCAAGAACAGAAGCAGAAAACCAGCAAGCCGTGAGGTCTTTGTGGCCCGTTTTCAAGCCCTTCCCGGCCTCGCTTGGTGTCGCTGCTAGGAGGATTGTTGGCCGCCTTCGCATCGCCGTCGCTGTGGATCGTCAGAACACTAAACTGGTGAGTTTACTCACTAATCTCCGCTTAGGGAGTTAATTATGCTTAAGGGGTGTTTAGATTAGTCTAAGTATGATTAGGTGGATAGATTAGATTATTTAAATGTTAATTAGATTAGATGAATGATTAGATTAAGGGTTGGATTATTAATTAATCTAATTGTGTAATTAGATTAAGGTTAATCATGTTTAAACTTTAATTAATTATTTTATTTACTTAATTTTTTTATTTAAATCAAATTTTATTAAATATTAATTAAATATTATTTAATTATATTATTTAATAATTAAATTAAACTAATTTTCGGAATTAAAATAATTATTAATTAATTAATATTTTCTGTAAATTATACCGGGAGAGCCGTTTATTAGAATTCCGTACTGACCGCAGTGGTGTGGTTAGTTTATGCTAGTGATCGTTAAATTGTGAAATTGAGTAATTTTGAGGATTTATCCCAAAGTTGAGTAATATCAATGTTTAAACAAGAACTACCGGACATCGGTTTGCAATGCTGAAAATATCTTTATGAACTACATTAAATAGTGGGATTTTCTAAAGGAAAAACATTGTATTTTGGCTAAGGTTGGCCGTGTACCCACACACGAGTATCTTGATCGGGAAGGATAAGAATGGTGATTTGATTAAATGAGTATTTTCAGCATACAATGAAAGTATGGTTGGCAGCTTCTGGTGAGCCTCTATAGTATACTATATCAGTATTTGAGGCAGCTTCTAGCAAGCATATATATAGTATATTTTCTCAGTATATGAGGTAGCTTTTGGTGAGCTATAGTATACTATATGATTATAATTGCGGCAGCTTCTGGTCAGCTATAGTATACTATATGAGTATAATTGCGGCAGCTTCTGGTGAGCTATACTACTTATTATTAGCTTATAATAAGCAATATTGGGTTGATCGGACTTATAGGTAGTATTGATTGAGATGACCGGGGAATGCTCTCGTTGACATGTAATCGACTGAGTCGATTAATCGATGATTTGATCTGATTGGATGAAGTGTTTGATTGAAATGACTGGATGGTTATTTGAATTGTATTGACTTGCAGGAAGGAACTGAGGTGAGATAAGTCCTCTATCCTATTTGTGTGGCTAGAGTGCCCTGAAGTGTATTTTCTTCCTAATAGGAGTTTAGGAGGTGAACTTGCTGAGACAATGTCTCACCCTGTCGTGGGCTCAACATTTTTTCGAGTCCTTAGATGGCGGTCGTGGAGGAACCAAAGCTATGGAGTAAAAAGGAGGTGAAGACTGAAGGATCGGCGAACGTGTCTGACTAGTTTGTCATAGGACAGTTCCTTTTGTTGAGCCTATCTATTTTGTAGAAAGACCAGTACTGTATATAAACCTTTGTGTTTATCAGAAAAAGTGTTTTGGTTGTGATTGATTGCCTGCTTTTCTATCCCAGAGTTTTTGTTGTCAGGGGATTTGTTTTGCTTCCGCATGCGTAATAAAATGAATGGGTTGGCGACGCGTCCTGGGAACGTCGCACATTTGCATCGACCAGAGTAAGATGTTCGCATAAGATGTTCGCACACTCGGGGTTCGGGGCGTAACATTTATCTTTAGTTAAGCACATGCGGAAGTGATCATAAACAATCCCCATACAAACAAACATGAAAGTCAGGCAAGACATATACAAGCCAAGCAAATAAAAGCAACATATATTCATACACATATTCACATATGAAAAGCTATTTTGATTCCATGCCCATGCTAGTCCTGGGCTACTTATTTTCGTTTCCATATAGAGTCAATCAAAAGGCTAGGGTAGCCTAACTCCTCTACCAAGCTGCTTCCAAAAGTGGCCCCCATGCACTAAGTGACCCAATTCAAACATATGCTCAAATTGATGCAAGGACTTAACAATACATATCAAAACAAACCCATCTTTTACAAGCATCACACATGTATTAGTCATGGACCACACGTGGACTTTCATATATATTTCAGTATGATATTAGTTGAAATTAATCGGCTCTTCCGGTAACAACTGGGCATCAGTCCCCCCTTGGCAACCGGCATCGTCCCGATCTCATTACCAGGACGGCATCTAGGGCGACCCTCAGACATCGTCCCAATATCATGATGACATCTAGGGCTTTACCCAAAGCAACAACCTGGCATCCCTTAGCTTTGGCATATAAGTCCATTGTGTGTCCATGCATTTCAAGCATCAATCCATTCATTTTATCTTTGAACTTTTAGCCGGATGAAAGGCCCGAAGGCATGCCATGCAAAGTGAATCAATGAACGACTCTTATACCTTGTTAGACTCATGTCGGATGCAATTCGGCCTCGTGGTCTTGACTTAGAACTGTTTGCTCCGACTTCGGCATCGACCCGTGACTTGTCCCGAGTAACAACACGCCTCAATATTGTCCCATGTTCAAGTGTGAGTTGTGCACCCACCTCGGCACATGTCCAAAGTCACCAAGACCATTCCTCGACATCCAGGTGTGGTCGACACTCATGCAAGATCATGAACTTACTCGATGCAATAACAAGTAATAGAAACACAACAAGCATAACAATACAAAGCCAACACAAGCAAGCAACGACAATTCTAAAATCGATAAGCGTAGTATATCGCACTATCGAAGAGTTAGGAAAATCTACTTACTACTTTTTGAACCTAGCTTCAAGATGCTTCTTTGGTGCTCGGTTGGCGTCTAGGGTGGCTTGGAAGAGAAGGGCATGAAAGAGAGGAGAGAAAAGGAGAGGAAATGAGAGAATAGCTCATCCTTAAAATGTGAGGATGCCTTCTCCTATTTATAGGCCTCTTCCTCTTAGATTTGTATGGAAACTCATGATTATGCCTAAATGACGAGTTGGCCCACCTATCTTCCCGATTTGGTGCCCAGGTTCTTTGGTGTTGGCTTGTGATTGGTCCACTTATTTGCTTATTCTCCAAGGCTTACTCTAGGCTCATTATTGCCTATGGTGCCTAAAGGACACATAAGCCCCTTTAATGCCTAATGTCTTATTCTAATTGGTTGGTTTTTGCCTTGTTCATCAAGGCTATAATCTAGGGCCATAATACCCTAAGATTTACCTAAGATTTGATCATCAAGAAACTTGGACTTTGGACTACTTGTTTTCCAAGTTAACCACATGAGCATGTGACTCATTAAGCTAAGTAATTAGCTAACTTCCAAAATCATTAAATACATTCTTATCTTCAAGCCAAGAAGACTCTAGATTGGCTTCTTCCTCAAGTTAGGCGTGCAGCCCCCTTCTCCTCCAAGTTAGGCATGTGGTTCTCCCATTCTAAGGTAAAAATAGTTTTGCGCAACTTCCAAAATCGGTACCATTACCTTACCAAACGGGCTCGAGAAATTATGAAATTATAATATGTTGTAGAGAAGATCTTAGAAAAAAAAATTCATGAAGGAATCCAAGCCAAATTCGTTATGTGGGAAGAGCAACATATCATTGAACACAACCCAAAAATTCGTTCGTCGAGTAGATTCAACGGTCAGAGAGAGACTCATTTTGAAATCTAAATCTTCACAAAACTCTTTGAAATTTTGATATATTATAGATATGGATGTCATTAAAAACTTTTGTGAGGGAAGCATGTTCAAATTTGAAATGGAAGATTTTATAAAAATTCGAGGAAGCAACTTGGTTACCCTTTTCACTATATTGGGCAGGTTCTATACAGTAATTGATTGGGCCTTCGTCCCAACCATTTCACCTAAGAAAAATATGAAATTTAAGTATGTAATAAATTAAGATGTTTTGAACAACTTTCATGAAGGAAGATTCCTCTAAATTCAAAGCACAAAAAGCTCCATAAAATTGGAAAGTAGGAAAGATCTAGTAGTTTCGAAAAACTGGAAAGTGAAAACCTATGAAACTCAAGGTGGCATCAATGCTATATGATAACTATAATTAGCTCCAATGTGTCCTATTTTTAATGGGACACTTGGCTTGGATACTATGATCAATTCCCAAGGTAAATCCTTGGTAATCATGACCATATCTAGAAAAATCTAGGTGGAATGATAAGTCAATCTCCTTCATGAAGAAGCTAGGGTGTTCTAGAGAATTCCATTTCATCCTTTTGTTCCTCAAGAAAGTGGTCCAGAGAAATCCATCGTCTAGGTTGGTTCTAGGGCCGGAAAAGGGATCATTAGGTACACCTCGAAAAACTAAATCACGTACACCCGAGGTTCAACCATCACACCCCATGCTCGCCTAAACCATTCCTTTGGACGGTCGGTCGGCCTAAAGGGTCGATTGTCCTTCGGTCAATTCAAGGCTAATCTTAAGGCTACCCATGGCCTAGCACTAAGCTAAGGCACTCATGGACCTTAGAATTAGTGACGGAATAGCCGGGTCTATCCCTAAGCTCATTTCAGTCAACACCCAATCCACCGTATGGCTCATGGTCAACGCATTACCGATCCACGATCAGATATCACCAATTCAAGATTCCTTTTTGAGCATTAAGAATTATTGGAAGACGATCGCATTTAATTGAGTCGGATCATCCGTGTATCGGTGCATAGTCGAGCGCAATCACCCATGGCCAGGCACTGCAATCGGTCGGATGGACCTATGATCATCCGCCAATCCAGAATCATCCCGTGACCAATATTCATGATCAAAAGGTCATCTTATGAAATGGTGATCCCATGCCATCAGTATGGTCAGTAGAAAATTCACGGTCGACACTTCAACCAATTTGTGATCAATCGATTGGTCGGTTGGACCATGATCGATCCTTGATGCTTTACCGATCGAACCAATCGATCCATGGCCAATGGCCCATGATTGATCCTTTTAGGACCTTATGGCCAATCCTCATGGGGTCGAAATTGAGGGTGTTACACAGAACTAGCATGTTGAATGCCGATTTAAGGCCTTGTGGCAATGGGTGACATTGCCTTGGATTGAACTCAACTAGAGCAAACCTCGGCCTCATTTCGGGTGTGCACAACTAAAGCACACATTCAATCACAAACATAAGCAAACTATACAAAAGACCCTTCATCTTACCATGGCTTGGACAGGTGAGGACCTAACTAGACTCAACTGTTGACACCTAAATTTTTGGGGTTGATTTAAAAAAAAATGGCATATAGTTTAAAATTTTTTTATTTTTATTTTCATTTTGTTTTATTTTATCTTAGGCCGCCGGTGAAAGGAATATTTTTCACATATTCCGTTAAGATCTTTCCATATTTTTAGGTAATATACACTAGGGGGTGTATTTTGTGCAAAGAGGGAATTTTTTTTGGATAGAATATGCGAGAAATACAAAAGGGAAAAAGGGGTTCCTTTTCCGTAGGTGAAAAAGCACAAAAAACAAAAAGTGAAAAGTGAGGTAAGAGAGAAAAAAAGTGAAAAAAAAAGAAAAAAAAGAAAAGGGGTTTCGTCTTCCTCGGCGAGACCCCGTCCCTGCCGACGCCGTGCTGGCGCTGGAATCCAAGCCGCTTGCTAATCCGCCTAAAGCCCGCGACGCCGCCCCTCGTTTGAGCTACCCTCCTCCGCACCGTCGCAGCCGCCAATCTTCGTCCGCGAGCCCCGATGACCCGCGCCACCCTGACGCCGAGCCCCGTTTTGTGTCACCCGTCCCTAATCCGCTCGTGGAGCCACTGCCATTGCAGATCTGTGGTCTAGACGTTGGGATCTCTCCGCCTGTAGGTTCGAAGCTCTGGCGCTCTTATCTTGATGCCACTGTGCCGCCCCGATTGCCGATCAATGGAGTCCGTCCCGTCGCCCGCCAGTCCCCCGTCCAATTGCGATGCCTTCGTTGCCTCCTTCGCCGACGCTGGCAGCCGAGCTCCCTGCCGCCTCGCCGTCGCTGCGTCGGAGTCCCCCCTACACTCGTGATGCCGCCCCGCGCCATGTCATCGACGCGCTGTTCCTGTCTCTCGCCGGAACCCTAGCTAGCGAGCTCCCTCTCACCGGCCGGTCTCCAATTTTTTTTTTCTTTTTTTGAAAAGAAAATAAAATAAAAAAAAAGGAAAAGAAAAAAAATTAGGTAAATTTTTCTTTTTCTTTTATGTTATTTATTTATCTTTTATTGCTTTTTTTATTATTATTGTTGATGTTGCATATTATTTGCTATATTTAGTGTAATCATCCTTTTAGTGTAAAATTGAGAGTTCATGTTATGAAATTGCCTGAGAATTAGTAATTGTAGTCCGATTTTCGCGCTCAAAATCCGACTTGCAATTACTTAAGAAAATTGCCAATCCAATCTCCCACCCGAGATTCAGTTTGTGATTTATATGAAATTAGCCAACCCGATCTCATGCGCGAGATATGGTTCGTCAATTTGGGTATCAATGTTGCTTGATTTGCTGTGGTGTTATTTAAATTAATTTAAAAAAAATCAATAAAAAAGATGTAGGTTAGAATTAGGGTTTGCATGTTTAGAATTGAAATTTTATTTTAAATAAAAAAAATCAATTGACTTAGGTTGTTAGTTTTTTTTTTTTTGTAACTTTAAATTGCATGTTTAATTATTAGGCAATTGTTAATTTCAAAAATTAAAAAAAAGAAGAAAAGGAAAATTAGGGTTAGGTTTGCTTTTCTTATTTTGCATGTTTAGGATAGAGATTTTGTTTTCAATCATGAAAGAGAAAACAAAAAGAAAGCATATTCATTTAGAATGTTAGTTTTATTATTATTTGATTTGCATGTTAAATTTTAATTTCGAAATTAATAAAAAAAACAAAAAACCATCATGTATATATCATATAGGATTAGGGCATCTTTTGCACGTTATTGCATATTAGGGTAAGATTGCATGTTTAATTTTACTTCCTAATTAATTTTAAGTTTAGATAGATTTTTTTTAGATAGATTTCATTCTAGGATTATTTGGGTTAAGACTATATTTTAGTTTAAATTAGGTTTTAGTTTAACCTAATTCCTAATATAAATTAAATAGGATCTTAATCTAGCTAGATAATTTTCACATTTTGTTTTAATTCCGAATTTCATAAAAAAAAATACAAAAATGCCTTAGGCTAAATTAGTTTCATTATTTAGGATAGAATGCATTCTTTTAGGAAAAAGAAAAAAAATATCATATGCACGTCATTAGGGTTAGATTCATTGAGATGCATGCCATTTAATATTTTTGCTAGGCCCATTTAATTAGAAATTACATGTCATTAGAATTAGGTCATTTAGTTAATATTGCATTGCATATTGCATGATTTTCATTAATTAAGTGAAAAGAAAAAATGAAATTGCGTGTTAATTAGAAATCATATCTAGGGTTATTGATGTGGATTTTAATTTAGCATTGCAGATGCTTTCGTTGCTTTAAGGTAAGTCTTTTGCAATTTATTTATTGTTTATCTGGGTGTTAAATTGGTGGATTGCGCACCCGCATGATCACCTCACATGTTAGGGAAATAGATTTAAAATCAATTCAAGCTGCTTGCCAACCATTTTTTTTAAATAAAAGATGGTACCAAAAGGGCATTAGAGAAATCTAGTGTAACTAAGTCCCCGTATCTACAGTCTCTGGTTCGTAAGAGTAAAGCAAACCTCCCGTTGCCTTACTTGGGTTTCTAATCGACCCACAAAAAATAGATTAGTGGTGACTCCTAATTGAAAATCATTTGCATGTTAAGAACTTGAACCTAAGTTGTGAAGTGGTATGGGCTTGGGAGAGCCCGAGTTAAGTCTAGACTTGACAATCCATTAGCCAAACCCTAGGTGGTTCACACTTGAAAAATAGGTCGCGACATCAACAATGGAGTTTATTGCCCTAGAAGAGAATTAGGGATCTTACTTACCTAGGCAAAGCTCAAGACTAGCTTGAATGACTTGATGAGGGCGATGGTGTGAAGTCGAAAGAAATGAAAGAAATGGGAGAATGGTGTGTAACTAGTAAGAGGGCTCACATGATGGAAATGAATGGGGCCTCCTCCTATTTATAGGCACCAACATCATCATTACTCATCCAAATGGCTCAATCACATTTCTTGAAGTGGCACAGCTATTGTAAGATGGCACACCTATTTGGAAATGTGGTGTGCCTAGGCTTTTGAGGTGGAGATTTAATGGCGTGATGCAATCATTTGAAGGCTTGTTTGTCTTCATTGTATTTGGCCATATAAGTACTTGATTCATTATTGAAGAGCGAGTTATCATAAATAGGTGGCACCCTCAGGAGACAAGGTGGCATCTAGGCCATAGGATAGCCATAATTTACTTGAAGGTTTCTCATTCTTAT
This sequence comes from Eucalyptus pauciflora, assembly GCA_007663325.1. Classification (NCBI taxonomy): domain Eukaryota; kingdom Viridiplantae; phylum Streptophyta; class Magnoliopsida; order Myrtales; family Myrtaceae; genus Eucalyptus; species Eucalyptus pauciflora. Next base: position 925,916 of record VMYD01000045.1, on the reverse strand, counting down.
TGGGACATTTGGCATGGATCCTTTACTTAATCTCCAAGGTGAATCTTTGGTAATCATTATCAAATCTAGAAAGATTTATCCAAGATGACGAGTCATCTTTTTTCATGAAGAAGCTAGGGTATTCTCGAAGCTTCTCTTTTTTTTTTCTTTTTTTCTTTTTTAATTTTCAAGTAATATGGCAATCATGGGAAATAGGATATTGGAAGTGCAACTAGACCGAGTAAGGGCTTTTTGTATACATCCTTTAACGACCATTCCGACACACCCGAGGCTCGTGGCCAATCCATCTTCGGCGTAGTAGTTGTAGGCAAAACTCGCCTCTTTGGTTAGGTCGGTAGCCTTGGTCACGAGCTTAATGGCCAGGCCTTAGACTAGTCAGGCGATCCTTTTGCTAGTCCACAGGCTAGTCTACCAATCTTATGGCTAGTCCTATGATCGGACCAAGGTTCGGCGCCCTAAGTCATGGCCAATCCGAATTTGAACCATGTTGAGTTTATTAGATTCATGGTTTGCTATTGGTTGTCATGTAATCATGTGGAATTGATCAATCCGTCTCAATTTAGGGTCGCATTGGATGGATTCATAGTCATCCCAATTTGTACAATGGCTGGGCGGAGTCATCTACAATCGGTACATTAGCCGAGTGAAATTGAGCCATCACCATCCGCTGATCCATGATTGTACGTGATCATCCCACAATTGATCCTTATGGTCAAATAACATTTCCATGGTCGAACACTCTAGAACCAATCTCGTGGTTGCCAATTTCCAAATGGGCTAATTGACTCATGACCGACTCTTAAGTCGGCTCGTGGCCTAGTCTTGCCATTGACGCATCGATCCTGAGCCTACTAGTTGGAATCAAAAGAATGGTCAAAATTGGAAATGTTACAACTCTCCTCCCTACAAAAATTTCATCCCCAAAATTTCAATATGTACCTAATTCTCAAAATAGGTATAGGTACTTGCACTTTATGGTCTCCTCACTTTCCCATGTTGCTTCTTCTGTTTCTTGTTGTTATCAGAGGATCTTTAATAAGGGAATGCCCTTAATTTTTATCACTTGCTCTCTTCGATTTACGATATGCATCAATCCTCAACATATGACCCTCAGTCGTCTACTTCAATCTCATTGAAGTTTAGCATGTGTGCTGGATTAGGTTCATACTTTCTTACATAGATACATGAAACACTTCATGTATTTGAGCAAGTTTCGATGGCGCCGCCAACCAATAGGCCAAAGTCCCAATCCTTTCTAGGATTTCAATTGGTCTTATGTATCTAGGGCTTAGCTTTCCCTTTTCTCCAAAGCAAGACACGTCTTTCATGGGCGATACCTTGAGGAAAACATGATCACCTACCTAAAACTCTAGAGGTTTCCATCGCCTATCTATATAACTTTTCTATCAACTTTAGGCTGTCCTAATGCCTATTTTTACTTACCTGCAAGGCATCTGTCATAAGTAGAGCTGGCTCTAGATCAGTGACCTTCCTTTCCCTGACCTCGTTCCAATAGACTAAAATTCTACAAGCTCGACCATATAATGCCTCAAATGGAGCCATGCCAATGCTCTACTGAAAGCTATTATTATAGGCGAACTCTATCTCAATCCTAGTATCTCTTTAGGAAAACGTCGACAAATTTCCTTGCCACGGAAATGTCTTCTAACTTCGGCCTCACCACGCCTTTGTAGAGCCACTCTGATTATCTTCCACCATTTCTAAATAACCTTGGGAGCCATCATTAAGAAGTTGGGCTTTCTGTACCATCCGTAATGGCTCACTACTTATTGAGTCAATCCATTATGATAATGTCAAAATCTTACATAGCCAACTCAATTAGGTCTACTGCTTTCTTTTATTACATATAACGATCCTATACTCTCTGCATCTTACGAGGGACAATACTTCATTTTATGGCCTTGACGTTTCTTGCTTCCTCCTAAGTGAGCGTGTATACTCTTCGTTGGGCCAGAAGACGATTTTTTTGCAGGCAGGACTTCATTTTGTGGTGTCATTTATGGGTTCTACAGTGGCCTCATTTGTTGTCATTGTGGACAGTCTCTTATCATGTGCCCTTGCTGACCACAGCCATAACAAGCTCCTATTCGAGCCAAACAGGGAGTATTGCTATGCCGTTTCTCACAAACGCGACATATCTCATCTGGAGCAGAAATCAGTCTTAGTTTTTTATTCTTCTTGTAGGGATGCTCTCATTCTTGTATTGACCTCTTGTTATGACATTGATTGACTTAAGAGGCTGGAGGACAAGACTTTCCTTAGTAAGTTACCATGGTAGCTCGCTCTAGCAAATCTTTCTCTACTAGCTAGGCTCGTTCATATAGTTCGTTGTAGTCTTTAAGGTTCAGCGGCACCAATTGGCTCCGAATGTCCAACTTCAGGCCATCTCGAAATCTTTTCTCCTTATCCAACACATCTTCTATCCAACACATCTTCAATTAGTCTAGGAGCGTACCTTGATAGCTCGGCAAATTTTGCCTCATACTAATCAACTGTCATGTTCCATTGCTAAAGTTGTAGAAATTCTACCATCTTCTTATCTTGAGCGCACTCGGAAAAATATTTTCCGTTGAACGCTTGAACAAAAGCATCCCAAGTCATGAGAGTATCTTCAAGAAATATTCTCCATTTTATCGCATCCCACCAGTGACTAGTATTACCCTATGGTTGGTATATTGTCAATGTCACTTTGTCTTCATCAGAGCACCTTAAGAGTGAATATTTTTTCTATTTCTTTAATTCAGGATTCAACCTCTTTGGGATTCCCTGTCTCGGCGAATCTTGAAGACCTAACTTCAAGAATTGCTCAACTAGTCCTTGCATAGGACGGTCGCCATTGCTATTCCTATTACTGGGCACAGAGGCATTGGGGAATTAGAGGCTAATTGTTGTTGAGCCTGCTACTCCTTCAGGCTTCTAATGGTCATTAATGCTTGTAGAATTATGTCTAGTCGGGGGGTCCTCTTTTGAGTTTCCTTTTGAAGTCACTTGATCCCGAGCAATCATGTTGTCAATTAATAGGACACCTACAAGAATCCTAATGATGTTTTCTCTACAAGCACAAGAAAAGATTAGTAGTTCCAACCAATTGCCAAGAAAATCTTTTAAACTAGGCATTCACATGCATGGGATGTTTTTCCCTAGCTAACTATCCCACAACTTCCAACGCACCTTACAAGTCACAATAATAAACCTTGCTCTAATACCAAAAACTATCACGACCCAAACTTTATATCTAGGGTCTTGAGTGGCAAATGTTATTTTCGGACGTCCCAGGCTTGTCGCCGCCCCGATTCTTTCTATCTTATTATCATGCACATGCGAAAACATGAACAAACAACTCCCTAGGCAAACAACAGCTAGAAGACTGTGACATACATCATAAAGAACACACTAGTTTATGTTATAATAGCACTTTTTACAAGTCCTTTATCTACTGACCATCTTTTCTTTTTACATCACACTACAAGTTTCTACATAGGCCAGGGGAATTTCTATCTTCTCTAGCGTGATTGCAGCTCTCAAAACTAACATGAGAGTTTCATGCCTATAAAACTGAAAGATGAGGGAATGAGTCTTGGGAACTCAGCAAGCAAAATTCCTAGTTCTATACTAGGAAAGCAAGTACAACACTCGTAAATAGTGGCAATGACAAATTAGTAGCAAATTACTTACTATGCCTTGACTAAATACATGATGTCGATATAAAATACCTTCGGCTTAATAATGAATACATCAACATATCATGCTTATGCATAACTGGCACTCATGCAAATTCATTTATCTTCATTCTGGCTCGACTAGGCCTTCCTAGCTTGACCAAGGCTTCCAGCTTCTTGTTGGGCTTCCTATTCTTGACCAAGGCATCTTGGCTCGACCAAAGCTTTTCGAGGTTTGCAGATTCAAGATCCAAGCATCTTAGCTCAACCAAGGCATCCTGTTTAATGAATGAAGCATCGCCGCCAACGCTATGTGACGACGGACGCTTTTCCTCTTTAAGTGCACACACAAGTGCATCACACAAGTTGTTTCTTATCTTTTCTTCTTAGCTAACTCATACATTGCTTGAAGGCATGCTCATTCAATTGTGTGTGCCATGAATTCTTGTACTACACTATAAAACATGTCGAGAATGATCCTTGGCCCGTGACTTAAACCAAACACTTAGCGCCAATCCTTGCATTGAACAAGACTCGGAAATGGCACGCCTTAATGCCGATCCAAGACCTTGATGCTTGGGTACACCTCGCTTTCATGACTATTCTAAACTCAATGAACCTTGGTCTCGACCCAGCATGAACATACTTAATGGCGTGAATGTTGGTTCATGGCTTGATTCAAACACCAAGCACAAAGTCTTCGTACCAATCAAGATATAGAATTGGCACACTTTAGTGCTTTACCAAGACCTCGTGGGTTTGGGCAACCCTCATACCAGTCAAGACTTAGAACCGACATGCCACAATGTCGATTCAAGACCTTGCAACCCTGGGTGATCCTCGCACCAAACGAGACTCATAACTAGAACGCTTGAATGTTGATCTATGGCCTTGTGGCCTTGGGTAACATTAACTCACGTTGAGCTCAACCAAAGCAAACCTCGGCCTCATTCCGCATGTGCACAACTCAAGCACACATTTAATCATAAATATAGCAAACCATACAAAAGATCCTTCATCTTACCATGGCTTGGACGAGTGAGTACTTAACTAGACTCAACAATGGAGTCTACCACCCTAGAGGAGAATTAAGGATCTTACTTACCTAGGCAAACCTCGTGACTAGCTTGAATAACTTGATAAGGGCAATGCTGCGAGGCCAAGAGAAAGGAAATAGAGGAGAGAATGGTGTGTAAATAGCAAGAGGGCTCAAATGATGGAAATGAATGAAGGCTCATTCTATTTATAAGCACCAACCTCATCATTACTCATCCAAATGGTCCAATCACATTTCTTGAAATGGCACGGCTATGATATTAAGGTGGCAAGCCTAAGTTGCAAGGTGGCACACGTATTTGGAAATGTGGCACATATAGGCTTATAAGGTGGAAATCTAATGGCCTAGTGTAATCATTAGAAGGCTTGTTTCTCTTCTTTTCAATGGGCTACATAACTACTTGACTCATTATTGAAGAACAAATCATCATAAATAGGCAGCACCCTAAGGAGATAAGGCGGCATCTAAACCATAGGATATCCATAATTTACCCCAAGGTGTCTCATTCTTATCGAGACATTTGGCATGGATCCTCTACTTAATCTCCAAGGTGAATCTTTGGTAATCATTACCAAATCTAGAATGATCTATCCAAAATGATGAGTCATCCTCTTTCATGAAGAAGCTAGGGTATTCTAGAAGCTTATCTTTTGTCCATTTTCATGCAATATGGCAACCATGGGAAATAGGCCATTGGAAGTGCAACAGGAATGGGGCAAGGGCTTTTTATATACATCCCATAATGACCATTCTAACACACCTGAGGTTCATGGCCAAGCCATCCTTGGGGTAGTTGTCATAGGCAAAACTCGCCTGCTCAGTTAGGTCGGTGGCCTTGGTCGCAGGCTCAATGGTCGGCCTTAGACCAATTAGGCGGTCCTTTGGCCAGTCCATAGGCTAGGCGACTGGTCCTTGGGCCAATCAAATGGTCTCGTGGTCGTTCCTGTGATCGGACGAAGGTCTTGCGCCAAAAGTCATGGCCAATCCAAATTTGAACCACGTTGAGTTTATTCAATTTATGGTTGGTTATCGGTTGTCATATAATCATGTGGGATTGATTGTTGGCACCTGATTTTTAGTCGATGCATCATTCAAAGGTAAAAACTCAAGATTTGAGTTTCTGATCGCGAGGGAGCTCTATTTCTCGACTAAAAAATGTCGTTTTTCATTTATTTTTTGTTTCATTGTCATTTTTTAGTTAATTTCTAGCTCATTTTCAAGAAAAACCCGAAAAGTCAAATGGTAGACTTTTTGAGTTGACTTTTTGGTCAACCCTTTGACTAAAAGTCAACCTCGGGTCAAAAATTGACTTTTTACCCAAAAAAATTTCATTTAACTTTAATTTCACTTTTGTCAAATCAATTTCTTGAAAATTCAAAGATTTGACCAAAAAATTGACCTTTTAGGAAAACTCAACTACATAGTTAGCTTTTGGTCAAACCTTTGACCTAAAAAAAAAATAAAAAAAATACATAAATACATTTCTTTTAATGCTAATTTGACTTTTGTATAAAAAATTTCACAAAATTTGATTACGAACCTTGATTTTTTATTTTTTCTATTTTAGGTTCTAAATCGACCAAAAAGAAAATTACTTTTATTTTAGTCATAATTAGGAGTAGCTCATTCTTTGACATTTGGTGTAAGGACTATTTTAAATCTACTTGAGCATTCAATTTCGCAATTTATCGAATCAAAATACGAATTGTCGTTTTGAGCCCTAATTAGGGGACCAAAATCAATCCTTCATAACTTGTGAATGGACGATTGTTTCTCACTCATTTCCTTAAGATAAGTCCAAATTCAAAATCAATTTTCTGAAATTAACATCAAAACTCATCAATTTGAAGAATTTTATCCTCTTAGGCATTAGAAAATCAAGCAATTAAGCTCCAATCGACAAAATTCAAATTGACCCATTCATGGCTATGGTTTAATTTCATAAATCTCGGTCAGATTTTATTAGGCTTAAATCCATTTTTGACCTATGCTCGAGCACTTCCATTCAAGGTCAATTTGAATATGATAAGTGATCTTACATATGGATAGCTCATTAGATAGGGCAATTGTGACACTAATTGAGTTTAATTTCAGTTAATTTGCAATTTTGCCCATGGAATTGCAAATTTTACCATTTGAGCCCTTTAGGCCCAATTCAAAGCATCCATGGTTTTGCTCGTGGCGGCCCCCAATTTGTTGGGGTCACCACAATCTTTCACTGTCCTGGCTATCCTTTGCTTTGATACCACTCCGTTGCGGTGGTATCATTTTGCGATGGCGGTGGCTTTGTTTAAGCGACCCTCGGTCCTTAAGATTCGCCGCGATTCTCATTGGTCCCTACGCTAAACTATTGTGGAAGCGAATACATACCCCATTCAAACTTAAAATGATGCACATGATACTTTGACCAGGCACTTTATTTATTTAGGTCTTTCGCACGATGTTAGCCGGTACACATAGGCCAAAATTTCCTATATTTAGTTATACCAAAATTGGACCAACTATTTCGCTATTTATTCACAACGTCATTCGTCTTCATGCACTGGTATCCAAAAATACTACCGTCCTCCCAGGTCCTCCGTTACTCCACCTCGTTCGAGCCATCACCGTTATCCTCCAGCAGTGGTAGTGGCCCCACAGTGCGCTTGTTGATTCGGGCGTATAGGACCACGAATCCCATGAGCGTTGGACTTAAGGAGAGTCCGGCGTCTATAGTAATAATCACCCAAATCCGGACGAATGTGATCTCCAGGTTAGGGTCAGGGTGCTCCGTTTGCTCCCATCCAAGATCGATGGGGATACCATAAAAAGCACTAGAGGACGCGGGCTGCAATGACATCTTTATAACTCTGTAATATGTTAGCCCCACAAGGGGTGAGTACAACTACTCAGTAGTCAAAGTTCTGCAATGACCTCCAGACTCAAGTTTCAAAGTCTTCTTTCATGGACAGTTTCCAAACCGACGAAGTTAAAGTTCTATTCTGATTAACTCAAGTATTGGTTTTGGTTTTGACGGTTAAGGAATTTCTCACGATTGGAATTAGCACTTCAAGATCTTTTATTCGTATTCGAATAATCTAGTTTCTCTAGATCCACAATTTATACTTGGAAGGTTTTACTTATGGAAACCAAGATCCTGATTTTATGGGCGAGCAGGATTGATGGGCTATCGTCATTTTCCTTGAGGAGCTCGAGATCTCTCTAATTGATTATGTCCAACGGGTTGATTGGAAAAACTTCTTTAGAAGGTGCCAACGGTAATGAAGGCATGAAGAAGTATTTAAGGGAGATGCTCAAGTTGTTCAAGAGTACCCGATAGAAGAATTTCAAAGTCTGAATCTCTTTGTTCTTTTGTGATCTTATTCTTCGAGCTATACTTGTAATAAAAAAAGAGACTGAATTTTGGTGAGACCTTCAGGAAGTGTAGTAGAGTCTCTACACTATGGAATCAAGGGCGTGAGACTGTAAATTCTCTTTTTGATTCTTAGTGAAATCCAGCCAGTGGGCTGTCCATGCGGGAGAGTGGACGTAGGCTTGGTCTAAGCCGAACCACTATAAACTTGGAGTCTTGATTCTCTATCCCTAATCCTTTTACTTTACATTGCATCCTCATATGTCGATTATTGTTTTCAATCTCTTAGTCCGTCATTCAATAAAAAGTTTATATATTCTGTTACGTTTTATAAAATCATCTTAATCACCTATTCACCCCCCCTCTAGGTGCTTGTACTAGTTCTATCAATTGGTATCAAAGCTTGTGTACTCATTTATTAGAAGTGTTTTTACTTATGAGTTAAAGATCTATGGCTAGTATGTTGCCTACAGGGTTGGTTGAAGGTCAAAGCAACACCAAACCTCCATACTTTGATGGAAAAGACTATAGTATATGGAAAAATAAATGAAAGCATTCCTAAGATCGAAAGATCCCTTGGAATGGGAAGTAGTAGAAAAAGGAATCATTCCTACTGCCGCATCAGTATCAGAGAGAGGAAAAGAAGTTGCTGCTCCTATCGAGATGACTCAAGAAGAAATAATCAAGAGACAAGCTCTTGATGCTAAAGTTATCTATTCTTTATATTGTGCTTTATCTCCTACTGAGTATAACAGAATATCCTCTTGTGATACAGCAAAAGAAGTCTGGGATAAGCTACACATTACCTATGAAGGAACTGATCGAGTGAAAGAGACAAGGATCAATATTCTTTTAGTACAATATGAAGTTTTCAAGATGAGATTAGGAGAATCAATAACTGACATGTTTAGCCGTTTTACTAAAATTGTGAATGGTCTAGAATATCAGGGACATCCAATCTCAGGACATATGAAGGTCAACAAACTGCTGCGTGGACTCTCTAAGGACTGGAATTATATAAAGACTTCGATAAGGGAAATATAAATGATTGCACCACTTTCTGTAGACGAATTGATTGGAACTCTTCAATCTTATGAAGTAGAGCACACCAACGAATAAGAGGATTCGAAAGGTAAGAAGTTTATTGCTTTAAAGTCTAATGACTATTCTGATGCTACAGACTCTGAAGAAGATCTAGATGATGAAGAACTGGCACTCATGACAAAAAGATTCAGAAAGCTTAACAGAAAGGGAAGAAAATTCAATTGGAAAAAACAAAGCTCGCAAAGATTCAGAATAAATCAACTGAGGAAGATGATTCCAACAAAGAAGTGACTTACTTCGAATGCAAGAAAAAGGGACACATCAGACCCAACTGTCCTTTGTTAAGGAAAAGGAAAGGAAATGCTGAGAAATACAGAAAGGCACTCAAAGCAAAAACTTGGAGTGATACTGAATGTGAGGAAAGTGATGATGATTATACCAACATTTGTTTAATAGCAAAATCGGATTTAGACTCAGACCTTGAGACAGATACAGACTCAGACAGTGAGCTTGAGGTAAGTAATCTAAAAATTCCTGTCAAAGTCTCGAAATATTTTGATGAACTATGTCTTGGTCTCGAAACCTCTCTTAAGAGGATCTCCCAATTAAAAAGGGAGAATTCTACATTGAAGCAACATGAGAAATTTTGGAAGGAAAAGTTTGAAAATTTAGATAAAAACTTTACTATTTTGAAAGAAAACTCAGACTCTGTTTCCAAAGAAAATACCCATTTGAAAAATGATATTTCAAACATCTCAAAAAGATTTTCAAATGGTTTTGAAAAATTGGATAAGATTCTTTCGATACAAAGATCTACTTTGACAAATTAGGTCTTGGTATGACTTCTGAAACTATTCCACTAATTGATTATCCAAAGGTGAAGGAAAGAATCAAACAAAGACCAACAAAAGTTGTTATAAAAATCATTTGCAGAAAGTCTTTGTAAAACCTCTTGGCCGAAATGCTCTCAAATGTTCAAAGTGTCAAAGCTCAGAACATTTTGAAAAAGAATGTCCTTTGGTTTGGAGACCTGTTAATAGGGATTGGGCAAAGATTGTTTCTTGCTCTAACTCAACTGGACCCAAGATAATATGGTTACCAATGAAAGCTTGAATTTTCTCTTAATTGCAAGTCACTATCAAAAGGAAGATAAATTGGTATTTGGATAATGGTTGCTCAAGACATATGACAGGAGATTCATGTTGCTTCATAAAACTTGTCTAGATAGATGGAGGAAAAGTTTCTTTTGATGGTAACAACAAAGGAAGGATTATTGGTCGCGGTACAGTAAAAATTGGAAATCTATCAATCAATAATGTCTCCTTGGTGGAAGGATTGAATTACAATCTGCTCAGCATAAGCCAATTGTGCGATACTGGATTCAAGATCAACTTCTAGGAAGGAACGTGCTCAGGAATCAGTAAAGACTTCTCTCGATCTTTTACTGGACATAGACATGGAAATATCTATCTTCTGGATGTGAATCAAGAAATATCACAATGCTTAATATCAGTACAAGATGAAGCTAATCTATGGCACAGAAAGCTTGGCCATATCAATATGAAGTAAATTGCCAAAATTTCTTCCAAGAAGCTTGTTCGAGGATTACCTATTCTCAATTACCTAAAGTCTGATCTATGCACATCATGTGTACTGGGAAAACAGGTTAGAAATTCTTTTAAACTAATAAATAAAGTTTTCACTAATCATATATTGTAGCTTCTACATATGGATCTTTTTGGACCCACGAGAATACAAAGCATTGGTGGAAAAAGGTTTTGCCTAGTAATAGTGGATGATTATTCACGATTTACTTGGGTCAACTTTCTTGCAAGTAAGTCTGAGACTTTCTCTCATTTTTCAAAATTTGCTAAGAAAGTGCAAAATGAAAAATGTCACACTATTTCAAGCATTCGTACAGACCATGGAGGTGAGTTTGAAAATCAAGACTTTGCTAAATTTTGTGATGAATCCGGTTTTCAGCATAAATTCTCCTCTCCACATACACTAGAACAGAATGGGGTTTTGGAAAGGAAGAATAGATCTTTACAAGAAATGGCAATGACTCTTCTAATTGAAAGTAATATTTCTTTACGTTTTTTGGGCTGAAGCTGTTTCTACTGCTTGCTATATTATTAATATAGTATTTTTAAGGCCAATTCTTGAGAAAACTCCTTATGAAATTTTTAAAGGAAAGAAACCAATTGTTTCATATTTTCAAGTATTTGGTTGTGTCGCGACCTGATTTTTTCGAAGGTGAATCACCTAAAACTAGGTTAATTGATATTAATTAACCCATTTAAACATGCAATTATATTTAAATCGGAGCCACCACTAATCAAATAGGGTCGATTAGAAACCCAAGTAAAGTATGGGAGCTTACTTTACTTTTGCGAACCAGAGATTCAATAGATCCGGGGACATGATTATGCTAGATTAATCTAACGCCCTTTCGGTACCTTTTATTTTAATTTCAAAAATATTTTGCAGGCATTATTGATCAATTTTAACCTAAGTTACTACTATGCAAATGGTGGTCATGCGGGTGCACAATCAATGAAATAACATTCAATAAACCGAAATGCTAGATTCATGAGAAATTATAAACTATAACTTTATTAAAGTTCAATCTCTAAAATAAACATTTACAAAAACTATTAACAAAAATGCATGCCCTAAACATGATTTTCTAAATGACATGATATCTAATTAGATGCAATCTTAATTTGTTTTTTATATGCATGACTTTTACTTTAATGATATGTGAGATGCAATTTATATGGCCTAATTCGACCTATATGTACACAATCTAATTTATATAACCCTAAATATGCATGTGTTTCATGATATGGGATAAATGACATATTAATTCTATATGCATGTTCTTTTTGTGATTTTTTTTTTATGATTTTTTTTTAATGTATGCAACCTACACTAAACAATGATGATATAAAATGGGATTAATTATGAACTAACCTATTAATTAACCAAGTAAATGACTTTGTGTTCTCTTTTTTTTTTAAATGACCGAATAATGTTTATTAAAAAAAAAGTAATGATGCAATGCTAACTTTTTTTTATAGTTCTTTTATTATATTTTATATTATATTTAAAAAGACTACATAATGGGAATACTAAAAAAAACATTAAACCATGACCCACTAATTAAAATGCAACATGTAACGTGCACCTTATGAAATCTATATAATCTAAACAACATTTTTTATTCTTTTTTAGTTTATTAAAAGAAAATTAACCTAATCCTATATGAATCTAAAAAAAAAAAATGTGTTGCTTAAAATGTAAAATGCTTATGGACCTAAATATCTAAGTTCTAATATATGACATATAATGCATGATTTGTGATAAACAAATAACCATAATGCACCAAAATATGTATCATACTTAAAAAAAAATCCATGTAACTCGACAAACTATGGGCATCAATAATGTAAAGTAATTTATGAATTTTGACATAAAAGTCAAAATAATCAAAAATCTAACCCGACGTCTCGCGGCTCAAAATTTTTTATTATTATGACTTAGCATGGCAAATTTCCTAATCAGATACTAATCAAAACAAATCAAGTTAAAAAAAACAGCAAAATTTTGAGTTCGAATACTCAAACTAAATTTTTCCAAAAAATTTACCTAGTTTAACTCAAAGCCACCTTGAGAAATGGTGAGCAATCAAAGTGACCGAGCCGTGATGGTGGTTCGGTGATGGGTCGCCGCTCGGAACAAGGGTTGTTTGTCGGAGCTCCGGCAAGGCTCGGATGATAACAAACCTACAACCAAAAAGAGGAAAGCAGCAAGTGGGTCATGGGCACGAGAGCAACGTCGGGTGAGGGGCCGTTTGGCGTGGAGCTTCGTGCAGGAGGCGTTGGTGGCGTGCAGGCGAGACGGCGAGGCCTGGCACGGTGGGGAGTGGTGACGGGCGCGGTGAGGTGGATCGTCTTCACGGGCTCTGAACGGCGACCAGCGAGGAGGGACTTCGGACGGCGACCAGATGTGCAGGTGGCGGAGCGGCGGGCGAGTGGCGTGCGGACGCGAAGCGGCGAGGTGGGAGCGGTGGTGCGAGCTGCACGTCAGGGGCGGATCGGGAAGTTACGGAGTGGGGCAATCGGCACGGCGGTCGCGGCGGCTTCGGGTCTTCGGTGGGTGGAGTCCGATGGCTTGATCAGCTTGGGCGAGTGGCGCGCGGAGGCGGAGCGACGAGGAGGCGGAGACGCGGCGATGTCCGAGGCGGTGGTGCGACGGTGGTCGGCGTGGCTCGGGCTGGAGTGGCCGAAGGACGTGCTGGTGCGGCGGCGTGGAGCGTCGGAAGTGTGCCGGCGAGGGTTCGGACCACCGAGGGGGGTGAGGCGTGCATGAAGAAGATGAACATCCCCTTTCTTTTTCTTTTTTATCTTTTTTTTTTCTTTTCTCTGCTGCACCCTCACGTCACTTCCCTGTACACTTCTCTATTGAACTTTCACCTTTTTAATTTTGCTTTTTGCTCCTTGTCCACGCACGGACGGCTTCAATCTCCTTTCTTCACTTTTTTTTTTTACTTTTCTTCTGCCGTCTGTCAGAGAAAGAAAGGGGAAATGGTTCCCTCTTTTGACCAAAGTGTACGAAGGCCTTTCAACTTTTGAGTTTTTCTTTGAACCCCGAGAAGCCCCCCCTTCTCTTCAGTTCCGAAGCTCGCATTTATAGTGAAAAAAGAAACGAAACAAACTCCAAGTTGTTGAAGATTTTGCGATATTCACTCAACTTCTTCAACAACAAAATGGCTCCAAAATCAAACGTCCGTTTAATTTTTTAATTCAATTTTTTTAAAAACATTTCCCTCTAAACCAAGATTATCCTTTATTTCTAAAAACTAATTTTAAATTAGGTGTCAATAAGTAGAAAATAAAAAGAAAAATAAGAAATAAAAAAAAAAACTGAATTTTTTTGAATTTTGAAATGAAAATATATTTTCAACAACAAAGATTTTCAAAACCAAATTTATTATTTTCTAAAAATATTAGGTGTCAACAGCTGCCCCTCTTTGAAAGGAAGCTCATAGAGGTTTCTTTCAAAGATATATGACACCTAAATTTAAACTATGCAAAATGAAATATGAAATGCATATGCAAATGTTAATGACTTGACTTTTTTTTAAAAAAAAAGGATAAATGATGCAATGTAAATGCAATGATCTGGTCAGGAACATAGATCTCTATGTGTCTACGACCAATGAAATGCAAATGCAAAGAAGAGCACGTACCTGTCATACCTGTTTTGAGGATTTAGGTGTGAAATGATTCCAATGAGACCTGTCAATCATCTGGAACTCCCTTCAGATAATTGAAAGGCTCAAAGTCTTTAGGGATCTGGAATTCTCATCAGATTCTAAGCACTTGAAAATTGCATCAAGTACTTGAAACTTCAAAAATTTGATTCTTATGTCAAACATTTGAAAGCATTTACTAAACGTTTGGAAATCACATAAGATGTTTAGAAAGACAAACACTTGGAAATCACATCAAGCGTTTAAAAGTTCAAATATCTAAAAATCACACTAGACATTTGGAAACATTTTATAAATAGGTACTTGGAATTCTCATCAAGTACAAAGATGACTGAACAAACTCAGGGTTTCAAAAACAATTTTTTTTGTCTTTGAGGAAAAATTCAATGAAGGTCCATGCATGATGGATTTATCAAGCTTCCACCGTTAAAATTATCACCGGGACAATTTTCAGTTATGGCGTGAATCTCTTGGACATGCTAAATGAGACACTTTTGGTGTGAAAAGGCTTTTTCACTCGCTCTCATTTAAGAAGGGTTATTCGTCCCGACCATTGATGCGGGAATATATCACTCAATCTTATCATCATCATGTTGACAAGAGTTCAAATTTTCTTGCAAGCAGTACAACCTTACCAATCTGAGAGGTCTTTGACAAGGACTGTAATGCATGCTTGGTCAATGGCTTAATAAAGGGAATCTTTGAGTCAAAGCAATTGAAAGAACAATTCTGTAATTATCTCCGGGTTTACAAGTCAAGAACCCTGCAAAATGATAAAGAAATAATCTTGCTCGCACTTCTTCGAGCAATGCTTAAAACATGTGAATTCCTGTGTTAATTCAAGTGCCCTAATCTGAAGAGACTTTGCAAGGGACGTAACATAGGCTGGGTTCATGGGTTGAGAAACGAAAGGATCGTTAGTCTCAAAGATGTGTATAGGGGTCAAAGTTGGTGATCATCTTGATATTGCCACCAGTTTTCTTCGCCACGGATTGTCTTCTTGACAAATTTCTTTATTGGTTCAAGAGTTTATCACCTGATGCCAATGATTTTTCAACTGAGATCTTTTCTCAACATTTTTTTTTTAAAAGTCATTTTCTTTGATGATGGACATTGGTCAGGCACACTGATTTTTTTTTCTTTTCTTTTTTTATGCCTCCAATTCATCAGTCATTTCTCTCTTCTTTTCACGGGCATTGACCTTGCTTTTACCAGGCACACTGCTTTTTCATGCCCCTTAATTCTATTTTGATTTCAGTTCCTGCGCACAATGCATGTGTCAAGTATACTTTAAATGACACTCGAACCTTCAAGGGTCTTCATTTGTCTCTTGCCTTGCCCCAGTGTGGGGGATGATCACCAACTGGGCTTAACAGAAACGAAATCACAGGCTCAAGTGGGCTATACAAAGTATATAAGTGTGTAGGATAGTGAAAGAAACGCTCTTCGTCATCCTAAGGCACTTAAATTAGCACATGAATTCAATGTAATAGCACAACTTAAAGATTGATGCAAATGAAAGCAAGAAAATTTCAATTCATTTTTTTTTTTCACTTCATGATGTCATTTTTATCTCCCAATTGCCCCAATGTGGGGTGATTCTTGACAGGGGTAATTTGAAAAGAACATCATAAGTGTATGGGCTCAAAAATGGTTAAGCAATGGAACACCTGTAGTGTTTGGGATAGAGAAATGAACTGCCTCTCGTCATTTCAGCTGTCATACTTTTCGTAAGAAAATTCTTCACCTTGAAATACAAAATGTTTCCATACTCACCTCACAATATATAGACAGAGGACGGTGTATGGGATTAGGCTTGCCTTTCATACCTCATTTAGCATGCTCAAGTAACTCGACATTTTTCACTGAATGATCCATTTTGATAAATTTCAAGTGGAATTGACGAATTACACAATATCATGTGAAAGCATTATAATGACAAAGAGGGCATATGCTAATAAAGTCAAAACTATTATGTGTCTATGTCTTGCCCTTTCTTTGTAAAGGAGCTCATAGGTATTCCTTACAAAAATAAGACACCATCGTTCACATCCATTCTTTGCCCCTGCATTAGAGTTTACAGGATTCATGAATTCACGCCCATCCATTTTTGCTAAGATCAAAGCACCTGAAACATGGAGTAGATAATTAAAAGAAACAAGGTAAATTAAATGCATGCTGAAAATTATTTTATTTTGAAATTTTTTTTAAAGGGAACATGAAGAAGCCCAGCCTTCAGAATTAGCTCCTTACCATTTTCTTTTGGTAGGATTTCATCACAGGGCTAGTTTGGTGTACTTCAACATGCCCTTAAAACATGAAAATCTCCTTATATTTTATTGGATGAAAAGCAAATTACATTATTGAAATGAGGGAAATCCTAGAATTGAAAATGCAAATATGCAAATATGGAAAGCGATAAAAACTCCTGCGCAGAGGAGTGTGTAAATAATTAAAATTCTCCTACTCTTTAGCTTCGTCGACGGCAAACACTGAACACTTCATTTATTCCTTTGAGTGCGTCATCAGAGCTCTTAATCTTTGGAGGTGCGGGATCATCTATGCCACCCCATCCATTTGGATGATATCTCGTGGGTCGATGTAGGAGTTGGGAGGAGCCGAATACTTTACATAGTAATCGAACTTGCCACTTGGTTGCCCCAGGGTGTCCATCACTTCTACTTCCTCATGCATCATCTGAAACACGATGGGCTCAGCATCAAAATTGAAAATGACATTCACAGCTTCTGGGTGGTCAGGGAGTGGGTTATTCTCGATGTTCGGCTCTGCATCGCGGAATGAGACCACCTTGGCATCCAAAAGATTTTGGATTTTGTGTTGCAGCATATAACAATCGTCAACCGAATGCCCTACCTCCCCCATATGATAAGCACATGTCTTGGATGGATCATAGTTGGGAAAACGCTCGGGATTAGGTCGCTTAGGCTCCTTAGCGAGTAATCCATTTTTCTGAAGAGTCGACAAGATCTTGGACAATGGCTTAGGAAGAGGCGTAAATTGACGCTTGGAAGAGTTCTTCTGCTAGCCAAAGAATGGTCATGCTCCTCCCTATTGAGTGTTCGAAGTTAGGCGAGGTACCTGAACATAAGCTGCATTAACCTCTGCTATAGGTTCCTTGTCCTTCTTGGCAAAGACTCCCCTATATGAGTTGGTTTGAATAGACGCCCATCCATCATGCAAGGCTACTTCAATTCGCTCGCCAACGGGGACTAGCTGATTGAACGACTTGACAGTCGATCTTAACATCCGATTTCGATATTCAGGCGGGAGCGTCTTCATGAACAAATCCATCAGCTCCTTTTTAGTCGGCTCCGGAGTAATTTGAGCAGGTACAGTCCTCCATCTCGTGACATAGGCCTTGAAAGATTCTGTCTTCTTCTTCTCGGTGCGAAGTAAATCCTCTCGAGATGGAGTGACATCAATATTATACTTGTACTGCTTGAAGAATGCATCAATCAAATCCTCCCAAGTCTCTAGGAGATTAATCTTCTTCATAATATACCACTGTAGTGCCGTTCCTGTCAGGCTTGTTTGAAATTGCTGAATCATCAAGGGTATGTTGTCAACATATGGAGTCATCCTAACCACATAAGTCTGCAAATGGATCTTCGGGCAAGAAGTGCCATCATACTTCTCAAAGTCAGGCATTTTGAACTTCTTTGGTATCTTGATCTTTCCATAATGAGACAGATCAGTTGGGTCTTGGCTAAACGCACCCTGCAGCTGCTTAAGTTTCTCCTCGATTTTCGCCAGGCGTTTTTCTTGTTCAGTCTTCGGTATGGCCGGCTGTATTACTTGTATCTCCTCATCAACAATGATTTGAGGCGTGTCAGTAGTTTTCTCCCCGGAGACATCATTAGAGCTTGATGGGCCACTTGTGGATACATTCTTGCCTTTATCTTTCGGATCAGCCATAGGAGCATGTTGTGGTAACACCACTTCGACTTGCGGAACTGATGGGACAATATTTGCTTGGAGAGAATCGATTTGTTTAGAGAGCTGCTCAAGGACATTCAGGACTTGCTTCATTTCCGTTTCGAGGGCAGCGATGCAAGTTTGTTCAGCAACACGCATTTGTTCAGCGTCATCATCCATTGTTACTCTAGAACGAGTACGAATTGGTGATCTTGGGTGAGCCGTGTTGTTACCTGTCAATGTAAAATAATACAGTAAGCATCATAACAAATGAGATTGGTCCATGACAATGGTCGATCGATCGTTTATTTTATTAAGTGAAATCAAATTCCAAAGACATCAACTTAAAACATTAAAATAACTCTCTAGGAAATTAAATTCCTAAAACATCAATCTAAGAAATTGAAATAACATTCTAAAGCCAGAATTAAACTCCTAAATCTAGCGACTCTTTTTTATATACAATTGGTAGATCACAGTCTTTCGAAGCTTCTTGTTCTGTAGAACCAACTCGGAAATACGAGCTTCCTTCTTTTCCATCGTTTCTTCAAGATTTTCAATTTGTGCTTTACGAGTGGGCTTCATGGTCACTTAAGGTATCACGGGAAGTAGAGCTTGAGGGATCTCGTGATGGTGGATATAATAATTTGAGGCGTGAAAAGCCTTCTCTTTTCCTTTCAACCTTCTAGGCACCATTATCTTTTTTGGATGGCATTCCTTCCATGAATTTTCAAGGTGTTCAATCTCATCGAGGTACTTGTGATCCTTGCGCACGAAGAGAGCTTGAAATAGGTCCATTCAGAGAGGAGGCGGGATATCTTGGAGCACTCAATACTGGCGGACCACTCTATAAGGATAGTAAGATGCTGCACCAGTGATTCCCATCAGTGGAACTGAATTATCTATCTTGTGGGAAAAATGAGCCACACTAACATGGAACCATTTAGCATACCATATGAAGCCCTTGAGATCTGGATCTTTTAGAAAAGTTACCCAATCGGAAAATGACTTTCCGGTATACTTTTTCTCTAAGATTGAAAATCTCTTTATTGGGTGATTAGAATCATCAATTTCACCTCGACGCATGAAACAACCAAACTCCTTCATGTGAGAAAGAAACCAAATTTGTAAAATTTCAGGAGAGGCATTTATGATTTTTCCTCCATTTTGTTTAAAACGGTTGAGGGACAAAAATGTCTCGGCTAAAATCATGTTTATAAAGTTCATGCCGGCGCATGTTTGTCTAACCACCCATGCAATTGAAGGATTAATGGCATTTTGTCGATGAGGAAAGATTATAAATCCAAAGAATGCTAAGATGAATATCCTACCCTTTTTGGCGCATTGAAGATTGATTTAAAAAATGATCGGCCAAAAAGGAGAATGGGCATGCATTACAGTTAGCTTTCAAAACTTTCAACCTCATCAGTTTTAATTCTTAGAAATTGAGATAAAATCGACGTGGGCTCCATACCAAGAGGTGGCCTAACAAGTTCAGTCTCAAGGGGCATTCCTATGATAACGCTATACTCTTCCAGTGTTGGAGTTAGCTCATTCTTACCAAAAATAAAAAGCCGTCTCAGGACACCAAAAGTGTGAGATAGCTTGCAAAACTCCACTATGGACTCCAATATCCAAAAGGGGATGAGCCGTCCCAGTATCGATTCCACATAATCTTGACCTTCTTTACTTAATTTATTCCACCACATTTTGAGCTCAATCTTGGGAGTTGGAACGAATTGTACGTCGGTTTTCCCCATTGCATATAAAACAAGACTGATGACGAAACCTATTGTCATGGACCGACAAAATTACAATAAAGTAAGTAAATTGCAAAGTAGGAGTTTAGACAACTTACTTTTACCAGAAAGGGATGACAATCACATGGACACACGCATGAAATGTGTGGCTCGATTTCTATCTAGATGGCTTAACAAAGGGGATAATCTGACCGTTGCAGTCTCGCATTAACATGTCAGGTCCCCTTAATTCCGGCTTAGTCGAATAGAATGTCCAATAATCACGCAATCTCGCGGATATGGACAAAGACATTTGACACCATGAAAGAAATTTCGGGGAAGAGAAGGTCAACCTCTACATAGCAGTCTCGCTTTAGAGGAAGTATCCTTCTCAACACCATCCTAGAAATCCTATCGTAGCCCAGGTCCGACGACAGGTTGTGTGTGCAATGTGTAGTGCTAAAACAATTTGAAAATCATGCACAATAATTTATAATACAAACAACACTTCAATATAGGGAAAAATAAATAATTCATCTTTACACCCTCCTGCAAGATAAGGATTAGCAAAAAAAAAGAAACAGGCCTATGTCCACTATGAGTTTTAACTCTAGGTCCCCAGTGGAGTCGCCAAGCTGTCGCGACCTGATTTTTTCGAAGGTGAATCACCTAAAACTAGGTTAATGGATTACTAAATCCGAAGACTTAGCGTGGACTCTCCCAAGTCATACCAATCGCGGCTTGATATTAATTAACCCATTTAAACATGCAATTATATTTAAATCGGAGCTGCCACTAATCAAATAGGGTCGATTAGAAACCCAAGTAAAGTATGGGAGCTTACTTTACTTTTGCGAATCAGAGATTCAATAGATCCGGGGACATGATTACGCTAGATTAATCTAACGCTCTTTCGGTACCTTTTATTTTAATTTCAAAAATATTTTGCAGGCATTATTGATCAATTTTAACCTAAGTTACTAATATGCAAATGGTGGTCATGCGGGTGCACAATCAATGAAATAACATTCAATAAACCGAAATGCTAAATTTATGAGAAATTATAAACTATAACTTTATTAAAGTTCAATCTCTAAAATAAACATTTACAAAAACTATTAATAAAAATGCATGCCCTAAACATGATTTTCTAAATGACATGATATCTAATTAAATGCATGATATCTAATTAGATGCAATGTTAATTTGTTTTTTATATGCATGACTTTTACTTTAATGATATGTGAGATGCAATTTATATGGCCTAATTCGACCTATATGTACACAATCTAATTTATATAACCCTAAATATGCATGCGTTTCATGATATGGGATAAATGACATATTAATTCTATACGCATGTTCTTTTTGTGATTTTTTTTTATGATTTTTTTTTTAATGTATGCAACCTACACTAAACAATGATGATATAAAATGGGATTAATTATGAACTAACCTATTAATTAACCAAGTAAATGACTTTGTCTTTTCTCTTTTTTTTTTTAAAAAAAATGACCGAATAATGTTTATTAAAAAAAAACGTAATGATGCAATGCTAACTTTTTTTTATAGTTTTTTTTATTATCTTTTATATTATATTTAAAAAGACTACATAATGGGAATACTAAAAAAAAACATTAAACCATGACCCACTAATTAAAATGCAACATGTAACGTGCACCTTATGAAATCTATATAATCTAAACAACATTTTTTATTCTTTTTTAGTTTATTAAAAGAAAATTAACCTAATCCTATATGAATCTAAAAAAAAAAGAATGTGTTGCTTAAAATGTAAAATGCTTATGGACCTAAATATCTAAGTTCTAATATATGACATATAATGCATGATATGTGATAAACAAATAACCATAATGCACCAAAATATGTATCATACTTAAAAAAAAAATCCATGTAACTCGACAAACTATAGGCATCAATAATGCAAAGTAATTTATGAATTTTGACATAAAAATTCAAAATAATCAAAAATCTAACCCGACGTCTCGCAGCTCAAAATTTTTTATTATTTCGACTTAGCATAGCAAATTTCCTAATCAGATACTAATCAGAACAAATCAAGTTAAAAAAAACAGCAAAATTTTGAGTTCGAATACTCGAACTCAATTTTTCCAAAAAATTTACCTAGTTTAACTCAAAGCCACCTTGAGGAATTGTGAGCAATCAAAGTGACCGAGCCGTGATGGTGGTTCGGTGATGGGTCGCCGCTCGGAACAAGGGTTGTTCGTCGGAGCTCCGGCAAGGCTCGGGTGATAACGAACCTACAACCAAAAAGAGGAAAGCAGCAAGTGGGTCATGGGCACGGGAGCAACGTCAGGTGAGGGGCCGTCTGGCATGGAGCTTCGTGCAAGAGGCGGAGCGGCGGGCAAGTGGCGCGCGGAGGCGAAGCGGCGAGGTGGGGGCAGTGGTGCGAGCTGCACGTCAGGGGCGGATCTGGAAGTTGCGGAGTGGGGCAATTAGCACGGCATTTACGGCGGCTTCGGGTCTTCGGTGGGTGGAGTCCGATGGCTTGATCAACTTGGGCGAGCGGCACACGGAGGAGGAGCGGCGAGGAGGCAGAGACGCGGCGATGTTCGAGGCAGTGGTGCGACGGTGGTCGGCGCGGCTTGGGCTGGAGTGGCCGGAGGACGTGCTGGTGTGGCGGCGTGGAGCGTCGGAAGTGTGCCGGCGAGGGTTCGGACCACCGAGGGGGGTGAGGCGTGCGTGAAGAAGATGAACAGCCCCTTTCTTTTTCTCTTTTATCTTCTTTTTTTCTTTTCTCTGCTGCACCCTCACGTCACTTCCCTGTACACTTCTCAGTTGAACTTTCACCTTTTTAATTTTGCTTTTTGCTCCTTCTCCACGCACGGACAGCTTCAATCTCCTTTCTTCACTTTTTTTTTTACTTTTCTTCTGCCGTCTGTTAGAGAAAGAAAGGGGAAATGGTTCCCTCTTTTGACCAAAGTGTACGAAGGCCTTTCAACTTTTGAGTTTTTCTTTGAACCCCTAGAAGCCCGCCCTTCTCTTCGGTTCCGAAGCTCGCATTTATAGTGAAAAAAAGAAAAGAAACAAACTCCAAGTTGTTGAAGATTTTGCGATATTCACTCAACTTCTTCAACAACAAAATGGCTCCAAAATCAAACGTCCGTTTAATTTTTTAATTCAATTTTTTTAAAAAAATTTCCCTCTAAACCAAGATTATCCTTTATTTCTAAAAACTAATTTTAAATTAGGTGTCAATAAGTAGAAAATAAAAAGAAAAATAAGAAATAAAAAAAATTAATTTTTTTAATTTTTGAAATGAAAATATATTTTCAACAACAAAGATTTTCAAAACCAAATTTATTATTTTCTAAAAATATTAGGTGTCAACAGGTTGTAAATACTTTATCCTGAAAAATGCAAATGATCGAGTTGGTAAGTTTGAAGAAAATTTGGATGAATGATTCTTTCTTGGATACTCAATTACAAGCAAAGCCTACAGAGTATTTAACAAGAAAACTCAGACTGTGGAAGAATCAATGAACGTCAAATTTCAAGACTCTCCACAAACTCAACCGAATCAGGCTGAAGATTCAGAACCTGCTCCTGACTCCACAAGGTCTACCTCCCTTGAAACAATTCAAAATCTAGAAGCTGTACAACAAGTTGTTGATGAAGAATCAACTCAAGAAAAAGATCAACAACCTATCAGACTGACCAGTAACTGGAAGCACAAGTCTAGTCATCCTGAAGAACTCATTATTGGAAACGTTAATGAGGGAATTCGCACAAGATCCAAAAGGCGAGAAGAGTCTAGTGCTGTGGTGCTTATTTCTAAAATAGAACCCAAAAATATAGTAGAAGCCTTAGCTGATGAAAGCTGGATTGAAGCAATGCAAGAAGAACTCAGACAATTCAGCATTAATGACGTTTGAGAATTAACTCATAAACCAAAAGGTAAGTCTGTTATTGGAGCTAAATGGGTTTTCAGGAACAAAGTCAATGAAAAAGGCAAAGTGACAAGAAACAAAGCAAGACTCGTGGCTAAAGGATACATGCAAGAAGAAGGGATAGACTATGATGAGACTTACGCTCCTGTAGCAAGGTTAGAAGCAATTAGATTATTACTTGCTTTTGCATGCTATAAGAATTTCAGGTTATTCCAAATGGACGTCAAAAGCGCATTCCTGAATGGATTTATCTAAGAAGAAGTCTATGTGGAAGAACCTCATGGATTTGAAGATCCAAAAAAACCAGACTCAGTGTTCAGGCTGAAAAAGACTTTATATGGATTAAAACAAGCTCCTCGAGCTTGGTATGAAAGGTTAAGTAACTTTTTAATTCAAAGTGGTTTCATTAAAGGAAAAGTAGATACCACATTATTTATTAAAAGGGAAGGTAAAAGCTTTTTACTTGTTCAAATTTATGTTGATGATATAATATTTGAATCATCTAATGAGACTTTGTGCAAGAAATTTTCTAAGTCTATGCAGGATGATTTTGAGATGAGCATGATGGGTGAACTATCCTTCTTCCTTGGACTACAAGTGAAACAATTGAAAGAATGAATTTTTATTCATCAAGAAAAATATGCAAAAGAACTTGTTAAAAAGTTCGGATTGGAGAATTGCAAAAAGACTGACATACCAATGTCAAATTCTTCGAAGCTAGACAAAGATGAAGGAGGAAAGAAAGTCGACCAAAAACTATACAGGAGTATCATTGGTTCACTTCTTTATCTTACTACATCAAGACCTGACATATTGTTTAGTGCTTGCATTTGTGCTAGGTTTCAATCAGATTCTAAAGAATCTCATCTAAGTGTTGCAAGACGTATCATTAAATATGTTGCAACTACTACTAAGCTTGGTCTATGGTATCCCAAAGAAGGAGACTTTACTCTTCTTGGATATTCAGACACAGATCTTGCAAGTTGCAGAGTTGATAGAAAGAGCACATCCGGCACTTGTCAATTACTTGGTAACAGGGCAGTATCTTGGTTCTCAAGGAAGCAAAGTACCGTAGCTCTATCAACAGCTGAAGCAGAATATGTAGATCTTGGAAACTGTTGTTCTCAAATACTTTGGATAAAACAACAACTACGAGACTTTGGTATCGAAAACTCTTGTACCGAGATCAAATGTGACAATACCAGTGCAATCAATCTTACAAAGAATCCAATTCCTTCACTCAAGAGTAAAGCATATAGAGATTCAACATCATTTTATTAGAGATCATGTTCAAAATGGAGAAGTCTTGATACAGTTTATCGACTCAAAAAATCAACTGGCAGACATTTTCACAAAGCCGCTTGAGAAAAGTTTATTTGAGAGTATTCGTTCAAGACTCAACATTTTATCTCTTGAAGACTAATGAAGCTCAGACTCAGGAACTAAATTTGAAAAGAATTAGACTCAAAAGTTCAGACTCAGAAGACCAAAGATTACGACTGTAAATTATTTCAATTATAGTACTTTTAATTATTTAACCTGACATCTCGAAAAGGTAAGACCGCTTGTTAATCTCTAATTGTTATTAATAAGGCAGTTATCTTTTTGAAAAAGATGGTTATCTATTTTAAAAAGGCAGTTATTTTTGAAAAGGCATTTTTATTTTTTCCTTTTCGTGATGTTTCATATACCCCGTATCGATTGTCTTTTATACAGTTCTTCTTCCTCTTGTCTTTTTACCTAAAAACCCTAGAGCATAAATTTTCACTCTCTGAAACTCTCTTTCGAAGTTTAACTCTTAAAGCTCTCACCTTTCTCGCGATTCGAGTGTGAAAATTCTCTCAAAGACAGTGACAATGTCGCATCAAAGAAAGTCATCGAGAATTGCAAGCAGGGGACGACAAGGTTTGCATGAGGGGCCTACACACTTCGATCTTACCGAAGAAGGAGACTCTCTAAGTGGACAGGTGTATCAACATTCTCAACCGCGCACTTCCTCTCCTGCTAGATCATATGATCGTGACCCTCAACAAGCAGAGGAAAACATCATCGAGGATATAGAACCAGTAAGATCTCTTAAGCCCGCATTCACTTACAGGCTTTACTCTGCTCTGAAAGAAGGGGGTTCTGCAATGACGTTTATTGATGAGTTTCTAAAAGAAAATGATATAAGAATAAGACTCATTTTTTAAGTGTGATGGAACATTCGGGTATTGTTCCTGTTGGAACAGCGGCAAAAACTTTCGCTAACTTTCCGAGTGATCCAAGATTTGGTAAATCAGCTTGAAGGGAAAGGCGATGATGAAAAAATGTTCGTGCATTTTAAGCCAAGAATGGGTGTGGCTGCAAATCTTCGAGGAAAGAGGGAAGAATTATTTCGGTTTGAGGAACATAAGAATGTTTATTCCAAGTTGTTGAAGCGTGGGGTTATGAACCCAAGAACTGTGGACTTTAATTTCCTCGATCTGTTAAACATCAATCTGAGAGAGAAGTTTGAGAAACTTCAACTTGATCGATTCTGTACTGAGATAGAGACTGCTCATTCTAAACTGATCGCATATTTCTATTCGAATCTTAGTCTTCTTGATGCGAATAGTTTTTCATTCAGTGTGAGAGATTAGGAGTATGTGGTTGACGTGGATACTCTTGTTGACGTAATTGGTGTGGAAAGAGGAGCTTTCTAGTCTATTTCTGTGTCCGTTAGCCATGCAACCTTGCAGCTTGCGAAAGATAGAATCGCGGAAGGGCGACTCTCTTATCTGAGGATGAGTGCATCAAACATTCTACTTCATAAGATTGTGATTAATTGTCTCAGACCCAAGTCAACATCAAAGGCAGATGTCTCAAACTCTTAAACAAAATTGAGGTATGCCATCAAGATCGGTCATAAGTTTTCCTTGCCTCACACCATCATGTTCCACATGTATAGGTCCATGGCAAAGGATAAGGGCAAACTTCCTTATTCTGCTCTCATCTCTCAATTATTCAGACATCTGAATATTGAGCCTCCCAAAATTATGTGTGTGATAACCATTGATCAAATGGTAATAGGGCTGAAAATGATTACAAAGATGCGTCTAAAAGAACTTAGCAAGAAGCTAGAGCGATTCAAGGAGAAAACCCCTATCAAAGCCAGACAGGACTCTGCTGCTGCGAAGAGAAAAGGAAAAGATCCCATGACTGGTCCTACCAAAAGAAGGCGAGCAATCATCTTACAAGATGAAGATGATGAGGATGACATTCCTATCTCTGCTTTTGTTTCCTAGCATCTTGTACCTGAGTCAGCTGAACAAGAATTTGAAGTTGGAGGAGAGACTGAGAAAAGGAATGAGGAGAAGGAATCTTTGAGGAAAGAAGAAGAAGAAGACACAACAATAGCAGACACACAGAAGCAGACAAAAGAACAAACTGCATAAGAAGGTCGTGGAGATTCTCCAGCAGAAAAGGAGGATCAAGAACATCTTGACACTGAAGAAGCATCTCAGCAAGAAGAATACTTCTCTCCACCAGAAGGCACTGAAACATGGGGAGATATTCCTAGAGAAAGTATTCCTCTTTTAACTTTTACAAGTGCAAGTGTCAGTCGTTCTCCTGCCGGTGCAGAGGATGTCTATGCCTCTCAATTTCCTGAAGAAGACCTTGAGGCATCATCTCTAAATGTTGATCTTCCTACTGATGTTCGTTCAACTGGCTTTACTCCACAATCTGACCATGCTGAAGCAAGCATACAGACTGAAAAATCAGGAGACTTTGGAAGATTGCTTGAAATTCTTTTGGAGCTTAAAGGCCAGGTCTATGCATTAAGATGCGAATTTCAGACTCTGCAGAATGAGAATCGTGCCATGTCCATCTCTTTGCATGATCAAATTCGAAACATTCATCTTCAGATTCAGGCAACTGCAAAATGCACTGCTTTAGCACAATTGCAGGAGGACTTGAAGAAGCCGGAGGACACTGTCAAGTCAATGGGAGATTTTCAGCTCACTATCAAGTCAATGGGAGATTTTCAAGCAACTACAAAAGGCACGGCTCTAGCACAACTGCAGGAGGACTTGAAGAAGCCGGAGGACATTGTCAAGTCAATGGGAGATTTTTAGCTTGTTCGCATTCCTAGAGCATCTTGACTTTTTGACATTTTTATGCTGACAAAATGGGGGAGAAGTTTTGCAGATTTTCAACTTTCAACTTCAACTTTTGAACACTTTGGATAATTTTCAATGCTTTAAGTGGTTGTGTTTGACTTTATCTTTTGTTTGGATTATTGGACTGACTTGAACTTTGGATTACTTGCTTATTACTACTGTACTTTAAGCTATACTATTGAATTAGATAACAGATAAATATCTGTACAAGACTAACTTGTTTTCTGTGGATGCAGATCTGTCATTATCTTTATCCTAACCTATTATGAGATATCTTTGCTAGCTTAAATGTTGTATTGCAGGGTGATAGTATCCAAATCTGCAGGAAAGTTTTGTCACCATAAAAAATGGGGAGATTGTTAGAAAAATCCTCTTAAGGTGTTTTGAAGTCGACAAAATGTTTCCATCAGTTTAGTTTGAAGACTTGCAGACTCTATTGACAAAGTCTGATGACCTACAGACTCAAGTTTCAAAGTCTTCTCGCATGGACAGTTTCCAGACCGACGAAGTTAAAGTTCTATTCTGATGAACTCAAGTATGGTTTTGGTTTTGATTTTGATTGTTAAGGAATTTCTCACGACTGGAATTAGCACTTCAAGATCTTTTATTTGTATTCGAATAATCTAGATTCTCTAGATCCGCAATTTATACTTGGAAGGTTCTACTTATGGAAACCGAGATCCTGATTGTATGGGCGAGCAGGATTGATGGGCTATCGTCATTTTCCTTGAGGAGCTCGAGATCTCTCTCATTGATTCTGTCCAATGGGTTGATTGGAAGAACTTCTTTGGAAGGTGCTAACGGTAATGAAGGCATGAAGAAATATTTGAGGGAGACGCTCAAATTGTTCAAGAGTGTCCGATAGAAGAATTTCAAAATCTGAATCTCTTTGTTCTTTTGTGATCTTATTCTTCAAGCTATACTTGTAATCAAAAGAGAAACTAAATTTTGGTGAGACCTTGAGGAAGTGTAGTAGAGTCTTTACATTGTGGAATCAAGGGAGTGAAACGTAAATTCTCTTTTTGATTCTTAGTGAAATCCAGCCAGTGGGCTGTCCATGTAGGAGAGTGGACGTAGGCTTGGTCTAAGCCGAACCACTATAAACTTAGAGTCTTGATTCTCTATCTCTAATCCTTTTACTTTACATTGCATCCTCATACGTTGATTATTGTTTTCAATCTCTTAGTCCATCATTCATTAAAAAGTCTATATTTTCTGTTACGTATTATAAAATCATCTTAATTACCTATTCACCCCCCTCTAGGTGCTCGTACTAGTTCTATCAAATACGAAACAAAACACACAATTGGAGCAAGGAGAATTAATCAATTCAAGAGAATATTAGAACAAAACGGCAAATCCAAAATCAATGAGAATTTAGAAGCTCAATAACTCTCAATTTACTACCACCATCTTTCGTAAGGACTAGTGTTTGCATCCCTCCAGGCTCTCGCACCCTACCTAGCATCTATGTAGCACCGACACGGACTTGCAACACACGACACGACACAACACAACACGCTGACATGTTATTTCTCAAAAAATAGAGAATTCCAACACGTTCCAACATGTTATATATTAGATAAATATTTTTATATATAAATGCAAAAATAAATGATAAAAAGAGAATATAATTAATTTATACTAAACATATTAATTCAACATTTGTTAATATCATTCATTGTTTTAATTTAATAAAGATTGAATGAGAAATTCAAAAAGTGCAAACACAAAAGAGTAAATTTGAATGAACATGTCATGTTTTCTTACACTTGTCGGAAATTAGAGAGATTTCTTATAGTCCCAAACAGAGTTCAGAGTTCATGATATAGACTGGCTTGGAGCTCTTTTGCAAAACAAGGTTCAAGAAAAATGAAAATCTAGGACAAGAACTCTCGAACTACGACCAAAAGAAAAGGAAATAACTAAATTCACCATGGAAAATGTAAGAGATAACTCACAAGCTAATGACATGGACCAAAAAAAGATAACTCACAAGCGACACCTACAAGAGGCAAAAAGAAGCACAAAAAGAAAAAAAAAAACTACTTTAAGTTTGCGAGAGCGGAGGAGCGACGCCTGCAAGAAGAGGGGCATTCCATCGTCACTCACAGGAATGTCAAAACTTATAAGTGAGAAACTTGAGAGTGAGAATTTTCTTCTTTCCCCTTTATTTTTGTTATTTTCGTTATTTTTTTTATATATTTATATGTTGACCCCTCAAGTATTGAAAATTTTTAAAATTGACCTCATGCGTGTTGGAATCACTTGTCGGAATTTCGGACTCACGTGTTGGAGTGTGTCGGGAAGAGTTGACCACGTGTCGGGTTTTTCGACACTCGTTGACTGCGTGTTGGAATGTGTCGGAGCGTGTCGGACACATGTCGGAGTGTCGAACACGACACGAAGGCTTCCAGAGAATATCTGTACTTCTTAGCTTGGTATCACAAGGACCTCCGATTCCATATTTTAGTCACCGGGCATCTGGAGCGTGTTACATTACACCCCTAGGCATCTCACACCCCACCTGGCATCATGAGGAACCTCTGGGGCTCACCACGTATGATGTCCCTAGGCATTCGGAATGTGTTACGTCACACTTCCAGGCATCCCGCCTTCTGGGGAACCTCTGGGGCTCACCAGTCCCTAGACTTCCAGAGGCATTGCCATCACGATCCTCCAGGCAACTCGAAACCTGGGGCATCGTCGTCAACGTGGACCGACGGCATTCATTACTCACGAACCATGGTGTAGCCATCTCACAATTCAATACCAAAAAAGGGGCCGACGCCTTGTACCGGTTGACCACTCGGTCAACCTCTTGAATCTCCAACAATCCCTTCCGTTGGTTGATCACATTCTCAATCCATGATGGAGGTGCACGAAGTCGGGGTCAACGGTCCAGTTAGTTGGCAGGACAACTCGATCGGCATTTCTCATTTTTATTAGCTACAATGGCATGTGCATGGGCTGGACATTGCGTAAAGTTCCACTCGGCAATGTACGAATGAGAACGAACCTTGGTCTCATGCGTGATGATTCAAGAAAATTTTTCTAGATGAAGCGTTATCACGATATCACGACGATACATGACGTCTTGGTATGGTGATGGCAGTGATGAAACAGCGGCTGCAAGTGGTGCCATCAACATAGTCCGACGACACATTTGTCAATCTGTCACGGACCGCTACGTATTCGAGGTCCGGCGAAATCCGGATATCACATTGCTTCATTGTTTTTCATGATAATCATTCAATTACGTCAATAAAAGACCCCTAGATCACGTTCATAAGGTTTAATTAGCTTAATTGTATCTTAATTGGTCGATTTCTTCTTAAATATGATAAAATTCCCGTTCACTAAATTGCATAAATTTTAGAGCCAAAGGGGTCCCAAGTGGACAAAACAGTCAGAATCGGATTAAACCGGTCAAGAACCGATCAAAATTCGGCCAAATCGGTCTGACTGACCGTCAGCAGGATTGGCCGGTTCAAGTCTTTTCTGGTCGGTTCTTGGCCTCTAGAGACCAGTTCTGGAATCCTCTCAATGTCAATTTTACTTTTGCACCTTTGATTTTCCAAAATTTTATAGATTGATCCTTGAATTTCGTCAAATTGCAAATTAATTCATAATTGGACATTTTGACGCAATTCCCGATTTTGGCTTGGTTTTTTGCAAATCAAACTCACTAGATCAATTACTCAACACCTCGCGATCATGATAGAGCCTTCAAAATTGATTTTTAACCATTGGATCGAAATTTCGACCGTTGGATCTTATTCAGTTAAACTTAAACCAATGATTCGTTATTGAACTGACGGTCGAAATCGCTTAATATGGGGTATATAAATGAATTTTCCCTCCATTTTCAAGGGGGGTTCATTTGCACGAAAATTCTCTCTCTTTAGTCTCTCTCACTCTTTTCTCCCTCAAATCTCCCACCGAAAACAAATCTCTCTCTCTCTCTATCTCTCTAGTTTCGGTCCAACCGAACCTCTTTCCGGCAACCGGATCGCCGCCGATCCAGCGATGATTCATCTTCACCGGCAATCTAATCACTGAGCTCAAGCTATTAAGTGTTGATTTCTCTTCAGGCGGATCCTCGATCTACCAGTTCAAGTTCGAGATTCTTCTTTGGCATGGAAATCGGTCCATCTCTTGGACCGATTTTGTTCTAGGCTTGAACCGGCGGTCGCCGAAGCCCCCAAGCGTTCAAGCCGCTGGTGATCTACAGTTCTAGAAGTCTCTAACCTTGTTGTGGTAAGAGATAACCATATTGGTTGCCAATCTTCACCAGCAGCCCAATCTTTGTTGGCGAGTTAAGTTCGGTCCATTTTGGACCGATTCTTTCTTTTTTCCTTGAGTTAGTGGTTTGATTGATCCCGATCTAATTTGTAGTGGTCTAATCTGCATTCATGGCTGTCCAGACATAGTCCTTGAG
Source organism: Eucalyptus pauciflora (assembly GCA_007663325.1). NCBI lineage: Eukaryota > Viridiplantae > Streptophyta > Magnoliopsida > Myrtales > Myrtaceae > Eucalyptus > Eucalyptus pauciflora. The sequence continues at coordinate 893,315 of VMYD01000045.1, read as the reverse complement.
TCCCGATCAAAGTTCTAGCGTTTTGATCCGATTGATCGCGACAGAAATCGATGAAAATCGCGACGAAGGTAACGATTTGACACTTGAATCCGATAAAGCGAGATCGAGTTAGTCAATCGGGGCTAGGGTTTAAGATTATGAACTTTTATATGCTTAAGATCAATGATTTGTTGATGATTTGAGTGATGATTGTGTTCTTGAGTCTATTCTAGATTTTCGTATGTCTATATCTAGGTTACCGTTTTGACCAAAACAAGGTTCGAAACGACTCATTTCATCTTGAGTCCTATTAGGATTAGACGATAGACATCCCAAGCTTCGAAATGGTAGGTTGCACACCCGAATCAAGTGTTGTTTGATCCTCAAAAAACACCTCCAAAGATGAATGATTCTGCAGTAGTTTAGTTCTTTTTCAATTCTATTTTTGTTCCGCCTTTTGTCTTTACTATTTTTCTGCCAACTTTTTTTATCTTTATTTGATAAAATTGTCTTCGTGAGTTTTGTTCCAAATTATCTCGTGCATCTTCTGTAATTTTTTCATGATTTTTTCTTGTGCTTAACTAGGTCAAATCTACTCAGATCTAAGCCTAGGTCAATCTGTTCCGTATTGATCCCTAATTTTTCCATTTTTGTATTGATTTTTGTGTTGAGTTCTAGAATAACTTTCCTTCATAAAAGTTTCTTGTATTAGTGTTGTAAATGTTTTTCTTTTTTTTTTCAAAATTTTTAGGCTTGTTTAGCTAGGTCAAATCACTTAGATCTAAACATAGGATAGTCTGTCCTACATTGGTCCGAATTTGTTTTGACGAAATTGAGTCCACAAATGCACCTATTTGGTCTCAAATCCTTCATGAAAGTTGAAATAAATGATGTAAATGGTCAATTGATGCATGCTTTGCAAGGTCTTTATGTTGGCAAAGTGAGTCAATTGCATATATTAGAGTAAAAGGCACTGCAACAACATGAGCTGGGCATATAGTCTATTGACTGAGTCTCCTTACACAACTAATAAGTAACAACTGTAACAATTGTTACTGATACCCTATGAGTAAGATAAGTTACTTATTCCTTACCAAAAAAAAAATAATACTAACAAAGAAAATATCAGTATCTTAACGAATAGTCACTAGCGCACCTTATCACTCCAGGTAATCCTATGCTCTGATACCAAAAGAGATTGTAACAAGCTGTGATGTCCCAGGGCGTCACGTACTAAGCGCAGGCGGAAAATTTAATTATGATTATTATCTTCCTAAACTTGTAACCTCTTTTTGAATATCTATAGTGTTTACTATTGAAGGTTAGCATGTATGACATGGATTATTTAAAATCTATAGTTTGTACTATGAGGTTATCCTACAAATACTCTACCGAATATTAATATAGGCCAATGTATTGATGCACATAGATAAGATCACAAGAAGCTTCATTTCTTCTTAACATCTTCAGGGCCTACAAAATTTATCAACCTGGACTCTTTCCATGTCCACCGCCTATATGCAACATATTTATAACAAAAGTAAGGCGTAACAAAAGCCAGGGATAAGAGGGTGAGGGTGTCTACTTCATGAGTTCCCACACTAGCCCACGTTCAAAAGAAAACAAAAGATAGACAGCTTCTACGTGATCAAAGGCGTCTAGGCGCCATCCGTCCTAGCTCCTGCTCCATCGCTAAAAGGGATAGGGCCAAACATCGCTCTATCATGCTTGACAAACCATGCAACAAACTTCATAGGGATCATCTCAGCTCTACCATTATCCATCCACATCGTGGCCTCATATTTGGAGAAGGTCAGCGCAACATCAGAGTCATACACATCAGTGAAAGTAACCTCAATGTTCGATATCACACCATAACGAGCTAATGGTGGCACATCCATACTATCAATCTGAAAAATGTAACGTATGAGCAAAACTATGCTTAGTAAAGAATGATAAAACTCTAACTTAAACAATCCACAACCATCAATATTACAAGGGAATCATAATCCAAGCAATTTAGGATACAATAATAGAATTGTCACAAGCATAGACACTTGGATTTTAATACATCACATAAGTAATCACCTTATATGCATCCATTTCCATACTTACTTTTTCTCAAAGTCAATTTCACATTGGATACAATACAATAATAATGAATGGACTCACTCGCCAAGTTCAATTATATTTAGTGTGCATAAAATCCACCCTCGATCAGTCACTAACCGGAACTTTACCAGCCTAATCGAGTCACTTCCGGAAGTTACCTTATCCGGACTTCCACAATATTTCTATTATGGGCATCTCACTCCGAGGCATCCCGGCATCACTCAACCGAGGTCCTCCCAAGACCACTCAGCATGGGGCATGTCACTCCGAGGCATCTCAGTATCACACAACTGAGGCATCCTTGATAACACACAAGGGCATCTCACTCCGAGGCATCCCGGTATCTCTCTACGGAGGCATCCAAGACCACTCAGCAAGGGCATCTCAAACTTCCAGGGGCATTACCGGTATCTCTGTACCAATGGGTTCATTCACTCTCTTAAGCACACGTTTCACACTACCACACCTTTAATTAATGCATTTATCGTATGCAAAAGAAAAGACTCCAAGGTATCTAATTATATATCTAATTCTCATGATCCTAGCACACGTGCGTGTCCAAATTATAAGATAAAACCCATTACAACATGTCCCATACCATGCCGAACAAATATTTATCCCATAATTAAGCACTATGCACCGCACACATTGCACTCGCATGATACTATATGCACTTATATCTCAAATGATGTATGAGACTTATTCTTACATGACTAGTATCTATTATGAATTTATTAGACCCTATGTACTTCATGTACGTTAAAGATATAGAATACAATATATTTTACTTGGTCTCGGGTTAGAGTAGTTTACTAGTTAAATGTACAGTTTCGGTTTTGGACATAGAAAGTATAACAATTCTTGTCGAAACACTACCAAATTTTAGTACATTATATTAAAGACATAGATCGACAGTTTCCGTGAAGAAACTTAAGTCTGAATCTTACTGTGTTAAGAGAAATAATTGCTATAATCTTTACTAACACCCTGTATCGACGTCCAGATTTTATATCTACTAAGAAAATTGTTTTACTTGTCAATTCTTATTCATTTAATCTCAAATCTTGACATGTTATTCCTTAAGATGTGTTCTACCATTTTCATTAAGGAATCAAAGTCCAATTCTAACTAGGTAATTACAGAAAATTCGTATAATCAGTAAAGGTCAAACCGTTTCTCACAAAAACAGTTCACTGATTTTACTAAATTCACTTCTATCACTATATTTTTATATTCATATGGTTATAGCTACATATATAACTTGATCTTATAGATGGTCTATCATGTAGAATAATTTCTTTCTCATTTCCAGTAACATACATAAAGAAAAATAAATACAAACAAAAGACTCCATAACCATTTTTACTTAGAACAGAATATGTACACAATTTCCTTTACTTCTATCCCAACTAAACCATTTATCTTTTCACAAAATTCTTCTACAATATTTCAATACCTAATCACAGCAACTTAAAGCAACTTCGGCATGTCTTTCTCTAACAAATAATCAGTCCACAACTCGGTTCGAAGTGTTGTTGCATCCATGAGTTCACTCACCATGATTTATACCAAATCCATTCACTCAGTAACCATCTCATCACTTCACTTGACAAAACAGCACACTCACACTTGGATTTCGAAACATGCAAGGCTAAAAAACAACATGCAATGGCTTCTATCTTTAATCTAACACTTACTCAGCTTAGATTAACCACAAAAAAAAAAAAAAAACAACTACAAGTCATATCCTTCACGGTTTGGTTAGGACCGAAAGTTTTCTTGATGAAATGGTGGATAAACTTCAACTTAGAGTTATATCTTTCCTTACCTTTGTTCAGCTATCAAACAATCACAAAGATACTCCAAGATCAACACCGAAATCTCGCATGCAAAGGGAGAAGCTTGCTGTTTTGTTTCTGGTTTCCTCACCGCTCGACCGAGAGAGAGACACGAAAGAGATGAAGGTGAGTTTCTCGGTTTTGAAGAGAAGAAGAGAGAGAGAGTTTCGAAAATTTAAGAAGGGAAATAGGCCTACAAACTAATCCCTAGGCTAGACTAATGATGAGATTTGCTAATGATTATAATTTCCTTTGTTTGTTTCGGTTGTGAAGGGATTGAATCCGTGGGTGGTGAAGAAAAACGGAGGGGAAGGGAAGATGTCGTGGCCTCCAATTGAGAGATCCCTTGCCATTTGTCACTTGAATTTAATTAGGTTTTGATTCATGTCATTAGTTACTTCATTAGTTTCTAATGTTTTTCAATTAATTCCTTTCGTTTCTACTTCATTTCAATTACACAAAATCATAACATATATAACATATCAACTAGTTAATGTTAATCTAAAAAGAATCTATCACAAAATGCTAAAGTCAGAAATTTATATTAGCATTACAATCATAAATCAAATTATCTTATTTATAATCCATAAATCTTAACCAAAAATAAAATCACTCGGGCCTAATTATTTATCTCTGGCCCAACGGGCTTAATCTATAACAATCCGGCCCACGAATCTAATAATTCCGAACCTTGGCCCACTCAATCCAAGCCCATAATCTCTCACTCGAATCTAATTCGAAATAATCATACGGCCCACTTACTCCTCAAGCCCATTCAATCCTTACGGTCCATCGGCTTCACTTCCTGGCCCGATCTAAAATAATCCGAACTCCTAACGATTCAATTATACTAATGAAAGCCGGTGAAATTTGGGATGTCACACATCGCCATCACAATCCTCCAAGCAACCCGACACCCAGGGCATCGTTGTCCCAATGGTCCGATGGCATCAATAACACATCAACCATGGTGTAGCAGTCAAATCAATTTAATGCCAAAACATTATCATATCGCCGATAAGCAAGCTACTTTAGTTTTTGAAATCTTAGCTCGTGGTGTAAGGCAATATGCAATGAAAACTTTAGAAACATACAAAATCAATGGCAATAACTTCACATAAATCCCAAGTTCAAATGCCCAAACAATTCGAAATAATTTTTTTATCCTTCCATCCCAATCATAGTCCAAAATTTTTAAGTGTGGACTTAAAACACATTCATACCTCAAACTTGTAAATTTTTCATCAAAATAATACGTAACTTGAAATATTGAAGGCAGCACTCTGGTGGGTCAATAGATTCGGTCCCGACCGTGCACATTTGAAATCAATATTTTGAAATACCAAAATCAACATATCCAAGTTTTCAGATTTAAATCTAACGGTTCGAATATCAAAATTTTTCCTCAAGCGGTTCGAGATAAATCCAAGGACCTTCGAATTTGTAAATCGACACAAGTATCCTAAAATAATATTAGTCTATGGGCGCATTTCATCAGGTAGTCGACAAAGTCCACGTCATATAGGTTAGTAGATATCGACGTGGCTTCGATTTGGTGGCGTCGGCGGGGGGCAAACCGTGGGCTACGGACCACAAGTGCAGCTGGAGCGAGCTGGACAATGAGGAGACTGAGGATGTGGCAGTTCGGTCGTCGACAGCAAAGCGCGAACGAGCGGCGCTGGAATCTGGGTCCAAATGCTGCTGAAGGTAGGAATGCGAAGTGCTAAGAGAGAAAGAGAGAAAACTGAGCGCCGAGGGATGTGAAGAAGGAAGAGGGGTCTTCGGTTTCTTCGTGAATTCTGCCTAGTCTCTCCAATAGTTGACTTTGATGGTCGACAATTGAAGCTAGCAGCAGGAGGGAGACACGCGGGTCCAGCAAGAGGAGAACGTGGATTCTCAACGGTTCTTAGGCCACCACCTCCTCCCATGCATGCGTGGGCGTGGCTTTGTTTAGTTGACTCTTCAGTCAACTAAATGAAATTACGCTGGCAGCAATTGGAGAGGACAACACCGGCGTGCACGTCTTCATCTCTGCATGAAGAAAGTGCCGTGAACGTATGCATGGCCGCTGTATGCTACGGGTCTTCAGCTCGATTGATTTGCGAGGCCGCTCGAGATTAACATTTTCCTTCATAGTCGACAACATTGGACGTGTGCATGAAGACGTCGGATGCTTGCATGAAAGGCTTGCTTAGTAAGGTGCAAATGCGAAAGAGGTTGGTCTCACGAGTGGCCTTACATGAAGAAAATTTAAGTGAGGTGATAGGCTAAACAGCAATCGAATAGTCATGATGCGGGGAAGGCATGACTATGAGGGTACGTCGTAAGGTCATCATGAAACGTGACATCTTGGTCCGGCAAGGGTAATGATGAAACGGCAGCCAAAAGTGGCGCCAACGACGTAGTCCGACGACAAACTTGTCGACTCGTCACGAACTGTTACGTACTCGAGGTTTGGCGAAATCCGGATATCACAGGTAGGTTTAATGCATGATATCAAGGGAAAAGCTTGGGATCACGTAGATCATTTGATTATGAGACTTAGAAGCATTATTGGCCATGCAATAGCACAATTGGTCGATAATTGCTATAAGTCACAAAAAAATGGTATGGCAGGTGTCTTAGTGGGACCCTCGCATGAAAGACAAAGGCCGACCCCAATGCACCAAAATTTGACTTTCGCATTAAACTTTCTTTAAATGATTGATCTTGACATGATGCTGTGTTTTTTTATTGTTTTCATGTATATGCTTGTTTCTTTCTATTGTATGTACCTAGTTATAGATTTACCGATTAGGTTTAGATTAGGACCTCGAAGATGAAGAAAGCACAAAGACAGTGGAGGTCGATGTCCATTCCAACCATTATCATGTACTATTCATTTCGCCGACATATGCTCGGGATCCATTTGTTGTATAAAGCTTGACGAGTTGTGGGTTTTCTCACTTCCTCTTTTTTTTTTTCTCAATTGTGTTTCTCTTGTATATTTTCTAAGATTGCATGGTAAATTTACTGATTTCCATGATTGTTTAATTACTATTTCGTAATTTCAATTCCATTGATTGTTTTATTTGTTTTTTTTTTTTTTTTATAAATAGGATAGTACGAAAATGACCAACCACGCATGATCGCTTAGTTTAAGACTAATGATCTTGAAAATGTAAGAAGAAACGCATGGACACGTTAGGAAAACACAACATAATGTTTAGGTACCAAAATGCCGCTAATAAAAATATTAGTGTAATCGAAGTCTCCAAACCTAGATATTTGGTTGCGTAGGAATTGAGGGAACACTCCTGACCCTCGATTTGATTTTCTAGCCGACCCCTAAAACGAGGCTAATGGTGACTCCATCTTATTTTTAGGTTGTCATAAACAATTAGACCGTACAAATAAACCAGTCATGTGGCATACGAGTTTCAATGAAACTCACCATGATTTAGAATACTCAGTGTAGGAGTACCCCAAAGGATGAAGTGATGTCATCCTTATGGGCGAATTGTGTTGTCGAGAGGGGTACTGTGGTAAAGGTACCCTTAAATCTAATATCCAAACCTGATCTCTTCTCCCGAGATGTGTTGCCCGTGTGGATATGGATCGTGACACTCCGCTATCAAGCGGGGTACAAGCTTAGGAGAGCTTGTGATCTCATGGAGAGAACTCACGAGAGGCTTGATCCGAAAGGCGAGGTGATGACGTCTTTTGGAACACGAGCCGTGAGGGAACTTTTGTGATCAAATACCCCTAACTCGACCTTTCCCCTTCCTTTCTCGCAAGAAGGATCAATGGGCAGTGAGATCGGGTCGCGACATCGATCAATCCATATCAATTCATGGTCGCATTGGATCGATTAATAGTCATCCACGACCAATACGATGGCTAGATAGAATCACTTGGGACCATTGGCCGGGCAAAACTGAGCCATGACCATCCGCCAATCCATGATAGTATGTGATTGTCCCATAACCGATCCTTATGGTCAAATAACCTTTCCATGGTCGAACATTCTAGAACTAATCCTGTGGTTGCCAATTCCCGAACGGGATAATTGACTCTTGATCGACTCGTAGGTCAGCTCATGGCCTAGTCTCGCCATTGATGCACCGATCTTGAGCCTACTAGTCAGAATTGAAAGAATGGTCGAAATCAAATATGTTACAAGGGTTATACAGTTCAATCCGATTGGTAGCTCTAGTTATGAGTTTATAGGGAACAAAGTTGGACCGTTTACACCCCTGATCTCTTTGCTTGACATAGAGTGGTTACTGGAGGAAGGTTGCAAAGGTGATCTGGCAACAGTTGAGGATCTAACAATAGAAGAGGCACATCTAGAGGATATCATTATGGTACGAGAATTCATGGACGTCTTTTCGAAAGAATTGCCAAGATTGCCTCCAAAAAGGAAAATGGAATTCGTTATCGAGTTGGCCCTTGGAACAGAATCGATCTCCAAGGCTCTGTATTGGATGTCGCTATCCAAATTAAAGGAACTGAAGGTGTAAATACAAGAATTGCTGGATAAGGTATTTATTCGCCCTAGCACATAGCTATAGGGAGCACATGTCTTGTTCGTGAAGAAGAAGGATGGTACGTTACGACTATGCATCGATTACCGACAACTCGACCAGGTGACAATCAAGAATAAATATCCATTGCTAATGATAGATGACATGTTTGATCAACTTCAAGGAGCTTCAGTATTCTTGAAGAGACCTAAGGACGGGTTATCATCAGCCAAGGATCAGAAAGGTGGATATTCCAAAGATTGCATTTCGAAAGTGATACGTCCACTATAAGTTTACAGTGATGTCATTTTGGTTAACCAATGCCCTAGCTGCTTTCACGGATTTAATGAACCGAGTGTTCAAGGTGTATTTGGATCAGTTCGTCATAGTCTTCATCGACGACATATTGGTGTACTTGAAGAGCCTAGAAAAGCATTATCAACTTTTGATGATGGTATTGCCAACCCTCCGAGAACACGCACTCTACTCTAAGTTTAGTAAGTGCGAGTTCTAACTCAATCGAGTAGCATTTCTAGGTCATGTGATATCAGGCGAAGGAATTTTTGTGGACCCAACAAAGATCAAAGCAGTCATGAACTAGTCAAGATCGATGATGGTGACTAAAGTTTGAAGCTTTCTGGGATTAGCTGGCTATTACTGGCGATTCGTGGAAAGATTGTTTGGGATAGCTATGTCCCTAACGTGATTACTAAAGAAAGAAGTGAAGTTTGAATGGATGGACAAGTGCAAAGAGAGTTTTTAAGAACTTAAGCATAAGCTGACGATTGCCCTAGTGTTGACAATACCATCTGGTCCTAGAAGGTAAGAGATCCATAGTGACGCTTCGTTTAAAGGACTGGATAAAGTCTTGATGTGACATGGACGAGTAATAGCCTATGCGTCTAGGCAATTGAGGTTGCACAAGCAGAATTATCTGACACACAACTTGGAATTGGCAGGAATTATCTTTGCCTAGAAGATTTGGAGACACTACTTGTGTGGGGAAAAATTCACAATCTACACCAACCATTAATGTCTAAAGTACCTATTCTCGCAAAAGGGGTTGAATATGAGGCAATGACACTGGATGGAACTTCTCAAGGACTGCGATTGTGACATCTTATACTATCCTAGAAAGGCCAACAAAGTAGTGGATACACTTAGTCGAAAGTGAACAATTGTGCAAATGATTGTTCGAGAATTGATTCTTCTTAAAGGTGTACAAGATTCAGACTTCAAGTTCGAGGTAGGCCATCTTTCTAGTCTTATGGCTACTCTTCGAATGGAACCTAATGTGCAAAGTAGGATTAAAACCTTGTAATCGATGGATCCATTAATCCAAAGGATTGTGCAAGGGAGCCTTGAGAAGAGGAAACCAAACTTCCAAGTGACAGATGATGGGATCTTGAGGTTATGAGGACGATTGTGTGTACCCAACGATACGAAACTCAAGGAGGAGATCCTAGCGGATGGCCATTGAAGCTACTATTGCATTCATCTAGGTAGTACAAAGATGTACAGGAACCCGCGGCAGTATTATTGGTGGAACGACATGAAAACTCATATCGCTAAGCATGTGGTAAAGTGCTTGACATGCTAGTAAGTAAAAGCTCAATATTGTAAGCCTAATGGATTGCTGCGATTGTAAAAAATTCTGGAGTGGAAATGGGAGCTATCATAATGGATTTTGTGATGGGATTATCATGGAGCCAGAGGGGTAACGATTCCATTTGGGTTATGGTTGACTGACTAACCAAGTCAACCCACTTCATTGCGGTATGAAAGGATTATGCCATGAACATGTATGTCGAGCTGTACATGAAAGAGATAATTCGGTTGCATGGGGTTCTCGTGACTATCACTTCAGACCGGGATCCCAAGTTCACAACTGCATTTTGGAAAGCTTGCGAATGGCCATAGGAATGAAACTGTAGTTTATCATAGCTTATCATCCACAAATGGGCGGTTAATCCTAGAGGACCATTTGAGCCCTTGAGGACATGCTATGAGCTTGCTTTGTGAATTTCAGAGGATGGGAAGATCAACACACCTCCTTCAGTTTGCATACAACAACGGCTACTAACATAGCATCGAAATGACACCGTTCGAGGCATTATATGGACGAGCCTACAAGATGCTTGTTTGTTGGAATGAAGTTGGGGGAAAGGAAAATTATGGGCCTGAACAAGTGCAACAATCCATGGATGCAGTTCAAATCATCAGGGAAAGGTTAATGACAGCCCAAAGCTGCCAAAAAAGCTATGCGGACAAACGACGGAGACCTTTGGAGTTCTAAGTGGGCAACCAAGTGTTTCTAAGGAGAGGAATGTCCCGTTTTGGCAAGAAAGGAAAGCCAAGCCCTAGGTTTGTTGGATCTTTTGAAATTTTGGAACAAATAGGAACTTTAGCCTACCATGTGGCATTGCCACCTAATCTTGCTCAGGTTCATAATGTATTCCACATGTCCATGATGAGGAAATATGAACCTGACCTAACTCACATGCTAAGTTATGAGGAGATCGAGGTGGACGACAGTGACATACGTTGAACAATTAGTGAGAGTCGTGGATAGAAAAGAACGAGTGTTGTGCATTAAGGCCATTCCCTTAGTCAAAGTCGTCTGGCAGTGTCACGATATCGAGAAAGCAATGTGGAAAAGTGAGGAAATAATGAGAAGCCAATATCCTCATTTGTTTGAAGAATTGGTTGACCTTGCAAATTTCGAGGACGAAATTTCTTTAAGGAGTGAAGAGTTGTAACATCCTCAACCCGACCCCGATTTTCAGAACAAAATTACATCGGTAGCTAATCTTCAAATAGGATTTCAATTGGGATCAATAGACCACGAAAGTGTCAAGAAGATCATTCTAGGGTAAAAACTTAAATTCTCATCAATGGAGCACGGAAATTCGAAAAGTTGAGAGTGGGCCACGAATGAGGACTCAAGTGGGCCCAAGCCTACATTGGACAGCCCAATGGGCCCAAGCCCATGAAGGGCTATGACATCCCGGCAACGTCACATGCTAAGCACAAGTGGAAACGATACGGATTATCGTCATGACAAGACCTATTTAATTCAATTGTCGTACTATAGTACCCCCAACCTAATTGGTTAGCATGTATAACATGGATATTTTATGATTTGAAACCTTTCTAACATGCGATCATCTCGTAACTGTCTAGTCACTTAGCATTAGCTGATTCAATCAAGAACATATATAAAGATTCTGAAGGCTGCATTAGCTTTCCTGTAGAATTCATTCGGGCTTACATACGTCGACATGGGTTATTTACAAGATCTACACCTATGTACAACATATATTTTCAAGTTCATGAACAAAAGTGTAAGTAATCAGCTTGGGAAAGGGTGAGAAGGGTTCATAACTTCACTACCCCTTACACTAGCCCATGTCAAACAAAAGACGTCTTCTTTGGCCACATCACGAATTGGGCGCTTAAGCACCACCTGCCCTGGCTCCAGGTCCTCTAGCATCAAACTGAAGAGGGCCAAATAGCTCCCCTTCATGGTTTATGAACCATGCAATGAAGCTCATCAGGACCTAGTCTATCCTGCCATCATCCATCCAAAGCGAAGCGTCGTAGCATGTATAAGTTAGGTTAATATCAGTGTCATATACGTCGTGAAAAGAAAGATCAATATATGCTATCACCCTATAACGAGTTGTCTCCATCTATGGCTACATCTGACTCTTTAGTGGGTCTACAACCTCTTTTAAAACCTCAACACCGCACCACAGTACCCAAAAATGATCTTAACAGCTCATAGACAATACACAGAAACCTACAATTGAACCCAAGATTAAAATTCACCTCTCCACCACTCAAACCAACATGCAAAACTCGTTCATCACTCAACAATCATCTACCCAACACCTCAACCAACACGGCTCCCACACGTATGGTTCTTCACCCATTCGAGCCTCGACCATCACATGCAAAGGTCAAAGACACCAATTGAGCACTCATCTAACCTATTATAGCCCAAAACAGAAACATCAAGGCTTGATTATCCACTATCCAGCATGCTCCGCAAGTTTCCTTGACAAACAACGGATAAATTCTAGTTTAGGACCTCATCATTTGCTTACCTGTGGTTCGGCTTGTTGGCGGCTCGCTGTTGTAACAACCCTGACTCCATCTCCAGGGTCTCAAGAAGCAAGTGTTATTTTTGCGATGTCCTAGGCACGTTGCCGCCCCATTTCTTTTTATCTTTTCATTTGGCAAATGTGGAAGCGTGCATATAACACCAAGACAACAACAAGCAGCCAGGAAAACAACCACTTGTAAACACACAATTACATCAATTATATTTACAAGCCCTTTTGTCATGGACAGTTATATTTACAATCATTTCATGCTCTATGCTAAAAAGGACGGAGTAAATCTTAGCTCCTTTAGTGAGACTGTAACTCGAGAACTAGTATGAGACCTCCATGCCTACAATTTCGAAAAACAACGGGTTGAGTCTTTGACTCAGTAAGTAAAACCCCTAATTCTCTTCAAGGAGGATATCTCATCATCAAAATCTAGTAGGTACAACACTCACAATGCAATGTCGATTATAGATCATTAGCAAACTTATTACAACACCTCAACTACATGCAGATGTCCATTGCAGCATGCTTACCTTTTACTTGCAATGAACCTATTAACACAATGCTTATGCATAAACCGACACTCATGCAAATTCATTTATCATCGTCCTTGCTCAACAAAGACCTCTTGGCTCAACCAAGGTATCCAGCTTCAAGGTAGGCATCCTGGCTCAACTAAGGCATCCTGGTTCAATCGAGGCATTCTGGCGCTAGCTCACCAAGGCATCCGGGCTCAACTCAGCATCCTGGCTCAACCAAGGCATCCCGGGGCTAGCTTACCCAAGGCATATAGGCTCAAACTTAGGCATCCTGTTCAATGAATGAGGCATCGCCGCCAATGCTTAATGTCGGCGGGTGTTTTTTTCCTCTTTAAGTGCATCATAAAAGTGCATTACACAAGTCAATTTTTACTTTTCTTTTAAGTTGACTCACGTGGGCCAAAGGCGTGCTCATTCAAGTGAGTGTACCACAGCTCTTAACATCATGATATATTATATGTCAGGCACGATTCTTGGTTCATGGCTTAAGCCGTATGCCTAGGCTGATGTTCGCACCAAGCAAGACTTAGAATCGGCACGCTTCAATATCAATCTAAGGCCTCGTGGCTTACACCATCAAGACTTAACGTCGATTCTAAGCCGAGCGAACCTCGACCTCGTCCCAGGGTGTGAATATACTCAAGCATGCAAACATGAGCAAACCATACAAATGAACATTACAACATACACACGACTTATATGGGTGAGCGCACGACTAAACTTGATGACGTAGGCTATCACCCTAGTGAAGAGTTAGAGATTCTACTTACCTTCGATAAACCTAAATAAACTATATGTGGTTTTACCAAGAGAAGGTCATCCGATGAGGCAGTTGGCGAGCAAGGCTGAGAGAGGAAGAAGGCATGCAAGAAAGGAGGAGGGGAAGAAGTGAACCAAAGGTTGAGAATGATTGGGGTGGTTCTCCTATTTCTAGGCCAAGCTTCATTAATGGCCCTAACTTATTCTTCAATAAGGATCCTATCGTCATGATTACCAAATCTCCTCCTTGCCACCTAAGTTAGTGAGTCATACATTCATTTTATGACTAGCCTCCAAGGAACACGTGGTACTTTTTCTCCAAGCCACTCCTAATTGGTCCACCTAAGCTTGTGAGTCATCATTTCATCATTACTTGGCCTAACTTAATCTCCAAGAAAAGTCTTATTATATTTTCGTCCCAACTAGGAGGCTAAGTTAGTGTTCGATAACAAAATTACAATTGCTTATAAATTTTAATAAAATCCTAATTAAATCTCTCACAAGGTTAACCTATATTCTTAATCGAAAAATTAAAGTGCTCGGGCCTAAACATCCATATCTAGCCCACTAGGTTCATCCCACGGCATTTCATGGCCCACAACATTAAGTTCTTGGCCCGTTCCAAGCCAAGCCCTAGTCCATAGCCCGTCCTTAGTTCCATAAGGCCCAAACTCGATACCTTTGTGCAACTTGTTAACTCCTTAAGCCCAAAATTTTCTCACGGCCCACCAGAGTTGTCATCCAGCCCACTTTAAAAATAATCGAAGCTCATTATAATTCGATTATACTTAAGGGTCGGAAAAATTTAGGATGTCACAACTCTCCCCTACTTAGAAAATTTCGTCCTCGAAATTTGGAATCTTACTAGATTCATTGAAATAGTTAAGGGTACTTATGTCTGATTTCTTCTTCGTTTTCCCAGGTTGCTTCTTCCGAGTGGTGGAATCGCCATAAAACCTTAATCAAAGGTATGGTTTTATTCCTTAGCACATGTTCTCTTCGATCCATAATTTGTACAAGCTCTTCCACGTACCTTATCCTTTCGTCTATTTCGAGCACCTCAAAGTCTAACACATGTGTTAGATTCGGCTCATATTTCCTTAACATAGACACGTGAAAGACATCGTGTATACTAGATAGCTTTGGTGGTAAGGCTATTCAATATGTCAATTCCCTAATCTTTTCCAGTACTTCAAAAGGTCCTATGAATCTTGGGTTCAATTTTCCTTTCTTTCGAAACCTTGAGACATTCTTCATATGTTACACTTTTAGCAATACATGATCACATACATTGAATTCCAAAGGCCTACGACATCTGTCTACATAACTCTTTTGCTGACTTTGAGCTATCTAGAGTTGTTCTCGTGCTGCCTTTATAGCTTCTGAAGTCATTTGAACTAATTCTGGCCCTGTCAACTTTCGTTCTTCGACTTCATTCCAACAAATAGGGATTCTACAATTCTTGCCCTATAAAGCTTCAAACGTAACCATCACAATGCTTTGTTGGAAGCTATTGTTGTAAGCAAACTCTACTAAATGCAATTTCTCATCCAAGTTTCCTTTGAATTCAATGATGTAGGCTTGTGGCATGTCTTCCAATGTTTGTATAGTCCTCTCCGATTGTTCGTCCATTTGTGGATGAAAGGCAATACTATACAGGAGCTTGGTCCCTAAAGCAACTTGAAGGCTCTTCTAAAAATTCAACATGAATCGCGAATCTCGATCTGACGCGATGGTTATAGGGACACCATGCAGTCATACTATTTACTTAACATACAACATGGCGTACCTTTCTAATGAATAGTCTTTCCTTATAGCCAAAAAGTGAGCTGATTTCATCAATCAGCCTACTATCACCCAAATTGAATCGTGTCCACTAGAAGTCCATGGTAATCCTTGTACAAAATTTATGGTCACATATTCCCATTTCTAATCTGGGATCTCCAATGGCTTTAACATTCCCGCAGGTTTTCGATGTTAAGCTTTCGCTAGCTAACACGTTAAGCATCTTGCGACATACTTAGCAATATCAGTCTTCATCCCATTCTACCAAAAATATTGACAAAGATTCATGTACATCTTTGAACTATCTAGGTAAATGCTATAACTAATTCGATGAGCTTTTGATAAAATTTCCCTTTTTACCTCTTTGTTATTAGGCACGCAAAGACACCCATGAAACTTAACTATTCCATCATCCGAAACTTGAAAGTACGGCATCTTTCCTTTTAAGGCTTCATCTTGAATTTTCAATACTTCAAGTTTAATTATGAGCATAGCTATTTTACCAGCAGACTTACCTCTATTTTGAACTTAGAACTGGAAACTGCTTCTAGCAAGTTCCATTCCCTAACCATCATATTAGCAATTTTCATTGCTAATTTCTGACCAAGGGCATCCGCCACCTTGTTGGCCTTTCCAGGGTGATATCGAATCTCAGAGTCATAGTCCTTAAGCAATTCCATAAATCGCCTTTGCCTCATGTTCAATTCTTTCTGGGAGAATAGGAATTTTAAACTCTTGTGGTTTGTATAAATTTCAAACCTTTATCCATATAGATAATGCCCCTAAATTTTTTAAAGAAAAAATAATGGTAGCCAGTTCTAAGTCATGTGTAGGGTAATTCAACTCATATGACTTCAATTGTCTCGATGCATATGCAATAACTTTCCCATGTTGCATCAAGACACAACCCAATCCTTTGTGGGATGCATTACTATAAACTACAAAACCTCCAGATCCTGAGGGTATTGTCAACACTGGCACTCCTTTTGAGTTCTTGGAAACTCTGATCACATTCTTCTGACCATTCGAAACTTGAATTCTTTCTAGTCAACTACATTTACAGCCCTACAACTCGAGAAAATCCTTCCAAAAATCTTCAATAATACCCTGCCAAACCTACAAAACTTCATACTTCCATCACTGTTGAAGGTTTAGGCCAATTTATTACAGCCTCAACTTTAACTGGGCTCACCAATATTCCTTCACCAGTCACTACATGGCCCAGAAAAGTCACTCGATCCAACCAAAATTCACATTTATTGAATTTGGCATAAATTTGGTGTTCTCTTAGGGTCTGCAGCACAATCCTTAAGTGCTCTCCGTGATCACTTCATCCTTTCAAATACACTAGAATATCGTCTATAAAGACTATCACAAACTAGTCTAGAAAAGGCTTAAACACTCTATTCATTAGGTCCATAAAAGCTTCTAGGGCATTTGTTAGTCCAAACGGCATGACCAAAAATTCAAAGTGTCCATATCGAGTTCAAAGGGCCAATTTAGGGATATCCTCTTTTTTTATCCTTAACTGATGATACACTAACCTTAGGTCAATTTTTGAGAAAAATGACACTCCTTGTAATTGATTGAATAGATCATCAATCCTTGGCAATGGATACTTATTTTTTACTATCACTTGATTCAATTGCCTATAATCAATACAGAGGCGTAGAGATCCATCTTTCTTCCTGACAAATAATACTAGTGCACTCTATGGTGACGCACTTGGTCTAATGAATCATTTGTCGAGCAGTTCTTGTAACTGCACCTTTAGTTCCTTCAACTCTATCATTGCCATCCTATATGGGGCTTTTGATATGGGTTCCATACCAGGAGCTAGTTCAATGGAAAACTGAACTTCTCGCTCTAGGGGCAATCTTGGCAATTCCTTAAGGAACACATCAGAAAATCGTTGAACTATAGTAATATCTTCAAGCCGTACCTCCTTCTTGGCTTGCTTACTCGCACACGCCAAATATCCTTGGCAGCCATCCCTAAGAAGTCGATGGGCTTCTAATTCGGTAATAAGAGGCACATAAGGGATTGTCGTTCCCCCATAAAATTCAAAACTCAGCCTATCCGGTGGATCGAATTGAATCATCTTTCTATAACAATCCACATTGGCTCGTTCTTTATGCAAGTAATCCATTCCCAAAATTACATTGAAATCATACATAACTAATACCATCAAATCAGCCAGTAGATTTTGTCCACCTATAACAATCCTACTATCCTTACACAACAATGTAGATAGAACTACATCCTTTAATGGCGTGAAAATGCTAAGGGGTACCTCTACTGAACTAGGCTCCATCTTACTCAATCGTACAAACTAAGTAGATACGAAGGAATGTGTCGCTCATATATCAAATAAAGCGTAAGCATTTTGATTGGATAGGGAAATGATACTTGTAATGACAATTTAAGACCCTTCAGCCTCATCTTGAGTAATGATATAAATCCTTCTTGAATGGCGGTCGCTAGTTATTTCCTAATGGTACCGACCTACCTAATGCCTGTTGTGGTTGTGGTTGTTGCGTCCTTTTTTGAGGACATTCTCTGATGTATGGTCTTGGTTACTGGCAACAAAAAAAAATCTTTGCCCCTTGGCATGGTCCACATCCATGCGACCTACTGCATTGGCGACACTCATGGTTTCCATACAACGGCTGTCCTATGGGTTGATTATTCTATACCTTTCTAGAACCTTCGACCTTACTTTTCTTATTTTGCATAAAATGTCACTTTCTAGTTTGGTGAGGCCTTTTATCATTGCGAAAATTAGATGGGACCGTTCGAGGTTGTGGCCTTACATGACATACCAGCGTTTGTTCCGTTGACATCAAATCTCTTTCAACTAGTTGTGCCCATTCATACAACTCATCGTAATCCTTTAGGTTTAAAGGAACCAACCATCCTTTTATATCAGGCCTTAACCCATTCAAGAGTCTTTTAGCCCTATCTTCTGAATACTCTACCAATATGGGGGCAAACCTAGAAAGTTTAGCAAATTTCGCCTCATATTGGTCCACTATCAGGTTATTCTAATTTAATTGCATAAACTCCATCACCTTTTTATCCCTTGTGCAGTCTGAAAAATGCTTAACATAGAAGACCATAACAAATCCAACCCAAGTCACCTCCACACCTTTAGGGAATATTGTTCTTTTTGTCGCTCTCCACCAATGATCAGTGTTTCCTTGAAGCTAGTACTCTACTTGGGACACCTTCTCTACATCAGAGCAATTTAACAGCGGAAATATCTTTTCTATTTCATCTACCCACAATTTTGCTCATGCGGGTTCTCCTAACTCGGCAAATTTAGATGGTTTCATTTCAAAACCGCTCCACCAAACCTTGCATTGTACGCTCACCTACTGCTTACCTTAAGGAACACCCACTTGCTGCTATTCATCGTCCATTTCCTCTCATACTAACAACTTCAGATTTCTGCATATCAGTCACTATCCATTAGTCGATCGAGCCTCCTCACAAAATTAATAAGTAAAATTGTGACAATTGTTACCGATACCCTATAAGTAACATAAGTTACTAGTTCTCTATAAAATAATAATAACAGGGAAAATATTGATATTCTAATGCACATAGCGATCCTATTTGTCCCTGTCACTACCGCACCTTATCACTCCAGGTAAATCTTTGCTCTAATACCAATGAATTTGGGACAGAGCTATGACGTCCCGGTAGGGTCACATGCTAAGTGCAAGCAAAAACTATACAAATTATCGTCATGACGGGACCTCTTTAATTCAATTATCGCACTAAAGTACCCCAACCTAATTGGTTAGCATGTATAACATGGATATTTTTTTATCTGAAACTTTTCTAACATACATTCATCCTATAACAACCCTATCCCTTAGCATTAGACGATTCAATTAAGAACATATATGAAGGTCGTGAAGGCCTCGTTAGCATTCCTGCAGAATTCATTTAGGTTTACATTGTGACATCCTGGATTTTTCAGTTCCACTTTCAATTAAATTAATCGGGCCTTTCATCGACATGCCTATAGGGCTGTTCTCAGAGCTAATTACTCTCGAGATAACTAAACTATCTAGGAAAGCCATTAAGGAATTTTAATGCAATAGACTTGAGAATTAGATCAGGAATCGGCTACTTGACCGTGCTCATCTTTAGAGGTCATTACGGCACAGTTAAAAATTGATCAACGATCAGAAATAGGTCAGTTCGACTGAGATGTGTGGCTAAACGTGGGTGATTCCACTAAATTACAAAATTCTCGCTGGCCGGCACTAAGCTGATTTTTCTATCGTTTTGGTACCAAATGTCCGTATTTGAATCCTCGAAATTTTCACGACAACCGAGAGTCGCCAATGTGTCGAATGGTTTCATCGTGTATCGAAGAAAATCGACCATGGGTCATTTGCACTAGAAATTTCTGAAAGTTACCCGGTAGCCTAGGTCACGCTAAAATCGCGCCGAATTGAAATTAACCGTGAATTTGAATCCGATTTCAGAAATTCAAAGTTCTACCATGTCACGAGTCATTTTAGGAATGTCCACTTAGCCTCCAAAGATTTTTCTGCAAACCGAGACTTTCTTGGAAAAAGTCGAGGTAGGGTCATTTTTGTTCAGAAAATTCAGAGGATCGGTTTTGATTGCGAAATTGGGATGCAAGTGAGATCAATTGATGAGAAAAAAATACCAATTTGATCGAGGACTTGATGGTTGAATTTCAGAGGCCGGATTGAGTGAATTCAAGAGAAAATTGGAGTCCAATTGAAGGAAATTCAAGCCAAATTCGTAGCCGCCCTTGCCATGACTCGTGGACCACTTCAAAGGACTTCTAGAAGGGAAATGGTGGCTGAAAATTGTCCATGGAATCCAGCTGGTGGTGGGCTAAGGTCAAGGGGACCAAAGAGGATGAGGAAGACCAAGGTTGGCCCCCCTTCCACTTTGTCCCCCATCCGTCGGCCACAATTCCCCCCCTTCTTCTTGCTATTGTCTAAACTCTGGCAAACCCAGAGGAAGCCAACGAGCCGCTGAGCAGCCCGCCGGACTGCCACATGCCACTGTCGCACCCATTGCAGTTGCTCACTGCCCCTGCGTACATGCCTAGCCATCACGCCTCACCGCCAGGCCAGTCACGCCGTTCCACTCAATCCGTGTGACCAAGAGGCCCTCCACCCAGCTCAGGTCGTCGTCCAGCCATCTCCAACCGCCATGCAGCCCTGCATCAGCCCGTTTGACCTCGCTGCACCGTTGCCATCCACTCTCGCCACTTCGAGTTGCCCGATCCAACTCCTTTATGCCCAGCTCAGTGACCAAAGTTGTGAGTCTCATAGCCGCTGTTTAGGCCCGTTTTGGCGTCTTCCGGACACCGATTGGCAAGCTCGCTTTGGAAAAGATCGAGTCTCGCCTCGTCCCCATCGATTTGATCCGAGCGGATCAATTAACAAGTGAGTTTAACTCACTAATCCTCACTTAGTAAGTTAATGACGTTTAAGGGTTGTTTAGTTTATAATAAGCTAGGATTATATGGTTAGTTAGATTTGATTAGCGAATTGATTAATTACCGATGCATGTTAGGTGGATAGTTTAGTACAATTAGGGCCTAGACAAGCTCTAGTATTTATCTAGAGTAGTTCGGAAATTTTCCAGGCGCGTCTCGGCTTTTAATTAGTCTTTGAGGGCCTAAGTTCTATTTATTGGCATTTAATAATTATTTTCCATAATTAATTAATTAATTAATTTCTAGAAATTAGATCAGGATAGCTGGTGACCGAAATTTTGTGCTGATTGTGTATGATTCGTGATTTTAGGAACTTATTCCTAAATTTATTTAATTTCAGTAATTAATTGGAAAATCATTGGGCGTCGATTTATAGTGCCAAAAATGTATTTGTAGATTGTTAAAGTTGGTGGGATTTTCAAGTGAAAATATTGTATTTTGATTAAGGCCGACCGTGTACCCACACACGAGTATTTTTATCGGGTATGACAAAAATGATGAATTGATTAAATGGTCAGGGTGGTATACTATATCAACCTGTGGGCTCTGATATATCAACTTAGATAGAGAGCAATATACCCTATCAGCTTAGAGTGAGCAATATTATTATCAGCTTAGAGTGAGCAATGGAGTGAGCAATGTTAGTATCAGCTTAGAGTGAGCATTATTAGTAGACTATATCAATCTACGGGCTTGATATGTCAGCTTAGATAGCGAGCAGTATACTATTTATCAGCTTAAAGTTAGCAGCACTGATATGATTGGACTTTTTAGATAATATTGAATGAGCTGACCAAGGAAAGGTTGTGATGACATGTAATCGACTAGGTCGATTAATCGATGATTCGATCTGAATGCTGGATTTGATGTGATGATGTGATTTGATGATATTATGAATTTAATTGACTTGCAGGAAGAAGTGGAGGCCTAGGTAAGTCCTCTACCCCGTGTTAGTGCTTAGGCAGCCCTTAGGGCGTATTTTCTTCCTAGTCAGGTCTTAGGGGGTTGAACTCACTAAGACGTCGTCTCACCCTGTTGTGGGATAACATTTCAGGTCCATAGATGGCAGCTCCTCCTGAGCATTTTGGACAACCGAAGAAGTTCACAAAACAGAGTTACCATATTCCGATACATGGACACCCTGAAGAATTAGAGTACGTGCTGGTGAAGTCTATAGTCTGGGTTGATGTGAGCTTACCCAAAAAGATGCCCCATCAATACAGGGCATGGTATCGCCAGTATCATAATGGACAAAGAGAGGGCCCCGTGCCGGAATCTGAGATAACTCTGTATGTGATGGAGGTTGCGTTTGGGAGGGGTACTGTAGACCCTAAAGTAGGTTTGGTGGTGGACTCGGTGGACCCCAAGGTTGAAGATCTAGATTCTCTGGTGTACTCAGCAGTAGACTCCAGTTGGAGTGTGGAAGAAGGAGAAATCGAGGATGATGACCCGTAGTGGATTGGAAACCCCACATTTGTCTGCGGACCCCATTTTTTTAACTTGTTTTGAGTAGAACCTGACTTCGGTACTTCGTATTGTAATATATACATTATGATTTGCAATGTATATAAGTGTGGTTTTTGGTTCGAAAATTTATTGCCCTACTTTCCTATCCCATTGTTTTATTGTCTATGGATTATATATATTCTTCCGCATGCATATTAAAATGAATGGGTCGGCAATGTGTCCTGGGATGTCTCTAATTAATCGATCAGTGAGGGATGGGCATGCGCTTGAGGATCGGGGCGTGACATACATACATCGACCACAGTTACTTACAAGATCTGCACCTATGTACAACATATATTTACAAGTTCATGAACAAAAGTGTAAGTAATCAATCAGGGAAAGGGTGAGAGGGGTTCCTAACTTCATTACCCCTTATACTAGCCCACATCCAAAAAAAAAAAAACAAAACAAAAGACGTCTTCTTCAGCTACATCATGAACTGGGTGCCTAAGCACTACCTGTGTGGCATCCGAAAATTTCAACGACCCTCAAATATGTGACAACTGTGACTAAGCGACAGAAGTATCGTCGGACGGTGTTATTGACATTACAATGGACGTCTTTTTGTTATTATTATTGAACTACTATGTCACGTTTAGTAATGGTCTGATCGTTGAGTAGACTATAGTCTTGCCGGAAACCTTTCATATGTTCCAATGAGACCAACCTCATACGTATTGTAGCCGACGAAATGGTTATTGGAATTCGTCAACGTCGACACCACATTCGACTCCATTTCATGCTCATATAATCACATCTATCTATTTTCTTCCATCAAGAGATAAGGACTATGGATCTCATGGCCATGCATAAGGACCATGCATGGCCACATTGTGACATCCCAAGTTTCACCGGTTTTCATTGGTGTGATTGAATCATTAGGAGTTCGGATTATTTTAAATCGGGCCAAGAAGTGAACCCGATGGATCGAGAGGATTGAATGGACTTGAGGAGCAAGCGGGCCGTATGATTATTTAGAATTAGGCTTGTGAACTCGAGTGATAGATTATGGGCTTGGTTTGAGTGGGCCAAGGTTCAGGATTATTAGGTTCGTAAGTTTAGTTTAATGGGCTGGGTTGTTATAGATTAAGCCTGTTGGGCCAAAGATAAATAATTAGGCCCAAGTGATTTTATTTTTGGTTAAGATTTATGGATTATAAATAAGATAATTTAATTAGTGATTGTAATGCTAACATAAATTTCTGACTTTAGCATTTTGTGATAGATTCTTTTTAGATTAACATTAACTAGTTGATAAGTTATGTGTGTTACGATTCTGTGTAATTGAAATCAAGTGGAAGGAAAGGAATTAATTGAAGAACATTAGCAACTAATGTTACAACTAATAACATGAATTAAAACCTAATTAAAATCAAATGACATATGGCAAGGGATTCCTCAATTGAAGGCCACGACATCACCCTTCCCTCCCCTCCGTTTTTCTCTCCACCACCCACGGATTCAATGCCTTCACAACCAAAACAAGCAAAGAGGAATAATCATTAGCATATCTCATCATTTCCCTAGCCTAGAGATTAGTTAGTAGGCTTGTTTCCTTCTTAAAATTTCGAAATTCTCTCTCTCACACCTCAAGAACCAAGAAAACCCATCCCCTTCGTGTCTTCCTCTCGGTCGAGCTGTGAGAAAAACCAGCAAGCTTCTTCCTCTTGCATGTGAGACTTTGGTGCTGATCTTGGAGTGTTCTTGTGTTATATTGATAGCTGAACAAAGGTAAGGAAAAATATAACTCTAAGTTGAAGTGTATCCACCATTTCATCAAGAAAGCTTGCGGATCTAGCTAAGCCATGAAGGATATGACTTGTAGTTGTTGTTTTATGGTTAATCTGAGTTGAGTAAGAGATAGATTAGAGATAGAAGTCATTGCATGTTATTTTTTAACCTTGCATGTTTCGAAATTCAAGTATGAGTGTGCTGTTTTGTTAAGTGGGGTGATGAGAAGTGGTAGTTTTATGTTGTTTTGAGCTTGATGAACACAATAGTGAAGCTAGAAGTCTTTACATGTTGTTTTTAAGTCTTGCGTGTTTCAGAAACTTGATGAAAGTCGGCTGTTTGATTAAGTGAAGTGATGAGGTGGATTCTGAGTGAATAGATTTGGTATGAATGAAGGTGAGTGATCTCGTGAATGCAACAACACATCAAGCCGAGTTGTGGATCGATCATTTGTTAGGATAGTTATACCGAAGTTATTTTAAGTTGCTGTGATTAGGTATTAGAGTATTGTCGAAAGAGTTTGTGAAAGGTTAAATAGGTTAGTTGGGATAAAAGTGAATGAAATCGTGCACACGTTCGGTTCTAAGTAAAAACGGGTATGGAATCTTTTCGTTTGTTGTTATTTTCTTACGTATGATTACTGGAAATAGGAAGGGAATTATTCTATGTGGTGGAATATCAATAATATCGAGTTATATAAGTAGTTAGTACCATACGAGTATAAGAACATAGTGATAAAGGAAATTTGGTAAAAATCAGTGAACTATTGTCATGAGAAACGGTATGACCATTACTGGTTATACGAATTTTCTGTACTTACCCAGTTAGAATTGGACCTTGATGTCTAAATAAAAATTGTAGAACACATCGTAAGGAATAACGTGTCAAAAATTGAGATTAAATGAATAAGAATTGATCAGTAAAACAATTTTCTTAGTAGATAAAGAATCTGGACATCGGTACAGGGTATTAGTAAAGATTACAGCAATTGTTTCTCTCAATACAGTAAGATTCGGACTTAAGTTTTTTCACGGAAGTTGTCGATCTATGTCTCTAATATAACGTACTAAAATTTGGTAATATTTCGACAAGAAATGATATACTTTCTATGTCCAAAACAGAAACTGTGCAATTAACCAGTAAACTGTCCTAACCCGAGAATATATAATATATATTGTATTATATATATTTAACTTGCAGGATGTACATAGAGTCTAATCAGTTCATAATGGATACTAGTCATGAAAGAATAGGCCTCATACATCATTTGAGATATAAATGCATATAGTATCATGCGAGTGCAACGTGTGCGGTGCATAGTGCTTGATTATGGGATGAATATTTGTTCGGCATGGTATGGGACATGTCGTAATGGATTTTATCTTATAATTTGGACACGCACATGTGCTAGGATCATGAGAATTAGATACGTAGATAGATACTTTGGAGTCTTTCCTTTTGCATACAATAAATGCATTAATCAAAGGTGTGGTGGTGTGAAATGCGTGCTTAAGAGAGTAAATGAACCCATCGGTACAGAGATACCGGTGATGCCCCCGGAAGTTTGGGATGCCCATGCTGAGTGGTCTTGGATGCCTCGGTTGTGTGATACCGGGATGCCTCGGAGTGAGATGCCCTTGTGTGTGATCAAGGATGCCTCAGTAGTGTGTGATACTGAGATGCCTCGAAGTGAGATGCCCCTTGCTGAGTGGTCTTGGGAGGACCTCGGTTGTGTGATACCGGGATGCCTCGGAGTGAGATGCCCACAATTAGAGATGTTGTGGAAGTCCGGATAACGTACTTTCCGGAAGTGACTCGATCGGGCCGGTAGAGTTCCGGTTATGACTGATTCGAGGGTGGATCATATGCACACTAAATATAATTCTATTTGGCGAGTGAGTTCATGCATTATTGTTGCATTGTATCTTGATATGAAATTGATTTTGAAAAGGTAAGTATGGAGATGGATGCATATAAGGTGATTACTTATGTGATGTATTAATATCAAATTGTCAATGCTCGTGACAACTATATTATTGTATCTTGAATTGCTTGGATTATGATTCCCTTGTAATATTGATGGTTGTGGATTATTTAAGTTAGAATTTTGTCATTCTTTACTGGGCATAGTTTTGCTCATACCTTACATTTTTCAGATTGATAGTATGGATGTGCCGCCATTAGCTCGTTATGGTGTGATATCGAACATTGAGGTTACTTTTACCGATGTGTATGATGCTGATGTCGAGCTGACCTTCTCCAATATGAGGCCACGATGTGGATGGATGATGGTAGAGCTGAGATGATTCTTATGAAGTTTGTTGCCTAGTTTGTCAAGCATGATGGAGCGATGTTTGGCCCTATCCCTTTTAGCAATGATGGAGCAGGAGTTGGGACGGATGGTGCCTAGATGCTTTTGATCACGACGAAGCTGTCTATCTTTTGTTTCTTTTTGAATGTGGGCTTGTGTGGGAACTCGTGAAGTAGACACCCTCACCCTCTTATCCCTGGCTTTTGTTGCGCCTTCCTTTTGCTATAAATATGTTGTATATATAGGCGATGGACATGGAAAGAGTCCAGGTTGATAAATTTTGTAGGCCCTGATGATGGTAAAAGAAATGAAGCTTCTTGTGATCTTATCTATGTGCATTAATACTTTGGTCTATATTAATCATCGGTAGAGTATTTGTGGGATAACCTCATAGTACAAACTATAGATTTTAAATAATCCATGTTATAAATGCTAACCTTCAATGGTAAATACTATAGATACCTCAGAAGGAGGTTACAAGTTTAAGGAAGATAATAATAATAATTAAAATTTCCGCCTGCACTTAGTACGTGACGCCCAGGGATGTCACACACACTCCCCACAATTTCGCTCCCCCATCTCCATCTCACGCCTCTCCATCATGCGGGTCAACAAATGAGGAGGAAGTTGACCCATGCAGCCAACCAAGGAGCGCCACCTATCCATTAAGTGTAAGGAACTCTTGGCAGCTGAACTCCCACGTGCAGCCACAAGGGCTCGACCTGGCTTCATTTGCTGAAGCCACCGAAGGAACCTGCATGCAAAAGTTAATTAAACAACTAACCAAGGAACAAAAACTCTCGGACAGGTGAGGAGAGAGAGAAGGAACCGAATTAAAATTCCTCCAAGGAGAGAAACCGAGAGGTAGCGAGCAGGCGAGTGAAAGAGAGAGAGAGAGTTTGAGCGAGAGAAGTGCGAGCAGCGAGCGGGTGCATGGCTTGAGGAAGAAGGAGACTACCTTTTGCCGTGATCGAACTGCCGCCGTCATCACCACCAATCTTCGCCGCCGTTGAGCCGAGCCCGAGACCCCTGAACCCCTATTTTGCTTGGAACCGAGTAAAAGAGCTAGAGGCAAGTGAAAGTTCATTGATCTATGTCTTTGCATGCTGTGATTATCTAGAGAAATGCTGGTAGATGTGAGAAAATGCAGAAATGGGAGCTGCATGTTGATTTTTGGATGATTAAGATGAAGTTGGACTAAGAAATTGAGTAAGAACAGAGTTGTTCTATGTGGTTTTGGTTTTTGGCTGAAATAAGAATTGAAAGAGTCTACCCATAATGGATTTTTGAAGTGAAATAGCTGTAGTGTAGTGCAATAGATTTGTAAGTATTGGGTTGTGGATGTTGGATGCTGGATTTTAAATAAGTAGAAGTAGTTCTCTTTAAATCAGTAAACTGTTTCATGGAAAAACAGCATGACCTTCGGTGATTCTGTGAATTTTCTGTAATTATCTAGCCAGAATTGGACTTCAAACCCTTAATGGAAGTTATAGGGCATATCTTTAGGAATAATATATCAAAAGTTGAGAATAAATGAACAAGGTTTGATTGGTAAAACGATTTTCTTTGTAAATGTTAAATCTGGAAGCCATTACAGAATGTTAGCAAAGAACATAGCAATTACTGCTCTTGATATATAATGAATCTGACTTAGTGTTCTGCATTTTTCCTTTAGGTCTTATTTATAACATGTCAAAATTTTAGAATTTTCTGAGTTCATTTAGGGGTTATTCCGAAATTTTTATTAAGACTATGCATTTCAAATTTTGAACTGTTTTACTCCGAATTTGCTTAACTTATTTCAAAAAGGTGAATGCATCTTGAATTAATATTTGACATGATGATATTGACATTCAGCATATCTTTCAATATTGAGATTTGATGAGACTCAAGGGACCTTTTGTCATTGCATTGAAAAGTGATTTTGGAAATTAAGATGTTAATTGATACCGTTGGACCCTCAGGTCAACGATGCCCCGGGAGTCGGGAGGCCAAAGGATCAAATGAGTTGATGCCTTGTGGATGCCTAGTGGCCCTAGTGGTTGAATGCTGGAGGTTTTTCCCCGGGAGCTTCAGGATGCTCGGTTGTATGCTAGTCGGTACGTAAATCCGGAGGGTCGGGGTAACCATTCTCATGGTGAGCCTCGAAGGTTTCCTCGTGATGCTAGGTTGGGTGTGAGATGCTTGGAGGTGTGATACGCTCTGATTGCCCGGTGATTGAAAATCGGAGGCTTTTGCGACGTCGGGGTTGGGTGCAAAATCCCAGAAGGATGCAAACGTTGGTCCTCTGGGGAATGAAACCTTTTGAATGATAAAACGGATGATTCTACTAAGTGTGTGTGTGGTCTAGTTATATGACTAAATTGTATGGCATAGAATGAGACGTGTCATAATATTTTGGCCTTATGATCGGGACTTGTGTAGCTGGACATGATGCATTTTGATTCCTTTGAAATTGCATTTGCCATTGCATTAAAGAATTCCATGATTTTGATGCATAATTATCCCTTGATTACCTATTTTTGTCTATCTTGCATGAATCTAGATACTGATAGTAATGCTTAATATAGCTTGATGAATCTTTTACTGCTGAGTGGTTGTACTCACCCCGTTTGAGGACTAACATTTCAGACCAGAAGATATGCCACTGCTACCAGTCACCCCCGGTTCATTCTATGGTATCCCGATCGACATTGAGTGCGAGTATTCAGAGCACCCTCATCTTGAGATACGAGGGTTGGTTTTTATTCGAGTGCGGGTTCTAGTCATGTATGACATCGGTTTACTTGACGGCCCTGTGATTCAGGAGTTTCTGTCAGTGCACGTCCATCGTAATGGGATCATACTGGGGATGTTGCCGCCGCCGCCAACTGACGGACCGGGCTGGGTGTGATTAAGAGTAACGGATAGCAAATGAAGCATTGTTTTTGGACCGCCGGCACTAACTGATAGACTTATGTATATGATTGTTGGAAAGAAAAGAAAAAGGGAGTCGATTATCTTTTGGTATGTAGCCGGGTATAGAAAACCACTGCAATTTTTTGGTGTACCGACTAATGATGTCTATCAAGTCTATGTAAATAAAAGTGTTCAGCTTGACTTATAAAAAAATAAAAATGTCTAGTAGGTGTGCATCGTTTCTAATTTTGGGATAGGGAGTTGCTGCTTTTGCTTCCGCTATATATTTATACGCAATGCAGGGACCGATCTAAATGATGCAAAACCCCAAGTTTTATGAGCCCATTATAATTTTAACAATATCAAAGTAATAAGATTATTGGGCCAAGAGGATAGCAAGTGATCTGTGGCGACCCTATCGGGGGCCGTTCGGGGGTGCCACAACCTGCCTCGACTCCAAATCCTCTAACATCAAATTGAAGAGGGCAAATAGCTCCCATTCATGGTTTATGAACCATGCAACGAACCTCAAAGAGATCCAGCCTATCCTGCCATCGTTCATCAGAGCGTAGCCTCGTAGCTCTTATAAGTCAACTCGATATCGGGGTCATATACATTGTGAAAAGAAATATCAATGTATGTTATCACCCCATAACGAGTGATCAATGGCACGCCCATACTAACGATCTTAAAAATAGAAACTAATGAGCAATGCCCATTAAAGAAATAATAAGGCCCTAAATTAGACAATCCACAGTCACTAAAGAAAGCAAGATAATATAACTAAATAGTGCATACTTACTAAAACTGAATCACCCAAGTATAGCTAAATGAATACTATGATGTCACCTGAATGATCACTTCATATCAAGCACACTAAATATGCATTCTTGTCCCCTGAATCTAACCAAAACTAAGATGAAATGCAACAACAACAGGCGAACTCACACGCTTAGTGGAATTATATTATAATGTGTATATCAAAGTCCACCCTCGATCAGTTTACCCATCAGAATACAAGCCGGCTCAATCAAGTCACTTCCAAAATCCCACATCCGAACTTCCATAATATTGCCATCATGGGCATCTCACTTCGAGGCATCCCGATATCACACAACTGAGGCATCCCAAGATCACACAACATGGGGCATCTCAACTTCGAGGCATCCCAGTATCTCACTTAACCTAGGCATCCAAGATCACACAACATGGGCATCCCACTCCCTAGGGCATCACCAGTATCTCAGTACCGATGGAAATCTCTTACTCATTTAATTCACACATTTCACACATTACACCTTTGAATTATATCCTCTAAATTATATCACATCACGATATGCATATAACCTTAAGAGCACACGGTCACTTCAAGTAGTACTCAATGCTCACACAGCATTTCATCCAAGCCGCACTCATTGCATACGTAGACCACAATTAGCGACCATCCAATGACCACGCATCGATTATGGAATAGACATGCACATGCACGTACTAACTACAATTACAAGACCATTAGACTCCCTATATGCCATAAACTCAGGTGCAAGAGGCACAACATCTACTAGTCAGTCTCAGATCAAGGCAGAATAAAGGCTGACACAAGTAGTTTTAATCACAAAAGTAGAGAATGCATCAAATTTGATCAAAACATTACAAAATTTTAATATGTTATAGAAAAGACGTAGATTAAGATTTACCATGCAGAATTTTGTAAATGTAGCTTGCTATCTTTACCCCTAAATTCTGCAGCAACTTTCCACTTTACACATCTACTAAAGGAAATTCGTTTCGCTATTCGAACCTCGACTATTTGTTCTCAAATTTTGATATGTCGTTCCTAAAAATGTGTCCTACGACTTTCGTAAAGGTTTAATGTGACATCCTCGACTCTGACCCCATAAGGATTGGCCATAAAGTCCACAAAGGATCGATAATGGGCCAATGGCCATGGATCGATTAGTTCGATTGGCAAGGAATCACGGATCAATCATGGACCGATCGACCGACTGACCGGTCACGAATTGGTCAAGGTGTTGGCCTCAAATTTTCTATCAACCATACCAATTGGATAGGATCACCAGCTCATAAGATGACCCTTTGATCATGAGAATTGATCATGAGATGATTTTGGATCAGCGGATGGTCATGGGTCGATCCGATCCGTCACAATTTCTGGCTGTGGGTGATTTCGCCTGGTTATGCATCGATACACAAATGATCCAACTCGATCAAATGTGATTGTCTTTCGACCAAAAATGCATCATTCCCTATTTAATTCTTAGTGATCAGAAAGGATTCTTGAATTGGTGATGTCTAATTGTGGATCAGTAATGCACCGACCATGAACCATATGAATGGATTGGGTGCCGACCGGAATGAGCTAAGGGATACGACCTGGCTATTCCATCATTAATTCTAAGATCCATGAGTGTCAATGTCAAGCCATGATGGCCTAAGCCGCGAGACCTTCGATCGGTATTAAAGCATGCCGATTCCAAGTCTTGCTTGGTGCAGACATTAGCCTAAGCGTGCGTCTCAAGCTACGAACCAAGAATCATGCTTGGCATATTATATAGCATGATGTTAAGACCCTTTATACACTCACTTGAATGAGCACGCCCTCGAGCCTTGTATGCATTCTCTAAGATGAAAGATGAAGAACCGGCTTGTGTGATGCACTTATATGATGCAACTAAATAAGAAAAGCATCCGTCGCCACATAGTGTTGGCGGTGATGCCTCGTTCATTGAATGGGATGCCCTGATTGAGCTAGGATGCTTGGGTTTAAGTCTAGATGCCTCAGGTAAGCTAGCCCTGGGATGCCCTGGTTGAGCCCGGATGCCTTGGTGAGTTAGCGCCAGGATGCCTCGGTTAAGCCGAGATTCCCTAGTTTAGCCAGGATGCCTAACTTGAAGCTAGATGCCTTGTTTAAGCCGAGATGCCTTGGTTGAGCCAGGATGATGATAAATGAATTTGCATGGATGTTGGTATATGCATAAGCATGATATGTTAATGTGTTCATTGATATACCGAAAATAAGCATGCATTGAAGTATGCAGTGATAGACATTTGCATGTAGTCGAGGATAGCAATAAATTTTCTATTGATCTACCATAGACATTGCATTGCGAGTGTTGTACCTACTAGATTTTAATGATGAGATATCCTCTTAGTAGAGAAGTAGGGATTTTTACTTATTGAGTCCGTGACTCACCCCATTATTTTTCAAAATTGTAGGTATAGATAACTCATACTAGTGCTAGAGTTTCAATCTCATTAGAGGAGCTAAGGTTTACTCGGCTTTTGGAGTGTAGAAAATGTAATGGTTGTAAATATAATAGCCCATGACAAAAGGGGCTTGTAAATGTAACAAATGTAATTGTACGTTTTTAAATTGTTGTTTTCCTGGCTATTAGTTATTGTCTGGGTGTTGTTTGTAACCTTTCTACATGTGTTTAACGAAAAGATAAAAAGGAATGGGACGGCAATACACTTGGGACGTCACGAAAATAATGGTTGCTGCACGAGACCGTAAAGATGGAATTAAGATACTTACATTTAAGGTCCAACTACATCTAGAGAATTACAGAAAATTCATAGAACAAGCTAAAGTTTTACTAGTTTATGCTCGTTCGTTTGCTATTCTAAGAGAAAGGATGTTCACACCAGTTAATTTCCACAAGAAATCTATAACAACTAGTAGTCGAAGCCTAAAATTGTTGGTGCGCTCTTAAGAAAATTAGTTCTTTCCATCGACTACACATTTAAAACCTAATGTGATGCATAAACCAGTAATTTCTACCCTTGTCTCTCCTGAACAGAGCATCCGAACCCTTGTCTCCATCTATCACTACATTAGGCTCTTTAGTTGGTCTACAACCTCTTTTAAAACCTCGACACTACACCACAATCCCTAAACATGATCTTAATAGCTTAGACTACACAGCAACCTACAATTCAACTCAAAACTAAAATTCGCCTCTCCACCACTCAAAACCAACATGCAAAACTCGTTTGTCACTCAACAGTCGTCTACCCGACATCTCGACCAACACAGCTCCCACACATACAGTTCTTCACCCATCCGAGCCTTGACCATCACTTGCAAGGGTCCAAGACACCATTTGAGCACACCTCTAACCTATCCCACCCCAAAACAGAAACATCAAGGCTCGATTATCCACTATCCAGCATGCTCTGCACGTTTCATCAATAAATAGCAGAGAAATTCTAGTATAGGACCTCATCAATTCCTTACCTATGGTACAACTTGTTGGCGGCCTACTAGACTTAATTCGCAACTTTAACAAACTTGATTCTTCACTCTTTTCAAGCCAAGCCCAAGTCCATAGCCAATCCTTTGGTCCATCAAGCCCATACTCGATACCTTCATGTAGCTCGTTAACTCCTTAGGCCCAAAATTTTCTCACGGCCCATCAGGCTTGTTGCCTGGCCTGCTTGAAAAATAATCCAAGCCCATTATAATATGATAATATTTATAGGGTCGGAAAATTCAAGATGTCACAAGGGCGGCCTAATAGGGCCCACGCCCACATTGGGCGGCCCAAGGGCCACACACCCAAAGGGTTTAGGCGAGGGCCATGGTCTCTCCAAGCCCATCAAGCCTTTTCTTTTGCAAGATCTTAGCATTCGTTGCACCCAAGTACGTGAATAGTGCGCAATCTTTAGGAAATGATCAATTTACCCTCTTTTCAACTAAGGACAAGAGGGCAAAGATAGAAAAAGGACATGAAGGGGGTGGCCATGTGCGTGAGTTGAGCTTGAAGATGAGGACCTCCTAAGCCTAGTCTAGCCTAGGCTACTTCCTTATTATCCCATGTGCAAATTTTCTCCATTAATGGCCTTGGATATTCCCTCTTCAAGAAGCCATTCCCTCACCAAGTGAATCCTAGATTTAATAGATTTTGTGGGATTATGAGTACCTTGCATTAATTGGTAAGATTTCCCTCATCATTTCCCTTCCTTCCCCTTGGAACCATCGGCCTCTCTCTCTCTCTCTCTCTCTCTCTCTCTCATTTTCTCACCTTTTGCTCTCAATCGCACTTTCTCTCTCTCCTTGCCAAAGCTGAACCCCCCATCTCCATTTTCCCCCATTTTTGCAAGCTTTTTCCATCACTTTTCCTCTCATTTCCTTATCGGCAACCATCCACCACACTCCGCCGTTGAACCACCATTCCGCAGTCGAAGTTTTGGAGATGAGGAGGTGTTGTTTAGCCTTGCCGTAGCTCCCTCCCTCTCCCTTTCTCTCTTAATTTGGCCCCCGCGGAGCCCGAAAACCGTCCATTGACTAGCCGACCACCGTGCCACCACCCAAGCTGTCGACCAGCCTTCCTTATGAGTGGCTCGGTGCTGGTCCAGCAACCATAGCCGCTATCCAGCCCTACCACTCCTTCCCCAATGCTTGTTAAAGCTTCGATTTGGGTGTAGGTGGCTTTCTAACCATTGATTAGGGTTGTCATTGCACTTAGGAGAGTTTAGGACTAGATTAAGGTTAAATGGTGCTTTGATGATGTGATAAGTTGGTTTTACGCGATATCTTATCAAGGGGTACCAATAGGTTATCAATTTTATTGATAGGTTATCATGATAAGTTATTAAGTTTGTCGATAGGTTATCACAATAGGTTATCAAGTTATGTTCGATAAGTTATCAATATGTGATAAGTAGTTATGTGATAAGATGTTAAAATAGAGTGATAAACTATTATGTGATAATATGTAGCATATGTTATGATGTTGTGATAGGGTATGATTATGGAATAAATTATCATATGGTTTATCGTAATCAATTAGACACTTACAAAATGACTTTCCTCAAAGAAGTGTCCTATATGCTTGAGTTCTATTGTGGATGTATTATAAGTTGCTAATTGTAATTATGATGTGTGGCACCCTAAAATTTCATGACGGCCCCTGGATATACCATGAACCATGAATAGATAATGGAAGCGCCATCGAACTATATTATAGCCTTTAGACCAATAGATTTCAATAAATCAAGGCCGAGCATTTAAGGGATAATTATTTTGTTGGAAACGCATCCTATGTCCATGTGAGATTAAGGATTGTATTAAAGGATAAATTGATAAGGAAATTTTGTTCTTGGCCATGAACTTTATAAGTTGGATTTTTATTGATCTATGTTACAAAGTTTTATGGCCATATGAATTTGTAATTTGGTATTTATATAAGTGGGGAATTAAGGTGGATTATTAAAAGGAGTGGGCTGATTTCTTAAGGCCCAAAACCAACCCACAGCCCCACCGTTCGACCGGCCCAAAAAGCCCAATGGGCTGTCGACCGAAGGAAGAGAGAGACTGGATGGAGAAGTCGGACCAAGGGAGGCCCATCATCTTGCATGGAAAAATTAACAAGTGGCTAAGGGGATTATCGAAGTGTCCATGGCCATGCAAAGCTAATGATCACTAATCATGAAGGGGAAGAAAAGAGGAGTGGCGGATTGAACGAGGGGGAGGAATGGTCGCGCGAGGAAGAGAGAAAGAGAGAAAGAGGGAAAGAGAGAAAGATGAGAGAGAAACAGTGAATCGAGAGAGAGGGCAAGTCGACCGTGAGCCGTGAAGGAAGGAGGAGATCGTCGACGCCGCCTAGCCGCCGCCGTCGAGCCCGCCTTGCCCTGCCGTGTGCTTGTTGTGTTTTCTTTGGATTTGAGCCGAGTAGAGTCCTTTGATCTACACTTTTCTTGCTGTGATTGTATGTGTTGTGTGGTGAATTTCGGAGGTGGTGGAGGTAAGGATTTTCGAAGTTATGGGAGCAAATGCCTTAGTCTAGTAGTCTATTTTATGGAAAAACAGTCCGACCTTTGGTGATTTCGTGAGCTGCATGCAACTTTCTAGTTGGAATATTACTTCGACCTCTTGATGAACGTTGTAGAGGACATCTTGAGGAGTAACATACTAAAATTTGAGATGAAATGGAAAATTATTGGTTGGTGAAATGATTTTTCTTTGAAGAAACTAGATCTGGAAACTGTTGTGTTGACCTTTGGTGATTTCGTGAACTGTAAAGCAACTTTCTTGTTGGAATCTCACTTCCACTTCTGGATGAAAGTTGTAGAGGACTTCTTGAATTTTAACATATAAAAATTTGTGGGAAAACGGACAAGTATTTAATGGTAAAATAATTTTTTTTTCAGAGATGCTAGAATCTGGAATACTGTCATGTTGATCCCTTGCGATTCTGTGAATTTTGTAAAATTATTCAGTCCGAATTTGATCTCGTGTCCTGGATAAGAATTCTAGATGACACCTTGAGGAACAACATACTGAAATTTGAGAATAAACAGACAAGTATTGATTAGGGAAAAGAGTTTTCTTTGAAAGGGATTAAATCTGGAGATTAAGCTGAGGGTTAGGGTGAGTTGTAATAATCATATATATTAATCCAGAATGAATTGGACTTCGATTTCTTCATGAGACTTTTACCTGTAGGTCTCAACTATAATATATTAAAATATCAAAATTTTCGGAGTTCTTTTGAGTATTTAATCAAAATTATTTTCGAAACTGTGCAAAATGTGGTGCTGGAATTTCTTTTGCTGTGATGTATGGACCTATGTGGTTGATGTGAAACTTTCTTGACATGTTATTCTTCATGAAATCTCTTTCTCTAGGTCTTGGCTATATTATGTTAAATTTTCAGAATTTATTAATATCAATTACTAATTTTTCCAGAATTTTAATTAAAGGAATACATTTTGTTTTTATTTAAAAATTCTCTTATTTTTAAGAACAAACACATTACTCTATGGGATGTGGTATTCTGAGTTACTATCTATGTAGCATGTGTGGTGACAATTATACATTTCACATGACATGTAAATGTAAATGAAATTTTGGCACTATTGCATCAAATGGCATTTTTGCAAAGTGAGATACATCCATGTGAAATGATAATGATGATACCATCGGATGGCTAAGTCGACGATACCTGGAGGTGTGTGCTGGATGTCCTCGGGAGATTCGAGATGCCCGGAGGTGTGTGCTGGATGCCCGGAGGTGTGTGTCGGACGTCCTTGGGAGTTTCGAGATGCCCGGAGGTGTGTGCCAGAGGTTCCTCGCGATGCCAGGTTGGGTGCGACCGATATGAGGGATGCAAACATTGGTCCTTGGAAGAACAATGAGATCCTTTTGAATAATCAATATAGAAATTGAATCATGTGCATGTGTGTACATGGCCTGGTGTATGAATTGTCTTTGAATTGAATTGGTATTGCATGATTTTTGGAAGTGTGATCACCAAGGCATTGAATGGATCTCATGGAAATGTATGCATGACTACATGGAGATATATGCATGACTACACGGTGATGTATGCTTGAGTGCATGAATGATATGTGATTTGCTTGTGATATTGATTGTCTGGCTGGTTGCATTTTGTAGTTTGATGGATCTTTATTGCTGAGTGGTTGTACTCACCCCTTTTGGGGACTAACATTTTAGATTGAGAGAGATGCATCTGCTACCTGTTTCACGAGGCACCTTTTACGGCGTCTCGGTAGACGTCGAGTGCTCATGCTCGGAGCACATGTGTGTTAGTGTCCGCGGTCTGGTATTTGTCTGCATGCGAGTTCTCGTCATGTATGATGTGGGCCTACCTGGAGGCCCTGTGGTGCAGGAGTTCCTGTCCGTGCACGTTCGCCGTGACAGGATCATGATGGGCATGCTGCCACCGCCACCAGCCGATGAACCGGGCTGGATGTGATCAACCGAGCAGGATGGGTAGCTGAGGAAGCTTTTTTGGATGTCGACATTATCTGATGGACTAGAGCTTATGACTGTTGTAGAGTTTGACACTTTTGGTTATAGCCGAGTTTTAGAAAGCCTTGCCCTTTTGATGTACCAACTCATGTAGTCCGTCAAGTGATGTCAATAAAAGTGTTTGGCTTATCTTATGAAAATGTGTAGTTGGTGTGCATTGCATTATATTGTTGGAGTATGGGATGGAAATTTTGATTATGCTTCCGCCGTATGAATTGTGCTGGGACCGATTTAAATATTGCAAACCCCTAGGACTTTTGGACCCTCTATAGTTCAATAGTATCAGAGTAGCATGTTGTTAGGATTTATTGAAGGGTGAGAGTACTGTGGCGACCCTAATGAATCGGGGGCCATGTCGAGGGGGTGCCACATGATGCATGTTCACCCGACCATTTGTCATAAATGAGAGGTTACATGATTTAATAAAACATGAGTACATTCAAGTAATGCATTGATATGAAGTGATATGAGATGCGACTATGGCATGCTTGTTCGTGACACACTTTATTGTATACGGTATGAGCATTACACACCACTGTATCAATTAATGAGAAAGAAATGAAATGGCTTGAGTGATGGTATGTCTATGTAATCACTTAAAGACCCTGATGCGTTTTACGCGGGGTAGTGAATCAGTCCTCATGCGTTTTACGCGAGACAATGCCTGATTCAGTTATGATGCCCCCAAGTCAATGGGATGCTACTCGCGGATGGATTTCGAAACGATGCTCCTTAGAAGAATGTTGTCTTGATGTGTTTACATGAGATGTTGTCGTGCTCGATGAGGCAAGATGATGCCCCGCTATGTCAAATGACCGCCAACTTTCGGGTTGGCCGTGGTCCCTAGCGATCATAATACTATGAACATATACATGTGAAACATGCATGAGATGGATATATGATTATGTTTGGTTTATTGCACGGCATGTGTGAATGATTATGATTTATTGCACACTCTTTGGTTTGGCCCTTAAGTATGGAAAGTGTTGTAAGAATTGCGTATTTGCTCATGTTATGATGACTTGAGAATATGAGATAACCGTTCATGTATATAGTTTAGGCAAAGTAAGAGTTGCTTTGTTATTAATTTGCCAATGATAAACAACTTGTATGTTTAAGGAGATTCCGAGGTGAATGGCTTCCATATGCGAGGTCTAGAAAGTTCACTATCTCACTATTGTTTGTTGAATGTTTACAGGCCCTAAGAGTGTTTGAGCCTTTTCGCCAGATCAGGTTCGAGCTCCTTATGGAGCATAGTTAGGAGGTGACTGAGTACCTGATCGAGGAGATCGATGCATGTTACACACACTACATAATGAACAGTCAGGTCGACGAGGGACTCCTTAATCAATTGGTTGACCATTTTATGGCTTGGTACTTTTGGAAGGGGATGAGAGCCATGGACCCATCCGCAGTTTTGATGGTCTATCGAGTGTCGGAGGTTCGAGGCATCAATTGGGATATCATGGATGTGGACGTGTCCAATGGGGCTGTGTCCAATCCAAAGCTCGACCTCAATATGGTCATCGAGCCTAAGCCTTAGATTATGAAGCCGCTAGTGAGTTAGGAGGTAGTGGGGTTTATTATCACTTTTTTTAGCTGCCTTTGTAGTACTAGAGGCATTAGGTTTACCCTTGAGCCCCCTTTTTAGAGTAGGACATAACCGGGCTTTTGGGCTAGTCAGATGTTGCAGAGTTTGTTAGGTTTATGCTCGTTTATTTAAGCCTTGTGTATATGGGTTGCAAAATGTGATGACTTAATGATGCACATATATATATATATATATATATATATATATATATATATATATTAATAAGTGTGCTTTAAACTATCCCCATTGTTTGTTGCTTGGTTGAACTGTTTATGCTTCCACTTGCATTTATAATCGATATTACAAAAGGGTTAACAACACCTCCTAAGACGTAGCAATTAAATGACCAAAAGGAAAGTATGACAAGTGAGGGTTGTCGCGAACCCGAAGTGGGTTAAGACGTAATAGGATGTCAACAATTGCATATTATTTTGGCATATAGATTCTAGTTCAAATTTATTTTAGCACTTAGTAAATTTTTGGTTTTATTTTGTTTCACAATAATATATATAATATACTCTCTTTTGGATCTGTTAATCTCATAGACTCTCTTGTTCTCTCATGTAGTACTCCGATCTTATTCTCTCATATGGTATCAGAGCCAATAGGGTGATATAGATAGTCTTTTTAAGACCATACTCATAGATCGAGAGCCATTTGTTGGCATCCTTCTTGTTTCTATAGAGTGGTCCAAGCCGTAAGTCCCTGAGTGGCTGTTAGATTGTTGGTTTAGCTCTGTAACGGTTCTACAGAAGGATTAGTTCCGATCTTAAGTATGAGCTTACTTAGAAGATCTACATCTTCCTCTAGTTCTCTATCACAAATGGACTCAGATCCAAGTCCTATACATAGAGAAGAAGTAAGGATAGAAGATTTCAACAAATCTATAGAAAATTGGGAAATTCCTAAAATACAGCTTAAGGAAATATACAAACAATCAAAATTGAAGTTTTTAAAAAAATAGATTATGTTATAGCCACTAAAGAAAGAGACATTCCTCTTTCTAATTCTTATGAAAAAATACACCTTTTGAATCAAGAGTCTATCAAGAAGCATAAACAAAAATACAATTATATTCACATAGGATTAGTCCAAGTAGGAATCAAACCTCTTACAAAAGAAGGTCTTAATACATCCATTCTCTTAGTTTTACAAGATTCACGTCTCCTAAACTATGATGAATCCATTCTCGATACTGTAGAGACAAGTCTCTGCAAAGGACCAATACATTTTGACTACTACCCCAATTTCTCAGTATCTCTTAAGGATAAGAATATTCTTAGAGCCCTTATGCTCCAAATAAAAACCCATAATTACAAAGTAGCAGATGGATCTATTCCTTTAGCTATTGTTTATAGAATCCATTACAAAGCCATGGCCTCTGCCTTTGGCGAAAATGCTTTTAAACATAGTCCGCGAGGAGAAACACTTCTCCTTCAGACTGACATTTCTAGAGCTAATACAACAATTCCGAGATCTATTAGTTGGAATCAAGTCACTTTACCTAAACAATGGGAATTAGAAAACCAAATTCCCCAACAAGTTGTTCAAAATACAACTCCAACCAATGTCATTCAACATTTGAAAGGAAGAGTCACTATTAGGTTTCCTAGAAGATCTTTTGACTCAAGATCTAGTCATTCATTTCACACATCTTATTCAAGATCTGTAGATCTTAATCCCAATCTTCCACCTATAATCACCATTCCTCCAAGTACGCATAGAGATACTCCCACACGTGATACAACACCCTTACCTCCTAATACAATTAGAAATAATCCTGAGATACCACCTAAACCATAAATTAGCGGTTTAGATAATAGATCAGGGATTTCCAGGCCAGTTTATCAACAAAACCAGCCTGAGCCTATCTTAGAAAATGCAGAGTCCCCTCATCACTCTCCTACATACTCATAAATGATAGATGCAGAGCTTAATGTTTTAGAAAAACAATTCGAACCAAACAGAACATTCCTTAATAAGGATTTTAATTCTAAAGACAATAAACAAATTAGAGAATGGTTCTTCAAAACCTTTGCTGATAAAGCAAAAGACATCAAGCAAAAATATTACGACTACATATATGAATATGAAGTCCATATATTTTTCTTTGATTGGTTAGAAGAACAATTCCTTGAACCAAAAGAAATAGTTGTTTTAGATCATCATTATAATGGAGACCTGATAATGGTGAAACCATAGAGTCCAATCATCCACCTCTTAGTAGAATAAAAATACAACACGGAGAGAGCGAGGTAACAGCTACCCCTTTTAGGGTCCCAGACAAAGGAGATTCCCTTTATACTTACAAAGTTATTGAAGAAAACAATTATACTAATCAACATTTGGTAACCATAGGAAAACAATTAAATAGGATAGAATCCACAATACAAAATCGTACCCACATAACCACACCTCTAGCCGAAACACTCAAAAAGCCAATTTTTAAGGCCTTTGAATTCCCAAAAAATCTTTGCCCGGAATTTGCCAAAGCCATAGAAAAAAAAAAAAAAAACTCCTAGGGAAATCAAAGCTAGAGCCTGCTCCTATACTAGACACTCCTAAAATCCAATGACTAATTATTAGGGACACTCCAAATCAACCCACTATTAGTACTTTGACAAAACCCTCTAATGACTCCGACAATGAAACTATCACTGAGGTTAACATACTCAATTGGAGACAACCCCAAAAACTTTATTATAGTAAAGCTACCCCACCAAACATTGCCCAAGAAGAATCATCGCAAAAAATACAAAATAAATACTCTCCAGACGCCATTTATGAATGGAATATAGATGGTGTAGCCGAAACCAATATCATGAACATTCTTAATAACATGGTCATGCTTGCTAATGCCTATAAAACATAGCAAGATGTTTCTGATCATGCTGTTGCTAATCTTTTTGTAGCCAGATTTACTGAACAACTAAAAGGTTGGTGGGATAACTATTTAATAGAAGAACAGAAAATACAAATTTTAACCGCTTATAAAATAGACGACTTTGGACAACGCATGGATGACGATCAAGGACATCTCATCCAGGATGCGGTGAATACTCTTATGTACTCCATTTCACAACACTTCATAGGCGACCCTTCACATATTAGAGGTAGGAACCAAGATCTCCTATCCAATATGCAATGCAAATCCTTAGGGAGATTTAGAGAATACAAAGACCTTTTCCTTCAAAGGGTTCTTGTCAGATCAGATTGCAATCAACCCTTTTGGAAAGAAAATTCTTAATAGGTTTACCCCAAATTATAGGTGACCAAGTTAGGGACAGAATTAGAGAAGAATACAGTGGCCAAATACCTTATGATCTTCTTTCTTATGGAGAAATAGTCTCTTATGTTTACAGACAAGGAACACAAATGTGTAATACAATCAAATTACAAAGACAACTTAAGGAAGAACAATCTCTCACCAATAGAAGTCTAGGAGATTTCTGTGCTCAATACGATCCCTCTTATAATGAAAAGACAAAACCAAAATGTAAAGGAACTTGCCCTTCTGAAAAAAGAGATTAGGACACATCGCAACAAACCTCAGCCTCATAATAATAAACATAGACACCATAATAACCAAAATAGACCTCAGAACGATAAGAAAAATTTTAAAAACATCAAATGTTACTCTTGCGGCATAAAATGACATATTTCAAAATACTGTAGGATTAATAAAAGAATGAATGAATTATCTTTAGATGATAATACTTTACACCAGTTAAACAACATCTTTATAGAAACTGATGACACTTCTTCTAATGAACTTCTAGAAGAAGAGGGCCTCCAGATCAATGAGATAGAAACCTCTTCAGATTCAGAATATGAAGATGCCCCTCCTAAAAAACACACTCCCGAAATAAATATGTTAACAAAAGAAGAAGAATTTGTCCTTAGCACTGCTGACAAAATAACCGACCCTGAAGCTAAAAAAGAATACTTAGATAGACTACATTCTTCGTTGAACATTGTCACTAATCCCAATACTCCTACAAT
Source organism: Eucalyptus pauciflora (assembly GCA_007663325.1). NCBI lineage: Eukaryota > Viridiplantae > Streptophyta > Magnoliopsida > Myrtales > Myrtaceae > Eucalyptus > Eucalyptus pauciflora. Next base: position 849,347 of record VMYD01000045.1, on the reverse strand, counting down.
CTTAAACACATCCTGAATAGAAACAAAAAACCCCAGTCCATACCCATAAATATTAATGACCTTCAAAATGAAATAAAACAAAAAAAATTAGAAATACAAGCCTTAAAAGAATCACAGATAGAAATGAAACAAGAAATTTCTGCTATAAAATCCCTTGTCATAAAAGGAAAGACAAAATTAGAAGACCAAAATGAAATCACTAATACTTCTAACACTTCAGACCCAGCCTTTCTTATGTTATTAATAGAAATAACATCTAGAAAATGGATAATAAATATTATGATAAAAATCAATAATGAGTTTATTATTGAAACAATAGCACTATTTGATATAGGAGCCGATCTCAATTGTATCAAAGAAGGCCTTGTTCCAACAAGATACTTTGATAAAACATCTGAATCCTTAAAATCAGCCTCAGGAGACAAACTAGGGCTGCGCATGACAAAATTTCTGAAACATAAATTGATTTTTGGCCAGAAATCAATTTCTCAATTTCTATTCCTTGGACAAGTTTCTGAGCAAAGAAACCCGTTTGATAACAACTCAAAATTTCTATTTCTGAAACAAAAATCCGTTTAATAACAGAATAAAATTTATATTTCTAGGAATAAAAATTGATTAGATAACAATATAGGAAATCCTCAAATACAAAATAATAGTCGAAATAATACTAATACATTACAAAAGTTAAAAATACAATTTCATGGAATTTCCGGTATATTATTATCCCTTGCCATTTTATTGGCAATGATTTTTCTAAGCGTATTTATTTGATTTCCCTCCTTGGTCAATGTATCATTTGCAACTACGGAAGCATGAATATGGGTGCGATCAATGGTGCCTATACAGCCTTATCATTTTATCAAAGACTAATATTATACAAGATTATCAACAAAATAAAATTGATGGTGTAAATGAATATATGAGAATTCTACCTTGAAGTAACGTTTATGGTTAGGAACCAATCGAGAGAAGGTTGGTTTATTTTGATTCTCGAATTAAATCAGTCTAGTTGCTCATCCCTAATTTTTTTTATTGTTGCTCAATGAACCTTTAATGGCCATTACATAGCAAAGAGAGAGATTCTCTTGAATCTCTTGCCTTCGAATTAAAATTCAAGATTGTGTAACAATTTAATTATTTTGATTTTACAAGAATTTTGAATCCGTAAAGAAACGAGGTTAAATTTCTAGGCACATTTTTTTATTCATCTATTACGTAAGAACTTTTTCTTCAACTGGTCATGTGCGTGCCTTTTCTAGGAGGAAAGAGCCCCATTGCTTTTAAGTAAGCATTTGAAAATTTTGGTCATTTTTGAAAATTGGTGACCCATTCGATTGCGTTTCATCCTAAAGAGGAAGTTATAAAAAAATGAAAAAAAAAAACACGAGCAAAATAAGAAAAAGAAAATTAACAATAATTTGTGAAGTTGTGGTAATAAGTGAATTAAGTTAGCAAGAAAGCGCAAGGTTCTTTTATATGGTTTGATTTCAGCTTATGATTTCTATTTCAGAAATTGAGAAGTTAAAAATTCCAGCTTCTGATTTCTTCAATTTCTCTATTTCTGGAATAGAAATCTGTTTCAGAAATAGAGAAATCAAATTGCGTTACCAAATGGATTTCTGTTCCAAACTTGTTTCGGGGAACAGAGAAATAGAGAAATCGAGAAATAGAAATTTTGTCATGCGCACCCTTAAATATACAATACAAATTACCAAAAGCCTTAATAATAAAAGATCAAATGTCCTACAAAACATCTTTTCTTTTAGTTAAAAATATGAGGCAACAGGTAATTCTTGGAACACCTTTCATATAATTAATCCAACCTTTTACAGTTGCTAATGAAGGTATTGAAACTCGTTCTTTAAACAGAAAAATTACTTTCAACTTCATAACAAAACCACAGAAGAGAAGCCTAAATATTTTACAAGAACATTCTATTTCATAAATAAATTGCCTTATAAAAGACGAAGAAAACCAACTTGAATTCTTAAAAGAATATTTAGAATTCAAAAGAATAGAAGAAAATCTTTTAAAACCAAATGTTATAGAAAAAATAGCTTCCTTACAAAAACACATAGAAAAAGCCATATGCTCTACTTTACCCAATGCTTTTTGGGAAAGAAAGAAGCATATTGTTGATTTGCCCTAAGAACAGGAGTTTTCTGAAAATAAAATACCTACAAAAGCCTGTCCTACACAGATGAACCAAGAAGTTCTAAAATTTTGCCAAATAGAAATACAAGACCTCTTAAATAAAAAACTTATAAGAAAAAGCTAGTCGTCATGGAGATGCTTTGCTTTCTATGTCAATAAAAATGCTGAACTAGAAAGAGGAGTTCCCAGGTTAGTTACTAATTACAAACCCCTTAATACAGCCCTTAGGTGGATAAGATATCTAATACCCAATAAAAAAGATTTGCTAAATAGGTTATGTAGATCAAAAATATTTTCAAAATTTGACATGAAGTCAGGATTTTGGCAAATACAAATCAGTGAAAAGGATAAATACAAGACAGCCTTTACAGTCCCTTTTGGCCAATACGAATGGAACGTTATGCCATTTGGCCTCAAAAATGCCCCTTCAGAATTCCAAAGAATTATGAACAATATTTTCAATCCTTATTCAGAATACATCATAGTTTATATAGATGATGTTCTTGTCTTCTCTTCCAATATAGAACAACATTTCAAACATTTATCTACTTTAATAAAAAAAAATCATACAAAACAGTCTTGTAGTCTCTCCTACTAAAATTGCACTCTTCAAAACCAAGATTAGATTCTTAGGCCATTACATTCATTTAGGCACTATAATTCCCATAAAAATATCAATTTCTTTTACTGATAAATTCCTAGATGAGATTAAAGACAAAACTCAATTACAAAGGTTCTTAGGTAGTCTCAATTATATTCTGGATTTCTTTCCCAACATAAATATCCTTTGTAAACCCTTACACCAAAGGTTACAAAAGGATCCTCCTCCATGGACCTCTATCCATACTAACATTGTCAAACAAATAAAGGTTCATGTTAAAGAAATACCATGCTTACACCTAGCTGATCCATCTACTTTCAAAATAGTTGAAACAGATGCCTCAAAAATAGGATATGGTGGTATTCTTAAACAAGTCAAAAATGGCAAACAACAAGTTGTTCAATTTATTTCAAAACATTGGAATTCTACCCAACAAAATTATTCAACTATTCAAAAAGAAATACTTGCTATAGTTTTGTCTATATCAAAATTCCGAGAAGACTTATTAAACCAAAAATTTCTCTTAAGAATTGATTGCAAATCAGCCAAAGACGTTTTACAAAAAGACGTATTAAACATTGCATCAAAACATATTTTTGCCAGATGGCAAGCCATACTTTCAGTATTCGATTTCGACATTGAATTTATAAATGGTTCTTCAAATCCATTACCTGATTTTCTCATAAGAGAATTTTTACAGGGGGTACCATCATGCCGAGATCAAAAAAAGACAAAGGCAAAGCCATTGCCAAATCATCTAATACACCTCCAGAGCCAAAAAAATTAACACCAATCAAGACATGGCTTCAGATGGTAGAAAACCAATCATTTCTACAACAACACCTAATACCAGATACCCCTTTAAAAGAGGAATCCATACCAACCCTAGCCTAGCTAGCCAACATACTACCCAAAGAAACATTGGAATTACTTGCTCTATCTTTACAAAAATCACAAAAGAAAGAGCCATCCAGTGCCATTGAGGTAAGCAACAATCCCTCCCTGCTTGCTGCACAAAGACAAACGAAATACAAAAGGATTTCAAATGAAGTGGTTATTCGGCCACAGGCAACCCCTCATTCTGAAAAATCAAAATTCTTTCCGAAGACATCGTTTCAAAAACTATTGACTGTAGAGGATGGATTCTTCGACAAAGATCCAATCAAATTTACAAAAAACATCTTTCCAAAAAATTGGTTTTTTAAACCACACAATACAAACAAAACCATTGCTTATTACGAGCAAATTTTAGTGGAGACAGAATCAACAAGGTTCACTCACTTTGCTAAAAAAAACAATACAGAAAACATCTTATACTCCACTATATCCATCAGTAAAGTCATACACCCCTCACACTGGGGAGCCTCACCTCATACATCCAGAAAATTCCAAACCAGACTTACCCAAAACCTACCATACTCTTCCTCATATACATACTGGGACTACCAACAAGCTTGGTGGAATGCCTTCTTCCGACAAAATACAACTTTCCAACACACTTGGCTAGTATTTTTCAAAGACAACTTCCATAGACAAAACCTACCAAACTGGTTTAGCTCCTGGTGGGATCTTTTTGGTCCTCTAGAGATAATACTACACCCCACAATCAAACAAGGTTACCAAACATTCCGTCAATACTTCAAACCAACACCACATGATTCAAGGTTCCCAAGCCTTATGCACTTTTTCATAATATTCAAAATCTCGTGGGTAACAGCATGGGAATTCGAATATAATACATCTCCCAACCTTGTACCCTGGCTTGTCCGCAAATATAAAACAAAATGGTGGGATGGATTTAAATTCCATGAACAAGGATCTGAAGCTGCGGTTAGAACTTGGCTTAACGGCCAAAAAACCCAGTTGACTACAGTCCCATCAAATATATCGTTCTTACAAGAGAAATCCATGGCAAGCGCTGCACTTGCTGTAGTCCAGAGCAGAGAGGAATACTGCAATATCCTCAAGACAATGCTCTTAGAAGCGGAAGAATCACAATGTAGATCTTCCAAATCACAAGACAGCCAAGACAGATCCTCACAGTCACATCACAATGGAAATACCAATGAAGACGACTGCTATGGAATCAACCTAGACAAAGAGTAAAACCAAGACATCACATGCCAACATTGTTACAGTGGCGCAAAGGCTATACACTATAGCAAAATAGGCATATACTGTTAACTATTCACTATTCACTCAGTACTGTTCACTTTACACTATTCACTAAGTACTGTTCACTTTACTCTGTAGCACTTTCTATAAATACACTCCTCCGGCACAAGAGAGGAGGACTCAAAATTTTTTAGACCTCACTTCTCTCTTCTTCCTCCTCACCCTCTTGTAAACCCTCATCCTTTCAAGCCTCAAGCTATCTTACCTTGTACCCCTGGTTACAGAGTAAGTTTGCTTTTCAATACATCTAGCATAGTTTATACAGGGTTACCAACTTACATGATAGTTGGTTAACCATTTCTTGTAATACAAACATCAATACTCCCTGGAGTGCAAATTACCACCCTAGTGGATGACTTGATGCTTTAGTTTCTGTTTCTTTTCCTGTATCTTTCAATACATGTAATTTTCAGCTTATATAATACAAGTTCATACCACCTTCATGGTTGGTTTTTGTTTATGCATACTCTTACTTTATATTTTATATGTTGCTTTCGCTCTTTATATTATCTTTAATTCACAAGATTTTATTTAATTTTTTACATATTTAGAATCATATACTTTTCTTAATCTTAGTCTTAGCCATACATTAATTTCTTAATTATCTTTTGGATCTGTTAATCTCATATACTCTCTTGTTCTCTCATATAGTACTCTGATATTGTTCTCTCATATGGTATCAGAGCCAGTAGGGAGATATAGATAGTCTTTTTAAGACCATACTCATAGATCAAGAGCCATTCGTTGGCATAGTTTATACAGGGTTACCAACTTACATGGTAGTTGGTTAACCATTTATTGTAATTCAAACATCAATACTCCCTGGAGTGCAAATTACCGCCCTAGTGGATGACTTGATGCTTTAGTTTCTATTTATTTTCCTTATCTTTCAATACATGTAATTTTCAGCTTATATAATACAAGTTCATACCACCTTCATGGTTGGTTTTTGTTCATGCATACTCTTATTTTATATTTTATATGTTGCTTTTGCTCTTTATATTATCTTTAATACACAAGATTTTATTTAATTTTTTACATATTTAGAATCATATACTTTTCTTAATCTTAGTCTTAGCCATACATTAATTTTTTAATTATCTTTTGGATCTATTAATCTCATCTACTCTCTTGTTCTCTCATATAGTACTCCGATCTTGTTCTCTCATATGCTATATATATTATATATTATATATCTATAAATAAAGAAGGGGGAGATGCAAAAAAAAATGATAAATTGCGTTTTTAGAAAAAAAATTCTTCTGGGAGTGTGTTTTAGGAATCATGCATATTCATAAACAGATTTTCATTTCTTGACATTGCATTGCACTTTAGATTGCATTAAGTTGATTTTACTTCTAGATGTTGTAATTCATTTTAGGAAAGTAGTTTATATAGTAGATATTCATGAACTATCACTCATTTACTTTCCGGTTTTGAGCCATACTTTATTTTGGAAATTTACATTGAGTTTCTATTTATAGCTTAAGAGGTCCTATCCGAGAACTTAATAGCAAGGCTTTGTATTGATTTTTTTCCCTAACACGGCTAAAGTTTTTATTTTTGTGACATTCTCGATTCAACCCCTATCTATGCAAGGAAATTACGATGGTAATCAACAGACCATGAAAAAGCAAGGGATGACCACCTTAAGATGAAAACTCAATTTTTCATAGGCGGACAGTAAATTTTTGAAAAAATGGAAACGGGCCACAAATGAGGAGCCACTAGGGCCCAAGCCATGGACAAGCTCAATGGGCCTCATGCCCCTTCCATGACCGGCCAAGAGGGCCCACCAAGGCCATCAATCCCACCCTTGATTTTTTGGAAGCTTACACATTAATTTGCCCATGTGCATGAGTAGTACTTTGGACTATAGTTGATTTAATTCCTAATTTGCCCCTTCTAGGAGCTACTTAGCCCAATGAGACAAATTTGTTGTCATCCTAAGAGGAAGTAGGCGCCCATTGAAAGAGGAAAGAGAAGAAGACTAACCTAGTTGGCCTATCTAGTTCAATTCCAATTTTGGCACATGCATAATATCTTGCCATTAATGAACTTAGATAGGAAGGATTTCATGAAGCATTTGTGGCCATGCTAAAGCTTAGCCAAGAGTGAATTAAGGGAAATTGTACCAAGCTCATTAATGCTTGGATAGGGAAAAATCTTGGATGAGCTCACTATCTCCCTCATTCTCTATCTCCCTCATTCTCTCTCTCTCTCTCTCTCTCTCTCTCTCTCTCTCTCTCTCTCTCTCAATCAACTGAAGCCCCCCTCTCTCAACACTCATCCCTTTCTCACTCTCATGGTTCATCCCTCTCTCTCTTTCAGTCGGTCATCTATAGTGAGCCGCCATCCATCACTGCTCACCATGCCGCCATCGCCGTTGCTACGCTTTACCAAGCCATGCCATCACCGCCATCCATCGCCGTTTTCCATGTCGTCTCACTCATCACCACCGCCGACTGCATCATCACCACCTCACCATTGCCTTACCGCACTTAGTTGCTTCATTGTCACACCGTCCACTATCACTAATTGTGAGCTACCGTGCCCTCACCATCCCCCGCCATCCCTCTTAACGCACGCACCGCCGCTGTCCAAGGCCGTGAAGCACCATGCCACCATCATCACAGTGCTCGTCGTCAAAGCTTGATAACCAATCTAGCGAGTAATTTCCTAACCCTTATTTAGGGCGGTGGTTACACTTAGCATTAGGGTTAGAATTAAGGCTAATGATAATTAGATTATGTGATAGGTGGATTAGGATGATAACTTATTGTGAACTGTGATAAATGCATGTGATAGGTTATCATGAATAGTGATAAGTCATTGTGATAACTTTTCATGAATAGTGATGAGTGCATGTGATAGGTTATCATGAATAGTGATACGTGCAAGTGATAGCTTATCTAAAAATGTGATAAGCGCTTAGGATATTCTATTTTTAAAAGTGATAAGTGCTTAGGATATTCTATTTTTAAAAGTGATTAGCACTTATGATGTTTTATTTTTACGTGATAAGTGCTTATGACATCCTATTTCATAAAAGATAAGTACTTGTAAAATATTATTTTGAAATGTGATATGCTAAGTTGGTAGGTGAACTCATGGTGTGATTGCATATGCTATGAAGTTAATGTATGATTATTTTGGTGGATAAATAATCAATGGGTGATCACATGGAATTATTTCATGACATTTTTGTGCGTAAAGATTTGTGGTGTATGATGTGTGAGCACTAAACACTCTTGCATTGGCTAAATTGAAAGATGAAATTGGCTGAGTGGTTGTTGTGCTTGTGTGATCACATAAATGGTTTTGTATATTACAAGAAAGGATGCCCTATAAATTTCGGATGCCCCCACACTAACGCGATGCCGTTCACGAATGGATTTCGGAATGAAACTCCTAAATGAAATGTCGTCTTCAAGTGAGGTTGAGACATTGCCATGCCCAATGGGGCAAGACCATGTCCAGTTATGCTAAAAGACCACCAACGCAAGTGTCGATCGTGGCCATGAGTGGTTGTAATTATCTGGACTCGCGTGGATGCATTGTGCATGGAAGTGATAATGTTATGTCTAGATTATTATTCATGATTGTCATATGCCTGCTGAAATTGTGCGCTCACTTGGCGATATCTATGTAATTATTAGATATTGTGTTAGGACATTGTATGGTGAGTTGCGCATTTCATGCTTATAGATAATGCAAAGCAAAAGCTTTGCTATTGATCTGCCATCGACAATTAAGCTGCACGTATAAGGCATCTTCAAGGTGAAGTACTCTCCTACGCAAGGTTTAACGAGTTTACTTACTATGTTTATCTCACTCATTGTTGTTATAATTTTCAAGCCCTAACCATGACTAGCCCGTTCTGCCACATACGCTTTGGGGTCCCTATCGAATAGGACAACCCAAGTGCCCCATACTCGATTGAAAGGATGGACTTGGTTTATGAGAAATATGTGTCTGCCATCTGGATGGATGAGGGGCTGATAAAGCTAGTGCCCTATAGGTTCATGGCATGGTATGTTTGGTTCGAAGGGGAGCTTTTCGACACTCTCCGAGGTTTTGACGGACCTATGGGTGGGGGATCCGATGGTGCCATTTGGAATCCTATGGTCATAGATGTCCCCGATGGCACCGTCACTGACCCGGAGACAAATTTGAATATAGAGTTGGACCCCAAGCCTGAGCCATGGCACTATAACGTGGACGTGTACTAAGCGCTTAGGGGATATCACTTTTTGAGGTCGCCCTCGTAGGATAAAGGTGTTAGGCTAACCCCCAACCCCCTTTTGATGAATTGGAAGGAATCCGCGTTGCAAATGTTTAAATATAAAATCTCTGATATATTTAAGTTCATGTGTATATGTCATGACCCTGACTACATCTCCAGGGTCTCGAGCAGCAAGGGTTATGTTCACAACGTCCCAAGCGCGTCGCCGTCCCATTTCCTTTTATCTTTTCATTAAGCACATGCGGAAACATACATAGAACACACGAACAACAACAAGCAGCCAGGAAAACAACCATTTAAAAATATGCAATTACATCAGTTATATTTACAAGCCCTTTTCGTCATTGGCCGTTATATTTACAACCATCGCATGCTCTATGCTAAAAAAGTCCAAGGTAAATCTTAACTCCTCTATCGATAGTGCAACCCCTCTATACCTACAATCCGAAAAACAACGGGGTGAGTCATGGACTCAGTAAGTAAAACCCCTAATTCTCTACTAGGAAGACATCTCATCATCAAAATCTAGTAGGTACAACACTCGCAATGTAATATCAATGGCAGATCATTAGCTAACTTATTGCTACACCTCGACTACATGCAAATGTCAACTACTACATATTTCAATGCATACTTACCTTTTGCTTGTCAATGAACATATCAACATATCATGCTTATGCATAAACTGGCACTCATGCAAATTTATTTATTATCATACTGGCTCAATCGAGGCATCCAACTTCAAGCTAGGCATCTTGGCTCAACTAGGGCATCCCGGCTCAACCGAGGCATCCTAGCGCTAGCTCACCAAGGCATCCGAGCTTAACCCAGGCATCTTGGCTCAACCAGGGCATCTCGGGGCTAGCTTACCCGAGGCATCCTGGCTCAAATCCAAGCATCCTAGTTCAACCAGGGCATCCCGTTTAATGAATGAGGCGTCGTCGCCAACGCTATGTGGTGACAAGTGCTTTTTTCTCTTTATGTGCATCATATAAGTGCATCACAAAAGCAAATTCTTCATCTTTCATCTTAGCCAATGCACACAAAGCCCGATGGTGTGAACGCATTTAATCATGCGAACATGAGCAAACCATACAAAATAACATTACAACATACATGCAGCTTACACGGGTGAGCACACCACTAAACTCGACGACGTAGACTGTCGCCCTAGCCAAGAGTTAGAGATTCTACTTACTACTTTTGAGCCTAGCTCCAAGATGCTCCTTTTGTGACCGAACAGCTCCTAAGACGGCTTGGAGGAGAAGGATGTGAAAGAGAGGAGAGAAAGGGAGAGGAAAGGAGAGAATGGCTAAGCCTCCAAAATGTAATGATGCCTTCTCCTATTTATAGGCCTCCTCCTCTTCACTTATTGGTGCCAATCTCATGATTAAGCCTAAGGAACGAGTTGGCCTATCTAGTCTCCTTAGTTGGTGCCTATGCTTATTCGTGTTTGATTGTGATTGGTTCATCTATTTACTTACCCCCCCCCCCAAGGCTCACTTTAGGCTTATGATGTGCCTATGGCCCTAGGGGACACATAAGCCCCATTGATGCTTAATGTCTTCTCTTGATTGGTTAGCCTTTGGTTTGTTCACCAAGGCTATATTTAGGCTCATCATAACCTAAGATTCTAGAGGACACCTAAGCATGAATTACTAACTTCTTCTCCAAGGAAAATCTCAAGCCATCATTACCAAGCCAAGTGGTCCACTCTAATTTTTCCAAGTGTCCCGCCTAAAGTCCTTGGATGGCTAGTCTATTTTGCCTCATAATTACACCTAGAATGTGAGTTGGCATGGCTAAAGGCCTTGCTTGGCAATCTAAGCTCGTAGGCATCATGATGATGGCCCACTTTCTCTTCCATTGGTCCACCTATATGCCGCATTTAATGGACATTTAATGAAGTTTGACAATAATTGTGCTATAGTTGCCAACTCGGCAATTTTAGAACATTGGGTCATTAATGAGGGCTCGTGTATCGCTCTCTAATTGGTCCACATATGTGCTACCTTTTTCTAGAATCTTCAAAGATATTTTGGCCGCCATCATGAATTTTGACTATTCAAAGAACAACTCACCCCTTCATTTAATGAGAGGTTTCTAGAATTTTCCTTACTTTTGTCTTTTTCTTCATTAATAAGGCGGTCTAGAGAATTCTGTCATCCAAGTTGGTTCCGGGGCCATAGAAGGGGTCATTAGGTACACCTTAAAAAATTGAATCACGTACACCCGAGGTTAGGCCAACACGCCCCATGCTTGCCCAAAACCGTTCCCTTGGACGGTCAGTCGGCCTAAATGGTCAGTTGTCCTTTGGTCGGTTCAAGGCCAATCCTAAGGCTTCTCATGGCCTAGCACTAAGGCAAGGCACTCATGGATCTTAGAATTAGTGATATCTTATCCCTAAACTCATTCTGATAAGCACCCGATCCACTAGTAGGGTTCATGGTCGACGCATTACCAATCCATGATAGGACATCACCAATTCGAGAATCCATTTGGATCACTAAGACTTAAATAGGGAATAATGCATTTTTGGTCAAATGACAGTCACATTTGATCGATTTGGATCATCCATGTATCGATGCATAATCGAAAGGAATCAACCGCGACTAGAAACTACGACTACTCGGATCGACCCATGACCATCCACCGATCCAAAATCATCCCGTGACCAATTCTCATGATAAAAAATTCATGTTATGAGCTAGTGATCCTATCCCATCGGTATGGTCAGTAGAAAATTCAAGGCCAACACCTTGACCGATTCATGACCGATCGGTCCGTCGGTCTGTCGATCAAACTGTGATCGATCCGTGATTCCTTGCCTATTGAACTGATAGATCCATGGCCAATGGCCCATGATCGATCCTTTTAGGACCTTATGGCTGATCCTTACGAGGTTGGAATCGATGATGTTACATTATGTGTAAATATATGTAAGTGTTTGTTGATGTTTTCTATGCTATCCCTATTAATGTGAATGATTGAGTGGAGTTAATTATGCTTCCACTTGCATATAATCGAAAGATAAAATGAATGAGTCGGTGACGCCTTTTGGATTGTCACAATTAAATGACCAAAGGAAAGATGGGATGCCGTGCATCCGAGGGTCGAGGCGTGACATCCTGTCCAAGTTGGCATTAGAGCATGGTCATTATCTAGATTGATAAGGTGCGTTGAGACATTAGGATAGTTAGCTAGGAACACACGTCATGCTTGTGATTGCTTATTATTTTGCCGGATTATGGTTATGAATTCCTGCTTATGTTATTAGGATTATTGAACCAGCTTTCTTTAGTTTTCTAAGAGATACATAACCCTAACCTGAGAATGCCTAGAGGAAGGGCAGCTCTAGGCCAAGCAGGTGCTAGAGGAAGGGCATAAGGAGATCCCAGATTGGATAGGATTCTACAATCCTTCAAGGCAATTGGAAATCTAACGGGACAGCAGGCTCAGAACCAGGCTGTAGCTGCTGCTGCCACCTCTGCTACTCCCAATGACGCCCCCTTAGTTGGAGACAGGAATGGTAACCGGCGGATGTATAAATTGGTGGAGCAGTTCATAAAGCTAAAGCCACGGTAGTTTGCCAGAAAAGGTGATCCTAAGGTTGCTGCCTCATGGGTTAAGGAGCTGGAGAAGGCCTTTGCACTATTAAGGTGTACTAAGGAGGATAAGGTGACATTGGCTATGTACCAACTTCAAGGTAACACCAATGATTAGTAGGAAGCCAATTGAATAAGGGTCTTTCCAAAAAGCACAATCCCAACTTGGCATGCCTTTGTTGAAACGTTCAACAGAAAGTACTTTTTCAAGTGCATGCGAGAATAGAAGATGGCAGAATTTCTTGACTCCGCTAGAACCATCTATCCATCAATCAATGTGAAGCCAAGTTCACTAAGCTGTCAAAGTACACGCCAAGGATGGTCAAGGATTTGGTAGACAAAGTGAGGAGATTTTAGGATGGCCTAAAGTCGGAAATCCACAGTAAAATGGTGCCCTGGAACTTGAAAGACTACGATAAGCTATACGAAAGGGCCCAGCTAATTGAAAGGGACATGTCTAAGTGAACAGCCTCATCTAGATTACGATATGCCCTTAACTAGGACTACTATCGATTTGGAAAGAAGCCGGTGACAAGAAGAAAGCACTCCATCCCTCCCAACAAGAAAAATGTAACTGGGAAGCCGGCAGGCAATCTGAATAACGGATGCTGATTTTGTGGTAGGCATCACAGGATAACATCGTGCCCTACTAAGACCGAAGCGTGTTTCTAGTGTGGCCAACAAGGCCATTAGGTGCAAAACTGTTTGCGTCAACCAACCGGTATGCAACCCCAATAGCTACACATAGGATAGCAATATGTAGCTACACTGCAGAACCACTTTGACCAACCCCTAGCTCAAGGAAGAATGTATGTGATGACCAGAGAGGAGGCAAAGGACTCCTAAGCCATAATCACTAGTATGGTCTCCTTACATCAGTATGCTGCTTACGTGTTGTTTCATAAAGGAGCTACACATTCGTTCATAGCAAAGCAGTTTATTAAATTAGCTAAATTAAAACTGAAGTGGTTGGAAACGGTCCTTAGCATCTCAACCCCTATGAAGGATAAGGTGTTATATATCTTAAGCTGTCAAGGGTGCGAGATAGTTATTAATGGTTGGAATGAATTGATAGATCTAGCTATTTTGGCCATGTTTGACTTTGATGTAATTATTAGAATGGATTGGCTCAAGAAGCAGCAAGCCATGGTGGACTGCTATAGTAAGATAATACATTTCAACCCATTTGGAAGTTCTCGTTATGAGTTGGTAGGAAATGGAGGAAGACCCTTGATACCCTTGATTATATTGCTCAAGGTAGAATGATTACTAGAGGAGGGTTGCTAAAGCTATCTAGCAATGGTGGTGGATGCGAGATGGAAGAACCGAGGTTGGAAGAAATTTCCATGGTGCGATACTTCGTAGATGGCTTTCTAAAGGAGTTACTAGAATTCCCTCTGAAAAGGGAGATAGAATTCATCATTGAGTTAGTCCCTAGGACAGAACCAATCTCCAAGGCACCTTACCAAATGACGTTGTTAGAATTGAAGGAATTGAAGGTGTAAATGCAAGAGTTGCCCGATAAGGGATTAATCTGCACTAGTGTATTGCCATGGGGAGCACTAATCCTATTCATTAAGAAGAATGAGGGATCGTTGTGTTTATGCATCGACTATCAACAACTCAACAAGTGACAATCAAGAACAAATATCCACTATTGAGGATTGACAACTTGTTCGATCAACTTCAAGAAGCTTCGGTATTCTCCAAGATAGATCTGAGGATGGGCTATCATTAGCTGAGAATCAAGAAGGAAGATATCCCAAAGATAGCGTTTTGAATGCGATACGGCCACTACAAGTTTACAGTGATGCCGTTTGGATTATCTAGTGCCCCAGCTACTTTCATGGACTTAATGAACCGAGTTTTCAAGGCATATTTAGATCAATTCGTCATAGTCTTCATCAACGACATACTGATATACTAGAAAAGCCTAGAGGAGCATGAACAACATTTAAGGATGGTATTGCCGACCCTTTGAGAACATGCACTTTATGCCAAGTGTAGTAAGTACGAGTTTTGGCTCAATTGGGTAGCTTTTCTTGGTTATATAGTATCCAGCGAAGGAATTTCAATTGACCTAGCAAATATTGAGGTAGTCATGAACAAGTCAAGACTAATGACGGTGACCGAAGTTCAGAGTTTTCTGAGATTGGCTGGCTATTACCAACTATTTGTGGAAAGATTCTATGGAATAGCTAGGCCCAATGACATGACTGCTAATGAATGTAATAAAGTTCAAATGGATGGATAAGTGCAAGAAGAGTTTCAAGAGCTCAAGTGCAAGTTGATTACTGCGCAAGTATTGACGATACCATCTGGTCCCGAAGGTTACGAGATTTTCAATGACGCTTCATATAAAGGGCTAACAATTATTTTTGTTTTGACCATCAAAGCCTATAGCACATGTTTTTTCAAAAGGAATTAAACATGAGACAACGGCATTGGATGGAACTTCTCAAGGACTATGACTGCGACATCATGTATCATCTTAGAAAGGCCAACAAACTCAGTCGTAAGTCAACAATTGCACAAATGATGGTTCAGGAATGAATCCTTCTCGAAGGAGTGTGAGATTCAGATTTTAGAATCGAGGTAAGCCATCTTTCTAGTCTTATGTCTACCCTCTAAATCGAACCCGAAGTACAGACCAAGATTAAAGCACTGCAGTCGACAAAACCATCAATCCAAAGAATTTTGCAAGAGAGTGCAGAAAAGAGAGAACCAGATTGTCAAGTAGGAGAGAATGGGATGTTGAAATTTCAAGGATGGTTAGGTGTGCCCAACAATGCAAAACTCAAGGAAGAGATTCTAGCGGAAGTTCACAAAAGCAACTATAACATACATCTAGGAAGCACGAAGATTTAAAGAAATCTTTGGCAATATTATTGGCAAAATGGCATGAAGGCAGATGTCGCCTAGCAGGTGGCGAAGTGCTTGACATGCCAACAAGTGAAAGCACAACATTACAAACCCAGTGGACTACTAGGACCCCTAGAAATTCCAAAATGGAAATGGGAGCACATGATGATGAACTTTGTGATAGGACTACCAAGGAGCTAGAGAGGTAACGATTCTATTTTGGTCATAGTTGATAAATTGACCAAGTTAGCACATTTTATTGCGATACCAAAAGACTTTGCCATGGATAGATATGCTGAGCTATATGCGCAGCAAATAATTCATCTGCATGGAGTGCCCAAGACAATCACTTCAGATCGGGACCCCAAGTTCACAACAGTATTTTGGAAGAGTCTACAAACTGCCATGGAACGAAGCTGTAGTCTAGCATAGTTTATCATTCATAGACAGATGGTCAATCTAGGAGGACCACTTAGACAATCGAGGATAAGTTGCGAGCTTGCATTATGGATTTTAAAGGAGGACGGGAAGAGCAACTACACATCGTTGAATTTGCGAACAACAATAGCTACCAACAGAGTTTCAGAATGGCACTGTTCGAGGCGCTATATAGTTGTGCCTGTAGAACACCTATCTATTAGGATGAGATTGAAGAAAGAATGATTAATGGCCTTGAGCTAGTGCAATAGTCCAAAAATGTGGTTAAGATTATTAGGGCCAGGATAAGGACAGTCCAGAACTGCCAGAAAAGCTATGTGGATAAACAATGAAGATCTTTGGAATTCCAAGTAGGTGATAAAATCTTCCTTAAGGTGTCACCAATGAGAGGAACGCCACGCTTTGGCAAGAAAGGAAAGCTGAGCCCTAGGTACATTGGACCTTTTGAAATTCTAGAACAAATAGAGACCTTGGCCTATCGATTAGCATTGCCACCCTAGATTTGCTCGAGTTCATAATGTGTTTCACATATCCATGCTAAGGAAATGTGAACGGACCTCGCACACGTGCTCAGTTTTGAGGAAATTAAAATCGACGACAAAGTGTCGTACATTGTGCAGCCGGTGTGGGTTGTTGATAGAAAATAGCAAGTGCTACGCAACAAGGTCATCCCCTTATTCAAAGTTATTTGGTAACACCATGGTACCAAGGGAGCAACCTAGGAAAGTGAGGATGTGATGAGACATCAATATCCTCATATATTTGAAGAAACAAGTAATTCTGCAAATTTCAAAGACGAAGTTTCTTTGAGGGGGGAGGAATTGTGACATCCTCAATTCGACCCCTATCTACGTAAAAAAATTATGGCAGTAATTAGCAAACCACGGAAAAGCAAAGGATAGCCACCTTAGGATGAGAACTCAATTTTCCCATCGGCGGCTTGTAAATTTTTGGAAAATGGAAACGGGCCGCAAATGAGGAGCCATGAGGGCCCGAGCCATGAGGGCCCAAGCCACGAACAGGCCCAATGGTCCTCACAGCCCTCCCATGACGGCCAAAAAGGCCCACCTAGGCCATTAAGCCCACACTTAATTTTTTGGAATCTTGCACATTAAATTTGCCCATGTGCATCAATAGTACTTTGGACTATAGTTGATTTAATTCCTAATTTGCTCCTTCTAGAGGCCACTTAGTCTAATGGGACAAATTTGTTGTCATCCTAAGAAGAAGTGGGTGCCCATTGAAGGAGGAAAGAGAAGAAGACTAACCTAGTTGGCCTATCTAGTTCAATTCCAATTTTGGCACATCCATAAGATCTTGCCATTGATGAACTTGCATAGGAAGGATTTCATAAAGTATTTGTGGCCATGCAAAGGCTTGGCCAAGAGTGAATCAAGGGAAATTGTACCAAGCTCATTAATGCTTAGATAGAGAAAAATATCTCCCTCATTCTTTCATTTCCCTTATTCTCTCATCTCTCTCTCTCTCACAATTCATCCCTCTCTTTCTCTCTTGATCGGTTGTCGACCGTGAGCCGCCATCCACCATTGCTCACTGTGCCGCTGTCGTCATGCCATCACTGTTGCCACACTTGCCAAGCCACACCATCACCTCCTTCCACCCCCGCTTACTGTGCCGTCTCGCTCATCACCACCTCACCATCGCTTGCCATTCCCTTTGCTGCTATTTTTCGGCCGTGAATCATTGTGCCGCGAATCATTGTGCCGCCACCGTTGCCACCACTCGCCATTGAAGCTCGATAGCTGGTCCCGTGAATAACTTACTAACCCTTGTTTAGGGTGGTGGTTATGCTTAGAATTAGGGTTAGAATTAGGGTTAATGATAGTTAGATTATGTGATAGGTGGATTATGATGATAACTTATCGTGAATGATGATAAAAGCACGTCATAGATTATTGTGAATAGTGATAAGTGCATGTGATAGGTTATCGTGAATAGTATAAGTTAATGTGATAACTTATGATGAATAGCGATAAGTGCATGTGATAGGTTATCATGAATATTGATAAGTGCATGTGATAACTTATCGTGAATAGTGATAAGTGCATGTGATAAGTTATCGTGAATAGTGATAAGTACATGTGATAGCTTATTTAAAAAGTTGATAAGCACTTAGGATATTCTATTTTTAAAAGTGATAAGCAGTAAGGATATTCTATTTTTAAAAGTAATAAGTGCTTATGATATTCTATTTTTAAATGAGAAGAGCTTATGACATCCTATTTTCATAAAATATAAGTACTTATAAGATATATTTTGAAAGGTGATATGCTAGGTTGATAAGTGAAATCGTGTGATATCGTATTCTATGAGGTTAATGTATGATTATTTTGGTGGATAAATAATCAATGAGTGATCACGTGGAGTTATTTCATGACATTTTTGTGTGCAAAGATTGCTAGTGTATGACATGTGAGCGCCAAACACTCTTGCATTGGCTAAATTGAAAGATGAAAATTGGCTTAAGTGGTTGATGTGCTCATGTGATCACATAAATGGTTCTATACTCGTATGATTATGAGGAACAATGCCTGATGGATTTCGAATGTCCCCACGTCGACGGAATGCCATTTGCAAATGGATTTCGGAATGAAGCTCCTAAATAGAATGTCGTCTTCGAGTGAGGTCGAGACGTTACCGTGCCCAATGAGGTGGGATGATACCCGATTATGACGAAAAACCATTAACATGAGTGTCAGTCATGGTCGTGACCGGTCATAATAATCTTCACTCGTGTGGATGCATTGTGCATGGAAGTGATAATATTATATCTAGATTATTATTGATGATTGTCATATACCTTTTGAATTGTGTGCTCACATGGTGATATATCTATGTAAGTATTAGATATTGTGTTAGGACTTTGTATCGTGAGTTGCACGTTTCATGCTTATAGATAATGCAATATAAAGGCTTTGCTATTGATCTGCCATCAACAATTAAACTGCACATATAGGGTGTCTCCGAGGCGAAGTATTCTCCTACACGAGGTTTAGGGAGTTTACTTACTAAGTTTATCTCACTCGTTGTTATTTAAATTTGTCAAACCCTAACCATGACTAGCCTATTTTGCCAAAGATGCTTTGGGATGCCTACTGATTAGGACACCCAAGTAACCGCCTACCCGATCAAGGGGATAGACATGGTTTACGAGAAGTATGTGTCCACTATTTGAGCATATGAGGGGCTGACAAATCTAGTGCCCCATAGGTTCATGGCATGGTCTACCTGGTTCAAAGGGGAGCTTTTCAACCCTTTCCGCAGTTTTGACAATTTGCCATGCAAGGGATTCAGGGGTGCTTTTTAGGACATCATGGTGTCCTCGACTATGTAGTCATTAACCCAAAGATAGATTCGAATCAGAGTTAGACCCCAAGCACGAGCCATGGTACTATAACGTTGACGCGTACTAAGTGTTAGAGAAATCTTCTTAAGATGTTTTGAAGTCGACAAAAAGTTTTCATCAGTCTAGTCTGAAGACTTGCAGACTCTATTGACAAAGTCTGAAGACCTTCAAACTCAAGTTTCAAAGTCTACTCTCATGGACAGTTTCCAGACCGACGAAGTTAAAGTTCTATTCTGATTAATTCAAGTATGGTTTTGATTCGAATGGTTAAGGAATATCTCACGACTGGAATTAGCACTTCAAGATCTTTTATTCGTATTCGAATAATCTAGATCCTCTAGATCCGCAAATTATACTTGGAAGGTTCTACTTATGGAAACCGAGATCCTGATTGTATGGGCGAGCAGGATTGATGGGCTATCATCATTTTCCTTGAAGAGCTCGAGATCTCTCTAACGGGTTGATTAGAAGAACTTCTTTGGAAGGTGTCAACGGTAATGAAGGCATGAAGAAGTATTTAAGGGAGACGCTCAAGTTGTTCAAGCGTGCCAGATAGAAGAATTTCAAAGTCTGAATCTCTTTGTTCTTTTGCGATCTTATTCTTCGAGCTATACTTGTAATCAAAAGAGAGATTGAATTTGGGTGAGACCTTGAGGAAGTGTAGTAGAGTCTCTACACTGTGGAATCAAGGGCGTGAGACTGTAAATTCTCTTTTTGATTCTTAGTGAAATCCAACTAGTGGGCTGTCCGTGGGGGAGAGTGGACGTAGGCTTGGTCTAAGCCGAACCATTATAAACTTGGAGTCTTGATTCTCTATCCCTAATCCTTTTACTTTACATTGCATCCTCATACGTCTATCATTGTTTTCAATCTCTTAGTCTATCATTCAGTAAAAAGTCTTTATTTTCTGTTACGATTTATAAAATCATCTTAATCACCTATTCATCCCCCTCTAGGTGCTCATACTAGTTCTATCAATTGGTATCAGAGCTTGTGTACTCATTTATTAGAAGTGTTTATACTTCTGAGTTAAAGATCTATGGCTAGTATGTTGCCTACAGGGTTGGTTAAAGGTCAAAGCAATACCAGACCTCCATACTTTGATGGAAAAGACTACAGTATATGGAAAAATAAAATGAAAGCATTCCTAAGATCGAAAGATCCCTTGGAATGGGAAGTAGTAGAAAAAGGAATCATTCCTACTGCTGCATCAGTATCAGAGAGAGGAAAAGAAATTGCTGCTCCTATCGAGATGACTCAAGAAGAAATAACCAATAGACAAGCTCTTGATGCTAAAGCTATTTATTCTTTATATTGTGCTTTATCTCCTATTGAGTATAACAAAATATCAACTTGTGATACGACAAAAGAAGTCTAGGATAGGCTGCACATTACCTATGAAGGAACTGATCGAGTGAAAAAGATAAGGACCAATATTCTTTTGGGACAATTTGAAGTTTTCAAGATGAGATCAGGAGAATCAATAACTAATATGTTTAGCCATTTTACTGAAATTGTGAATGGTCTAGAATATCAGGGACATCCAATCTCAAGACAAATGAAGGTCAACAAACTGCTACGTGGACTTTCTAAGGATTGGAATTATATAAAGACTTCGATAAGGGAAACACAAAGGATTGCACCACTTTCTGTAGACGAATTGATTGGAACTTTTCAATCTTATGAAGTGGAGCACACCAACGAAGAAGAAGATTCAAAAGGCAAGAAGTCTATTGCTTTAAAGTCTAACGACTATTCTGATGCTACAAACTTCGAAAAAGATCTAGATGATGAAGAACTGGCACTCATGATAAAAATGTTCAAAAAGCTGAATAGAAAGGAAAGAAATTCAATTGGAAGAAACAAAGCTCACAAAGATTTCAGAACAAATTAACTGAGGAAGATGATTCCAATAAAGAAGTGACTTGCTTCGAATGCAAGAAAAAGGGACACATCAAACCCAACTATCATTTATTAAGGAAAATGAAAGGAAAGGCTAAGAAATACAGAAAGGCACTCAAAGCATAAACTTGGAGTGATACTGAATGTGAGGAAAGTAATGATGATTATGCCAACATTTGTTTAATGGCAAAATTTGATTCAGACTCAGACCTTGAGATAAATACAGACTCAGACAGTGAGCTTGAGGTAAGTAATCTAAAAATTCTTGTCAAAGTCTCGAAATATATTGATGAACTATGTCTTAGTCTCAAAACCTCTCTTAAGAGGATCTCCGAATTAAAAAGGGAGAATTCTACATTGAAGCAACAGGAAAAATCTTGGAAGGAAAAATTTGAAAATTTAGATAAAAACTTTACTATTTTGAATGAAAACTCAAACTCTGTTTCCAAAGAAAATACCTATCTGAAAAATGATATTTCAAACATCTCAAAAAGGTTTTCAAATGGTTCTGAAAAATTGGATAAGATTCTTTCGATACAAAGACCCTACTTTGACAAATTAGGTCTTGGTATGACTTCTGAAACTATTCCACCAATTGATTTTCCAAAGGTGAAGGAAAGAATCAAACAAAGACCAACAAAAGTTGTTTATAAAAATCATTTTCAGAAAGTCTTTATAAAACCTGTTGGCCAAAATGCTCTCAAATGTTCAAAGTGTCAAAGCTCAGAACATTTTGAGAAAGAATGCCCTTTGGTTTGGAGACCTATTAAAAGGGATTGGGCAAAGACTGTTTATTGCTCTAACTCAACCGAACCCAAGATGATATGGGTAAAGCTTAAATTTTCTCTTAATTGTAGGTCACTATCAAAAGGAAGATCAAATGCTATTTGGATAGTGGCTGCTCAAGACATATGACAGGAGATTCAAGTTGCTTTATAAAACTTGTCTAGATAGATGGAGGGAAAGTTTCTTTTGGTGGTAACAACAAAGGAAGGATTATTGATCGCGGTACAGTAAAAATTGGAAGTCTATCAATCAATAATGTCTCCTTGGTGGAAGGAATGAATTACAATCTACTCAGCATAAGCCAATTGTGTGATACTGGATTCAAGATCAACTTCCAGGAAGGAACGTGCTCAGGAATTAGTAAAGACTTCTCTCAATCTTTTACTGGACGTAGACATGGGAATATCTATCTTCTGGATGTGAATCAAGAAAGATCACAATGCTTAATATCAGTACAAGATGAAGCTAATCTATGGCACAGAAAGCTTGGCCATATCAACATGAAGCAAATTGCCAAAATCTCTTCCAAGAAGCTTGTTCGAGGATTACCTATTCTCAATTTCCAAAAGTCTGACTTATGCACACCATGTGTGCTAGGAAAATAGGTTAGAAATTCTTTTAAACCAATAAATAAAGTTTCCACTAATCGTGTACTGCAGCTTCTACATATGGATCTCTTTAGACCCACGAAAACTCAAAGCATTGGTGGAAAAAGGTTTTGCTTAGTAATAGTGGATGATTATTCACAATTTACTTGGGTCTACTTTCTTGCAAGTAAGTCTGAGACTTTTTCTCATTTTTCAAAATTTGCTCAGAAAGTGCAGAATGAAAAAGGTCACACTATTTCAAGTATTCGTACAGACCATAGAGCTGAGTTTGAAAATCAAGACTTTGCTAAATTTTGTGATGAATCTGGTTTTCAGCATAAATTCTCCTCTCCATATACACCAGAACAGAATGAGGTTGTGGAAAGGAAGAATAGATCTTTACAAGAAATGGCAATGACTCTTCTAATTGAAAGTAATATTTCTTCACGTTTTTGGTCTGAAGCTGTTTCTACTGCTTGCTATATTATTAACAGAGTATTTTTAAGGCCAATTCTTGAGAAAACTCCTTATGAAATTTTTAAAGGAAAGAAACCAATTGTTTCATATTTTCAAGTATTTGGTGGTAAATGCTTTATTTTGAAAAATGTAAATGATCGAGTTGGTAAGTTTGAAGAAAAATCGGATGAAGAATTCTTTCTTGGGTACTCAACTTCAAGCAAAGCCTATAGAGTATTCAACAAGAAGACTCAGACTATGGAAGAATCAATGAACGTCAAATTTCAAAACTCTCCACAAACTCAACCGAATTAGACTGAAGAATCAGAACCTATCCCTGACACCACAAGGTCTACCTCCCTTGAAACAGTTCAAATTCTAGAAACAGTACAACAAGTTATTGATGAAGAATCAACTCAAGAAAAAGATCAACAACCTATCAGACTGACTAGTAACTGGAAGCACAAGTCTAGTCATCCTGAAGAACTCATTATTGGAAATGTTAATGAGGGAATTCGCACAAGATCCAAAAGGCGAGAAGAGTCTAGTGCTGTGGCGTTTATTTCTGAAATAGAACCCAAAAATATAGAAGAAGCCTTAGCTGACGAAAGCTGGATTGAAGTAATGCAAGAAGAACTCAGATAATTCAGCATTAACGATATTTGGGAATTAACTCCTAAACCAAAAGGTAAGTCAATTATTAGAGCTAAATGGGTTTTCAAGAACGAAATCAATGAAAAAGGAAAAGTGACAAGAAATAAAGCAAGACGTGGCTAAAGGATACATGCAAGAAGAAGGGATAGACTATGACGAAACTTACGCTCCTGTAGCAAGGTTAGAAGCAATTAGATTATCACTTGCTTTTGCATGCTATAAGAATTTCAGGTTATTCCAAATGGACGTCAAAAGCGCATTCCTGAATGGTTTTATCCAAGAAGAAGTCTATGTGGAACAACCTCCTGGATTTGAAGATTCAAAGAAACCAGACTCAGTGTTCAGACTGAAAAAGGCCTTATATGGATTAAAACAAACTCCTCGAGCTTGGTATGAAAGGTTAAGTAACTTTTTTAATTCAAAGTGGTTTCATTAAAGGAAAAGTAGATACTACATTATTTATTAAAAGGGAAGGTAAAAGCTTTTTACTTGTTCAAATTTATGTTGATGATATTATATTTGGATCATCTAATGAGACTTTGTGCAAGAAATTTTCTAAGTCTATGTGGGATGAATTTGAGATGAGCATGATGGGTGAACTATCCTTCTTCCTTGGTTTACAAGTGAAACAATTGAAAGAATGAATCTTTATTCATCAAGAAAAATATGCAAAAGAACTTGTTAAAAAGTTCGGATTGGAGAATTGCAAAAAAACTGACATACCAATGTCAAATTCTTCGAAGCTAGACAAAGATGAAGGAGGAAAGAAAGTCGACCAAAAACTGTACAGGAGTATCATTGGTTCACTTCTTTATCTTACTGCATCAAGACCTGACATATTGTCTAGTGTTTGCATTTGTGCTAGGTTTCAATCAGATCCTAAAGAATCTCATGTAAGTGCTGCAAAACGCATCATCAAATATGTTGCAACAACTACTAAGCTTGGTCTATGGTATCCCAAAGAATGAGACTTTACTCTTCTTGGATATTCAGACGCAGATCTTGCAGGTTGCAGAGTTGATAGAAAGAGCACATCCGACACTTGTCAATTACTTGGTAACAGGGCAGTATCTTGATTTTCAAAGAAGCAAAGTACTATAGCTCGATCAGTATCTTACAAAGAATCAAATTCTTCATTCAAGAGCAAAGCATATAGAGATTTGACATCATTTTATTAAAGATCATGTTCAAAATAGAAAAGTCTTGATATAGTTTATCGACTCAAAGAATCAACTGGCAGACATATTCACAAAGCCACTTGAGAAAAGTTTATTTGAGTCTATTCGTTCAAGACTCAACATTTTATCTCTTGAAGACTGATGAATCTCAGACTCAGGAACCAAATCTGAAAAGAATCAGACTCAAAAGTTCAGACTCAGAAGACCAAAGGTTACGACTGTAAGTTATTTCAATTATAGTACTTTTAATCGTTTAACCTAACATCTCGAAAAGGTAAGACCGCTTGTTAATCTCTAATTGATATTAATAAGGCAGTTATTTTTTTGAAAAAGATGGTTATCATTTTAAAAAGGCAGTTATTTTTTAAAAGGCATTTTTATTTTTTCCTTTTCGTGACGTTTCAAATACCCCGTATCGATTGCCTTATATACAGTTCTTCTTCCTCTTCACTTTTTTTACCTAAAAACCCTAGAGCACAAATCTTCACTCTCTAAAACTTTCTTTCGAAGTTTAACTCTTAAAGCTCTCACTTTTCTCGCAATTCGAGTGTGAAAAATCTCTCAAAGACAGTGACAATGTCGCATCAAAGAAAGTCATCAAGAATAGCAAGCAAGGGACCACAAGGTTTGCAAGAGGGGCCTACACACTTCGATCTGACCGAAGAAGGAGACTCTCCAAGTGGACAGGTGCGTCAACATTCTCATCTGCGCACTTCCTCTCCTGCTAGATCACATGATCGTGACCCTCAACAAGCAAAGGAAAACATCATCAAGGATATAGAACTAGTAAGATCTCTTAAGCTCGCATTCACTTACAGGCTTTACTCTGCTCTAAAAGAAGGGGGTTCTGCAATGATGTTTATTGATGAGTTTCTAAAAGAAAAAGGATATAAGAATGAGGCTCATTTTTTAAGTGTGATGGAATGTTCGGGTGTTGTTCCTGTTGGAACAGTGGCAAAGACTTTCGCTAACTTTCCGAGTAATCCACGATTTGGTAGTGTAAATCAGCCTGAAGGGAAAGACGACAATGAAAAAATGTTCATGCATTTTAAGCCAAGAATGGGTGTGGCTGCAAATCTTCGAGGAAAGAGGGAAGAATTATTTCGGTCTGAGGAACATAAAAAGGTTTATTCCAAGTTGCTGAAGCGTGGGGTTATGAACCCAAGAACTGTGGATTTTGATTTTCTTGATCTATTAAACATCAATCTGAGAGAGAAGTTTGAGAAACTTCAACTTGATCGATTCTATACTGAGATAGAGACTGCTCATTCTGAACTAATCGCATATTTCTATTCGAATCTTAGTTTTCTTGATGCGAAAAATTTTTCATTCAGTGTGAGAGATAAGGAGTATGTGGTTGACGTGGATATTCTTGCTAACGTAATTGGTGTGGAAAGAGGAGCTTTCCAATCTATTTGTGTGCCCGTTAGCCATGCAACCTTGGAGCTTGCTAAAGATAGAATTGCGGAAGGGCGACTCTCTTATCTGAGGATGAGTGCATCCAACATTCTGCTTCATAAGATTGTGATTAACTGTCTCAGACCCAAGTCAACATCAAAGACAGATGTCTCAAACTCTGAAGCAAAATTGATGTACGCCATCAAGATCGGTCATAAGTTTTCCTTGCCTCACACTATAATGTTTCACATGTATAGGTCCATGGCAAAGGACAAGGGCAAACTTCCTTATTATGCTCTCATCTCTCGTTTATTCAGACATCTGAATATTCAGCCTCCCAAGATTCTATGTGTGAGAACCATTGATCAAATGGTAATAGGGCTGAAAATGATTACAAATATGCGTTTGAAAGAACTCAGCAAGAAGCTAAAGCGATTCAAGGAGAAAACCCCTGTCAAATCAAGACAAGACTCTACTGCTGAGAAGAGGAAAGGAAAAGATCCCATGACTGGTCCTACCAAAAGAATGAGAGCAATCATCTTACAAGATAAAGATGATGAGGACGACATTCATATCTCTGCTTTTGTTTCCCAGCATCTTGTACTTGAGTCAGCAGAACAAGAACATCAAGTCAGAGGAGAGACTGAGAAAGGGAATCAGGAGAAGGAAGCTTTGAGGGAAGAAGAAGAAAAAGACACAATAAGAGCAAACACACAAAAGTAGATAGAAGAACAAACTGCAGAAGAAGGCCGTGGAGATTCTCCAGCAGAAAAGGAGGATCAAGAACATCTTGACACTGAAGAAGCATCTCAACAAGAATAATACTTCTCTCCACTAGAAGGCACTGAAACAGGGGGAGATGTTCCTAGAGAATGTATTCCTCTTCTAACTTTTACAAGTGCAAGTGTCAGTCGTTCTCCTGTTGGTGCAGAGGATGTCTATGCCTCTCAATTTCCTGAAGAAGACCTTGAGGCATCATCTCCAAATGTTGATCTTCCTGCTGATGTTCGATCAACTAGCTTTACTTCACAATCTGACCATGCTGAAGCAAGCACTCAGACTGATAAATCTAGAGACTTTGGAAGGTTGCTTGAAATTCTTTTGGAGCTTAAAGGCCAGGTCTATGCATTAGGATGCGAATTTCAGACTCTGCAGAATGATAATCGTGTCATGTTCATCTCTTTGCAAGATCAAATTCGAAATATTCATCTTCAGATTCAGGCAACTGCAAAAGGAACGGCTCTAGCACAACTGTAGGAGGATTTGAAGAAGCTGGAAGACACTATCAAGTCAATGGGAGATTTTCTGCTCGTTCGCATTCCTAGAGCATCTTGACTTTTTAACCTTTTTATGCTGACAAAAAGGGGAAGAAGTTGCAGATTTTCAACTTTTCAACTTTTGAACACTTTGGATAATTTTCAATGTTTTGATGTGGTTGTGTTTGACTTTATCTTTTGTTTGGATTTTGGACTGACTTGAACTTTGGATTGCTTGCTTATTATTGCAGTACTTTAAGTTATGCTATTGATTTAGATAAAGATAACTGATAAATATCTGTACAGGACTAACTTGTTTTATGTGGATGCAGATCCGTCATTATCTTTATCCTAACATGTAATGAGATATCTTTGCTAGCTTAAATGTTGTATTGCAAGGCGATAGTATCCAAATCTGCAGGAAAGTTTTGTCACCATAAAAAAAGGTGAGATTGTTAGAGAAATCTTCTTAAGATGTTTTGAAGTCAACAAAACGTTTCCATCAGTCTAGTATGAAGACTTGCAGACTTTATTAACAAAGTCTGAAGACCTCTAGACTCAAGTTTCAAAAGTCTACTCTATGGACAGTTTCCAGACCGACGAAGTTAAAGTTCTATTCTGATTAATTCAAGTATGGTTTTGATTCGAATGGTTAAGGAATATCTCACGACTAGAATTAGTACTTCAAGATCTTTTATTCGTATTCGAATAATCTAGATCCTCTAAATCCGCAAATTATACTTGGAAGGTTCTACTTATGGAAACCGAGATCCTGATTGTATGGGCGAGCAGGATTGATGGGCTATCATCATTTTCCTTGAAGAGCTCGAGATCTCTCTAATTGATTCTGTCCAATGGGTTGATTGGAAGAACTTCTTTGAAATGTGCCAACGGTAATGAAGGCATGAAGAAGTATTTAAGGGAGACGCTCAAGTTGTTCAAGAGTGCCAGATAGAAGAATTTCAAAGTCTAAATCTTTTTGTTCTTTTGCGATCTTATTCTTCGAGCTATACTTGTAATTAAAAGAGAGACTAAATTTTGGTGAGACCTTGAGAAAGTGTAGTAGAGTCTCTACACTGTGGAATCAAGGGCGTGAGACTGTAAATTCTCTTTTTGATTCTTAGTGAAATCCAGCCAGTGGGCTGTCCGTGCAGGAGAGTGGATGTAGGCTTGGTCTAAGCCGAACCACTATAAACTTGGAGTCTTGATTCTCTATCGCTAATCCTTTTACTTTACATTGCATCCTCACACGTCTATCATTGTTTTCAAGCTCTTAGTATATCATTCAGTAAAAAGTCTATATATTCTGTTACGATTTATAAAATCATCTTAATCACCTATTCACCTCCCTCTAGGGGCTCGTACTAGTTCTATCAAGCATGTAGGGAATACCACTTTTTTAGGTCGCCCTGATAGGATAGAGGTGGTAGGCTAACTCCCAACTCCCTTTTGACAAATTGGAAGGAATCCGCATCGTTGATGTGTAAATATGAAACTTCTCATATGTTTAAGTTCATGTGAATATGTAAAAAGAAACTATACATATGAGTGTTTGTTGATGTGTTCAATGCTATCCCTATTAATGTGAATGATTGGGTAGAGTTCATTTTGCTTCTGTTTGCATATAATCAAAAGATAAAATGAATTGGCTAGCGACGAAACATCGCAATTAAATGACCAAAGGAAAGACAGAATGTCGTCCGTCCGAGGGTCGGGGGTGACAATTTTCCTTCCTTTTATTTGCTCGATTCGTTTCTATATTATTGAATTTTACATGTGTTTGCTTGAGTGAATTTATGCAAGATCAGCTGCCTTGCTTAACATTAAGAATAAAATGGGTAACTAAGATTGGGATGACTGCATGAATAATTGTTTTCACAAAAAGAGAAAAATTACCAAATTAGGTGTTAGATATATCCAGCATAATCAAGTCCTCAAACTCACAAATCTCTGATTTGCATAAATAAGATAGGCTCCCCCATTTTACTTGACTCCTAATGGCTTCATAAAAAATTAGTTGTGGCTCTTAATCAAATAGCCAAGGTGAGATCAATCATGCCAAGAGCAAGTGTCACCTTGCAAGAGGGACATAGAATTTGGTCTTTTCTCATGAAATTACTAATGATGAAGAGATAGAATAAAAGAAAAAAGAACGATTAAGCATAATCAAGCTGCAAAATATGGTTTGGCTTGGTTCGATCTTGACTATAATACAGTTTAATTTGGTTTCATTTTTTTTCAAACCATATTTATTGTTGAAAACAAAACAAGTGATCGAATAAAATGCACAAAATAAGGAAATAAATCAGATATTAAATTTATGTGGTTTGGTCATGTGACTTACGTCCTTGTGGAAATAAGCACACGATTCCATTATAGATTTAATGATATAATGGATATTTCAATTATACTCAAGTCACTTAGGTATTTTTGGTGTCTTTCATCATTCAAATACAGCTAATAACTCTGTCTTTAACCTTCATAATTTTTCTCAAAATAACTTCTCAATCTCATAAAAGAATGACATGACTATTAACAAAAATTTTAGTCAGCTTCATTTGGTCTAATTTCACGAAGAAAACCTTTTCGATTCAAACCCTTAAGAGGAAATTTTTCAATTTCCTCGGTGCAGTCCTCGGATCTCTCATCTCTTCGAATTAAAGAGAAAATTCACTAGAAGAAAATAAAGAAGAAGAAAGGCAACAATGAGTGGCCATCGTTAAAGGACACCATTATTGCAACTTTCTTCGTCGTTTTCCTTGCCCTTTTATCCCATCATTAGTCTCTCTTTTCCCTTTCTCCATCTGAGCAAAGCTGTCTCTTATGGTCGAGACCATCATGGTCTCCCTTTCTTTCCAGGCTCAAAGCAACACCATGATGGGATGGTATCATTGCCATGGATAGACCGTCATTACATTTCCTCTCACCACTCTTGAATAGAGGTCAAACGTCCCTAATTATCGTCCGGTCTGATTTGATCGTTCTCCGGCTGGGGATATATTTCCACATTTATATAATTTGGTTTGGCTGATGGCACTAACTACACCATGCTCACATTCTTATAGTTCCCAATAAGGAAATAAATGTTGTAAAAGAATTGCTTTTTAATATAAAAGCACGTGTATGACAATATTTGAATTGTTAAAGATAATTAATTATGATAAAAGGTAAGCCCTTAAGGCGAAGAGATCAAAACAAATATTTTATTGTGAGTATAAAGCATATGCTTAGGTAGTGCTTAAGTGGAGAATATTTTATAGTGAATGCAACAAATCCAATCTCAATCGTATGAAGGATTATCTTCTAATTATCCACAGCCCCATGTGTCGTAATGAGAACGATTCTGTAGGAATATTTTGTTATATTGCATTTATATAGATAAATTGCAATTTTATCATTATAAATATATTTCACCATAGATATAGCTATAGAATAATTATAAATGATTTGAACGTTTGAAATCCATAATTGTCCTCCACCTCATTTTTTCTAAAGCCATCAACTTTATTGACTATAAATTAAAAGTTGCGGCTACTGTAAAGTTGTCTGTCCTAACTTTCAATTAAATCTCATAAGTCACACAATACAAACGTCCAAAATAATGTCTCTCACTAACAAAAGTGGCATCGGGCTTTGGCCATTCAAATTAAGAATTTCATCGGATATCCTTTTCTCCTTTCTAATGACACGCACTCGTTCTTCTTTTGTAAATTTCGGAAGGAGGATTATCTTGTGGAGAAGCTTTTCACATTAAGAAAATAAAAATACTCTTCCCATGAGTGAATGTAATGTTATTGTTTCTAAAGTGTGCAATCCAAAAGAACGATTGAAATTTGACAAACAACAATTGCGCATTTGAAATGAATTGAGGTAAATATGAGCTCTATATATGTGAATACTTTGTCAACATGCAAGTTTTTTATATTTTCTCATTGGAAATTATCTGACTTTGTGGCAGCTATGGGAATCTTATAAAGTCAGTTGTTAATGAGATTGTGGAAACTGCAGCCTTCTTAATCGCGTGAGGGAAACGCCAAAAACCAAGGGCTTAGTCCAACTGCGAGAAAAATTGTTGTCCCATATCTCTTATTCCAGAGTGTGGAAACTGCAACCTTAATCACGTGAGGGAAACGCCAAAAACCAAGGGTTTAGTCCAGCTGCTAGAAAAATTGTTGTCCCATATCTCTTATTCTAGAGTGACTCGTGACATCAATAGCATTGATAGATACTAATTGTAATGGGTGATGTCGATGAGGAAAACCATATCCAAAAACTAATCAGAGTGAATTTTTTTTGTGTCCTAGTACTAGGATACTCTTTGCCACTGGAATATCAGGTAACTTAAGTATAAATTCATGAATTATGAATTGGGGGTTGAAGGATGAAGACGCACTTAACTTATTTGCAAGCATGCCTTTAGTTAAATGTAAAAAAGCGGAAGAGAGAAAATGGGGAATTTGTAAAGATGTAATCATCCAAAGTTGATTTTCGCATAGTGCGGATTAGTTTCGCTGTAATTCAAAGCTTTACGTTGCTTTAGTTTTCATTATTTTATGGTGTGCACCGACTCCTTCTCGGAAATATTTTAAGGTTATTCCAATTGAACATTTTGACCAAAAAAAATTCCAAGTGAACGTAGTGCAAATTTTTATGAAAATTTGGGTTTATATTACGTAAAAATTTGGCATATAGATTCTAGCTCCGAGCTTAGAAAATTTTTGGTTTAATTTAATTTCACTATAAAATATATAGAGGGAGGAAATGCAAAAAAGAAAGGATAAATAAAAACTTCATTTTAGGAAAGTAGTTTATATAGTAGATATTTTATGAAGTATCATTTATTTTCTTTCTGGTTTTGGACCATAGTTTATATTGGAAGTTTTACATTGAGTTTCTATTCATAGCTTAAGGGGTCATGTCCGGTGATGGATTTAATAATGGGCCTAAGCTGGCCCGGCCACGATGGGCCTAAAGGCCCGGCCCACGGGAATTAGGCCCGTGGAAAATGGAACCTATAAAAGGGATGAGAAAGAGAATGAACGAACCTCTTCGCAATTTGCAAGAACGTTCTCCTTTCTCTCCCAAAAAGCTCTCTCTCTCTCCAAGATGAAGAAGCGACTCCGTCTTCCCTTAAACGGTGAATCTTCGACATCGGATCGAACGGGACTGAAATCTCTTCCTCAATACGGCATCGGTGTCTAATCTGTGGCTAACAAGGTACGCTCGAATCCGTGGTGTGCTTTTGATCGGTGATACGTGACATTCCCGGGCTTATCTTCCGCATATGATTTAGGGGTTCGGTTTAGGTGCCGAATCCGGTTCTTCGGGGATCATTCTCTCTCAACATTGGTATCAGAGCCAGGTTCACGTTTTTCCCGATCAATTTACTGTTTATGTTTGATTTTCGCAAAAAGCATTTCGGCCGTACGGATCGGGGCGAGAAATCCCGACACCCGAGCATGTTCGCCCATTTTTCCGATTTTTCGTAAGTCGAAATAAAAATCTGAAGGCGACGTCGAGACGAGTCTGGCGACATGTCGCACGTCGCCGGAAGACGCCGCCGCGCCCCCCGCGCGCGGCGGCGCGCGCGCGCTAAGCGACGCAGCCGGGGTTAGATCCGTGTGGCGCCTCCGCGGCCGGGTCCCACGATGTCGATAACCTCCTGCGAGTGGCGATCATCCGGCGCCGTCATCGCGGCGGACCGGCGAGAGCCGCCGCGCGCTCGGATCCGACGACCCGGACGACCGGTCCGACCGGGTTGACCGGTCCGACCGTGTTGACCGGTCCGACCGGACGACGACTTTGACCGTTGACTTTGGTTGACCGCGGCCGTTGACTTCCGTTGACCCGTTGACTTAGATGGTTGACCGTTGACCTGTTGACTTCCGTTGACCGTTGACTTCGAAGGTTGACCTGTTGACTTCCGTTGACCGTTGACTTCGAAGGTTGACCGTTGACCCCAAAAAAAAAAAAAATGAATTTGTTCCTTTGTTCAATTATGTCTATGTGGATTATATGTAATCCAAATTTTTTTTTTTTGTTCTGCATTTGTTGCAGGAACCATGCCTCCCCGTAAGCCGCGCGCATCTGTGCGCGCAATGTCAGATGAACAAAAGGAAAGGCTTACAAGGTTGATAGCCGATTTGAATGGTTATCGATGGGAGAGTGACGACATAATTGATCATGTCATAGAGGTCAACAACAAAATTCAGGAAGTCATTTGGAACGGTTGTCCCATGCCAGATATTCAGATGATGCGATTCTTTATGAACACTCTTCCACTAGAATGGCAAGGAGTGTTGAATCGCCTACGGGAGGTCAAAGGATTTACTAGCTATAAGGAGCTAGTAATGGCATTCGTAGATGAATATCATCGGGTAGGAGCCACAAAGACTGCGACCCAAGGAATGACTTCGATTGGGCCAGGACTGAATGTGCGTAGGAGAAATCCTAAGGGATATCCGTCTGTTTTTTCCGTGGCTGTCAAGAATGCCAGAAAATTTTACAGAGAAAAAGCAAAAAAAATTGAACAATGTAGCTGCTTTCCCTATTAGTTGTATGATGCCTCGTTTATAGATGTTATGGCTTGTTTTTATTTAATGTTCTTGGTGGACATCTTATGTAAAGTTAACTACCTGATTGTTGTTGATATAGCAACCTATTTGTTAGCAATATTGAGTGAAAGTATTATTATTATATTGTATGTCAATTATCTGCTGCTTTCTGTGATTGCTGGTTGCTGTGGGTAGTTAGCTGTGGGTAGTAATAGAAGTTTGTGTAGCTTCATAGAATTGATTTTGCATATGACAATCATATTAATGATAGTTTTAAGTTAGGTTTTTTGGAGGATGATTGGAAACATAGTGACCTTTTGATTCTGAAACCTTACTTAAAATTATTAATTAATATGATGGGTTTTGTGCAAAATAGATGCATAAGTGATAGGCATTAATAACTCGTGCATGTATGTCTGATGTGTTCAGATTAATGGCTTCAGCCACAAAGAGCATAGTTGTCGAGCTGAACAAAGGTGAAAAGCTCAAAGGTGACAACTATGAAATTTGGTAAATGAAAATTCAATGTGTGCTGGAAAAGCAAAAAGCACTAAAAGCTCTTGACCATGTTATGGAAGATCTAGAGGATGCTGTGCGCCACCTTGAGTTAGCTGATCATCGCCTCAAGGCATTAGAGCAGGAAACAGATATTTTCTGTGTTGCTTTAAGCTCAGAAGGGGCTTCATGCTCTAAGCGCAAGCGCATTGATTCGTTCAATATGTGGAAAAGCAAGGGATCAAGTCCTTCTTGCAAGAAACGAAGAATTAACCAACAAAAGAGAGGAAAACGTCCTCATGTGAAGAATATCTCAAGGGTGAAATGTTACAACTGTGACCAGAAGGGTCACTATGCCCGCAATTGTCGCGAGCCAAAAGAAGGTACACACCCTTGGTACAATTGGGAACTTTGCATATGTGTCAAGTTTTGTATTCTTGACTGAATCTAATCCTCTGTGGACTGTGGATTCAGGAGCGACAGACCATGTAGCGAAGGATAGAGGATCCTTCGTGGAATTCCGACGAGTACCTACTGGAACTAAGTGGATCTATGTGGGAAACAACTCCAGAGCTGAAGTGAAAGGAATTGGTACATGCCAACTGAATATGCGTGATGGACGCACTATATTCCTTCATGATGTGTTGTATGCTCCGGAGATTCGTCGGAATTTAGTGTATGTTTTAGTGTTGGTTAAATTAGGTTTTAATGTGAACTTCCATAATAGAGATGTAGATTTGTATTTGGGTACAAACTACTATGATCATGGTTACTTTCTGGATGGTTTCATTGTATTAGATATTGACTAAGTTAATGCAAATATATGTTATTCCCTTCTCACATCTCCTAATTCATATGATAATGATGTGAATGTGTGGCATGCTAGACTTGGTCATATTGGCCAACATCGTATGAATAGACTAGCCAAAAGAAGGCTTGTTGGGCAACATTGAAAAAGTCGATTTGCCCATCTGTAAGCATTGCCTAGAAGGGAAAAACAATAAGGAAACCATTTGGAAAAGGTAAAAGAGCTGAATTTCCTCTGCATTTAATCCATTCTGATGTTTGTGGTCCAATGAATGTGAGAGGAAGGCATGGGGCTGTTTATTTCATCACTTTTATAGATGATTATACTCGATTCGGATATGTCTATTTAATTTCTCACAAATCTGAAGCAATAAGTTGTTTCAAAAGGTTTATGAACCTGGTAGAGAATCAATTAGACAAGAAAATAAAAGCATTGAGATCCGATCGAGGTCGAGAATATTTATCTGATGAGTTCAGAAAATTATGTGATGAAAAAGGAATAGAAAGACAATTATCTATTCCTTATACTCCTTAACAAAATGGTGTTGCGGAGAGAAGAAACAGAACCCTACTGGAAATGGTTAGGTCCATGATGGCGCATGCTAACTTACCTATCACCTTTTTGGAGTGATGCGTTGTTAACTGCTGCCTGTATACTTAACCGAATGCCTTTCAAATCAGTTACTTCCACTCCATATGAGTTATGGATAGGTAGAAAACCGGACTTAAGTTTTTCTTAAGCCATGGGGTTGTGCTGCCTATACACATGAGTCCTCTCACAAGTTTGGGAAATTGGGTCCCAAAGGAAAGAAGAGTATTTTCATAAGATACTCGGAACACTCAAAAGGGTATGTGTTCATAGGTGAGCAGGAAAGTGGGAGTATAACTGAATTTGAATCATGGGATGTCACATTCTTAGAGGATGAATTTTCCTAAGAAGGGCGAAATAGGGGATGACAACACCCTATTTGAAACCTCGGATCAAGATAATGATCTTAGTGGAGTTCGTCCAAGTGGGAGTAATATGAGAAGTGATGAATTGAATTCAACTCATTCTCAATTGCAAGCACATAATGAGACGACATCATCATTATCTAATCCCAATGGGAGCATAATGGGGAATGATGTGCAAAGTGTACAAACTCTCATACGGCGAACAAGTCGCCAAAGTTTTCCCCATCGACGTTTTTGACATTGAAGGGGAAACTTTTATGATTGCTCCACAAGATGAGGATGAGCCTAGAAATTAACGAGGCTCTGAATTGCCCTAGTAAGGAAAAATGGATTCATGCAATGGAAGAGGAAATGGAGTCAATGAAATCAAACCAAGTCTGGGAACTGGTTGATCTTCCAAAAGGACGCAGAGCTATTGGGAACAAGTGGGTTCTCAAAATAAAGCGAAAGGCTGATGGCTCGCGAAGGGGTATAATCAACATGAAGGAATAGATTATGAAGATACGTTTTCTCCTGTAGTGAGATTTACCTCGATTCGCATTATTCTGGCAATAGTATCTAGTCTGGATCTTGAGTTACATCAGATGGATGTAAAGACTGCTTTCCTCATTGGAGAATTAGAGGAAGAAATATACATGGAACAACCAACTGGTTTCATGGTAAAAGGCCAAGAAGAAAATGTGTGTCGACTTTTGAGGTCGATATACGGCCTTAAGCAGTCATCGAGACAATGGTATATACGTTTTCATAATGCCATAATGGCATATGATTTTACAATGATTGATGAGGATCATTGTGTATATATCAAAAGATCCAATGATCAATTTGTGATCATATCATTATATGTTGATGATATACTGATTGCCGGAAGCAATATGGAGTTTGTTCATACTGTCAAGAGTTGGTTGTCTTCCAACTTTGAGATGAAGGATATGAGTGAGGCTGCATACGTTCTTGGAGTTAAGATTTCAAGAGATCGTTCGAAGAGATCGTTGTCTCTTTCGCAAGAAACATATATAAATAAAGTTCTTGAACGATTTCGTATGCAAGATAGTAAACCCATAGACACTCCTATTGCGAAAGGTGAAGGATTGAGTCATAGACTGTGTCCAAGGACTCCACAAGAAAAGGAACAAATGAAACATGTTCCTTATGCTAGTGCAGTTGGGAGCTTGATGTACGCTATGATGTGTACAAGACCCGACATATGTTTTGCAGTTGGAATGGTGAGTAGATACCAATCCAATCCAGGTCCAGCACATTGGAAAGCCGTTAAGAGAATACTGAGGTATCTAAAGGGAACTGCTGATTATACGATGAGTTATCAAGGAAAGGATCTGCGACTCAAAGGCTATCCTGAAACTGTTTAGGGAGGAGGTTTAGACGAAAGGAAATCTACCTCTAGGTTTGTTTCCTTATTGAATAATGGCACCATATGTTGGAGCAGTAAGAAACAAACGTGTATAGCCTTGTCCACGATGGAAGATGAGTTCGTGGCATTATCAGCAGTAATATAAGAATGAGTTTGGCTTAAGAGATTTTTTGGATCACTTAGGTGTTATTGAGAAAGCTGCAAATCAATTATTAGTTAATTGTGATAGCCAAGCAGCTATAGCGTACACTAAAGATCCAAAATATCATGGCAAGACCAAATATATAGATACCAAGTATAACTTTGTAAAAGATATGGTTGCACGAAAGGATGTGAACTTGCAGTACATATCTACGCATAGAATGGTAGCAGATCCTATGACAAAGCCAATACCTAGAGATGTGTTTTGTGGTCATGTAAAATCTCTAGGATTGCGTAGAGTCTGATGTACTGTATTGTATTTTCCCTGAGTTGTTCACATGTATGAACTAGTGTTGTTTTATTATTAATGCCTATGAGTCTTTGTTTGATCTTTATGCATCTTAATGCTTAGTGCATTATATTATGTTGAGAAAGTATGTCGGACAGATAAGAGATTAGCCCACTCACACGGGTAATCGCCTCTATTTACTATGTGATAGATAGAGATGAGACTGTTTTTAAGCTTATTATCTAGGTGATAATCGAGAGCTCAAGCTTAAAATAAATATGTCGCCTTAACTGAGTGTTAAGATAAGGACATAATGCTTACGATGTCCGAAAGTAAAATAACCCACACATTTTACTTTATCTGTCTAAGATGCCAGATGTGAGTTCTGATGAATTTGGTGAATGAGTAAATACGTGAACTCAAGTTAGACATTGGGTATGTCTGAACTATCATCTGTACGGTATTGATTGTGTAGACATACGCTCCATGGGAAAGGAGTTAATACCGTAATACGTATTTCATACTACGTATGCATGGGACGACCTATAAGAGTGGCAAAAGTTATGATCTCAACTTTTATGACGTGTGAGACTCTTGAGGAATAGAGTTCCTCAATTTTTTAGTGCCCTCATGACTCTTACTTATTCTCAAGATTTCTATTTAGTGTTTGCTATCTTAGAATGTTGCCAATGGTCATGAGATGATTCGATCTAATGGGACATTTCTAGAAAAGCAAGTTGAACTGAAATTGAGAGTTTGAAGGAAAGAGGAAGATCGGATTTGTAGAATCACATTGTGGTTTTGTATTCACAGGTCAACCAATTATGACTGTCTTTGGGATAATCATAATTGTGAATACAATATATATATCATTGGTTAAATGAGATTAAGAGAGATATAAATGTGATCAATCGATCTAGGGTACTGCATACTATTTTTTACTCGGAAAATGATGCCCATTATGAGCTGCTATATATTCCTAACAGATGTATAGCAACGAGCTCTCAAAGTATGCTGGTCGCACGGATTATTCACCGGTATGAATGTTGAAAGAGGAAAAGAGGATTTTCAGTTGATGGGCCTAAGTTGGGTCTATCCGCCCATGTTGGTTTATGACCCACCATGTGCGAGTGGGAGATGATGGATTTAATAATGGGCCTAAGCTGGCCCGGCCACGATGGGCCTAAAGGCCCGGCCCACGGGAATTAGGCCCGTGGAAAAGGGAACCTATAAAAGGGATGAGAAAGAGAATGAACGAACCTCTTCGCAATTTGCAAGAACGTTCTCCTTTCTCTCCCAAAAAGCTCTCTCTCTCTCCAAGACGAAGAAGCGACTCCGTCTTCCCTTAAACGGCGAATCTTCGACATCGGATCGAACGGGACTGAAATCTCTTCCTCAATACGGCATCGGTGTCTAATCTGTGGCTAACAAGGTACGCTCGAATCCGTGGCGTGCTTTTGATCGGTGATACGTGACATTCCCGGGCTTGTCTTCCGCATATGATTTAGGGGTTCGGTTTAGGTGCCGAATCCGGTTCTTCGGGGATCATTCTCTCTCAACATCCGGCAACTTAGTAACAAGGCTTTGTATTGATTATTTCCCTGATATGGCTCGAGTTCTTTATTTTCCTGCCTTTTATTTGCTCTATTTGTTTCCATACTATTGGATTTTATATGTGTTTGCTTGAGTGAATTTATGCAAGATCACCTGCCCTTCTCAACAATTAGAATAAAATGGTAACTAAG
Organism: Eucalyptus pauciflora; assembly: GCA_007663325.1. Taxonomy (NCBI): domain Eukaryota; kingdom Viridiplantae; phylum Streptophyta; class Magnoliopsida; order Myrtales; family Myrtaceae; genus Eucalyptus; species Eucalyptus pauciflora. The sequence continues at coordinate 809,322 of VMYD01000045.1, read as the reverse complement.
ATTGGGAAGACTGCATGAATAATTGTTTCCATAAAAAGATAAAAAAAAAAATACCAAATTTGATATATCCAACCTGATCAAGTCCCCGGATTTACAAATCTCTAGTTCGTAGAAACAACACGGGCTCCTAAGTTTTTCTTGACTCCTAATAGCTTAATCAAATAGCCAAGTTGAGATCGATCGTGCCAAGAGAAAGTGTCACCTTGCAAGAAGCACCATTTGCACTTATTTGGTAATCCAACAACTTCCTCGGAATTCTCACTTCGGAAGGGTTGCGACATAGAATTTCGTCTTTTCTCTTTAAATTACAAATGATGAAGAGATAGAAGATAGAATGATCAAGCCGAATCAAGCTACAAAAAATGCTACGCTTTAGTTTGGTTTCCTTTTTTTCAAACCATATTTATTGTTGAAAATAAAACAAGTGATAGAATAAAATGGACAAAATATGGAAATAAATTAGACATCAAATTTACGTGATTCAATCATGTGACCTACGTCCACAAGAAAATGAGCACACAATTACAATATACATTTAACGATGTAATAGATATTACAATTATACTCGAGTCATTTAGGTTTTTTTGTATTTTTCATCATTCAAATACAGCTAATAACTCTGTCTTTAACCTTCACAAGCTCTCTCAAAATAATTTCTCAATCTCATAAAAGAATTACATGAATATTAACAAAAATCTTAAGCGGCTTCATTTTGTGTAATTTCACGAAAAAAGAGCTTTTTCGATTCAAACCCTTAAGAGGAAATTTTTCAATTTCCTCAGTGCAGCCTCTCATCTCTCAAATTTCAAGAGAAAAATCACTAGAAGCAAATAAAGAAGAAGAAAAGAAACAATGAGTAGCCACGGTTTTTTTTTTTTTTTTGGTCGAAAGAGAGGATAATTCCATTTAAGTAGGGAAAAAGGAAAAACCCTTAACAAGGGCATCTATACATAGCAAATCCAACATAATTCTAGGAGGTGAGTGGACCTAGTTTGGGGAGAGGTGGCCTCGTCCGTGGGCTTTCCCGGCCCAGTCAGCTAGGGCATTGGCAGTCCTGCGACAATGCTTCACGAGGAGAGATGGAAAACAGGTCGTCAACGCCTCGCACCGAGCAAACAGAGCGCGGCAGTTCCACGGCAGCGATCGTTCCCAGTTGAAAGTCTCCACAAGGGTTAAATTGTCTAATTCGATCACCAAGTTTGCTTCATTCTCGTCTTTGGAAAGGAAGTTATGAAGTGTGCATAATAGGGCTTGTGTCTCCGTCTCCATTGCAGAAGAGGCTGGAACGGTCTAGGTAAATCCTCCTAGCAGTCAGCCAGTATGATCACGAGCGATGCCGACGATCGATCCCGTCCGGTTGGGGCTGACAAAGGAACCGTCGATATTCACCTTGATGGTGCCAGGATCTAAATAAGTGTTGTTTCCTCTAGGAGATCCGGATGGGTGCGATAATGGCGAAAGACCAGCTGATTCCGAGCTTTCCAGGTTTGCCATAATAGAGATGCGATGGTCTCAAAGTCTGGTATGTATCTATGTTGCTCGATGAAATCTGTTAGCCATGCATCAATTCGGTGGGTGTGATAGCTTGATATGTTGATCTGGACTCGGGGATGACTCCAAACATAAGAAATCCAGGGGCAAAACAGAAATAAATGTTCAGGGGTCTCGGGGGAATTCGATGAACAGAGTTTGCATATGGGGTCAGGGGTAATTTTTCGCCGATATAGGTTGTCTTTCGTGGGTAAAGCATTATGACACAAAGACCAAAGAAAGATGCGTAATTTGGGAGCGATTTTAGCTTTCCATATCTGTTTCCATAGCTTGCTGGATATGTGATAAGAGGAAGAAGCACCGGAGTTCACACCATAATTTACCTGACCAGCTGCTAGTTGTCTAATAAATTTATAACAGCCTTTGACAATATAATTGCCATCCTGATTTCCTGTCCATAGAAGTTTATCTTCGGTAGAAGCAGGGCACAGCTTGATAGTAAGAGTCTCTGAGACAACTTTTGCAGGAAAATGTTTAGTGAGAAGGTCGACATTCCACTTGTTTTGTTGAGGTATAATAAAATCTGCTACTAGTTTCGATTCGCCCCTTTCTGCTGGTCCTCCTAAGAAGCCTATAGACAACCATTTATCTTCTCTGACATTAATCATTTTACCATTTCCAACTGACCATTGTAGCTTCGATAGGATTGAATCTCTGCCATAGAAGATACTCTGCCATCCCCATGAGGGTCTAGACTCCTTGTTAGCGTTCCAGAAATTTGTAAAAGGAAAATATAAGCCCTTAAAAACACTGCACCACAAAGATGATCGATTTTGGAATAGACGCCATGCTTGCTTTCCCAATAAGGCCTTATTAAAGGAGATTAGATCTCTCAAGGCGAGTCCCATCATCGAGCAACTTGAATGGCCACCGTTAAAGGACACAATTATTGCAACTTTCTTCATCGTTTTCCTTGCCCTGTTGTCCCATCATCAATCTCCCTTTTCCCTTTCTTCAGCTGAGCGAAGCTGTCTCTTATGGTCGAGACCATCATGCTCTCCCTCTCTTTCCACGCTCAAAGCGGCACCATGATGGGATGGGATCATTGCCATGGACCGGTCATCATTGCATTTCCTCTCACCACTATAGGAATATTTTGTTATATTGCATTTATATAGATAAATTGCAATTTTATAATTTTAAGTATGTTTCACCATAGATATGGCCATAGAATAATTATAAATGATTTGAACGTTTGAAAATCAATTTTTTTTTTCTCAATTCAAAATTTCAAAGGCGCCAAGAATAAACTTGAAAGAAATTGGGCCTGTGAAATGTACACCTCCATTATAGTCCTCCATCTCATCTTTCCTAAAGCCATCGACTTTATTGACTATAAATTCAAAGTTGCAGCTACTGGCAAGTTGCCTGTCCGAAACTTTCAATTAAATCTCGCGAGTCACGCGATACAAACGTCCAAAATAATGTCTCTCACTAACGAAAGTGGCATCGGGCTTCGTCGTTCAAATCAAGAATTTCACCGGATATCCTTTTCTCCTTTTCTAATGAAACACACTTGTTCTTCTTTTGTAAAGTTTCGAAGGAGGATTATCTTGTGGAGAAGCTTTTCACATTCAGAATATAAAAAAACTCTTCCTATTATTGAATGTAATCTTATTGTTTCTAAAATGTGCGATCCAAAAGAACTACTAAAATTTGACAAACAACAATTGCGCATTCAAATGAATCGAAACAAATATGAACTCTGATATATGTGAATGGTTTGTCAACATGCAGATTTGTTATATTTTCTCAATGGAAATTGTCTGACTTTGTGGCAACCATGGGAATCTTATCAAGTTACTTGCTAATGAGATTTTGGAAACTGCAGCTTTCTTGATGACGTGAGGGAAATGCCAAAAACCAAGGGCTTAGTCCAGCTGCAAGAAAAATTATTGTCCCATATCTCTTATTCTAGACTGACTCGTGACATCGATAGCATTGATAGATGCTAATTGTAACGGGTGATGTTGATGAGGCAAACCATATCCAAAAACTAATCGAAGTGAATTTGTCCTACAGTCCTGGTGCTAGGATACTTGTTGCCATTGGAATTTCAGGTGACGTAAGTATAAATTCAAGAATTATGAATTGGCGGGCTAAGCGATGAAGACGCACTTAATTTACTCGCAGGCGTGCTTTCAGTTAAATGTAAACAAGCGGAAGAGAGAAAATGGGGAATTTGTAAAGATGTATTCATCCACCGTTGATTTCACATAGTGGGTATTAGTTTCGCTGTAATTCATAGCATTATGTCGCTTTAGTTCTCATTATTTTCTGGTGTGCACTTACTCCTTCTCGGAAGAATTTTAAGGTTATTCTAGGTGAACATTTTGTCAAAAAAAAAAAACTAATCCAAGTAAACGTAGTGCAAATTTTCGTGAAAATCCGGGTTTATATTACATATTATTTTGGCATGTAGATTCTAGTTCCAAGCTTATTAAATTTTTGGTTTAATTTCGTTTCACTATAAAATATATAAAAGGAGGAAATGCAAAATAAATAAATACTTCATTTTAGGAAAGTAGTTTTATAGTAGATATTCATGAAATATCATTTATTTTCTTTCCGGTTTTCAGCAATAGTTTATCTTGGAAATTTTACATTGAGTTTCTATACATAGCCTAAGGGGTCCTGTCCGAGAACTTAGTGACAAGGCTTTGTATGGATTATTTTCCTTGATACGGCTCGAGTTCTTTATTTTCCTACCTTTTATTTGCTCTATTTGTTTCGGTATTGTTTGAATTTTATATGTGTTTGCTTGGGTGAATTTATGAAAGATCACCTGCCTTTGTCAACATTGAGAACAAAATGGTAACTATGATTGGGAAGACTACATGAATAATTGCTTTCATAAAAAGATATATCCAACCCGATCAAGTCCCCGACTCACAAATATCTCGTTTGTAGAAACAACACAGGCTCCCGCGTTTTACTTGACTCCTGATGGCCTCATAAAAAATTAGTTGTGACTCTTAATCAGAAAGCCAAGTTGAGATCGATCATGTCGAGAGCAAGTGTTACCTTGCAAGAGGGACCATTTGCACTTATTTGGTAATCCAACAACTTCATCGGGGATCTCGCCTTGGAAGGGTCGCGACATAGAATTTGGTCTTTTCTCATGAAATTACAAATGATGAAGAGATAAAATAAAAGAAGAAAGAATGATTAAGACGAATCAAGCTGCAAAAAATGGTACGGTTTAATTTGGTTTCCTTTTTCTCAAACAATATTTATTGTTGAAAGTAAAAACAAGTCATCGAATGAAATTGACAAAATACGGAAATGAATCGGATATCGAATTTACGTGGTTAGGTCGTGTGACCTACGTCCACGAGAAAATTAGCACACAATTCCATTATACATTTAACGATGTAATGGATACTACAATTGTACTCGAGTAATTTAGACATTTTTTTGTGTTTTTCATCATTCAAATACTGCTAATAACTCTATCTTTAACCTTCACAATTTTTCTCAAAATATTTTCTCAATCTCATAGAAGAATGACATGAATAGTCACAAAAATTTTAATCCGCTTCATTTTGTGTAATTTCACGAAGGGAACCTTTTTGATTCAAACCCTTAAGGGGAAAGTTTTCAATTTCCTCGGTGCAGTCCTCGGAGCTCTCATCTCTTCGAAATTAAAGAGAAATTTCACTAGAAGCAAACAAAGAAGAAGAAAGGAAACAACGAGTGGCCATCGTTAAAGGACACCATTATCGCAACTTTCTTCAACGTTTTCCTTCCCCTTTTGTCCCATCATCAATCTCCCTTTTTCCTTTCTTCAGCTGAGCAAAGCTCTCTTATGGTCGAGACCATCATGGTGTCCCTTTCTTTCCACGCTCAAAGCAACACCATGATGGGACGGTATCATTGCCATGGACAGGCTATCATTGCATTTCCTTTCACCTCTCTTGAGTAGAGATCGAGCGTCCCTAATTATCGTCCGGTCTGATTTAATCGGCCTCCGGCTGGAGATATATTTCCACATTTATATGATTTGGTTTGGCTGATGGCACTAACTACACCCTGCTCTCATTCTTCAAGTTCCCAATTAGGAAATAAATGTTGTAAAAGATTTGCTTTTAATATAAAGGCACATTTATGACAATATTTGGATGGTTAGAGATAACTAATTATGATAAAAGGTAAGCCCTGAAGACGAAGAGATCAAAACAAATATTTTATTGTGAGTATAAAGTATATGCTTAGGTAGTGGTTAAGTGGAGATTTTTTTTTATAGTAAATGCAGCAAATCCAATCTCAATAGTACGAAGGATTATCTTCTAATTATCCATAGTCCCATGTGTCGTAACGAGAAGGATTCTTTAGGAATATTTTTTTATATAGATAAATTGCGATTTATCATTATGAATATGTTTCACCATAGATATAGCAATAGCATAATTATAAATGATTTGAACGTTTGAAAATCAATTTTTTTTCTTAATTCAAAATTTCAAAGGCACCAAGAATAAACTTGAAAGAAATTGGGCCTGTGAAAGGTACACTTCCATAATTGTCCTGTATCTCATTTTTTTTCTAAAGCCATCGACTTTATTGACTATAAATTCAAAGTTGCAGCTACTGTGAATTTGCCTGTCTGTAACTTTCAATTAAATCTCGCGAGTCACGCGATACAAACGTCCAAAATAATGTCTCTCACTAACGAAAGTGGCATCGGGCTTCGTCGTTCAAATCAAGAATTTCACCGGATATCCTTTTCTCCTTTTCTAATGAAACACACTTGTTCTTCTTTTGTAAAGTTTCGAAGGAGGATTATCTTGTGGAGAAGCTTTTCACATTCAGAATATAAAAAAACTCTTCCTATTATTGAATGTAATCTTATTGTTTCTAAAATGTGCGATCCAAAAGAACTACTAAAATTTGACAAACAACAATTGCGCATTCAAAATGAATCGAAACAAATATGAACTCTGATATATGTGAATGGTTTGTCAACATGCAGATTTGTTATATTTTCTCAATGGAAATTGTCTGACTTTGTGGCAACCATGGGAATCTTATCAAGTTACTTGCTAATGAGATTTTGGAAACTGCAGCTTTCTTGATGACGTGAGGGAAATGCCAAAAACCAAGGGCTTAGTCCAGCTGCAAGAAAAATTATTGTCCCATATCTCTTATTCTAGACTGACTCGTGACATCGATAGCATTGATAGATGCTAATTGTAACGGGTGATGTTGATGAGGCAAACCATATCCAAAAACTAATCGAAGTGAATTTGTCCTACAGTCCTGGTGCTAGGATACTTGTTGCCATTGGAATTTCAGGTGACGTAAGTATAAATTCAAGAATTATGAATTGGCGGGCTAAGCGATGAAGACGCACTTAATTTACTCGCAGGCGTGCTTTCAGTTAAATGTAAACAAGCGGAAGAGAGAAAATGGGGAATTTGTAAAGATGTATTCATCCACCGTTGATTTCACATAGTGGGTATTAGTTTCGCTGTAATTCATAGCATTATGTCGCTTTAGTTCTCATTATTTTCTGGTGTGCACTTACTCCTTCTCGGAAGAATTTTAAGGTTATTCTAGGTGAACATTTTGTCAAAAAAAAAAACTAATCCAAGTAAACGTAGTGCAAATTTTCGTGAAAATCCGGGTTTATATTACATATTATTTTGGCATGTAGATTCTAGTTCCAAGCTTATTAAATTTTTGGTTTAATTTCGTTTCACTATAAAATATATAAAAGGAGGAAATGCAAAATAAATAAATACTTCATTTTAGGAAAGTAGTTTTATACTAGATATTCATGAAATATCATTTATTTTCTTTCCGGTTTTCAGCAATAGTTTATCTTGGAAATTTTACATTGAGTTTCTATACTGTAGTTCTTCCAAGTGGTCCGAACGTGATGGGGTGCGATTGGACGCACCGTTTCAAGTTGAAACGTTACGATGGAAGGTCACCAATGGAGGGGTACGAAGGGAGACGTATAAAATCTCCCGAACACAACCGTTGGACGGGTTGTCAATTCATTCGCACCAAAATCTCTCTCAAAATTCCATCTTGAAGATAGGCAGGATTCAATCATCAATTTGAAGAACGGTTTGCATTTACGCCGTGGAAATCTGGTGTTTTCCTTGTGATTGCATCCAGACCAACGTGAGGTATTGTTGTTCGTGATTGGTTCGCAATTCAACGTTCGATTCTGGACTATTTGCTGTTTGTGCATTGGAATCAAGTAAGTCGTCTTCCGCCGACATGAATTCCTTCATTAGTATCAGAGCCCGATCGTGATTTCTGCCTTGTTTTTTTTTCATTGAATCAAAACGTGTTTATGCTTCTGATTTGGGGCTCATTTCTACTTCATTTTTGCCGAAATTTGAACCTATGTGGTCGTGCCGGCATGCTCTTCAAAACCCATTAATTATTTGTGTCTGGGATGGGCTGCCGGAGAAAAAACGGCGGCGAATCGTGGCTGACAACGGTGAAAATGACGAAGAAATGGCTTCGGTCGCGCGAGGAAGAAGGCGCGTGGGGTCCACGCGCGTGCTGCAGTTGCAGGCGCGTGGAACCCACGCGCCACGCGCCTTCGCGCGCACGCAACTGCTGCGCGCGTGGGATCCACGCGCGCGCCAACCGCTGGCGCGTGGGGCCCACGCGCGCGAAACTGCACGGCAGTTGCAGGCGCGTGCGGACCACGCGCTTGACGCCGGTTCGAACCGGCGTGTGACGTCACGCTCGCGTCGGCGAACCGATGCGAGCTGACGTCACCGATGACGGCGGCGGTTGTTGGCCGGCCGGCGACCGGCGACCCGACCCGACCGACGACCCGTTGACCCGACCCGGACGTTGACCCGACCCGTTGACCCCGACCCGTTGACCGGTCAACGGTCGGACCGGTCAACGGTCGGACCGGTCAACGGTCGAACCGGTGACCGGTCGGACCGGTCGGACCAGCCAGGAGCCTTTTGGCTCGCTGGCGCGTGCGCCACACGCGCCGCACACTCAGGCGGCGCGTGGGGGCGCGTGCGGGCTCCGATTGGAGCGTGGTTGGTGGCGTTGGGTTCGTATGGGTGTCCTCTACACTGTGGAATAATTATTTTTAATTTTTGGATTTTATAAATGTATGAAAATGTGTAGAGAACCTTATGTACGCGTATTTTTTTGAGGTTTAATGCATAGTTTATTCATTTGTAGCTTGTATTTTCTTGTAGTTGAGGAAATACAGTAGCTAGCTTATGTGCAAGTGTTGTTACATATGATGTGTAAAGTTTAGTTCAATGATATGAAGTATATAGTTTTAATATACTTGGAATTTTCTAGTTGCTAGAAAATTAGAACAATGGTAGGAAATCCATTACATGTTGAATTGTTTTCTTAATTATAGTTGAAGCATGATTGCTGTTTATACGTTGGTTATTATCATGCTATGGTTTTGTGTTAAGGAAAGATGTAGAAATTACATGAAGTCATGTAATTATTTTTCCTAGTGGGAGTTCTTAGGTTGGTAAAATTCGAAGGAATCCTCACCTAGAACTCAAAATTTGTGCAAATTAAAATAATTAATGATAATTGAACAATCGTACATAGAAATTGATTGGGAACATAGTGAACTTTTGTTTCCGTGTCTTTTGTTGAATTATTAGTATTTTAGTTTGTTTTTGCTGCAAATTAAATATGTGTGTCACTCTGAAAAATGTGCTAGTATTGATTCTGTGTCTATTATGTTAATGTGTTATAGAAATTGATTATGGCATCGGCATCCAAGACCATTGTGGCTGACCTCAATAAGGGTGAGAAGCTGAACGGTGACGATTATGATATTTGGCACCGAAAGGTTCAGTACATCCTTGAGGAACAAGAGGTTTTGGAAACCCTCAACCACACCATGGATGAACCTGAGCATGGAACTTCAGCTCAACACAGGAGAGATCTAGAAGCTTATCAAGCTTGGAAAAAGAAAAATAGCATTGCTCGCATCACGTTGCTGAGCTGTATGCAAGATGATCTCATGTGTGGGTTTGAAAGTTATGATAATGCTCAAGCTATGTGGGTTGCCTTGAAAGATAAGTTTGGGGGTACATCTGCCACTAAGCTGAGGAGACTCACCATCAAGTTTGACACTTTCCGAAAGCGCCCAAATGTAACAATGAGGCAACATCTTCGGGAGATGTCAAACATGATCCGTGAGCTGAAGTCGGCAGGTCACTCCCTTACTGATGAACAGCAAGTTCAGGCTGTTATTAGGTCTCTTCCTGATAATTGGGAACATATGAAGATCAATATGACGCATAGTGAGAACATCGTCACTTTTGATGATATTGCGCGTCATTTGGAATTAGAGGATGAGCGCCTAGAGGCTGCAAGATCCTCTACCCATGCTTATGTTGCTGAAACGAGTTCGCGCAAAGCTTCGGGCTTCAAGCGCAAGAGGAACCTTCAGTTCAACAACAAAGGGAAGATGACTGATCAGGGACCCAAGAGGGCTAAGACCTTCCGACGCAAGAAGCGTGGTGGGAAGAAGGACAAGGCCAAGATGGAGTGCCACAATTGTGGCAAGCTGGGTCATTTTGCTCGTGAATGCACTGAGCCGAAAAAGGTACCCTATTACTCCATTACTATGAGTAATGCTTTTGTTTCTAGTACTGTAATGCTTGCTGAATCTCATCCAATGTGGACTGTAGACTCAGGAGCAACGGACCATGTAGCTAGAGACCGAGAAGCATTTGTGGAGTATCGTCGGATACCGCCTGGAAGAAGATGGATATATGTTGGGAATAACTCAAGAGTTGAAGTGAAGGGTGTCGGCACATGCAAATTAATCTTGCGTGGTGGTCGAAATCTATTCCTGCATGATGTCCTTTATGCTCCAGATATTCGACGAAACTTGGTCTCTGTAGTTGTTCTTCTTAGCTTAGGTTATGTATTGAATTTCCATGGTGATTGTGTTGATATTTTGTATGGAACAGTTTATTATGGTTCAGGTCATGTATTGAATGGTTTTGTGGTGTTAAACATTGACTATGATCAGTACAATGTTAATGTTGATGGTTGTTTTTCTTTAATTGCGTCTTCTGATAACATTGGGACTGATGCAAATACTTGGCATGCTAGATTAGGTCACATTGGGTTGCAAAGAATGCAAAGATTAGCTAGAGAAGGCCTTTTAGGGTCACTCACTAATGTTGATCTACCCGTATGTGAACATTGTCTAGCGGGAAAAGCAACTAGAAAACCATTCGGTAAAGGGACTAGAGCTGAATTTCCATTGCAACTCATACATTCTGACATTTGTGGTCCTTTGAATGTGAGGGCGAGGCATGGAGCCTCATATTTCATTACTTTCATAGATGACTTCACGCGTTTCGGTTATGTCTTTCTGATCTCCCATAAGTCCGAAGCATTAGAATGCTTTAGACGATATATAACGATGGTAGAGAATCAGTTGAACAAAACAATAAAGGCATTGAGAACCGATCGTGGACGTGAGTATCTATCGGAGCAATTCAAAGCTCTTTGTGATGAAAAGGGAATTGTAAGACAATTGACTATTCCTTATACTCCACAACAAAATGGGGTAGCTGAGAGAAGGAATAGAACCCTATTGGAAATGGTTAGGTCTATGATGGCGCAAGCAAATTTACCTATCTCCTTTTGGGGAGATGCATTATTGACTGCTGCCTATGTACTTAACCGAGTGCCCTCAAAATCGGTCACTTCCACCCCTTATGAATTATGGACTGGAAGAAAACCAGACTTAAGTAGTCTACGTCCATGGGGATGTGCAGCTTATGTTCATGAATCTTCCCATAAATATGGCAAATTAGGCCCTAGAGGGAAGAAATGTATCTTTATAAGATATTCTGAACACTCCAAAGGGTATGTGTTCATAGGTGAACAAGCTGATGGAAGTGTGACCGAAAAGGAGTCACGAGATGTCACGTTCTTGGAGAACGATTTTCCTAGTAGAGGTGAGATTGATAAGGATTTCCAATTATATGAGATTGAAGATCCTAATAATACACCCACTAATGTTATGGAGGGGAATGAAGATTTACCTCAACATGAAAGACCTAGTGGGAGTGTAGCATCGTCTGGCGAATTGAATTCAAGAGAAATTCAGTTGCGTAAAAGTGATCGTAAAAGTATTCCTCGTCGTCGTTTTGAGATTGAAGGGGAAGCATTTATGATTGCTCATAAAGATGATGCCGAGCCTAAGACTGTTCAAGAGGCTCTCTCATCCTCTGATAAGGAAGAATGGAGAAAAGCTTTGGAAGACGAGATGGAGTCAATGAGGACAAATCATGTCTGGGACTTGGTTGATCTACCACCCAATCGTAAGGCCATTGGAAACAAATGGGTTTTTAAGATTAAGCAAAGGGCGGATGGATCCATTGAAAAGTATAAGGCTCGTCTTGTGGCGAAAGGTTATACTCAACAAGAGGGTATAGACTACGAGGAAACTTTTTCACCAGTTGTAAGGTTTGCCTCAATAGGTCTTATTCTAGCCATCGTTGCACATTTGGACCTTGAATTACATCAAATGGATGTAAAGACGGCATTTCTCAATGGAGAACTAGATGAGGAAATTTATATGAAACAACCATTAGGTTTCATAGCTAAAGGTCAAGAGCATAAAGTTTGCAAACTTCATCGCTCAATATATGGCCTTAAGCAATCATCTAGACAGTGGTATCTTCGTTTTCATCGAGCCATAACAACTTATGGTTTTACGATGATCGAAGAGGATCACTGTGTATATGTCAAGCGGTCTGAAGATAAATTTGTGATTTTATCACTTTATGTGGACGATATTCTGTTGGCTGGAAATGACAAGGTTATGGTAATCACCATAAAAGAATGGTTGTCCTCCAATTTTGAAATGAAGGACATGGGAGAAGCTGCTTATATATTAGGAGTTAAGATCGAAAGAGATCGATCAAGGAAACTCCTTACTTTATCACAAGAATCTTATATTATGAAGATTCTTGAACGTTTCAATATGCAGCATTGTAATCCCATTGATACCCCTGTCATGCAAGGCGAAGGCCTAAGTACTGAGATGTGTCCTAAGACTCCAGAAGAAATTAAAATAATGGAAACTGTTCCTTACGCTAGTGCGATCGGAAGTTTGATGTATGCTATGATGTGTACTCGACCCGACATATGTTATGCCGTGGGATTGGTGAGCCGATTTCAATCAAGTCCCGGTCCAGCACACTGGAAAGCAGTAAAGAGGATCCTGAGATAGTTGAAGGGCACTATGGACTATCGACTTTGTTACCAAGGGAATGATTTACGCCTATTAGGTTATTCAGATGCTAATTGGGGTGGAGACCTGGATGAGCGTAAATCGACTTCTGGATATGCGTTCTTGCTCAATGGATGTGCAATTTCTTGGAATAGCGAGAAACAAACATGCACAGCCTTGTCAACTATGGAGGCTGAATTTATTGCGTGTTCTGCCGCAGTGCAAGAAGCAATATGGCTAAAACGTTTTTTTGAAAATTTAGCCACTATCACTGAGATTCCAAGACCAGTGACAGTTTATTGCGATAGTCAAGCAGCCATTGCCTATGTGAAAGATCCCAAGTATCATGGAAGGACGAAGCACATTGACATAAAGAATAACTTCATCAGAGATATTATAGCGCAGAAAGAAGTGATTCTACAATACATTTCAACCAATAGAATGGTTGCTGATCCATTTATGAAGGCTATTCCTAGAGACATATTTTTGACCCACAGGATGTCACTAGGTTTGCGTAGGATGTGATATGTGTTATTGTAGAGGATCATTGTTTTATGTATTTATGGACATATGTATTGTACTTGTTTGTTTATTAATGACTTGATGTTTTATCAAAAAGTACAAATTCATTATGAGACTAGCACAAGCACACATATATTATTGGAAAGTATGTCAGCAGGTAATGATTGGCTTACTCACACGAGCAATCGCCTCAAGTGCTATAGTTAGCACGTTGAGATGAGACGTTATGTACAAATAAATGCTGAAGAGCAAGTCTAGTACATAAAATATGTCGCCTTGATTGGAGTCAAGATGAGGTCTGTGATTCATTTAAGACCGAACATGATAGTCCCACAATCATGTATGCCTGTAAGATGCCGGATGCGAGTACTTAATTTGACGCTATAGAGAGCGAGCTAATATAGCACTCGAGTTAAACATGAGTACGTGAGAGGCACGTGACTATGTTTAGGCTAAGATCCGTATAGTGGATATATTTAAGAAATGACATACGCTCTTATAGAAAGAGAAATCCACTATAGCATGTAATTCATACTACATGTGCATTGTTCGACCGAAAATGGAAGGTGAGTAAAATTATCCCTATTTACTCATTGCGTGAGCCCTTAAGGTAATTTATAATTTACCTCAATTCGTGCCCTATGTTACTTCTGACTATGTTCTCGAAATGAAAGATCAGTGTTGCTACTTTAGCATGTTACGGGCGGTCATGAATAGATATGGCCTATGGGACATGTCTAGGAAAGCAGTTGTTCTAAAATTAAGAGAGACATGAGTGCGAAGGAAGACTATTGTTGTTTTACATCTGTCACATGTATTTACTGGTCGACCAATTATATCGCCTTATGTGGTTGCGGATATAATTGTAAATACATGATGTTTTGAGGATAATCAAGTATAGCCTTTAAGGGATAGGTATACTTGAATTGATGTAACAAGATATGTCTGGGGCACTGTGAGACATCAGTTGCTTATTTTTCTTTTCGGGTTGTAGCCATTATGTCATCCCTAACAGGTGCATAATTTGAGCTCCCAAGTGCAGGTGTACTCACTGGTCGCACGGCTTACTTGCCAGTATGAATTGTTCTGTAAAGTTGATGAATGTTGAATGCATTGCCTTATATTCTTGATAGAACGCTATCAGGCCCATCATGTCCGAGTGGGAGATGTAGTTCTTCCAAGTGGTCCGAACGTGATGGGGTGCGATTGGACGCACCGTTTCAAGTTGAAACGTTACGATGGAAGGTCACCAATGGAGGGGTACAAAGGGAGACGTATAAAATCTCCCGAACACAACCGTTGGACGGGTTGTCAATTCATTCGCACCAAAATCTCTCTCAAAATTCCATCTTGAAGATAGGCAGGATTCAATCATCAATTTGAAGAACGGTTTGCATTTACGCAGTGGAAATCGGGTGTTTTCCTTGTGATTGCATCCAGACCAACGTGAGGTATTGTTGTTCGTGATTGGTTCACAATTCAACGTTCGATTCGGGACTATTTGCTGTTTGCGCATTGGAATCAAGTAAGTCGTCTTCCGCCGACATGAATTCCTTCATATACATAGCCTAAGGGGTCCTGTCCGAGAACTTAGTGACAAGGCTTTGTATGGATTATTTTCCTTGATACGGCTCGAGTTCTTTATTTTCCTACCTTTTATTTGCTCTATTTGTTTCGGTATTGTTTGAATTTTATATGTGTTTGCTTGGGTGAATTTATGAAAGATCACCTGTCTTTGTCAACATTGAGAACAAAATGGTAACTATGATTGGGAAGACTACATGAATAATTGCTTTCATAAAAAGATATATCCAACCCGATCAAGTCCCCGACTCACAAATATCTCGTTTGTAGAAACAACACAGGCTCCCGCGTTTTACTTGACTCCTGATGGCTTCATAAAAAATTAGTTGTGACTCTTAATCAGAAAGCCAAGTTGAGATCGATCATGTCGAGAGCAAGTGTTACCTTGCAAGAGGGACCATTTGCACTTATTTGGTAATCCAACAACTTCATCGGGGATCTCGCCTTGGAAGGGTCGCGACATAGAATTTGGTCTTTTCTCATGAAATTACAAATGATGAAGCGATAAAATAAAAGAAGAAAGAATGATTAAGACGAATCAAGCTGCAAAAAATGGTACGGTTTAATTTGGTTTCCTTTTTCTCAAACAATATTTATTGTTGAAAGTAAAAACAAGTCATCGAATGAAATTGACAAAATATGGAAATGAATCGGATATCGAATTTACGTGGTTAGGTTGTGTGACCTACGTCCACGAGAAAATTAGCACACAATTCCATTATACATTTAACGATGTAATGGATACTACAATTGTACTCGAGTAATTTAGACATTTTTTTGTGCTTTTCATCATTCAAATACTGCTAATAACTCTATCTTTAACCTTCACAATTTTTCTCAAAATATTTTCTCAATCTCATAGAAGAATGACATGAATAGTCACAAAAATTTTAATCCGCTTCATTTTGTGTAATTTCACGAAGGGAACCTTTTTGATTCAAACCCTTAAGGGGAAAGTTTTCAATTTCCTCGGTGCAGTCCTCGGAGCTCTCATCTCTTCGAAATTAAAGAGAAAATTCACTAGAAGCAAACAAAGAAGAAGAAAGGAAACAACGAGTGGCCATCGTTAAAGGACACCATTATCGCAACTTTCTTCAACGTTTTCCTTCCCCTTTTGTCCCATCATCAATCTCCCTTTTCCCTTTCTTCAGCTGAGCAAAGCTCTCTTATGGTCGAGACCATCATGGTGTCCCTTTCTTTCCACGCTCAAAGCAACACCATGATGGGACGGTATCATTGCCATGGACAGGCTATCATTGCATTTCCTTTCACCTCTCTTGAGTAGAGATCGAGCGTCCCTAATTATCGTCCGGTCTGATTTAATCGGCCTCCGGCTGGAGATATATTTCCACATTTATATGATTTGGTTTGGCTGATGGCACTAACTACACCCTGCTCTCATTCTTCAAGTTCCCAATTAGGAAATAAATGTTGTAAAAGATTTGCTTTTAATATAAAGGCACATTTATGACAATATTTGGATGGTTAGAGATAACTAATTATGATAAAAGGTAAGCCCTGAAGACGAAGAGATCAAAACAAATATTTTATTGTGAGTATAAAGTATATGCTTAGGTAGTGGTTAAGTGGAGAGTTTTTTTTATAGTAAATGCAGCAAATCCAATCTCAATAGTACGAAGGATTATCTTCTAATTATCCATAGTCCCATGTGTCGTAACGAGAATGATTCTTTAGGAATATTTTTTTATATAGATAAATTGCGATTTATCATTATAAATATGTTTCACCATAGATATAGCAATAGCATAATTATAAATGATTTGAACGTTTGAAAATCAAATTTTTTTCTTAATTCAAAATTTCAAAGGCACCAAGAATAAACTTGAAAGAAATTGGGCCTGTGAAAGGTACACTTCCATAATTGTCCTGTATCTCATTTTTTTCTAAAGCCATCGACTTTATTGACTATAAATTCAAAGTTGCAGCTACTGTGAAGTTGCCTGTCCGTAACTTTCAATTAAATCTCGCGAGTCACGCGATACAAACGTCCAAAATAATGTCTCTCACTAACGAAAGTGGCATCGGGCTTCGACGTTCAAATCAAGAATTTCACCGGATATCCTTTTCTCCTTTTCTAATGAAACACACTTGTTCTTCTTTTGTAAAGTTTCGAAGGAGGATTATCTTGTGGAGAAGCTTTTCACATTCAGAATATAAAAAAACTCTTCCTATTATTGAATGTAATCTTATTGTTTCTAAAATGTGCGATCCAAAAGAACTACTAAAATTTGACAAACAACAATTGCGCATTCAAAATGAATCGAAACAAATATGAACTCTGATATATGTGAATGGTTTGTCAACATGCAGATTTGTTATATTTTCTCAATGGAAATTGTCTAACTTTGTGGCAACCATGGGAATCTTATCAAGTTACTTGCTAATGAGATTTTGGAAACTGCAGCTTTCTTGATGACGTGAGGGAAATGCCAAAAACCAAGGGCTTAGTCCAGCTGCAAGAAAAATTATTGTCCCATATCTCTTATTCTAGACTGACTCGTGACATCGATAGCATTGATAGATGCTAATTGTAACGGGTGATGTTGATGAGGCAAACCATATCCAAAAACTAATCGAAGTGAATTTGTCCTACAGTCCTGGTGCTAGGATACTTGTTGCCATTGGAATTTCAGGTGACCTAAGTATAAATTCAAGAATTATGAATTGGCGGGCTAAGCGATGAAGACGCACTTAATTTACTCGCAGGCGTGCTTTCAGTTAAATGTAAACAAGCGGAAGAGAGAAAATGGGGAATTTGTAAAGATGTATTCATCCACCGTTGATTTCACATAGTGGGTATTAGTTTCGCTGTAATTCATAGCATTATGTCGCTTTAGTTCTCATTATTTTCTGGTGTGCACTTACTCCTTCTCGGAAGAATTTTAAGGTTATTCTAGGTGAACATTTTGTCAAAAAAAAAAAAACTAATCCAAGTAAACATAGTGCAAATTTTCGTGAAAATCCGGGTTTATATTACATATTATTTTGGCATGTAGATTCTAGTTCCAAGCTTATTAAATTTTTGGTTTAATTTCGTTTCACTATAAAATATATAAAAGGAGGAAATGCAAAATAAATAAATACTTCATTTTAGGAAAGTAGTTTTATAGTAGATATTCATGAAATATCATTTATTTTCTTTCCGGTTTTCAGCAATAGTTTATCTTGGAAATTTTACATTGAGTTTCTATACATAGCCTAAGGGGTGCTGTCCGAGAACTTAGTGACAAGGCTTTGTATGGATTATTTTCCTTGATACGGCTCGAGTTCTTTATTTTCCTACCTTTTATTTGCTCTATTTGTTTCGGTATTGTTTGAATTTTATATGTGTTTGCTTGGGTGAATTTATGAAAGATCACCTGCCTTTGTCAACATTGAGAACAAAATGGTAACTATGATTGGGAAGACTACATGAATAATTGCTTTCATAAAAAGATATATCCAACCCGATCAAGTCCCCGACTCACAAATATCTCGTTTGTAGAAACAACACAGGCTCCCGCGTTTTACTTGACTCCTGATGGCTTCATAAAAAATTAGTTGTGACTCTTAATCAGAAAGCCAAGTTGAGATCGATCATGTCGAGAGCAAGTGTTACCTTGCAAGAGGGACCATTTGCACTTATTTGGTAATCCAACAACTTCATCGGGGATCTCGCCTTGGAAGGGTCGCGACATAGAATTTGGTCTTTTCTCATGAAATTACAAATGATGAAGAGATAAAATAAAAGAAGAAAGAATGATTAAGACGAATCAAGCTGCAAAAAATGGTACGGTTTAATTTGGTTTCCTTTTTCTCAAACAATATTTATTGTTGAAAGTAAAAACAAGTCATCGAATGAAATTGACAAAGTATGGAAATGAATTGGATATCGAATTTACGTGGTTAGGTCGTGTGACCTACGTCCACGAGAAAATTAGCACACAATTCCATTATACATTTAACGATGTAATGGATACTACAATTGTACTCGAGTAATTTAGACATTTTTTTGTGTTTTTCATCATTCAAATACTGCTAATAACTCTATCTTTAACCTTCACAATTTTTCTCAAAATATTTTCTCAATCTCATAGAAGAATGACATGAATAGTCACAAAAATTTTAATCCGCTTCATTTTGTGTAATTTCACGAAGGGAACCTTTTTGATTCAAACCCTTAAGGGGAAAGTTTTCAATTTCCTCGGTGCAGTCCTCGGAGCTCTCAACTCTTCGAAATTAAAGAGAAAATTCACTAGAAGCAAACAAAGAAGAAGAAAGGAAACAACGAGTGGCCATCGTTAAAGGACACCATTATCGCAACTTTCTTCAACGTTTTCCTTCCCCTTTTGTCCCATCATCAATCTCCCTTTTCCCTTTCTTCAGCTGAGCAAAGCTCTCTTATGGTCGAGACCATCATGGTGTCCCTTTCTTTCCACGCTCAAAGCAACACCATGATGGGACGGTATCATTGCCATGGACAGGCTATCATTGCATTTCCTTTCACCTCTCTTGAGTTGAGATCGAGCGTCCCTAATTATCGTCCGGTCTGATTTAATCGGCCTCCGGCTGGAGATATATTTCCACATTTATATGATTTGGTTTGGCTGATGGCACTAACTACACCCTGCTCTCATTCTTCTAGTTCCCAATTAGGAAATAAATGTTGTAAAAGATTTGCTTTTAATATAAAGGCACATTTATGACAATATTTGGATGGTTAGAGATAACTAATTATGATAAAAGGTAAGCCCTGAAGACGAAGAGATCAAAACAAATATTTTATTGTGAGTATAAAGTATATGCTTAGGTAGTGGTTAAGTGGAGAGTTTTTTTTATAGTAAATGCAGCAAATCCAATCTCAATAGTACGAAGGATTATCTTCTAATTATCCATAGTCCCATGTGTCGTAACGAGAAGGATTCTTTAGGAATATTTTTTTATATAGATAAATTGCGATTTATCATTATAAATATGTTTCACCATAGATATAGCAATAGCATAATTATAAATGATTTGAACGTTTGAAAATCAAATTTTTTTCTTAATTCAAAATTTCAAAGGCACCAAGAATAAACTTGAAAGAAATTGGGCCTGTGAAAGGTACACTTCCATAATTGTCCTGTATCTCATTTTTTTCTAAAGCCATCGACTTTATTGACTATAAATTCAAAGTTGCAGCTACTGTGAAGTTGCCTGTCCGTAACTTTCAATTAAATCTCGCGAGTCACGCGATACAAACGTCCAAAATAATGTCTCTCACTAACGAAAGTGGCATCGGGCTTCGACGTTCAAATCAAGAATTTCACCGGATATCCTTTTCTCCTTTTCTAATGAAACACACTTGTTCTTCTTTTGTAAAGTTTCGAAGGAGGATTATCTTGTGGAGAAGCTTTTCACATTCAGAATATAAAAAAACTCTTCCTATTATTGAATGTAATGTTATTTGTTTGTAAAATGTGCAACCCAAAAGAACTACCGAAATTTGACAAACAACAATTGCGCATTCGAACCACTCCATGTGATGGCCGCGTTGGCTTGGGCTTTCATCCCCCTCACAAAGGGGATGGGTTCAAATCCCAGTGTGGTCGCTAGTGGTATTAAGCGTGACACTGTGGTGGTAGGTCCTGCGCTAGCATCAGCAGGGGTTTACGGCACGGCTGTCGGCTACAAGCTAATTCTTCCTATTTCCAAAAAAAAAAAAAACAACAATTGCGCATTCGAAATGAATTGAGGCAAATATGAGCTCTAATAAATGTGAATGGTTTGTCAACATGCAAATTTGTTATATTTTCTCAATGGAAATTGTCTGACTTTGTGGCAACTATGGGAATCTTATCAAGTCAGTTGTTAATGAGATTGTGGAAACTGCAGCTTTCTTGATGACGTGAGGGAAACGCCAAAAACCAAGGGTTTAGTCCAGCTGCAAGAAAAATTATTGTCCCATATCTCTTATTCTAGACTGACTCATGACATCGATAGCATTGATAGATGCTAATTGTAATGGGTGATGTCGATGAGGGAAACCATGTCCAAAAACTAATCGGAGTGAATTTTTTTTGTGTCCAGGTGCTAGGATACTTGTTGCCACTGGAATATCATGTGACTTAAGTATAAATTCAAGAATTATGAATTGGCGGGCTGAGCGATGAAGATGGACTTAACTTATTTGCAAGGCATGCCTTCAGTTAAATGTTAAAAGGCCGAAGAGAGAAAATGGGGAATTTGTGAAGACATATTCATCCACCATTGATTTCGTATAGGGTGGATTAGTTTCGCTGTAATTCAATGCATTATGTCGCTTTAGTTTTCATTATTTTCTGGTGTGCACTGGCTCGTTCTCGGAAGAATTTTAAGGTTATTCCAATTGAACATTTTGACCAAAAAAAATTTCAAGTGAACGTAGTGCAAATTTTCATGAAAATCCGGGTTTATATTACATATAAATTTGGCATGTAGATTCTAGCTCCGAGCTTAGAAATTGTTTGGTTTAATTTCATTTCACTATAAAATATATAGAGGGAGGAAATGCAAATAAATAATTAGAAAAATTAATACTTCATTTTATAAAAATAGCTTATATTGTAGATATTCATTAAATATCATTTATTTTCTTTCCGGTTTTGAGCCATAGTTTATATTAGAAATTTTACATTTAGTTTCTATTCAAAGCTTAAGGGGTATTGTCCGGGAACTTAGTAACAAAGCTTTGTATTGATTATTTTCCTTGATACGGCTCGAGTTCTTTCATTTTCCTACCTTTTATTTGCTCTATTTGTTTCGGCATTATTGGATTTTATATGTGTTTGCTTGAGTGAATTTATGCGAGATCACCTGCCTTGCTCAATATTGAGAATGAGATGGTAACTAAGATTGGGAAGACTGCATGAATAATTGTTTCCACAAAAAGATAAAAAAATACCAAATTTGATATATCCAGTCTGATCAAGACCCTAGACTTACAAATCTCTAGTTTGTAGAAGCGAGATAGGCTCCCGCGTTTTACTTGACTCCTAATCTCTTCATAAAAAAATTAGTTATGACTCTTAATCAAATAGCCAAGTTGAGATCAATCATGTCAAGTGCAAGTGTCACCTTGCAAGAGGGACCATTTGCACTTATTTGGTAATCTGACAACTTCCTCGGGGATCTCGCCTTGGAAGGGTCGCGAAATAAAATTTGGTCTTTTCTCGTGAAATTATAAATGATGAAGAGATAAAATTAAAGAAGAAAGAATGATTAAGTCGAATGAAGCTGCAAAATATAAGTGATCAAATAAAATGGACAAAATATTATTTTGAATTGGACATCACATTTACGTGATTTGGTCGTGTTACCTACGTCTACAAGAAAATGAGCACACAATTCCATTATAAATCTAACAATGTAATGGATATTACAATTGCACTTGAGTCATTTGGATATTTTTGGTGTTTTTCATCATTCAAATACAGCTAATAACTGTTTTTAACCTTCGCAATTTTTTTTTCAAAATAATTTCTCAATTTCATAAAAGAATGACATGAATAGTAACAAAAAAATTCATCGGCTTCGTTTTGTGTAATTTCACAAAGAAAACCTTTTCGATTCAAGCCCTTAAGAGGAAATTTTTTCAATTTCCTCGGTGCAGTCCTCGGAGCTCTTATCTCTTCGAATTTAAAGAGAAAATTCACTAGAAGCAAATAAAGAGGAAGAAAGGAAACAATGAGTGGCCATCGCTAAAGGAAACCATTATTGCAACTTTCTTCGTCGTTTTCCTTGCGCTTTTGTCCCATGATCAATCTCTCTTTGCCTTTCTTCAGCTGAGCAAAGCTGTCTCTTATGGTCGAGACCATCATGGTCTCCCTTTTTGTCCACGCTCAAACAAAACCATGATGGGATGCTATCATTGCCATGGACAGGTCATCTTTGCATTTTTTCTCACTACTCTTGAATAGAGGTCGAGCGTCCCTAATTATCGTCCGGTCTGATTTGATCGGCCTCCGGCTGGAGTTATATTTCCACATTTATATAATTTGGTTTGGCTGAAGGCATTAACTGCACCATGCTCACATTCTTATAGTTCTCAGTAAGGAAATAAGTGCTGTAAAAGATTTGCTTTTTAATATGAAGGCACATTTATGGCAATATTTGAATGATTAAAGGGAATCAACTATGAAAAAAGGTAAGCCTTTAAGGCAAAGAGATCAAAACAAATATTTTATAGTGAGTATTAAGATTCTCTTTTTTTTTTGTCAGTATTAAGTATATGCTTAGGTAGTGCTTAAGTGGAGAATTTTTTATAGTGAATGCAGCAAATCCAATCTCAATAGTATGACCGGAAATCTTCTAATTATCCATAGTCCCATGTGTCATAATCAGAATGATTCTTTATAAATATTTTGTTATATTGCGTTTGTACAGTTAAATTGTGATCTTATCATTGTAAATATGTTTCACCACAGATATAGCTATAGAATAATTATAATTGATTTGAATGTTTGAAAATCAGATTTTTTTTTTTATTTTATTTAAAAGTTCAAGGGCAACTAGAACAAAGTCGAAAGAAATTGGGCCTATGAAAGGTACATATCCATAATCGTCCTCCATCTCTCTTTTTTTTTTTTTAAAGTTGTCAACTTCATTCACTATGAACTGAAAGCTGCAACTGCTGTGAAGCTCTGTATGTAACTTTCAATTAAATCTCATGAGTCATGCAATACAAACATCCAAAATGATGTCTCTCACTAACGAAAATGGCATCAGACTTCAGGCGTTCAAATCAGGAGTTCCATCATATCTTATAATAATCATCCTTTTCTCCTTTTTTAATGTTACGCACTTTTTCTTCTTTTGTAAATTTATGAAGGAGGATGACGTGGTGTAGAAGCTTTTCACGTTAAGAATGTAATAAAAGCTCTTCCTATTAATGAATGTAATGTTATTATTACTAAAATGTCCAATCTAAAAGAATGGTTGAAATTTGACAAACAATGAGCCGTGCACTCAAAATAATGTACTTAAAACTTTTTCAGAGGCATGCCTTGGACGACAACTCTCCTCCGGCCAATTACTGCACTCTTTCAAAAGGCATTGTCTGCACACTACCATTAGCTCTTGAAGCTGTAGGTCCAAAACTAATTGTCCAATAACATCAATTTCCACTTACCTAAAACGGTAAAACCTTTCGGATTTATTAAAGTTGTATGTAGTATAAATGATTGATTAAAAGGTAAAAATGTAATTTCAATTAATGGCATTTTGGTATCTGTTGGGGATCTTGTAATATAGTATCGCATGATCTTCTAATTTACTTAAAAAGCAAGCATTAATGCTTTTTATGTATTGCAATCATTTGAGGCAATTGCTTGAAAGCATAGGATGTACATGCTCATAGCATTTCCATACAATATTGCTAAGCTGTATAAAGTAATTGAAGATCACCACATTTATGATATCCAATTGCTATATCTTTGGAAGGATTGTTGTTTTATACATATTTGTGCAAAGTTGGGTTTGTGTAAACCATCATGAATGCATTATGTGTATTTTGAATGCTATTTTTAAAACAACAGTTTGTTCAGATTTGATCACGATATCCTTTACGCATTACCCCGGGGTGTTTGGCTAGCCATCCTCGAATGCAG
This sequence comes from Eucalyptus pauciflora, assembly GCA_007663325.1. Lineage (NCBI taxonomy): Eukaryota > Viridiplantae > Streptophyta > Magnoliopsida > Myrtales > Myrtaceae > Eucalyptus > Eucalyptus pauciflora. The sequence continues at coordinate 784,815 of VMYD01000045.1, read as the reverse complement.
CTAACCTAAGGCATGTGGATGGAGCAATTTACATGTATAAATTGGTGTTAATTCAGTCGAATGATTTGGATACTACTGTTATAAATGAGAAAAAATAAATGTAGACAAGTCATCCTCTTAAAGACTTCGTACGGTAGCCAATTTAGTCAACAAGTCAAAGCAACAAATGATGATGATGATGATGATTTTTTTTTTTAAAGCAACTAGTAACTCCGCGAAAACATATATAAATAAAACAAGCCAAAAATAAATGATTGCGGCTAGGCTCTATCTGATCTTCATTGCTTCTACTACGGCGGTTTAAATTCCGAAGGATAATATTCATAATGATTTTCAATTTCTCATGAAATGTTTTTTAAGAGATGAAATATGAAAATGATTTATGTTAAATTATGCTAACTAAAAAAGTGTATCGCTAACAAATGTCGTGGAAATCTATGTCAAATCATGCAAAACAGACTTATTTAATATGTCAAGATTGTAATAAATTTATGATTTTTTTTTTATATATTGTGTCCAAAACCAAATAAATAAAATATATGCGACCATAAAATCATGGAAAATGAAGGAAGCAAAGGGAAAGGTACACACGGGGTGGCGCGATTCGATGGAGAAAATGGCAATAAAAGAACATCACTATGCATCGTCGGAGGGATCTTAGAAGAAACGGGTCGTGTAGATTGCATTGAATCTCGCCTTATGAGTGGAGTTAATGTTAAGCAGGTGATGGGACAAATTCTATCATCAACCACGAGTTTAAGTTTATAAATATTGATCGATATCTTAAGAAAAGAAAAGGTACTTTTTTCATGGATTTATTCGTGAACGCCTAATGCTATTCAATATCTTTTAGCTTGGTTCTACTTTTCTTCAAACCATATTTAAAAAAAAAAAATTGAATAAAATGCATAAAATAAGAAAATGTATAGAACACTAAATTTACGTGATTCAGTCACGTGATTTACGTCCTCGGAGAGAGCAACACAAGATTCCATCATTAATCAAATGATATAATGAAAGTTATAATCACACTACTCTCGATATTTATCACCTTTTAATTACACTCAATAATTCAAGCATTACTTAACTTTAAAATTTCTCTCTCGCAAAGAAATGACAGAAATCTTAACAAAAGATTTAATCAGCTTCAGAACATAAATATTTGGTGTGGTCAAGAGGAACTCTCGGCACGCTTTTCAATATGCTCTGTGCAGCCTTCACAGCTCTCTATGACATTAAGAGCTCTTCCTCTTGGTGTTTAAAGAGGAAATTCAGCGGAACCAAATAAAGAAGAAAGGAAACAACGAGTGGCCAACATGAAAAGACACCGTCCTTGCAACTTTCTTCATCTTCTTCCCTTTCGGACCATATTGGCAATGACCATCATTAATCTTGTTTTCCCCTTCTTCAGCTGAGCAAAGCCGTCTCTTATGGTCAAGACCATCATGGTTTCTCTTTCTTTCTTTCGTGCTCAAAGCGACGCCACGATGGAGTGGCATCATGGCCATTGACAGGCCGTCACTGCATTTCCACTCATCAATTTTGAACAGTGGTTGAGCGTCCAAAATTCTCACCCAATCCTATTTTATCCAACGAGCTCAAATTCAAAATATATTCTAACATATTTATATAATTTGGTTTGGTTTAACTTCCAAAATACACTAACTACACCATGTTTACTTTCTAATAGTCGTCAGTAGGAAATAAATTATCATTTGCTTTTTAATATAAAGGCACATTGTACGAGAATATTTGAGTTGTTAAAGGAAATTAGTCATAATTAAAGATAGGTCTTTAAGGCGAAGAGATCAAAACAAATATTTCTGGTAGTAAGTATATGCTTAGGTAATGCTTAGGTGGAGCGTTTGTTGTAGAGAATGCAGTAAATCCAATCTCTGTAGTATGAGATTTTTCTAATTATCAGGAGTCCCAAATATTAGAATCAAAGTCAATTCTTGAGGAATATTTTGTTACTCTATATAAATAAATTGCTATTTTACAATACTAGATTGGGATTTTAAATATGTCCAACTATAGATGTAGAGAATCAAATATTTTTAATCCAAAAGTTCAAAAGCACAAAGTAGAAACTTGGAAGAAATTGGGCGCGTAAAAAGGTGCACCTCCATTATTGTCCTCCGCCTTAATTCTCTTTTTTAAAGCCATCAACTTTATTGACTGTAAACTTGAAACTGCACCTGCTACGAAGTTGCCTATACGCGTTTTGGATGGCAAGTGCGATCGGATTTAAATATGTGAAATGTTATATGTCGAACTCAGAGATCAGGTGAGAGGGCTGACCTTGCTAAGTGCGAAGTGAGCTCCTATGGAAACCTCAGAGATAGGAACGAGCACCAACAATACACCAAGAGGTGAGTACCAGGTCTTCCTTAGTTGTAGAGAGCTAGATACTCATCGTACATTCACCAAAATCCTCCACCAAGCCTTGGTAGATGTTGGGATTAGTGTTTTCATTGATGACGAAGGACTTCAACCGGGTGAAAGAATTAATGGCAACCTTTTGCGAGCGGTCGACAATTCCAAGCTCTACATACCCATCTTTTCCAAAGGTTATGCTGCAAGTCACTTGTGCCTCGAGGAGCTTGCGAGGATGTTCGAGAACACCTTAAAATATGATGGGAAAAAGGTCATATTGCCCATCTTCTATGATGTGAAACCCGATGACGTGAAGCTGAAAACCAAGTTGTACGAGGAAGCCATATTGAATTTGGAGCAAAAGACGGAGGATCAGTTCAGCCCTGAGGATAAAGAGACATGGCGGCAGGCTCTAAAAGAAGTTGGTCGCATCAAGGGATGGGAGCTGACGAAATTTGAGAGGTAACAATCTAACCATGATTGTGAAAATTATTTTGTACAATCGGGCCATTTTATATTAAAGTAAATCTTCTATTACAGTAAGTCATTAGATGTTTATAGTTTGATTCTTCTACCCTTTTTTGCCAAAAATTCTGATTCTTCTACTTGATATAAAGATCAAATATTTTTCTTCTATAAAGATCAAACATTTCTCTTCTATATCCTAACCTTGATCGCGTTCCCACCTAGTTGGTTAGTAGATGGTTGGTCGACATGCAAATTTGTCACATTTTCTCAATTGAAACTACTTAACTTTGTGGCAGCCATGCGAAACTTATCAAGGCGGTTGCTAAGGAGGTTGTGCTCAAGCTAAAGACAAGACACAGACGTGTGACCAAAGATTTAGTTGGAATGGAGAATCAAATAGCAAAAATAAAAGAATTTTTAGACATTGATTCTCATGATGTGCGTTTCATTGGAATCTACGGGATGGGAGGTATCGGTAAAACAACACTCGCCAAGTTTATTTTCAACCGACTACTTCCTCACTTTGGGCAAAACTGCAGCTTTCTTGAGGACGTGAGAGAAAAGGGAAATACCAATGCCTTAGTCGAGCTGCAAAAAAAATTATTGAATGATATCTCTCGAGTGGCACATTTTATTCTTAACACTGATCATGGGACCAAGAGGATTGAAGATACAATTTGCGACAAAAAGGTGCTAATTGTATTGGATGATGTTGACAAAACCGACCATATCGAAAAACTAATCGGACGGAAACTTTTGTATCCTGGTACTAAAATACTTGTTACTACTAGGCACAAGAGCGTTTTGATTAGCAGGACACTTAAGTATAAATTTGAGGAATATGAAATGACGGGGTTGAGCATAAAAGACGCACTTAAACTTTTTAGTAGTTATGCCTTCGATGAGGACTCTCCTCCATATGATTACTACACTCTTTCGAGGGACATTGTCAATACTACATATGGACTACCTTTAGCTCTTCAAGCAATAGGTTCATCGCTTTTTCAAAAAGGGAGAGAAATATGGGAAGACTGGCGAGAGAAGCTACTGAGTACACCTCATGAGGATCTCTTGGCAAAGCTAAGAATGAGCTATGAAGCCTTAGACTGGTATGAACAAGAGATATTCCTCGATATTGCATGCTTTTTGGTTGGTGAGAATAAGACTAATCCAATCTATGTGTGGAAAGATTGTGGGTTTTACCCAGAGAGTACCATCGAGGTCCTTGTTCAGAGATGCATGGTAAAGGAGTTAGACGATAATAGCCTTTGGATGCACGATCAATTTAGAGATCTTGGAAGGATAATTGCCAAATGCAAGGAAACTCGATTGTGGGATAAAGATGACATCATTCGCAAATTAAGATCAAGAGAGGTAAAGTATGGGCAAATTTGAATAGAAAATTTCTTATAACCTCTTCTTAATTGATGATTCATGTTTTTGATTTGGGAGCTACTCTTCTATTTCATTTTTTCTTTTCTTCTATGAAATAAAATAGTGGGATATTGACAAATTCCTCCTTCTGCTCAATGTCATTGGCAGATCCAGGACAAAGTTCACGCATTCTATTTGAAATCGAGCCCTAATATGACAGTCACTTCGGAGCAAATTAATCGGTTCCCACATATACGATTTCTTTTGTTGTGTGAGGTAACCTGCCAAGGCGACTTTATAGGCCGTCTTTCCGAGTTGAAATGGATCAATTTGGATAATGGTTATCCTATTCCTCCTGTACCTAACGCCCCTCGTGAACAGTTTGAGATAACTAATTCGTCGCATCTAGAAAACGTGGTTGTGGTGAATCTTGCCGGGGTTGATATGACACAAGATGTGTTCAAGAGCCTAATCAAGGTATGCTAGTATGTATCCCTCTTAGTCTAATTTTCTCATTCAATGAAGGACAAATTCTGATGGATTTATGATCTAATTTTCTCATGAGTAGCCTAAATCCATTTCTATTTCTTATCTGCCTTGATGTTTCATTGGCTTTTGTAGGGGGCAAGGAAATTGAAGGTTCTCTCTCTTCATTATAATACGTTGATACGCAGGACATCAACCTTTCCCCAGAACTCAGTTATAGAGAAGTTGACTATTTCTGATTTTTTTTCTTTGATGGAAATTGATTGCTCTATTGGGAAATTGACGAAACTGACCGACTTGAGTTTTGAGTTATGTGTTGAACTTGAAAAATTACCTGAACAAATTGGAGAATTACAGAATCTGCAGCACCTCTCTCTTAGGAGTTGCGATAGCTTGATGGAACTCCCCAACTCAATTTTGAAATTAGCATCGTTAACGAAGTTGGATGTATTAGGCACGAGAATTACAAGATTACCGGATTCCATTGATAGATTGTCAAGCTTGTCATTTGTCAATGTATCATTCACATCGATTGAAAAATTGCCCAATACAATGAGCAAGTTGCTTCGTCTCCAAACACTGCATTTGAATCATTGTGATTGGATACAAGAGTTGCCGGAGCTCCCTAGAAATTTGACAACTCTACAGTTGAGATCTACTTCGTTGGTGACTGTCCCTAACCTCTCATACCTTGTTAATCTAGTTGAACTGGTCCTATCCGATGGCTCTGAATCTATCGCCAGATCAGATATAATTCAAACTTGTGACTTGCAATGGATTGGGAGTTTATCCAAACTGAGCAAGCTGCACTTTTGCTTTTCAAATGTCTGCGCGTCAACTATAGAGTTGGGTTTCCTTCCTCTGCTGAAAGAGCTTACTCTACATGCACTAGACATGCCAGCTTTCAAACAACTTCCATCAACTTTGATAGTTCTGGAGCTCTACGACACTCGAGGGAAACAAATACGGCTTCCTCCATTGGAAAAGGAGACTCCGATTATTTCATCAAGTTCGAGAGAATCGGGAGAAAACAAGGTATTACGACAGATTGAAATTGAATATATCACAACCTATGTACCGTCGGAGAGGTCGGTTCGTTTGCGGGAGGAGCCGGGGTGCAATGAGCTACAAGCTCCCAAGTTGATTGATCATTGGAGGGGAGACTTCCATTTCCCAAGCTCCCTAAATATGCTTCAAAAATTCATTCTGTGGGGGTGCCCAGGGATTCAGGATATTCAATTTGTTTCTACGCTGAAATCATTGTTAGTATTTTCTGTTGGAGGGTGCACTTCATTAAAAAGGTTAGGCGGTTTGTCAAACTTGAAGTACTTGATGAAGTTAACTCTTAAACAGTGCGGGAGCCTGCAGGTTGTCGAGGGCATTGATGAATTAGAGTTTTTGCATCTGTTGAAAATTGATCAGTGCGGATCAGCAGAAAGGTTTGTTGATGCATCGAGCTCAAAAATATGGAGCTCAAAAATACCAAGTAAGTGCTCCTTACTCATAACAGGTTGTGGGGGGTTACCTGACTGTGGCCACACTTTTGACACTTGGGAGTCGTATAGAGAGAAAATTTTTTACGGAACAAAGCAAGTGTCGTGCTCTGAAACTGAAGCAACGGGCTCTGAAACAGAAGCGATGGGCTCTGAAACTGAAGCAACGGACTCTGAAACAGAAATGGAGGATCCTCTAAAGAAAACGGTGCGCCTTCTTCCTATTCATAGAATATCGCAATTTCTTCTCTTTACTTGCTTTCTATTTCCACTTTATTCTAATGAAGATAGGGAATGAATTGATTCTAAAACGCGCAATCAAGGACAATCTTATTAAAATTCCCCAATTTACTCGGTCACCTGATCACGCTTAACCGAAATTGCATTAAGATTATTATTACTATCCCATATTTGGCAACATTCACATTGGTCTGCGGGTAGCGTTGCTAATGAATGCGATCGAGCAAGCTTTTTCTTTCTTTGGGTCTGTCGATCGAGCAAGTTGCGGAGGCCAAAAAACTCCGTAATCTAATCCCCCGCGTTTGAACGGGGGTCGTACGGACACATTTCATTCAATCGAAAGCATCGCCACCACGCATCCTCTTGCTCGCGACAAATTAAGAAGGTCTAAATTATTTTCGTCTTTCCTTGATTATTCGTGTCAAGACGAAATCATAATCATCATCACGCCACGACTTCCTCCCTCCCCCCCTCCCGTTAATTTCCGACGTGGAATTATTAAAAAAGCAGGCCTCCCCCGCTAATTCACGATTTTCTCGCGCCTCCCCCGTCCACGTCATCCCCGTCCGACTCAGCACGAGCCAGCGTGCTCTGCTGCCGCCGCCCATGTCACCGCCCGCCCGCCCTCCCGAAAATACCCGCGGCTTCCCTCGGAATCACGGGGAGCATCAGCCCCACGTCGCGCGCGACAGCACGGGATTTTGCACCCTTTCTTAAGAGAAATTTAGGCCCCCGAGCCTCAACTCACCTTTTATTTCCTTCTGTAGGGCCAGGAAAATGAAGAGAAGAAAAAGAAGAGAAAGAGAGAGTCGGCAAAACAACAAAGAAGAAGAAAGAGGAGAAAACTTCGAGAAAAAGCTTGGGTGCGTTTGTTTCACCCTATTATTTCCTTATGCAGAACCAGGAAAATGAAGAAAGAAAAAGAGAGAGCAAGACAGTCGGCAAAAGGACAGGGGAAAAAAAAAAAAAAAAGAGGGGAAAAAGGGCCTGAAGTGGATTTTAGGAATGAGGTGGCTAAGTCGGTCTCAAATCGCGAATCGAATTGGGATTAGGGTTCTTCTTCCTTTCTCTCGCTGCCCGAGCAAATCGCTATCGCTGGATCCTCGGCGACTACATCGCAAGCTCAAGTTCTTCTTCAGTGCCACTTTTTCTCTCTCGTGCACATTTTCTTCTTCAGTCCGATGGTTGCATTCATTAACTCCATCGATCGTGGGAAGCATGGGCCTGAGCTCAAGCTCCGGATCAACAGCTAATCGCTGATGAACGGGTACGAGCGATGTGGCAGTTGGTGTTTAGTTGAATGTGATCTTGTGATTTATCTTTGCGTAGTTAAGCATGAGCTCGAGCTCTAGCTTCATATGGTAATAGCTTCCTAGTTTATTTATATAGTTTATTTATGTTGCTATGCTTCTGTGGACTGCTCGATGGAGTGGAATCATGTGCCGGTGTGTTGTCCATCTGTTAGTTGGGGTATTACAAGAATTATGGGTATTTGGTGAGCTGACTTAAGATTAGAGAGTTACAAAATTTGGGAAACAGAGTTTACAGCTTTGTTGGAGAATGGCGATGTAGATTTTTGCAGTTGACAATCTAAGGATTGAACCATTTCCATGATTGTTATTGCAGAGCGCACAAAACTTTCTGCACAGGATGTTGAGTATCTTCTCCTGAAGTGTTTGTCTGTAGGTATATTCTAAGGTTTGAATAATCGTCACTTTAATGAGTATCCACCGGCTCTTTAGTTACCTGTGAGGAGGAGCTTAATTGAAAAGCAAACAATACTTCCCTTCTATTGGGTAGTTGTATTTTCCATTGGTAATTTGAGGTCTGCTGCATATGGTTGAAGGGACTAGAAGTTTGTGGGTTGGTTGCGCGAAATGTGCCTAAAGTGACTGCTGTGAACATGCGCACTATTAAGAGACTTAGCTAGTATTAATCAACCATAAATAGCTTCATACAACAAGTGGGGGCTGATGTGAATCAGCATTTCTTGTAAAAGATGATCACTTCTTGATTACTCCCATGTTCCCGTTCTCTGTTTTGCATTGATCTTCTAATTTGAACTGAAAGAAGAGAGAAAAGTGAGCCACTTTGTAGGAAGGTGCTTGGTCAGGCAGTTGTGCATCTCAATTTACTTCCTTGGTGCTTCTTTTTTTAATGCCTAATTCTCCTCCGGAATCAGCAATTCCTTCCTGCTTTCTCACATCTAAGATGAGTCTTGAGGAATGTCTTAAAACAGTAGCAAATCGGTTCCCAGAGCATGTACTGCTTTCCTTTGCTCAATTTTGTCCATTTTGATCCACCATCATGTGGATTGACGAATGCTGTGGGAGAATTTTTGTAGCTTTTATGACTCCCAGAGTGAATATATTTAAATGAGTGCACACCCTCTTCGAAGCTGATTTGTGGGGGTTGCTTCCCTGTGTACTGATGCATTGAATAGCAAATTCAATGTGCCCATCGCTTAAAACCATACAAACCTTATGTGGCTACATGAGAAATGACCAATGCCGGGAATATAGAATGGACTCAAAGAAATGTGACTCTAGTCGAGTAGTTAAATATTGTTCATTTGTTAAATATTTGGCTATGGTTTGTCAGATCATTTTGCAGATCAATTTGGTAAATCAGTCTTTGCACACTCTTAGACTACTGTAAAATAAGGTAAATTGACAGTACTATTATAAGAACAATACGTGTTGCTCAAACTTCTAGGTCGTCATCTACTATCAAACCAAGAGTGCCATACGGATCACTCTGGGGAGTCTCGGTATTTTCTCAGGATGCTGTGCAACCTCTGTAGCTATCTGCCTTAATGTTCAAAGTGAGATTCTTAATTGATTGAATAGGCTAGATCTTGTCCATAGTCTGTTGCATTCAGCAAAAAAGAAACCATTTGGAATACGCTTAATTATCGTCTTTTGATCATTGCCTTTCATTCCCTTTCAAGAATGCAAGCCATTGATAAGTCGGAGCTATGTGCATCAGGTCTTTACAATCAGGAAGCTTGAATGCAGAGTTAGTAGCAAACACCTACATTTGATATTGAAGAAAGCATAACATGCCGTGTACCAATATATTTTAGGCACAAGGTCTTACCATGCTCATCTAAATCTAAACTCCTGAATTAGGCACATCGAATGAAAGTATATTGGCTATTTGGTTCCTTTTCCTTCTTATCAATAAGAATGAATCTCTCAGTCCGTTAGAGGGAGAGGCTGCAAAATCCAAGTCCGAAGGCAGCCTACCGAAAAATATCGACAAGGATTGCAGAATAAACATTTGCAACATCCCCATGACAATAAGCTCAATATGCTTTGCAGTCAGATTACCACAAGCCATTTAATAAACAGTATGTATAGCGAAATTTGGCTGCTAAACAGCACGTATCCAAAGCTCCAAAAATGGCATTCTCAGAGCTACTGAAACTTACATGTGACAGTGAACATACATTAACATATTCACGATGCTTTTACTATATTCACCCTCCAATGCCGCTCCATGAAAGAAAATGACAAGTACATGATCGAAGGTCGGTTGAATGTGAGATGGAACCCGGGAAAGAAGGAGACGACAGACTGAAGCTTGCAAGGTGTGGGCATCGAGTGGCCGAGGATGGGGTGAGACGTGGGCGAGAACAATTTAACCATACAACTTCAGGTTAAAGACCATCATCTAATCAGCATAAACAGTCGCAATCTCAATGAAAATTCTCGCAAAATAACATAAAAACATAAAATAAAATAAAAAATGAAATTGAAGAACATAAGCAGGAGGCGAGATGATCAAGAGTGAAAATTATGCAGGAGTTGGGGGAAGACCTTGCAGGTTGATCGATCAAAGATGAGTCCGAGTGTAAACGAAGATTTGGGTTCGATTCAGAACCCAAAAAGGCTCTTCCGTCCCCTGAAGATTCCGACTCGTGTGAAATAAGTTAATTTCGGCTTCTGCTCTCCATAATAATAAGAGTTTTAAGTGTTTTAATGAGGGCATGTACACAGGATGTTAATTTATTTATCGATATTCATACTTATGTCAATCTAGATCTTGTTCCTTAGTTTTTAAGGTTGATAAAATTTTCTGTAACCTAAATCTCATTCCTAATTTTTTGAAATCTATAAAATTTTTGATGTTTTGTGTTTTGTATTCTCTAAACAATTAGGATCAATATAACTACGAATATCTATAAATTAACTAATGTCATTTCTAGATATCCTAATGAAATTACTTAAACATAAAATAGCAGAATTATCAATCTGATTTAACTTTAAATGAGGTTCTACTTTTACTTAAATTGAACTATCGTAATGGTTGTGAAGACCAAAAGAAAAATGTAACAAAAAGGTTGGCCGGGCCATGAGGAGGCCAGTGAGGACGAGAGGGATCGGCGGCGTTCCGGCTGTGGCTCGGGCGTCGGGGAAGAGAGGCGGCTGCTCAAGGGACGGACTGAGTCCCAAGGATGGACTCAAGACTTGCAGGCCTCAATTTTGGTTTGGGCTGGACTTGATTTTTGCATGTGGGCTTACTTAACTCAGTTTTTTAAGAATTTTCGGGCCACGCAAACTGGGCCCACTCTCTGGACCCAGCCCAGCTAATGGCCCAATGCCCTGGAACCCCGGGCTTGCGCCCAGGCTGGTCTAGACTCGGGTCGGATGTGGAGATCTGACCCGGGTCCTTTTTATTATAATATTAAGATTACTTTTTTTTAGAAAACTATTAATTCAAAATTCAAAAAAAATTTCATTAGCAAAAGGCTTAAAAAATAGTTTTTGAGTAGTTTTCTCCAAAAATACACGAATGAACCTTTAAAAGAGTACAAAAGAAATCAAGCTCCAATTTAAACAAGATTATGTATTGGAAGGGCGTTAGTTGGTTAACTAATGTAAACAAATCTCTTATCCTAGTTTCTTTGGTTATGCAGAAATAAAATATTTCTCTGAATATTTTACTCGGGTTCCTACTTGACCCACCACAAATGGGTTAGCAACGATTCCTAAATAAAATTGATTTGCAAGTTGAAAACTCGAACCATAAATCGTAAATTGGTAGGCTTGGGAGAGCTAAACTTAGCAAACCATTAGCCTCCACACCAGTAGGAGGGTTCGAAGAGGTCGCGACATTGGGAAAATAAAAAAATAATTCTCAACTTTTTATCATGAGTTATCCCGCCTCTTCTATTATTTCGAGCATGCATTTTGTGCCTTGATGTCGAGAAAGGTCTAAATTTTAAAGCTTTGAGTCTAACTACGGATATTAGATTGTGCGAAGTGTGGTTTTTTTTGGAACCTCTTGTTGCAAAGCGTGGATAGATTTCGGAATTAGCGGATATGAAAATTAGTATTTGAGGTGCAAATTAAAGATTGGTTTTTGTAATTTACGAGAAAACGTTTCCACTAGTTTTCATAAGGGAGATCGAAACAATCACTCAATTGCATGTGATGATCTACTATAGAGGTAAAACTTAAATTATTCACTTCCATCTGCAAATATGACTCCCATAAAGGACCATTCTCTATAAATTAACTTCTCTTACTCATAACCCAATCGACGATATTACTGATTTGTATTATCTTCGTTTGTTTTGGGTAATAGTATGGGCGGTCCTAAACTTTTCCCTATCATGCAATGCTGTGCTGGAAATATTTTTCAATTTCATAGTATTTGCATATTTTGAATTTGACTCAATATTGTCATTCCTTCCAAAAGACAAAGGAAAATTGTTGAATTGACACGTAATACCATTAACTAGACGTTTAATATGTTGACGAGGACACCTAAGTGGACATCATTACCTAGCTGTTCAATTTAGACCGGACATGAGGCTAGGTCGTGCGACCCAGTTATGAAGTTGAGCACCTCCACCAATGGAGGTCATGTGCCTAGCCCCATCCTCCGTTGGAAGAGAGAGAGAGAGAGAGAGGGTTGACCTAGGTGCGGAGGTTCGGTACGAGGCACGGCAGGACCACACCGGTGATCACACCAGAATTGGTGGCCAGCCTTGAACACCGAGCAAAATTCCAGACTACTATTACCTTGTTCTTAAGTTAGGAGATGATTTGTACTGTCTGCCACCAACATCGACAAACCCCGAAAGACATGACATGACCTGATGTCCATGTCCGACCATAGATCCCACCATGATCGAACCAATCGGAGCTACGTACGACCCAATTATATAACGGTAATATAGAGTTAACGGTGCGCACAAGCGAAGGCAAACGACAATGATGCCGCACCTTTCTCCATCTCCACTCTTTTATCATGATGATATAACCATCACGATCGCCCGTCACCAGATGATATGATGCGATTCCTCAATTTCTCAATTGAAAATGCTTTCGAAAGAAATGTCATTACATAGCAAAACGATAAAAACACGGATAATTCGATCCACATATATGGGTACAGACATAACACGCTTATATAGGCAAATTCCAATGAAAAGAACAATGAAGAAGAAAGATCTCTCATAATTCTTTCATCAATTCAAAGTAATAAGAAAGATCTTTCATAATTCTTTCATCAATTCAAAGTAATAAGATGTTTTGCAAAAGAATGAAATGTATATATTAATCTACAAAACTCTAAAATCCGGCAAATATTTTTTAGGATTACAATTAAGTTTATTTCCTTATATTTATTGTATTTTAGCAATTTTGTTGGGATTTTATGTGATTCATTTCAACTTTTATAATTATCTAGTTAGATTTTTTTTTTTTGAATGAGAATTGTTGGCAAGATTTTCGTTTGTTGAGGAGGCGTTTCTTTTACGGGAAGTTGATGATTTCAAAAACATGTTTTTCTAAGAGACAATTATTTGTATTGTTTAAAATAATTAGTCAATAAAAAAATATTTTCATTATTAACAAAGCTCTATATATTTTCGTTGATAACGAACATATTTTTCATTGATTCTTAATTTTCTGCAAAACAAGCCCTTAAAATTTTTGTTCGCTAATTTGTCATTCTACCCGCATCAATCACATTCGAGCTATTTTTCTTTTAATGTTATAAACTAAACTCATGTGTAGGAGACAAAGTGGTGCCCACGATAAGAGGTCAATATGGAAGGTAGGCTTATTTTATTTTTTTTATCAAAATTTAATTATTTTTTAAAGTACTGAACGATTTTATCTGTTTTGCTCCGTTTTTTGTTTTTCTTTGGGCAAGAATTCTTTCATCTCAATGATTTCCCTATAGTCTAGCCACAGTAATATAAGTTGGATGAAATCAACAAGTTGCTTTCAGAGAGAGAGAGAGAGAGAGAGAGAGAGAGAGAGAGAGAGATTTTAAGAGGTGAAAAAGCACAAAGCCAATACTCCTCCATCCCACAGTTCAAAAGCAATCATCTTCAAACACTAATCGCTTGTGGCTTATCTTCATCGTCACCTTCTTCACCACTGCCTTCACTCTAACGCTAATCACCACCACCACCATAACAACCTGCACCGCCACAAGCACTGTCGCGGGCTTTGCAGCCTCTTCAGTCCCACTTCTACTTTCCATATCCGCCGCCCTCCTCCACTATGCCGCCACTACTGACTCAATTCACGACGTCCATTGAGCTTGCCACCACACCGCCGCAGTTGCCCGCTGTGCTGCTGCTACCTCCCACTGCAACCTCCTAGATTTCGGCCTCACCCACGAAGTCCTCAACTTCGACGGTCGCACCATCTTCCTTGACGAGAATGAGAACCTCGTCTCGAGGTTTGAACAGCAACACCCAGGAATCGAGGCCTACGATGTGCAGTACGAGACGAGGGTCAGCGAAATGAAGAGGCTGCTCAAGTCAGCTAGAGGCGAGTTCTGCGGTGAGTGCCGGCCAGTGCAGAACCTGCTCTTCTAGGAATGCAAGCTTGCATTGAACAGCTTGCCCAACCACGTGTATGAATTGAGACGCAATACTTATCAACGGACCGAGCGGGTACCACGAGGCAGCGCCGGGGAGGATGTCGGCGATATTCACGACAGCGGTGCTGGCAAGGAGCAAGAAGGGTGGCGCAGTGGAGACGCACGTGTTCGTGCATGACTTCGATAGGGAGGTGGAGAGAGTTTATAGCGACGAGTTCTTATGCAGGGACAACTTGGTGGAGGTTGTTCGTAAGCTTGGGCATTTTGTTGTGGAGAGAGTGAGCGATGAGAGATTAACGACTGAGTTTTGTAGGGTTTCCGCTTCGGCCAATTCATCTTTGTCGTTAACATCAATGGCGTAATTGAGGGATAATTTAGGGATTCGCAAGGGGTTGATAAGGAAGATGATGACTGAGCTGGGGATTGTTACTAATATTTTTCTCCGATCATTTAGATGCCGAGCAATGACGATAAGAATTAATAAACAGACATAACAATCGCTACAAGCATATAAACCTAACTGAGAAAAATGAAAACTTTGTTCTCAACTTCAAGGCAAGCTTGCTTTGAAGATCTACACATACTAGTTTTAATTCTTTTTTCGTCGAGTTGAAAATGGCACTTTGAATTTCTTCCTAAATATTGAAATTAGCAAATAGGCTAATTATTGTTATGAAATACATGAATGAATATTCATTATATTCATCTTATCTAATGTACTTATTATGGTACATTTGTATTATACATTCTAAATATATCTTCCTATACAACGAACGTTCATCTCCCTTTCCAATACATGTATCATTCGATACATTGATATTAATGATAAGTACATTATTGTTTTCCTATAAATAGGAGTTTAATTTTTGTTTTAGACATAACAATCATACACTGGAAATAAAATTCTCTCTTCTGACTTTCTCTATGATCTCTAGTTTCTGATTTTCTTTACTCAATCTCTCTATTCTCTCTATTATATATTTACAACGCAATATTTTACAACAATTATATCAAATTAATCACTTGAAAAAAGCTCTTAACTTTATCAAAGAAAATAATTAAATGCTACTCAAACTATCCAAGAACTGATTACCGTGGAGGCCGAAGCGTTCCTTGGGCCTTCTATTTAACTTTTCATTTACACTTTTCGATTTTAATTAGATTTTGGCCCTATTGTAAATTTTTATTTGGTTTGATATTGGAATGTGGTGCTTTTTCACAATTGGGCTTATGAAACTCAAACAGTTTTTAAGCTGAAACCTCAACTAGGTTCGAATGTGGCTAAATATTTTGGGGTCGTTGTAAATTTTGCTGATGTGGTGTAAACGTTGTTAAAATATTTTTTTATATTTATCTTTTTTCTTTATATTCAAACGTTGACTCTGTCTTTGACATGAAATTCTTCAAAATGTATAAACCCTAACAATGCAATTCCTGAGTACCCACTCTCGACCATTCTTTCGTAGGCCATGGCTGCAGCTGAAATGCTCAAGCAGCCATGGCGATCGCGAGCTTGAGATCTATGACCTTTAGATTTCACACACATGGCCACTCGAGGTCTACCCCAGCCAAGAGCTTTAAACTCGAGAAGCCATGACGGCCATGACTTTCAAGCTCGAGCTCAAGTGATCATGGTAGTTGTGAGCTTTGAAGTAGATCTAGCAATGACAAATCGCAAGCTTCGAGCTCAAATAGCTATGGACCACGAGCTTCAAAGCCAAATTGGTCATAAAGGCTACAAGTTTTGAGCTCAAACGGCCATGGCCGTGATTTTAGAGCTTGAGCAGCCATGGTAGTTGTTACCGAAAGCGAGTAATCAAGCAATAAAACAAAACAAAAAAATAAATTGGACACTAGATTTACGTAGTTCGGTCATAGTGACCTACGCTCATGGGGAGAGCAACAATGGATTCCACTATAGATCAAACGATACACAGAGCTTACATACTTGAGTCACTTAAACACTCTCTCTCGGTGTTTCCCAAACCCCAATTACACCAAAAAATGCACGCAGTGTTTAGTTTTAAAATTCCTCGCGAAATAATCTCTCAATCTTACAAAGAAATTCACAAATCTTGTCACAAGATATTACGGCTACAAAGACTAATCTTTCTTGGTGTAATTGCACGAAGAAAGACCCACGTACAAATAAATGTCCAATATCAAGCGCTTGACGGCACTTCAAGGACTCTTCTTGCAGCCATCGTAAAACCCACGATGAAGTCACCTCTGCATAATAACAGCACTTCCTTTTTGGCGCACTCACGGTGTTACTTGCAACATCAATTCAAGGCAAGACATACTCGAGGATAAATCCCTAATTATGCATATATAGCCATCACCAAAGAAGTCCAACTTCGGTCAACACAATCCAATTTCAGTTGACCAAATATTATCCAATTCAAATCCACTTCGGCCTTTCCAATATTTATCCATAAATTGTAGCAATCCAATATAAGTCTGTCAATATATTTCCTTCTCTATTATGCCAATTCCAATTTGATATCAAGACAAAATAGGAAATACCAATAAAGACTTTAACACTGAACATGAAATATATATTTTCGTGTCACATACTCGAATGTTCACAAATAACGCTTCATCTCTAGTTGGGTTTCGTTTTTAATGGGCTCAAACTCGAAACATATTTCAACAATCTCCACCTTAGCTCGACGTTTGAGCCAAGTCGCAATCGCTTTGCAAAAATTCAAATTCTGCCGCTACTTTCCCATAGCCTTCAATGGGCTCAACTACCATAGATATTTTTCAAGTTCAAGTTGTGCTTGAACTTCGCAACAACCGAGGACCTCATCACCTTTAATCGCTTCACAAGGATTTTCCAACGCAGCCTCCTTAACTGCAGATGATGCAAAACCATTGTTATATCCATATCTATCAAGAGATTGAATACGCACCTTGTCAATTTCAGCAGATACAACAACCATTGGCTCTATAGGTTTCACTTGGCTACAAGCACCATCCATGTCGATTACATCGCTAGTACTCGCTACCTCAGGAGTTTCTGGTTGCAACTCCACCGCAAGCTAAACATCGTTCAAATCCGTTTGAACAATGTTATAAACACTCCTAGCCAGAAGTACTGGACGCTCGTCAAAAGTAACTTGTTTGCCGATATTAGGTAAATTTTATTCTAGGCACCACAACCGATAACCCCTTTCACCTTGTGCATAGCCTAGGAATACGCACTTTCTTACCCTTCTATCGAGCTTACCATCACTAACTCGAATATAACAGGGACAACAAAATCTTTTAAGAACAAAATAATCAACAACGTTACCTGCCCGCATTTTTTCGAGAGTCCAACATCCAATCATAGTGATGGGGATCTATTTATTAGGTAGCTCGTCGTACTAAGTGCATCCACCAAGAATCTCCTAGTCATACCAGAACTAGATATAATTTATGGGCCGTCTCTAGTAACGTTTTGCTCATCAATTCCACAACATGTTAATTCCACAACATTTTGTGGTTCATTGACATTAGTGCAGTGTCTCACTATGCCTTCATTCATGCAGAATTCATTTAACAGCTTTGAGCAAAACTCCATACTACTGTCAGTTCGCACATGTTTAATCGTCTTACTAGTCTCCTTTTCGATAAAACTGTCAATTGTATGATCTTGACAATAACATTAAACTTGTGCCTAAGTGCAAACACTCACGTCTTCATCGAGTAGTTATCAACAATTGTTAGCATATATCTAGCATTCTTCCTCAAAGGAAATCGCAATAATCTGCAAACATTCAAGTGAATTAATTTTGCAATTTCAGTGGTTTCTTTGACAGTCGTACTGAACTGCGCTTTTTGCCATTGATTTAAATCACAACACCTGCGTAGATTCAATTCGTTAGCATTATAACCACATAGCATATTTCTTTTACTTAAAACATTCAGGCTTCTCTCGCCAATGTGCCCCAAACGTATATGCCACAATTTAGACTCTCGAACATATGCAGCCGATGTGTTCACACCGAAATTTGTCATTGTCTCACCTTGAAGTTCATATAGGTCACTATGCTTGATTCCTTTCATTGCATCTTGAACAATTTACAAAATTCCATATTCTGAAATATATCGATACCTAGTTGAATCTAGGGCACTCAAGGAAATTAAATTCTTCTTTAAGTTTGAAACATGCCTCACTCCAATCAATGTCCTCACGATACCATTATGCATTCTGATTTTAACGTCGCCAACACCGATAACATCGCATTCAGTGTTGTTCCCCAATTGCACTTTACCATTATCCACGCATTGATAAGTAGTAAACTAGTTTCTATTTGATGCAACATGAAAAGAACAACCAGAATCCATAATCCATCTATCAATCGATGAATCATTAGTAACAGATAAGACATAATCAGCATTATTCGAATTACCATAAGCTATAATTCCCTTACCCTTCTCGTTCTTCAGCTTAAGGCAATTCCTTTTAAGAGGCCCTCTCTTGCCACAGTTCCAACAGATAGCACCTCTAGTCCTAGACTAACTGTGTCTATTTATGTTTATACTACTCTTGTTAACACGTTTTCTGGATCTTCCTCTATTTTCACTTAAGCAGCAAATACAGGTTTGCCAAATTCTCTTCTACGGATGTCCTTGCTTGAAATCAATTCTCGAACCATCAAATGTCAAACTTGTTGACCGAGAGGAATTACTAATAGCAGTAATAGTAGTATTTTCCAACTATCGGGCAATGGGGATAATAGAATCAAAGCACGGACCTCATCTTCAAAGTCAATCTCAACTGAACTCAATTAACTAACAATCACATTGAATTCATTGATATGATCTACAATTGACACACATTTGCTTAGCTTCAAGTTGAACAGACGTCACATCAAATAGACCTTGTTGATCGTAGAGGGCTTCTCGTACATATCTAATGGGGCTTTCATTGAATCGGCGGTGGTTTTCTCTTTCACGATGTTAAACACGACGTTAGGAGCCAACGTCAACCAAATAACATTCATAGCTTACCTATCTAGCAAATCCCAATCAGCTTGCTCCATAGTCTCTAGCTTCTCCCTAGAGAGGGGTAAGTTCTGTTTTATCTAATAGAGATAATTTTCAATTTGCATCTTTCATAAACTAAAATCCTTCCCATCAAATTTATCGATTTTCACTTTTCCTTCTTCTATTGCCATCAATTCACTTCAACTCAGCTAAGTTTGGCCCTGATACCAATTGTTGCGAAAAGCGAGTGATTGACAATAAAAAAGACTGAACAAAAAAATAAATCAGACACCAAATTTACATGGTTTGGTCGTAGTGACCTACGTTTATAGGAAGACCAGCGATGGATTCCACTATAGATCAAGCAATACACGAAGATTACACACTCGCTCGAGTCACTCAAAAACTCTCTCTTAGTGTTTCTTAAGCCTCAATTACACTAAAAAATGCACACAGTATTTAGCCTCGAAATTCATTGCAAAATAATCTCTCAATCTCACAAAGAAATTCACAAATCTTACCACAAGATTTCACGGCTACAAACACTAATCTTTCTTGGTGTAATTGCACAAAGAAAGACCCACGTATGAAGAAATATTCAATATCAAGCGCTCGACGGCACTTCAAGGACTCTTCTTGCGGCCACTGCAAAACCCATGTTGAAGTCGCCTCTGCACAGTAATAGTGTTTCCTTTTTGGAGCACTCACGGCGTCACTTGCAACATCAATGCAAGGCAAGACACACTAGAGGACAAATCCCCAATTATGCATATATAGCCATCACCAAAGAAGTCCAACTTCGGTCAACACAATCCAATTTCAATTGACCGAATATCATCCAATTCGAATCCACTTTGGCCTTTCCAATATCAATCCATAAACACTAGCAATTCGAATATAAGTCCGTCAATAGATTTCCTTCTCTATTTTGCCGATTCCAACTTGATATCAAGACAAAATAGGAAATATCAATTAAGACTTTAACATCGACTAGGAAATATATAATTTCATGTCACATACTCGGATGTTCACAGATAATGCTTCATCTTGAGTTAGGTTTTGTTTTCGATGGGCTCAAACTCGAGAGATATTTCAACTAGGGGTGTGCAAAAGAACCGAGAACTGCCCAAATAGCCTAAGACCAGACTTGATCACACTGGAATCAGCAGTTCTCATGAGAGTCGCGATTCGGTTCCTGGTTCTAGGCGCGGAACTGCCCACCTACCCATTCAGACCACACCGGTATATAAATATATATTTAAAAAAATAAATCCCATCATAATTACTTAATTATTTTGTAGTATTTCGACCAAATATATATGCATCTATATTTATATTTGTAGTTATTAAACACTATTGAGTAATTTTGTCTCTTGGATGTGTGTAAATAGGACTAATCTCTTACTTTTTTATTTTTTATTTTTTTTCTTTCTAATATTCCATTTACTTGCTTTGTCAACCAAAACAAAATAAATGAATGAAGAGGAAGGAGTTGACCAATTGGAGGTGTCCATAACTAATGATATGAAATTAAGAGCCAAATATAAGAGCGAACAAGTTTTGGTGCTCTAAAATAGAATCTAGGTCAACTTGATATTAATTGATAAATGCAATTTTATAAGGATTGGGAGATTAATTCTATGGACCCACCTAGAAACCAGACCGGATTGACAATCCGGTTCCCGTGTGGATCCATGGAAGTAATGGACGGTTTGCGGTTCCAATTTTTCGGAACCGGTCCTTAGTGGGCGATTCCTGGTTCCAAGGTGGGAATTGCCCATATGAGCCATGCTCACCTCTAATAGTAACAATCTCCACCTTGGCTTGATGTTTGAGCCACGTTGCAATCACTTTGCAAAAATTCGAACTTTGACACTACTTTTCCATAGTCCCAAATAGGCTCAACCGCCACAAATATTTTCTAAGTCGAAGTTGAGGTTGAACTTCGCCATAACCAAGGACCTCATCAAAATACCAACTCCACATGTACCTTTAACCACTCCTCAAGGATTGTCCAACACAACTTCCTTAACCGCAGATGAAGCAAAACCATTGTTGCATCCATTGCATCCATATCTATCGGGAGATCAAATATGCACTTTGTCAATTTTAGTAGTTATAGTAACCGTTGCCTTTATAGGCTTCACCTCCCTACAAGCACCATCTGTGTCAATTACTTCGCTAGTAGTCGCTACCTTAGGAGTTTCTGGTTACAACTCCACGGCAAGCTGAACACTATTTAGATCCGTTTGAACACTGTTATAAACACTCCTAGCTAGAAGTACTGGAAGCTCTTCAAAAGTAACTTGTCTAGCGATAATAGGTGAATTTAATTCTGGGTACCACAACCAATAACCCCACTCACCTTGTGCATAGCCTAGGAATATGCGCTTTCTTACCATTCTATCGAGCTTACGATCATTAACTCGAATATTACATGGACAACCAAATATTTTAAGAACAAAATACTTGACCACACTTCTTCAAGAGTTCAACATCTAGTCGCAGTGGATGAGGATCTATTTATTAGGTAGCTCATCGTACTAAACGCATCCGCTAGGAATCTTCTAGCCATATTAGCACTAGAGAGCATTTTATGGGCCGTCTCTAGTAACGTTTTACTCATCAATTCTGCAACATGTTGTGGTTCGTTGACATTAGTGCGATATCTCACTATGCCTTCATTTATGCAGAATTCATTTTAGAGCTTTGAGCAAAACTCCATGCTATCATTAGTCCGCACATACTTGATCGTCTTACTAGTCTCCCTTTTGATCAAATCTATCAACTGCATGATCCTAATAATAACATTAAAGTTGTGCCGAAGCACAAACACCCATGTCTTCATTGAGTAGTCATCAACAACTGTTAGCATTTATCTAGTACTATTCCTCAAAGGAAATCACGACAACCCGTAAACATTCAAATGAATTAACTTTGCAATTTCAATAGTTTCTTTGACAGTCGTACTTAATTGCACTTTCCGCCATTGATTTAAATCCCAGTACCTATGTACATTCAGTCTATTAGCATTATAACCACATAGCAGATTTATTTCACTTAAAACATTCAGGCTTCTTTTGCCAACGTGCCCCAAACGCAAATACCATAATATAGCCTCTTGAACAGATGCAACCGATGTTTCATAGCGAAATCTATCACTATCTCACCTTGAAGTTCATATAGGCCACTATGCTTGATTCCTTTCATTATCACCAAAGCATCTCGAACAATTTTCAAAATTCCACATTCTAAAACATATTGATACAAGCTGAATTTAGGGCGCTCAAGGAAATTAAGTTCTTCTTCAACTCTATAACATGCATCACTCCAATCAATATCCTTACAATCCCTTCATGCATTCTGATTTTAAGATTGCCAACATCGATAACATCGCATTAAGTGTTGTTATCCCCGACTGCACTTTACCATTATTCATGCATTGATAAGTAGTAAACCTGTTTCTATTTGGTGCAGCATGAAAAGAACAACTAGAATCTATAAAACATCCATCAATCGATGAATCATTAGTAGCAGACAAGACATAATCAGCATTATCCGAATTACCATCAACTATAGCCGCAACATCATCTGCAGAATCAACTATAATTCCCTTATCCTTCCCATTCTTTAGCTTAAGGTAATTCCTTCTAAGATGCCTTCTCTTGCCATAGTTCCAACATATAGCACCACTAGTCCTAGATTGACTGTGTCTATTTATGTTTATACTACTCTCGCTAACACGTGTTCTAGATCTTCCTCTATTTTCACCTACTAAAACAGTAGATACAGGTTCGATAGATTCTCTTCTACAAATGTCCTCACTTAGAATCAAATCTCGAACCCCATCAAATGTCAAACTTGTTGACTGAGAGGAATTTCTAACAGCAGTAATAGTAGTATTCCAACTATCAGACAACAAGGACAAAAGAATCAAAGCATGTACCTCATCTTCAAAGTCAATCTCAATTGAACTCTATTGACTAACAATCACATCGAATTCATTGATATGATCTGCAACTGACACACCTTTGCTCATCTTCAAGTTAAATACATGCCGCATCCAATAGACCTTGTTGATCGTAGAGGGCATCTCGTACATATCTAACAGGGCTTTCATCAAATTAGTAGTGGTTTTTTCATTCACGATGTTAAACGCGACGTTATGAGCCAACATCAGCCGAATAACACCTATAGCTCGTTTATCCAGCAAATCCCAATCAGCTTGCTCCATCATCTCTGGCTTCTCCCTAGAGAGGGGCAAGTGTAGTTTCATCTGATAGATATAGTCTTCAATTTGCATCTTCCAGAAATCTAAATCATTCCCATCAAATCTATCAATTTTCATTTTTCCTTTTTCTATCGCCATCGATTCGCTTCAACTCAGCCAAGTCTTGCTCTGATACCAATTGTTGGGGAAAGCAAAAGTTCAAATGATAAAAAAGACAGAATAAGAAAAAGAAAATCAGACACCAGACTTACATGGTTCGGCCGTATTGACCTACGTTCACGGGGAGAACAGCGACGGATTTTGCTATAGATCAAGCAACACATGAAGATTACACACTAGAGTCACTCAAACATTCTCTTTCGGTGTTTCTCAAGCCCCAATTACACCAAAAAATGCATGTAGTGTTTAGCCCCAAATTTCTTATGAAATAATCTCTCAATCTCACAAAAAAATTCATAAATCTCACCACAAGATTTCATGGCTACAAACACTAATCTTTCTTAGTGTAATTACACGAAGAAAGACCCATGTATAAACAAATGTCCAATATCAAGCACTTGATGGCACTTCAAGGACTCTTCTTGCGGCCACTGCAAAACCCACGATGAGGTCGCTTCTGCACAATAACATGCTTCCTTTTTGGCGCACTCATGGTGTCACTTGCAACATCAATGCAAGGCAAGACACACTCGAGGACAAATCCCTAATTATGCATATATATATCCATTACGAAAGAAGTCCAACTTCAGTCAACACAATCCAATTTCAGTTGACCGAACATTGTCCAATTCAAATCCACTTTGGCTTTCCAATATTAATCCATAAACTGTGGAAATCCGAATATAAGTTGGTCAATATATTTCCTTCTCTATTTTGCCGATTCG
Organism: Eucalyptus pauciflora; assembly: GCA_007663325.1. Taxonomy (NCBI): domain Eukaryota; kingdom Viridiplantae; phylum Streptophyta; class Magnoliopsida; order Myrtales; family Myrtaceae; genus Eucalyptus; species Eucalyptus pauciflora. Next base: position 760,435 of record VMYD01000045.1, on the reverse strand, counting down.
AATTTAATATCAAGACAAAATAGGAAATATCAATTAAGACTTTAACATCGAACATGAAATATATATTTTCATGTCACATTCTCGGATGTTCATAGATAACACTTCATCTCGAGTCAGGTTTTGCGATGGGCTCAAACTCGAGACATATTTCAACAGTAGTCATGAGCTGCGAAGCCAGATTTGGCCATCGTGGCTATTAGCTTCAAGCTCGAATAGCAATGGCGATCACAATCTTTGAAGCCTGAAGTGGCCATGGCTGTCGCAAGCTTTGACATGGCCACAAGCTTTGAAGCCAAATTTGGTCATAGCAGCCGCAATCTTCAAGCTCAAGCAGCCCTAGTGACTGTGAACTTTGAAACCAAATGTAGCAATAATGGTCGTAGTCTTCAAGCTCAAATAACCGTGGCCACGAGCTCGAGCGACCATAACAGTCGCAAACTTCGAGCTCAAATGGCCATGGTTGTGAGCTTCGAGCTTGACCGGCCCTGGCCACCATATGGCTTCCACTCAATGTTTCGATTGTCCATTTCAGCATAAACCGATTAGAAAAAGTAACGAGGTAATAGAGGAATGAGCAATGACCCTTTTTAAAAAGTACAGGGATGATTTTGGACAAAAAAAGGGTACATGGACGATCTTGAAATTGGGTAAGAGTAAACGGACAATTGGTGCCATTTCACCTAATATTTATACAAATAAAATGCTTATGTTTGAAATGGACTTAACTAAACAATCAAAAGGGGAGTGAGTTGGTTGTTTTAGGATCGTTGAAACTTTTTCGTGCAAAACAATGTGTAGAGATGAAACAGTGTTTATAGCCAAAATATGCTAAGTATCCAAAATATCTTCAATCATCTGAAATCTAAAGAGAATAACAGATAAAAAAAATACTAATCAATTTATAGTGGCTTGTGCTAGTAGGCACTTAGCTGCTGGCAAGGAGGGGTGGGGACGAGGGATGCATTTGCGCTTTGCAAAAAGGCAAGGCAAAAGTCAAAGAGAGAGGAGATTGACAAAAAAAATTGATGGATTTTTTCCTTTTGATGGGCCTAAGTTGGCCCGTCTGCCCATGATGGGCCCAAAGGCCCGGCCTGTGAGTTGAGGGCCCATGGAGGAAATTATTAAAGATAAAGGGAAAATCTTGAAGGCGGTTAACTTTCGAGAGGTTATGTATTTTGTAAAAGAGAGATTACGATCTCTATGATCTTACGCTCTCTTCGTTTTCACGTTATACCGTTTTCTCCCGAAGAACATATTATCCTCTGAAGAACAGTGTGGATTCTTCCACGTGTCGCAACACCGGTGTTTAGTCTGTGGAAACAAGGTATGTTCGTCTATGTGATGTGCCTTAGGATCGGTGATTCATGATTTTCCTGGGCTCGCTTCCGCTACGTTGTTTTATTAGGGTTCGATTCTGTGTCGAATCACTGTTTTGGGGATCCTGTTTTCCGAATTTTATCCCTACATTGGTATCAGAGCTCTCAATCATGTTTTCCCGATTACTGTTTACGTTTATAAACAAGTTTTGATTGATTTTTTTTCGTTAATCGTCATTGTTGATCGATTAAGAGACAGAAAAATCCCGACGCCGTACTGTTCCCCCTAGTTTTTTGATTTTCCGTAGATCGAATTGCATTTCTGATTGCTTAGGCTTGAAGTGCTCACCATTACGAGAATTTCGAGTGGTGGCTTGCTGCTGGACGCGCCCCCACGCGCGGCTGAAGAGTTCGGCTTCGTCGGCGCGTGCATTGCACGCGCCGAGGTGGTTCCCAGGCGCGTGCGACGCACGCGCGAGCGGTGGAAACCGCAGGCGCATGCAATGCACGCACGTGGTAACAACATACGCGTGTGGCAACTGCCTGCGCGTGCAAGGCACGCGTCGGCTGACGTCATCGTGACGTCGGCCAGCGGTTGCCCATGCATGCGCAGGGCATGTGCCAGTCGGTTCGTCCGACTGGTTCAACTATCCCGTCCGGCCCGATCGACCTCACCAGTCTGACCGGACCGACCCGACCCGACCCGTTGACTTGACCCGGTCATCCGTTGACCGTCGTTGACCACCGTTGACCGGCGTTGACTGTTTACTTTGACCGTTGACCGTTTACTTAAAAAAAAATGTGTTTCTTTTTCAATTATGTCTATGTGGATTATATGTAATCCATTTTGTTCTGCATTTGTTGCGGGAACAATGCCTCCCCTGAAGTTGCGCACACCTATTCGCGCAATTACCAATAAACAAAAGGAAAGGCTTTCAAGGATGATAGCCGATTTGAATGGTTATCGGTGGGAGAGTGGAGACATAATTGATCATGTTCTTGAAGTCAACGGGAAAATTCAAGAGGTCATATGGAATGGTTGTCTCATGCCACAATCAGAGATGGTGCGATTTTTCATGAACACTCTTCCATTAGAATGGTAAGAAGTGTTGAATCGCTTATGGGAAGTCAACAGAGCTACTTCGTATAGGAGTCTTGTGATGGCTTTTATAGATGATTATTACCGGATTGTTACAAAAGAAAAGATCAAGAAATTGAACAAAAAATGATATTTCCTAGTTCATATATTGACTTGGGTTTAGATGTTTTTGAGTTGTCTTTCTTTTAGTAAGCTCTATGGACATGTTATGCGAATATTTTTCTATCTCGTTGATGTTAGTGTAACATTTGATGTGTTTAGTTGCATAATATCGAGATTTTATTTCTTAAATATCCATTTGCTTCTGTTATTTATTGTTGTAAATTAATATGTTAATTTACAATTCGTTGTGGGAAGTTCAAGAAAGTTTTAGTGACTTTGCTAAACTTATTTTGCATAGAAAATTGTATTAATGATAATTGGAAACTCAGTGACCTCTTGATTCTGAAACCTAATTTGAAATTATTTATTAATATGATGGTTTTATGCAAAATAGATGCATAAATGATAGGCATTAATAAATCGTGCAAATATGTCCGATATGTTCAGATAAATGGCTTCAGCCACAAAGAGCATAGTTGCTGAGCTAAACAAAGGTGATAAGCTCAATGGTGATAACTATGAAATATGGCACATGAAAATCCAATATGTGCTGGAAGAGCAAGAGGCACTAGAAGCTCTTAACCTAACCATGGTAGAACCTGAAGAAGGAAACACTGCGCAGCATAAGAGAGATAAGGATGCATTTGCTGCATGGAAAAGAAAGAACTCCCTAGCTCACATTACGTTGCTGAGTAGCATGGAAAATGACGTCATGCGTTAGTTTAGGCGTTTTGAGAATGCTAAGGAAATGTGGGAAGCGTTGGTAGCAAGATTTGGTCATACTTTGGTGACTAGACTGAGGCAGCTCACTATTAGGTTTGACTCTTACAAGAAGCCGCATGGTCAAACCATGAATCTACACTTAAGAAAGATGTCAAACATAATTAATGAGCTGAAAGATGCTGGCCATGTCCTGACTGACGAGCAGCAAGTGCAAGCAATGATTCGTTCCTTGCCTCAGAGTTGGGAGCATATGAAGGTGCACTTGACCCATAATGAGAATATCAAAACCTTTGAGGATGCAGTGCACCATCTTGAGCTGGAAGAGGACCATCTCTTGGCGGCTAAGCCAGAAGCTAAAATTTATCATGCTGGTTCCAGCTCACATGGAGCTTCAAGCTCCAAGCGCAAACGTCCTAACTGGTTCGGTAATAGGAAAGGCAAGGGAGCAAGCTCTTCAGGGAAGAAACCTAAGCTTGACCAACATGACAGAGGAAAGCGTCCTCGAATGAAGAAACTGTCAAGGGTGATGTGTTTCAATTGTAACCAGAAGGGTCACTATGCCCGCGATTATTGCGAGCCAAAAAAGGTACACACCCCTTGTACTATCGGGAACTTTGCATATGTGTCAAGTTCTGTATTTTTAACTGAATCTAATCCTTTGTGGACTGTAGATTCAGGAGCGACAGATCATGTAGTGAAGGATAGAGAATCCTTCATAGAATTTCGACGAGTTCCGATTGGAACTAAGTGGATTTATGTAGGAAATAACTCCAGAGCTGAAGTTAAAGGGATTGGCACTTGCCAATTGAACATGCGTGGTGGACGCACCTTATTCCTACATGATGTTTTATATGCTCTGGAGATTCGTTGAAATTTAGTGTCTGTTTTGGTGTTGGTTATGTTTGGTTTTAATGTGAACTTTCATAATAGTGGTGTAGATTTGTATTTGGATACAAACTACTATGGTTGTGGTTATTTTCTGGATGGTTTTATTGTACTAAATGTTGACTGTGGTGATGTCAATGTTTGTTATTCCCTTTTCACATTTTCCTTTGCATTTAATCCATTCTGACGTCTGTGGTCCAATGAATGTGAGAGGAAGGCATGAGGTTATTTATTTCATCACATTTATAGATGATTATACTCATTCGGATATGTCTATTTGATTTCTCATAAATTTGAAGCATTGAGTTGTTTCAAAAAGTTTATGAACTTGGTAGGAAATCAATTAGACAAGAAAATAAAAGTATCGAGATCCGATCGAGGTAGTGAATATTTATCTGATGAGTTCAGAAACTTATGTGATGAAAAAGGAATAGAAAGACAGTTATCTATTCCTTATACTCCTCAACAAAATGGTGTTACGGAAAGAAGAAACAGAACCCTTCTGGAAATGGTTAGGTTAATGATGGTGCATGCTAACTTACCTATCACTTTTTGGAGTGATGCGTTGTTAACTGCTACCTATATATTTAATCGAGTGCCTTCCAAATCAGTTACTTCCACTCCATATGAGTTATGGACAGGCAGAAAACCGGACTTAAGTTTTCTTAAGCCATGGGGTTGTGCTGCCTATACTCATGAGCCCTCTCACAAGTTTGGGAAATTGGGTCCCAGAGGAAAGAAGAGTATTTTCATAAGATACTCTGAACACTCGAAAGGGTATGTGTTCATAGGTGAGCAGGAAAGTGGGAGTATAACTGAGTTTGAATCACAGGATGTCACATTCTTAGAGAATGATTTTGCTAAAAAGGGCGAAATAGGTGAGGACTACTCCCTATTTGAAATCTTGGATCTAGATAATGAATTTAGTGGAGTTCGTCCAAGTGGGAGTAACATGAGAAGTGATGAATTTAATTCAACCCACTCTCAATTACAACCACATGATGAGACGATATCATCATTATCTAATCCGAGTGGGAGCATAATGGGGAATGATGTGCAAAGTGTACCATCTCCCGTACGGCGAACAAGTCGCAAAAGTATTCCCCGTCGACGTTTTGACATTGAAGGGGTAACTTTTATGGTTGCTCTGCTAGATGAAGATGAGCCAAGGAATGTAAATGAGGCTCTAAGTTGCCCTAATAAGGAAAAATGGATACATGCAATGGAAGAAGAGATTGAGTCAATGAAGTCAAATTATGTTTGGGAACTGGTTGATCTTCCAAAAGGACGCAAAGCCATTGGGAACAAATGGGTTCTCAAAATTAAGCGTAAAGCTGATGGCTCGATAGAAAGGCATAAAGCTCGCCTTGTGGCGAATGGGTATAATCAACAGGAAGGAATTGATTATGAGGAAACATTTTCTCCTGTCGTGAGATTTACCTCAATTCGCATTATTTTGGCAATAGTGGCAAGTATGGATCTTGAGTTACATTAAATGGATGTAAAGACTGTTTTTCTCAATGGAGAATTAGACGAAGAAATTTATATGGAACAACCTGTTGGTTTCATTATGAAAGGCCAAGAACAAAAGGTATGTCGACTTTTGAGATCGATATATGGCCTTAAGCAATCGTCGAAACAATTGTATATACGTTTTCATAATGCCATAATGGGATATGATTTTACAATAATTGATGAGGATCATTGTGTATATATCAAAAGGTCCAAAGATCAATTTGTGATCATATCATTATATGTTGATGATATACTGATTGCCGAAAGCAATAAGGAGTTTGTTAATATTGTCAAAAGTTGGCTATCTTCCAATTTTGAGATGAAAGACATGGGTGAGGCTGCATACATTTTTGGAGTTAAGATTTCAAGAAATTGTTTGAAGAGATCATTGTCTCTTTTGCAAGAAACATACATAAATAGGGTTCTTGAACGATTTCGTATGCAAGACTGTAAACCCATAGATACTCCTATTGCAAAAGGCGAAGGATTGAGCCACAGATTGTGTCCAAGGACTCCACAAGAGAAGGAACAAATGCAACATGTTCCTTATGCTAGTGCTGTTGGGAGCTTGATGTACGCTATGATGTGTACAAGACCTGACATATGTTTTGCAGTTGGAATGGTAAGTAGATATCAATCCAATCCAGGTCAAGCACATTGGAAAGCCGTTAAGAGAATACTGAGATATCTAAAGGGAATTGCTGATTATACGTTGAGTTATCAAGGAAAGGATCTGCGACTCGAAGGCTATTCTAATGCTGATTGGGGAGGAGATTTAGATGAAAGGAAATCTACCTCTGGGTTTGTTTTGGCGCCATATGTTGGAGCAGTAAGAAACAAACGTGTATAGCCTTGTCCACGATGGAAGCTGAGTTCGTGGCATTATCAGCAGCAATACAAGAAGGTGTTTGGCTTAAGAGATTTTTGGATCATTTAGGTGTTATTGAGAATGCTGCAGACTCATTGTTGGTTAACTGTGATAGCTAAGCAGCAATAGCGTACACCAAAGATCCAAAATATCATGGCAAGACCAAACATATAAATACCAAGTATAATTTTGTCAAAGATATGGTTGCACGAAAAGATGTAAACTTATAGTACATATCTACGCATAGAATGGTCGCAGATCTTATGACGAAGCCAATACCTAGAGATATGTTGTGTGGCCATGTGAAATCTCTAGGATTGCGTAGAGGCTGATGTATTGAATATTGTAATTTCCCCTAAGTGTTCACATTTGATGAATTTGTGTTTTCATCATTAATGCCTATGAATATTTGTTTGACGTTTATGCATCTTAATGCTCAGTGCATTATATTGAGAAAGTATGTCGGATAGATGAAAGATTAGCCCACTCACATAGGTAATCGCCTCTATTTACTATGTGATAAATAGAGATGAGACGGTTTTTAAGCTTATTATCTAAGTGATAATTGAGAGCTCAAGCTTAAAATACATATGTCGCCTTAACTGAGTGTTAAGATGAGGATATAATATTTACTATGTCCGAAAGTAAAATAACCCACATATTTTACTTTATCTGTCTATGATGCCAGATGTGAGTTCTGATGAATTCTGTAAATGAGTAGATACGTGAACTCAAGTTAGACATTAAGTATGTCTGGACTATCATCTGTACGGTATTAAAGGTGTAGACATACGCTCCAAGGGAAAGGAGTTAAATATCGTAATACGTATTTCATACTACGTATGCATGTGATGACCAATAAGAGTGGCAAAAGTTTTGATCTCAACTTTTTTTTGCCGTGTGAGACTCTTGAGGAAAAGAGTTCCTCAATTTAGTGCCCTCATGACTCTTACTTATTCTCAAGATTTCTATTCAATGTTTGCTATCTTAGAATGTTGCCAATGATCATGAATTGATTCGATCTAATGTGACATTTCTAGAAAAGCAAGTTGAACTGAAATTGAGAGTTTTCAAGGAAAGAGGAAGATTGAATTTGGAGAATCACAATGTAGTTTTGTATTCACTGGTCGACCAATTATGATTGTTTTATGGGATAATCATAATTGTGAATACAATATATCATTATTTAAAAAAAGATTAGAAGAGAGATATAAATGTGATCGATCGATCTAGGGTACTGCATACTAAATCTACTCAGGATGTGATGCCCATTATGAGCAGCTATATATTCCTAACAGATGTATGGCAATGAGCTCTCAAAGTTTGCTGGTCGCACTGACTATTCACCAGTATGAATGTTGTAGTGAGGAAAAGAGGATTCTATTCGGCCCACTATGTTGAGTGGGAGAATGATGGATTTTTTCATTGATGGGCCTAAGTAGGGCCCGTCCGCCCATGTTGGTTTTGGCCCACCATGTGTGAGTGGGAGATGATGGATTTTTTCCTTTTGATGGACCTAAGTTGGCCCGCCCACCCATGATGGGCCCAAAGGCCCGGCCCGTGAGTTGAGGGCCCATGGAGGAAATTATTAAAGATAAAGGGAAAATCTTGAAGGCGGTTAATTTTCGAGAGGTTACGTATTTTGTAAAAGAGAGATTACGCTCTCTTTGAGATTACGCTCTCTTCGTTTTCACGTTATACCGCTTTCTCCCGAAGAACAGATTATCCTCTGAAGAACAGTGTGGATTCTTCCTCGTGTCGCAACACTGGTGTTTAGTCTGTGGAAACAAGGTACATTCGTCTATGTGATGTGCCTTAAGATCGGTGATTCATGATTTTCCTGGGCTCGCTTTCGCTACGTTGTTTTATTAGGGTTCGATTTTGTGTCGAATCACTGTTTTGGGGATCTTGTTTCCCGAATTTTATCCCTACAAAAATAAATGATAAACAAGGCAAGGCAAGTCCATTGCGGCCCTCACCTTGATCCAATCAAGGGCTGCGATGCCCTCACGCAAATCCAGGTGAGGGCTGGAGAAGAAGCAAGTAGAGCTTTGTAGTATTTTGCCAGAGTGTTGGGGACGGAGCAAGCACCAACCATGAGAGATCTTCAAAGGTTAGTCAAATGGCCGACACCTCTAGTCCACTCAACGGCTTGGGACTACGTCGTCGTCTGAATGCTCAACGACAACCCCTCCATGTACTTTTCGACCTTGTTTCCATTCTAAACGAATGCTCTTTGTTCTCACTTTTCGTCTCTCATCACTCTTTGCCGATTAATCCAAGACAGTAATGTTTTTCTTTTACTTTTTTGTACATATTTGCATGTTCATTGAATGGGTGGAAGAACGAACTTTGATGGTGTCGTAGAGAAAAAGCAAGAAGTTAAAGGTGCATTTATTTTGTGAAAAAATAAATAATTTTTATTTTTCTCAAAAATGGTCACTTGTATAACTTATAATAATAAATGAATAAAAAATATTGAACTAATTATCTCAAGCAATACAAATAATCATTTTTAGGAAAATATTATTCCAAAATATTTATTTTTTGTAAAACAAATGAAGCCTATGTTTAATCATTCAACTACTACGCTTTGTAGGGACCTTTGTAATCACCATTCGATGAGGATGAGAGCTTACGAAGCCCTTGCTCTTTACCCTTGTACTTTCTGTCTCTTTTCCTAGTAAAAGTCACTTTGCTTTTACAGAAACGAAGAGCAAAAGGAAATAAGTTTGATTGAATTTATTGAGTCAGTGAAAATTAGAAAAATTTTATGGTGTTTTTGGTTAGGATTTATGGTGAGGCGGCAATATTGAAGCAACCTAGGTGGATTCACATTTTATTCACATGAAGGAAAAGAAAAAGAAAAAGAAATTAGAAAATTTTAAAAAATTGCAAAATTGATCCACATCAGCCGTTGACCATGCAGCTACGCTACATAAGACGACCATCATTGATTGGATTGACATTTCTCGATTTTTGACCAAAATTAAAAGGATGAAGTACATTGAAAAATCGTTATAAGGTTGAGGATTAAATTTGCCATATTGAAAGTTTAGGATTAATTCGATTGCCATGCAATAGGTTTATCCCTTTTTGAACAATTTTATTGTCTAACAACAAGATTAAAATCCACTGACGCAATACTTGAAGCATTTAGAAGCATTTACAAATGAGATTGCCTCTCCAAGAGGAATTGTAGCTCACTCTGCAAGCACATTAAGTTCACCTACACTCAAGTACTCTGTAAAATAATTACATCAACACTCTCTTATAGAATTACGAGCAGAATCACAACGTATATTTATTCAAAGAATAAGCAAAGAAGTACAAAAAAGCTTTGAGACAGTTTTGATCAACTCGACCAACCTTCAACAATCACTTTGATGCAATATAAAGCCCTCCAACCTTGATCAACACGTTGAAGTCATTATATAGGTCATGTAGGGCATTGCTGATGCTTTAGGGATCCAAGGTTTTGTTTGGCAGGAGTAGCTGGGGAAAATTCCCTCAACAAAATCTTTCACCGAAGGGACAAAGCTTCAGTTTTATTGTTTGAAATGGGTTCTGTGTCACTCCAAAAAGGAAGCAACTGATTTACATTATAGGTAAAAGTAAAATGCAAGAAAAAAGGAGAAAAGTAAAACTGCGATCGAATGTAAAAGTGCAATAAAAAAAAGATAGCAATTGAAAGCGAATGATCGTTGATTTAGCAAAAGGTCATTTACATTGATACATCTTTGACTATTTATATTGGTAACCCATAGGTAACTGCCTTTTAGCGGTTACCATTACGATATTTAAGATGTTCCGAAAGCTTTCGCTCCTTGTTGATAATTGTTGACACCTATTTTTAAACCCAAAAAAAGAAAACAAAAACAAAAACAAAAACACAAAAACACAAAAACACAAAAACACAAAAAATAAAATCAAAAAAATTAATTTAAAATAAAGTTTAGGGGTCGGGTCGGGCCGGATCCAGCTTTGGCCCAGCCTGCCCCTCTTCCTTTCTTCTTGCCCCTCGTGTGGGCCTAGGCCCAGTCCCATTTTCTTCCCTTCAGCCCGGCCCGCGCCCCAGCTGCTTCCCACCTTTAGCCCAGCCAACGATGAATTGGTCTTCTCCGTCCTTGGCGTGTGCAACTTGCAGCAAAGGGAGAAAAGACAGCACATAGGAGTAGGGGCAGAGGTCAGAGTAGGGAAGAGCAGAAGAAAGGGAGAAGACAGGAGCAGGGAGAGCAGGGGTAGAGGATAAGGGGCGATTGTAGAGAGAGAAGGAGAGGAAGGCATCGCACAGAAGGAAGGGGTGGGAGAAAAACAGAAGGTAGCAGGAGAAACAGAGAGGGGGAGAGACTGAAAGGAGAGAGGAAGAGTAGGAGAATAGGCTGGAGAAGGAAGCCGAGGAGGAGAAGACCCCCCTAAGTTGTCGACCGCCACCGATGAGCCACCGATCGCCACCATTTCCTTCGGAATCCAGGTAGGCATTTTATTGAACACCTTGCGTGCACTCCCGAAACCGAGCCGGTTGGAGCTTACCCCAACCACTTTGAGTGAGCTCCGACCCCCCTACCCCCTACCCATCCCATTGTGTTTCTTATTGCTCTGGTGTGCCTCACCGGCAGTTTGGACTTGCGCTCGGGTCTCGGCTGAGCGTCGAAACCCCTGCTTCTCAAACCGCCTTCCACCTGCTTGCTGAAGTGCTCGAGCGACCTCCGCCTTCCCAACTCCTTCGTTTCAAGCCCCTAGGACTGTTGTTGACCAACGCCGAAGCTCGCTGCCTCGCTTGACCGGGATGGCACCCCATAATCGCCTGAGAAATCGCCCGCCCATCCTCGTGGCGTCCCTGGTCGAGACTGACGGTCGTGACCAGGGGGTCTAAGCCGAGTTGGACAAGATTTGATCTGGCCCACTCGACCTTCCTCACCTGGGCCTGCAGGCAATTTTTAGGGGGGGTTGGGCTCGTCGATTGGGCCTGACCTTGAATCGGGTAAAGGCTTAAGCTTACGGGCAGGCTGACTGGCCCGCCCCCAAGCGGGTCGGACTCAGGCTGGTTTGACCCGACCAGTTCGACCGAACCTAACCCGATCTGCCCCAAAAAAATATTTATTTATTATTTTTTTAAATTAAAAAATTTTTAAATTTTAAAAATTTTCGAAAATCTAAAAAAATGCAGTGTTTGGTTGGAAATTTTCTTGTCGTGCCTTTTTAGTATAATTAGGCCTTTATTTGGTTGCACATTGATTATATTGCCTGTTCAATTTGCATATTTAATTATGTTTGCGAATGATTAATTGCAAGTGCTAAAGTTTACTACAGTTAGGATTTTGGTTGCAAATTATTACTTTAATGATTACGTACCCTCATGATCACCTCACATGTTAGTGGATGGGTATAAAATCAATCCAAACTATCTGACAAAAATATTTTCTTTTAAAATGAACAAGATTAGGTACCGAAAGGGCACTAATTGGTCAATTAGTGTAATTAAGTCCCCGACCCTAGATTCTCTGGTTGCGTAGGAAGCAAGGTATACTCCCATGCCTCGCTTGGTTTCTAACTGACTCGAATAGGCTAGTGGCGACTCCTTTTTGCAAAATTCTTAAAAATACCCCAACATTACGTGAGGTATGGGCTTGGGAGAGCTTGCGCCTAATCATGGGCCTTAGGTCCATCCTTTAGGCAATACCCCTAAACCTATTCCTTCCCCACGAGGGGTAGGTCGCGACAGCTTGGTGACTCCACTAGGGACTTGGTTTAAATCTTAGAGGACTTAGGCCTAAATCTATCTTGTTCAAAAATAATTTTTGTTTGGCAGCGAGGATACTGGGTAGGTCCTTGACGTGAGTGTTAAATGTTTTTGCAGTTGGGAGTTATAAGGGGAGGAGTGATTGTTAATCCCTTGTCTTGTAGGTGTGGAGTTGGGAATAAATGTTAATGTGTTGAACTTTTGAAGTGGTGTTTGTTTATAGACTGTCGTGCATATATTCCCTACATTGCACTACACCATGACACATTACCTGCCGTCGAACTTGGGTCGCATAGAATCACTTAGGATGGTGTTGAGGTAGATACCACTCCGATGGTGCCAGATCTGGCTCGCCGACGGCCGTAGCCCTTCGCCGGTCTGGCGAAGGGTTTAGTCCAATTTAAAAAAATAAAAATAATAAAAATAAATAAAAATAATAAAAATAAAAAAAAAATAAAAAAAAAAAATATATATTATACCCATCAAAGCCCATTGCGAAAGTTTTCTTTACCAAACACATATTCAACTCAAAGCCCATTTGCAAATTTTTTTTACCAAACACAATTGCATTTCCCCAAGTAGCTTTGGACTTTCAGCATTTGCATTGGACTCAAAGCCCATTGCAAATGCTGAACCAAACGCACCTATTACATACGTCTATCACCATCCAATTCTACGCAATCCAAAACAAAAGAGATAATTGGAGTAAAAGATATGCATCAGATCAGAAGATTATCATAATAAAACAGCATATCCAAAATCAATGAGAATTTATAACTCATTTTATCTCAAATCACTACCACCATCTTTCGGAGGACCAGTGTTTGCTTCCCTCCAGGCATATCGTACCCTACCTGGCATCACGAAGGCCTCTGGTTCCATATTTCAGTCACCAGGCATTCGGAGCGTGTTACGTCACACCTCCAAGCATCCCGCACCCCACTTGGCGTCACAGGGAACCTCCGAGGCTCACCATGTCAATGATGTCCTCGGGCATCCGGTACGCGTTACGTCACACTCCTGGGCATCCTGACACTCCTGAGGAACCTTCGAGGCTCACCGGTCCCCAGGCATCCAGAGGCATCGCCATGACGATCCTCTAGGCAGCCCAACTCCCGGGGCATCGTCGTCATCATGAACCGACGGCATCCATAACTCAGGTACCATGGCGCAGTAGTCTCACGATTTAAAGCCAATGTATTTCAATATTGTCAATACCATAAGCTGCTTTAATTTCTCAATCCAAATAATAATTTAACCCAAAATACAGGGAAGTCGCAAAGGTATATCGGACGCATGATAGCAAAATTTTTCATAGAAACCTAAATTTCGAATACTAGGGTGGATCAAGATTTAAACCGTACGATACACCCCCTATCTTTTTCCAAAATTCGCAAGTATAAACTTGAAATATTTTCATGTTCCAAAATTTAAGATATACAAGTGTAAATTTTAAATCAAAACCCCAGGCATTTCTTGAAATATTGTGATCGGCACATCAGCAAACCAGCAATCCCAGTACAAACCTCCGGATTTTAAAATATAGTTTATGAGTAAAACTTTAGGGCTTTGTAACATTAAAATCGACACATACCTAGGTGCCAAAATCACATTTAACTATAAACGATATTTCATCCTCTCAATCACAGAGCCCGAACTCAGTTCCCAATTCCAAATTCACCATTAGACGCAAGAATTCACAATAGCGCTAATTTACGGACGCATTTCATCAGGCAGCGACGGAGTTACTGTAGTTCTTTCAGCTGGTACGTCCATGATGGGGTGCGAACGGAACGCACTGGTTCACCTTGATGCGTTACGATGGAAGGTCACCAATGGAGGGGTACGAAGGGAGACGTATAAAATCTCCCGAACACAACCGTTGGATGGGTTGTCAATTCATTCGCACCAAAATCTCTCTCAAAATTCCATCTTCAAGATAGGCAGGATTCAATCATCAATTTGAAGAACGGTTTGCATTTACGCCGTGGAAATCGAGTGTTTTCCTTGTGATTGCATCCAGACCAACGTGAGGCATTGTTGTTCGTGATTGGTTCGCAATTCAACGTTCGATCCGGGACTATTTGCTGTTTGCGCATTGGAATCAAGTAAGTCGTCTTCCGCCGACTGGAATTCCTTCATTGGTATCAGAGCTAGATCGTGATTTCTGCCTTGTTTTTCATTGAATTTTCCCGTTTACCTTTTGATATTGAGATCAAGAGTATCAATTCTACACTGTTTGGATGTCTAATGGTCGGAATTACCATATGAAAAACTCGAATTTTCAATCGGAGTGAAGAACGGACTCGGCGTCGCGAACACCCGTACGGTTTTGGCCATTTTTCGATATAATTTTTGGCCCAAATTTTTTTTTGAATATACGGGATGAAAGTACTCGTCGAGACGAGTCCAACGGTGGGTCGAACGCCGACAGACGATGCCGGACGCGCCCACACGCGCGGCCAGAAGCCGCGGCGCGTGGGCGCCACGCGCTGCACATGCTGGGCACGCCAGCGAACCGGCGCGTGACGTCACGCGCTGGTGGGCAAACCGGTGCGTGACGTCACGCGCGCGTCGGCGAACCAATGCGAGCTGACGTCACCGATGACGTCACGGATGACGTCATCCAACGGTCATTAACCGTCGGGATGACGTCATCGATGACGTCACCGCCGGCGGTTGTTGGCCGGCAGGCGAACCGACCCGACCCGACCGGCGACCCGAGACCCGACCCGGCCCGTTGACCAAGACCCGTTGACTCGACCCATTGACCGTTGACCGGTCAACGGTCGGACCGGTCAACGGTTGGACCAGCCAGGAGCCTTTTGGCTCGCTGGCACGTGGGCCACACGCGCCGCACACTCAGGCGGCGCGTGGGGGCGCATGCGGGCTCCGATTGGAGCGTGGTTGGTGGCGTTGGGTTCGTATGGATGTCCTCTACACTGTGGAATAATTATTTTTCATTTTTGGATTTTATAAATGTATGAAAATGTGTAGGGAACCCTATGTACGCGTATTTTTTTGAGGTTTAATGCATAGTTTATTCATTTGTAGCTTGTATTTTCTTGTAGTTTAGGAAATACAGTAGCTAGCTTATGTGCAAGTGATGTTACATATGATGTGTAAAGTTTAGTTCAATGATATGAAGTATATAGTTTTAATATACTTGCAATTTTCTAGTTGCTAGAAAATTAGAACAATGGTAGGAAATCCATTACATGTTGAATTGTTTTTTTAATTATAGTTGAAGCATGATTGTTGTTTATACGTTGGTTATTATCATGCTATGGTTTTGTGTTAAGGAAAGATGTAGAAATTACATGAAATCATGTAATTATTTTTCCTAGTGGGAGTTCGTAGGTTGGTAGAATTCGAAGGAATCCTCACCTAGAACTCAAAAAATTGTGCAAATTAAAATAATTAATGATAATTGAACAATCGTACACAGAAATTGATTGGGAACATAGTGAACTTTTGTTTCTATGTCTTTTGTTGAATTATTATTATTTTATTTTGTTTTTGCTGAAAATTAAATATGTGTGTTACTCTGAAAAATGTGCTAGTATTGATTCTGCGTCTATTATGTTAATGTGTTATAGAAATTGATTATGGCATCGGCATCCAAGACCATTGTGGCTGACCTCAATAAGGGTGAGAAGCTGAACGGTGACAATTATGATATTTGGCACCGAAAGGTTCAGTACATCCTTGAGGAACAAGAGGTTTTGGAAACCCTCAACCACACCATGGATGAACCTGAGCATGGAACTTCAGCTCAACACAGGAGAGATCTAGAAGCTTATCAAGCTTGGAAAAAGAAGAATAGCATTGCTCGCATCACGTTGCTGAGCTGTATGCAAGATGATCTCATGTGTGGGTTTGAAAGTTATGATAAAGCTCAAGCTATGTGGGTTGCCTTGAAGGATAAGTTTGGGGGTACATCTGCCACTAAGCTGAGGAGACTCACCATCAAGTTTGACACTTTCCGAAAGCGCCCAAATGTAACAATGAGGCAACATCTTCGGGAGATGTCAAACATGATCCGTGAGCTGAAGTCGGCAGGTCACTCCCTTACTGATGAACAGCAAGTTCAGGCTGTTATTAGGTCTCTTCCTGATAATTGGGAACATATGAAGATCAATATGATGCATAGTGAGAACATCGTCACTTTTGATGATATTGCGCGTCATTTGGAATTAGAGGATGAGCGCCTAGAGGCTGCAAGATCCTCTACCCATGCTTATGTTGCTGAAATGAGTTCCCGCAAAGCTTCGGGCTTCAAGCGCAAGAGGAACCTTTAGTTCAACAACAAAGGGAAGATGACTGATCAGGGACCCAAGAGGGCTAAGACCTTCCGACGCAAGAAGCGTGGTGGGAAGAAGGACAAGGCCAAGATGGAGTGCCACAATTGTGGCAAGCTGGGTCATTTTGCTCGTGAATGCACTAAGCCGAAAAAGGTAACCTATTACTCCATTACTATGAGTAATGCTTTTGTTTCTAGTACTGTAATGCTTGCTGAATCTCATCCAATGTGGACTGTAGACTCAGGAGCAACGGACCATGTAGCTAGAGACCGAGAAGCATTTGTGGAGTATCGTCGGACACCGCTTGGAAGAAGATGGATATATGTTGGGAATAACTCAAGAGTTGAAGTGAAGGGTATCGGCACATGCAAATTAATATTGCGTGGTGGTCGAAACCTATTCCTGCATGATGTCCTTTATGCTCCAGATATTCGACGAAACTTGGTCTCTGTAGTTGTTCTTCTTAGCTTAGGTTATGTATTGAATTTCCATGGTGATTGTGTTGATATTTTGTATGGAATAGTTTATTATGGTTCAGGTCATGTATTGAATGGTTTTATGGTGTTAAACATTGACTATGATCAGTACAATGTTAATGTTGATGGTTGTTTTTTATTTAATTGCGTCTTCTGATAACATTGGGACTGATGCAAATACTTGGCATGCTAAATTAGGTCACATTGGGTTGCAAAGAATGCAAAGATTAGCTAGAGAAGGCCTTTTAGGGTCACTCACTAATGTTGATCTACCCGTATGTGAACATTGTCTAGCGGGAAAAGCAACTAGAAAACCATTCGGTAAAGGGACTAGAGCTGAATTTCCATTGCAACTCATACATTATGACATTTGTGGTCCTTTGAATGTAGGGCGAGGCATGGAGCCTCATATTTCATTACTTTCATAGATGACTTCACGCGTTTCGGTTATGTCTTTCTGATCTCCCATAAGTCCGAAGCATTAGAATGCTTTAGACGATATATAACGATGGTAGAGAATCAGTTGAACAAAACAATAAAGGCATTGAGAACCGATCGCGGACGTGAGTATCTATCGGAGCAATTCAAGGCTCTTTGTGATGAAAAGGGAATTGTAAGACAATTGACTATTCCTTATACTCCACAACAAAATGGGGTAGCTGAGAGAAGGAATAGAACCCTATTGGAAATGGTTAGGTCTATGATGGCGCAAGCAAATTTACCTATCTCCTTTTGGGGAGATGCATTATTGACTGCTGCCTATGTACTTAACCGAGTGCCCTCAAAATCGGTCACTTCCACCCCTTATGAATTATGGACTGGAAGAAAACCAAACTTAAGTAGTCTACGTCCATGGGGATGTGCAGCTTATGTTCATGAATCTTCCCATAAATATGGCAAATTAGGCCATAGAGGGAAGAAATGTATCTTTATAAGATATTCTGAACACTCCAAAGGGTATGTGTTCATAGGTGAACAAGCTGATGGAAGTGTGACCGAAAAGGAGTCACGAGATGTCACGTTCTTGGAGAACAATTTTCCTAGTAGAGGTGAGATTGATAAGGATTTCCAATTATATGAGATGGAAGATCCTAATAATACACCCACTAATGTTATGGAGGGGAATGAAGATTTACCTCAACATGAAAGACCTAGTGGGAGTGTAGCATCGTCTGGCGAATTGAATTCAAGAGAAATTCAGTTGCGTAAAAGTAATCGTAAAAGTATTCCTTGTCGTCGTTTTGAGATTGAAGGGGAAGCATTTATGATTGCTCATAAAGATGATGCCGAGCCTAAGACTGTTCAAGAGGCTCTCTCATCCTCTGATAAGGAAGAATGGAGAAAAGCTTTGGAAGACGAGATGGAGTCAATGAGGACAAATCATGTCTGGGACTTGGTTGATCTACCACCCAATCGTAAGGCCATTGGAAACAAATGAGTCTTTAAGATTAAGCAAAGGGCGGATGGATCCATTGAAAAGTATAAGGCTCGTCTTGTGGCGAAAGGTTATACTCAACAAGAGGGTATAGACTACGAGGAAACTTTTTCACCAGTTGTAAGGTTTGCCTCAATACGTCTTATTCTAGCCATCGTTGCACATTTGGACCTTGAATTACATCAAATGGATGTAAAGACGGCATTTCTCAATGGAGAACTAGATGAGGAAATTTATATGAAACAACCATTAGGTTTCATAGCTAAAGGTCAAGAGCATAAAGTTTGCAAACTTCATCGCTCAATATATGGCCTTAAGCAATCATCTAGACAGTGGTATCTTCGTTTTCATCGAGCCATAACAACTTATGGTTTTACGATGATCGAAGAGGATCACTGTGTATATGTCAAGCGGTCTGAAGATAAATTTGTGATTTTATCACTTTATGTGGACGATATTCTGTTGGCTGGAAATGACAAGGTTATGGTAATCACCATAAAAGAATGGTTGTCCTCCAATTTTGAAATGAAGGACATGGGAGAAGCTGCTTATATATTAGGAGTTAAGATCGAAAGAGATCGATCAAGGAAACTCCTTACTTTATCACAAGAATCTTATATTATGAAGATTCTTGAACGTTTCAATATGCAGCATTGTAATCCCATTGATACCCCTGTCATGCAAGGCGAAGGCCTAAGTACTGAGATGTGTCCTAAGACTCCAGAAGAAATTAAAATAATGGAAACTGTTCCTTACGCTAGTGCGATCGGAAGTTTGATGTATGCTATGATGTGTACTCGACCCGACATATGTTATGCCGTGGGATTGGTGAGCCGATTTCAATCAAGTCCCGGTCCAGCACACTGGAAAGCAGTAAAGAGGATCCTGAGATACTTGAAGGGCACTATGGACTATCGACTTTGTTACCAAGGGAATGATTTACGCCTATTAGGTTATTCAGATGCTGATTGGGGTGGAGACCTGGATGAGCGTAAATCGACTTCTGGATATGCGTTCTTGCTCAATGGATGTGCAATTTCTTGGAATAGCAAGAAACAAACATGCACAGCCTTGTCAACTATGGAGGCTGAATTTATTGCGTGTTTTGCCGCAGTGCAAGAAGCAGTATGGCTAAAACGTTTCTTTGAAAATTTAGCCACTGTCACTGAGATTCCAAGACCGGTGACAGTTTATTGCGATAGTCAAGCAGCCATTGCCTATGTGAAAGATCCCAAGTATCATGGAAGGACGAAGCACATTGACATAAAGAATAACTTCATCAAAGATATTATAGCGTAGAAAGAAGTGATTCTACAATACATTTCAACCAATAGAATGGTTGCTGATCCATTTACGAAGGCTATTCCTAGAGACATATTTTTGACCCACAGGATGTCACTAGGTTTGCGTAGGATGTGATATGTGTTATTGTAGAGGATCATTGTTTTATGTATTTATGGACATATGTATTGTACTTGTTTGTTTATTAATGACTTGATGTTTTATCAAAAAGTACAAATCCATTATGAGACTAGCACAAGCACACATATATTATTGGAAAGTATGTCAGCAGGTAATGATTGGCTTACTCACACGA
Organism: Eucalyptus pauciflora; assembly: GCA_007663325.1. Lineage (NCBI taxonomy): Eukaryota > Viridiplantae > Streptophyta > Magnoliopsida > Myrtales > Myrtaceae > Eucalyptus > Eucalyptus pauciflora. Next base: position 740,372 of record VMYD01000045.1, on the reverse strand, counting down.
GCAATCGCCTCAAGTGCTATAGTTAGCACGTTGAGATGAGACGTTATGTACAAATAAATGTTGAAGAGCAAGTCTAGTACATAAAATATGTCGCCTTGATTGGAGTCAAGATGAGGTCTGTGATTTATTTAAGACCGAACATGATAGTCCCACAATCATGTATACCTGTAAGATGCCGGATGCGAGTACTTAATTTGGCGCTATAGAGAGCGAGCTAATATAGCACTCGAGTTAAACATGAGTACGTGAGAAGCACGTGACTATGTTTAGGCTAAGATCCGTATAGTGGATATATTTAAGAAATGACATACGCTCTTATAGAAAGAGAAATCCACTATAGCATGTAATTCATACTACATGTGCATTGTTCGACTGAAAATGGAAGGTGAGTAAAATTATCCCTATTTACTCATTGCGTGAGCCCTTGAGGTAATTTATAATTTACCTCAACTCGTGCCCTATGTTACTTCTGACTATGTTCTCGAAATGAAAGATCAGTGTTGCTACTTTAGCATGTTACGGGCGGTCATGAATAGATATGGCCTATGGGACGTGTCTAGGAAAGCAGTTGTTCTAAAATTAAGAGAGACATGAGTGCGAAGGAAGACTATTGTTGTTTTACATCTGTCACATGTATTTACTGGTCGACCAATTATATCCCCTTATGTGGTTGCGGATATAATTGTAAATACATGATGTTTTGAGGATAATCAAGTATAGCCTTTAAGGGATAGGTATACTTGAATTGATGTAACAAGATATGTCTGGGGCACTGTGAGACATCGATTGTTTATTTTTCTTTTCGGGTTGTAGCCATTATGTCATCCCTAACAGGTGCATAATTTGAGCTCCCAAGTGCAGGTGTACTCACTGGTCGCACGGCTTACTTGCCAGTATGAATTGTTCTGTAAAGTTGATGAATGATTGAATGCCTTGCCTTATATTCTTGATAGAGCGCTATCAGGTCCATCATGTCCGAGTGGGAGATGTAGTTCTTTCAGCTGGTACGTCCATGATGGGGTGCGAACGGAACGCACTGGTTCACCTTGATGCGTTACGATGGAAGGTCACCAATGGAGGGGTACGAAGGGAGACGTATAAAATCTCCCGAACACAACCGTTGGACGGGTTGTCAATTCATTCGCACCAAAATCTCTCTCAAAATTCCATCTTCAAGATAGGCAGGATTCAATCATCAATTTGAAGAACGGTTTGCATTTATGCCGTGGAAATCGAGTGTTTTCCTTGTGATTGCATCCAGACCAACGTGAGGCATTGTTGTTCGTGATTGGTTCGCAATTCAACGTTCGATCCGGGACTATTTGCTGTTTGCGCATTGGAATCAAGTAAGTCGTCTTCCGCCGACTGGAATTCCTTCAGTTACACAATATATGTTCGTAGATATCGACTTGCCTTCGATTTGGTGGCGTCAGCGGCGGGTGAACAGTGAGCTGCGGCTACGAGCACAGCTGACGACTGGACAACGCAACAGCGAACAGAGACAGGGCTGGTGGCGAGCTACGGGACGGTGTGGAGGCCGGTGACGCGGTGGTGTGGGTGTTGTGGTGCGGATGAGTGCCGGTGAATAACGGGGAGAGAAAACGGTGAGGAACTCTCTCTGTCCAAGCTTACGGAAGAGAGAAGCAGAAGAAGATGAATTCCTGCTTATGCTTTGCGAGTTCCGCCCGGTTCCTTCCTTAATTGACTTTATTAGTCAACATTTGCAAGTGTCTCGAAGTCCGTTGGTCGCTGGCAGCAGGAGGAAGACACGGCTGGTGTGCGTGTCACGCCCGAAGCAAGCGGACGGCCACCTCTCCACATGGCCAGCAGGGTTCTTTCCTTGAAGGTGACACGTCTCGATCGACGCGGCAGCAGGTGGGAGCTCGACGGGCTGAGGGAGGGGAAGAAATCGAGGACGCATTCCTAGTTGGACGTTCCCTTGGTCGACTCTCAAAGAGGAACGTGCACACGGCTGAAGACGTAATCGCTTGCATGGCTGTGCATGGGCAAACCTTCGGTCGCACGGAGAAGGAACAACTTGATGTGGTCGAAATTTCAGAAATCGAGTCTCCATATGCATGAAAGCTCGCTTGATAGGGTACACATGCGACGGATGTTGGTCTCACGAGTGACGTTACATGCGAAATCTCTAGATGAGATGCTAACGTGAGAACGTAACAATATGTGACGCCTTGGTACGGTGAGTACGGTGATGGTAATGACGAAACGGCAGCCGAAAGTGGCGCCAACGACGCAGTTCGATGACAAATTTGTCAACTCGTCACGGACCGTTATGTATTCGAGGTCCGGCGAAATCCGGATATCACAAATTATGTCGATTCCAATTGCTCATTTTGATAACGTCTCTAACATGATTCATTCTTCCTTTGATAAGAAAACATCAAACACTTAAAGGCAAATGCAAGTGAAGGATAATGTCGAGTTACCAAATATTTACGAGGGTGAATCAAAGAAATGTTAGCAGTCAAAGGATGAAAGCGAGTGAAGGGTGATAATGTATTGTTTCTAACATTTCAATCCCTGAAGATTTTTGCACTAACATATTCTTTCACATTCTTTATAGGGTTATCGAGTCACCATGCCATAGGTAAGTACTATTCTTCTCAAAATTAAATGAAAAAAAATGGAGAATTTCCATTACAAAAAAAGAAGGAGAAAAAAAACCTTTGGCGCTTTCCTAGAGACAAGCACAAAAATGAATAATTGAGAAAAGAAAAAAACTTTCTACAAACTTTTTGAACATCCTTTGTATCTCAAAATTGTTTTCTCGTTTTGTGGGTTATTCATTTTGAATCAAATTTCCCTATAAAGATTGATCTACTCAGATGATCTAGCAGAGTGAAAGGTGAAACGTTAACCATGCCAAACAAGAAGTGCTTAGGATGAAGAAATGTAGGCCATTTCCAAACACATCCTTCAAACACTTTTGAGAGTTGAGTGAAAAATGACATTCTCTTAGGATAATGATTCATTCGCATTGAGCGCAAATATCGAAATGATAAAGGCGTTTTCTTCATCAATCCCAAGCATTGCACTAATCTTTTGCTACTCCTTTGGGCCGAATAAAGATTATCCTTCAAAGTACCCCTGTCGAGGACGACCCTACATTGGGGCAGCATAGGTAGTTACGGTCATGTTGTAGAGCGAAAGATTGAGAAAGATTATATTGCTTTCACTTGCATCGATCTTCTGGTGATAGCTTCAGAGGAATTCTCATTAGAGCTTGACTCATCTCGATGTGAAGAAGAGCATTTCATTATCTACCCAAACACTGATACCCATTGCTTTAACCAATTTGGGCTTGATTGTTCATTTCTGAATTCCGAGCGGTGATCATCTCCCTTCACTAGGGCAAGGTATAAGGTTTGACCACATACAATTGACATTTATGAGAAAACGTGAAAAGCATCTCGAAAGTCATAAGAGCTCCAAAATTCAAAGAGCAAAAAGTTCGACAAAATTAGGGGGCATGAAAAAACAGTGTGCTTGGTAAAAGCAAGGCCAATGCCCGTCAAGAAAAAGAGCCGAGAGGCTGCATCTTATGTGAAAGAAAAATGATCAAAATCCAAGTGTTTACATAAAAAAAAAAAATTATCGCAAGTGCAAAGGAAATTAGAAAAATGAGCAAAGCTCGCATGCAGAAATGATTAGCCAATGGACTTTCGAGATGTGCCGTGTTTCAAAAGCCTAATGATTTCGAAAGATCGAGTGACTTAATCACGATGCCATGATGATCACCGACTCTTAAAAACCCTCGTAAAAATTTTAAGCCTTTCGAGCCTTTCCCGAGCCAACATTACAACCCTCTTCCGAAATCTTTTCTGATTGGGATGGTCAGAGTGAAAATAAGAATACTACAAAGAAGCTACTGTTTGAAGGAGTGGAAGTAATTCTATCTTGTTTTATTTTCCAAGTTCTCGACTTGTAAACTCGATGAAGATAGCGACAAATGTTACACCATGGCCTCAAAGCAATAATTCCTTTGTGTAAGCCCTAACCGAGCCTATATTGCGGTCTTTTCAAAAGACATTTTTGATTGATCAGATTGCGCTCATCGCGAATGTTTCTGGAAGCTTTCGACATAGGTTATGTGAGATACTCTCAGCAACCAGTTATCTCTCACATGAATGGATGGGATCAAGCATCCATTTTATTGAGAGTATGCGAGAAACCCTTTCTGACTAAAAAGCTATAGTTTGGCATGCTTAATGAGCCTTTTTCACGAATAGAAATCGTTTTGATAAGAACTTGTCTCCTAGAGAATTTGATGATTACATCCCCGAGCAAGATGATAGTTTTGCACCACATGATGCTAATTAACATCGATTTTTTTTTTAAGGCAATTGGACTTAGCTTGATTAGCTTGTTCAATTAATGCTGCAATATTGCCAATACGTCTCTTGATGACGTCCCTAATGACATTTGATCAAGTTGAGTTTGATAGGACTCCTCAGTGAAGCCATATAGTTTTCAAGGCGTTGGCGGGTGCTTCCTTAAAAACCAAAGGATCATGGTCTGTCTTAAACCATGTCATCTACAAGATTCATGGTCAGCCTTAAACCATGCCGTCTCACAAGGTTGGTGGGTCTATTCTTAAACCACAAGGTTCCTTGAACCATAAGGTTGGTGGGTCTATCCTTAAACCATGCTTTTAAAATGTTCATGGTCAACCTTAAACCATGTAATCTCCAAAGGTTCATGGTCAATCTTAAACTATGCATTTTCAACCTGGTTGAAACCCGTTGTTACACGATGAGACCTCATTTCTTTCATTTTTTCTTTGACACAGTGTGCTTCTATAGCCAGGGATCTTTCCTTTTTCTTATGACACGGTGTGCTTACACAGCCTGGGGTCTTTCCTTTTTCCTTCAACATGGCGTGCTTTTATAGCCTAGGGTCTTTCCTTTTTCCTTTGACACAGTGTGCTTCTGTAGCTCGAGTCTTTCCTTTTTTCTTATGACACGGCGTGCTTCTGTAGCCCAGATTCTTTCCTTTCCCTTTGACACAGTGTGCTTCTATAGCCCGGGGTCTTTTCTTTTTTTCTTATGACATGGCGTGCTTCTGCAGCCCAGGTCTTTCCTTTTTCCTTTGACACGGCATGCTTCTGTAGCCCGAGGTCTTTCCTTTTCCTTTGACATGGCGTGCTTCTGTTGCCCGGGGTCTTTCCTTTTGCTTTATGACACGACGTGCTTCTGTAGTATGGGGTCTTTCCTTTTTCCTTATGACATAGTGTGCTTCTGCAGTCCTGGGTCTTTCCTTTTTCCTTTGACATGGTGTGCTTCTGTAGCCCAGAGTCTTTCCTTTTTCTTTGACACGGCGTCCTTCTATAGCCCGGGATCTTTCCCTTTTCTTTATGACACGGCGTGCTTCTATAGGCCGGGGTATTTCCTTTTTTCTTGTGACACGGCATGCTTCTGTAGCCCAGGGTCTTTCCTTTTTCCTTTGACACCGCGTGCTTCTATAACCCGGGGTCTTTCCTTTTTTCTTGTGACACAGTGTGCTTCTGTAGCCCGGGGTCTTTCCTTTTTCCTTTGACACCGCGTGCTTCTATAACCCGAGGTCTTTCCTTTTTCTTATGACACGGCGTGCTTTTGTAGCCCAGGGTCTCTCTTTCTTCCTATGACACGGTGTGCTTCTATAGCCTGGGGTCTCTCTTTCTTCTTATGACACGGCGTGCTTCTGTAGCCCGGGGTCTCTTCTCTCTTTCTTTTTATGACACAATGTGCTTCTGTAGCCCAGAGTCTCTCTTTCTAATGAGACGGCGTGCTTCTGTAACCCGGGGTCTTACTTCCTCGTATTGACAAGACACGCTTCAATAACTTTGAGTCATTTCCGTCGACTTGGCATGTGCCTATGTATCCGAGATCTCTCTCCTATCGAAATAATTTAGGTGTCTTTTGTCTTTGAATGCAACCTCTTCGAGGCTACATTCAAAGAGGGGCAGCTGTTGACACCTATTTAAAAAAAAACACACACACAAAAAACAAAAACAAAATAAAAATTAATTGAAAAAATTTAATTAATTAAAAAAAAGTTTAAGGGTTGGGTTGGGTCGGATCCGGCTTTGGCCCGGCTCGCTCCTCTTCCTTTCTTCTTCCCTCCCCCCCCCCCATGGGCTTGGGCTTGGCCCCATTTTCTTCCCTTCAGCTCGACCCATGCCCTAGCTGCTTCCCACCTTCAGCCTAGCCAACGATGAACTGGTTTTCTTCGTCCCTGGCACGCGCAACCTGCAGCAAAGGGAGAAAAGACAACACATAAGAGTAGGGGCAAAGGTCAGAGCAGGGAAGAGCAGAAGAAATGGAGAAGACAAAAGCAATGAGAGCAGGGGCAGAGGATAAAGGGCTATCGCAGAGAGAGAAGGAGAGGAAGGCACCGCACAGAAGGAAGGAGTGGGAGAAAAATGGAAGGCAGCAGGAGAAATGGAGAGGGGGAGAGACTGAAAGAAGAGAGGAAGAGAAGGAGAACAGGCCGAAGAAGGAAGTTGAGGAGGAGGAGACTCACCTGAGCCGGCGGTCGACGGCTCACCGATGAGCTGCCGACTGCCGCCATTTTCTTCGGAATCCAGATAGGAGTTTTATCGAACACCTTGTATGCACTCCTAAAATCGAGCCGAGCAAAGCTCACCTTGACCACTTCGAGCGAGCTCCGACCCCCCTACCCATCCCATTGTGTTTCCTGTTGCTCTGGTGTGCCTCACCAGCAGTCCGGACTCGTGCTCGGGCCTCGGTTGAGTGCTGAAACCCTTACTTCGCAGACTGCCTTCCACCTGCTTGTTGAAGTGCTCGAGCGACCTCTGCCTTCCCAACTCCTCCGTTTCGAGCCCTTAGGACTGCTGTTGACCGACGTCGAAGCTTGCCGCCACGCCTAACTGGGATAGCACCCCACAGCCGTTGGAGAAATCACCCGCTCATCGTCACGACATCCTTGGTCGAGATTGAGCGGTCGCGACCAGGGGGTCTAGGCCAAGTTGGGCCAGATTTGATCTAGCTCACTGGGCCTGCCTCGCCTAGGCCTGCGGGCAATTTTTAGGGGGGGTTGGGCTCGTTGGTCGAGCCCGACCCTAAACCAGGTAAAGGCCCGACCATCGACCATCTCTGGTCGGGCTTGGCGCTTATGGGTGGGTCGACTGGCTCGCCCCCAAGTGGGTCGGACCCGAGCGAGTTTGACCTGACTCACCCAACTGGGTCAGACCCGAGTCGGGTCAGACTAGACCCGACTCGGTTCGCCCCAAAAAATTATTTATTTTTTAAATTTTTTAAAATTTTTTTAAAAAATTAAAATTTTAAAATTTTTTGAAAATATAAAAAAATGTAGGTTTGGTTGGAATATGTCTTGTCTTGCCTTTTTAGTGTAATTAGGCCTTTATTTGCTTCCACATTGATTATATCGCCTGTTCAATTTGTATATTTAATTACGTTTGCGAATGTTTAATTGCACGTGCTAAAGTTTGCAGTTAGGATTTTGATTGCAAATTGTTACTTTAATGATTGCGTACCCACATAATCACCTCACATGTTAGTGGATGAGTATAAAATTAATCTAAACTGTTTGGCAAAAATCTTTTCTTTTAAAATGAACAAGATTTGGTACCGAAAGAACACTAATTGGTTAATTAGTGTAATCAAGTTCTCGATCCTAGATTCTCTGGTTGCGTAGGAAGTGAGGTATAATCCCATGCCTTGCTTGGTTTTTAGCTGACCCCAATAGGCTAGTGGCAACTCATTTTTGCAAAATTCTTAAAAATATCCTAACGCCACACGAGGTATGGGCTTGGAAGGGCCCACGACTAATCATGGGCCTTAGGTCCCCTAAACCTATTCCTTCCCCACGAGGGGGAGGTCGTGACAATAATCATTTTGCCTTGCTAATATTTTCGCTAGTGCCGACTCCCGTAACTATCTTGATTCTTATCTCACTCGTTTCTGCAAGTTCTCGTTGTGCGTTGTTTAAGATCCCTATTGTCGACTATTGGCATTCTGGCCCACTATCCGTGAATTCCCCTGTACCGGGCTTGCTCTACTCTTTTCGACTTCCGAAGCCCAACAAGCTAATTTGGGCACCAACAAATGTCCCTTTTAAAAGAATTAAAATATATTTTAATTCTTTGAACTAGTTTAATGATTGTACTAATCGGTGTTATCACCTTGTTTCTCGCGTAATGTCACTTCAGCTTCCTTCCTCTGTACGTAGACTAGTTTCTTTTAGGGTTCCAATCCCACACCCTTTTTGAATCGCTCCCTTCCTTTTCTCCTCTGTAGCCGTGCGGCTCTTGACTTTTTCTTGTCGCTTTCGACGCCATTGAAGCCCACTTTAAAGATCGAATTTTTATCCATTTTCTTTGTCATCTTCAATCTTTCCTGGTCCCCTTCTAGTCTTACCATGTCTCAATCATATGATCCCGACACTTTTCTCACTTGTTTTAAACAAATCAAGTCGCCGGAGTATGCAAACAATGTCCTCTTGTCGCCTTAAAGCTCTATAGAAGAGGCAACCGATGAGATCATCCTTGGTCCCTATCTTCAAACACCGATTCCTCCTCCCTTCCTTGCTGAATGTTTCCCTCGACATGTGGAAGAGCCACTCCCATTTCAAAGGGACCACCTTTTAGGGTGTGTCTTGATACTCGCTTCCCAAAAGCTCAGGGCTTTTCACCATTTCAACCACACTTTCTTCGATTGGTACTTTAGGCTAAAGGTCGTCAAGCATGAGATATGCACAAGGCTTGAATCAACAAGGCTTTGGAGTTTTGCACCTTTGATTAGAAGCTTAATCACAAGCTTTTGGGTAACCTTGCTAGCTTCTAGTCGCCATCTGTTAATTGTTTCTTCTTCAAGTTAGGCCCTATGTCAATAACCCTTCTGGATGTGTATGGCATCATAGGTTTGAGTCTAGATGGCGATGGTGCTAGTGTTGTTGATCCTTTAGCTTGTGATTTCTTCAAAAAAGGTATCGACCTTTCTTACGCCGATTTTCCAAAATGCTTATGCTCGCCGGACAGGAGATGTTGAGGATGAAGAGCATGTTGCCTTTTTGCTTTATTGGCTGTCCAAGTTCATTTTTTGTCATCCCTCTCTTCAAATAGCTCGAAGCTCAAGGGTTTGACTTTTTATCTTTCCCGAGGTAAGCATGTAGCTATGGACCGCCTTGCTCTTGCTACCTTCTACTGTGGCCTAGGTTTCTCATTTGTTGCTATGTGTGTTCCTACTTATGGGGTCTTCCACGGTCCTTTCTAGATCCTTCAAGCGTGGGTCAGGTTGTATTTTCCATCCCTATTCTCAGATGCGAAAGTCTTGCTTCCGCAAGGGTCCAAATCCGAACAGTTCTATCTCGAGAGTAAAGGAGTGCAGCTACTGAGCTCCCACCTTCGTCCTTCTCACAAGGGGTCGTCGTCTTTCTAGCATTTTCTTTACTGGTTCTACCATCACTCCTTGAATAGCGATGATCTATGTCCACTCTTAAGCCCAGATTTTGCCTCTATCTTTGATTTTGGTCGGGCTAAGGATAACCAAAATTTTTGGCGTTTTGTCTTGGTTGCGTCTGACCTGACATTAAGGCTAACGCTTCAAGGGATGCTGAAATCTGGCATAGAGATTTACTCTCCTCAATACTATGCTCGGCAGCTCGGCAGCTCGGCTTGACTCAAGGCATCCCGATACTGGCTCCTTACTCCATGAATTTTCCTTTTGATGAGAAGCTCCTTTTTAGGGTAACCAAGTTATCTGATCCTTTCGTTTGTAACTACACAGTTACTAGCAAGATACTCCGCCATTTCACAATCAAGCAGTTTGCCCTTGCCCTTAGTGTTCTCAAGAGTTTCACCACTTGGTGAAGGACCTATCGAGACTCCTCTTTGCTAAATACTTCGACACTATCCTCAGCAAGGTTGTCTCCAAGAATCGCCCTACCGATGCCACTGAACCTTCGTCTAGTCTACCTTCCTCTCCAACTCACCGAGCGCCGAAAAGAATGCGAAACTCAGTTATTCCCTTTTCTCTATTTTGTGATTTTCTTTAGTCCAACCTTAGTCTGATTTTTTCAATACTTCATGTATACCAGCTTCCACGCGGGTATCTACTCCTTGGAGTAGAAGGCGTTTATCTAGATCTATCCTGACTACGCAATCTACTCCGGTAGCACGTCTGACTTCTTGCTCTTCTGCACCTGATATAGTCGATGTGGCACCACAAGTTCAAGGTCGTTCCCTTGTTGATAGCTCTACATCTTCGATATCTCTTACTGCCAAAGCTTCGGCATCAGCTCTGATTGACATCGATAACTCTTTAACCCCCATAACTCTCCCTACGTCGGAGCATGCTTCTTCATCTTCCGACAAAGTGAGCGGATCCCCTTCAATACTAGGAGAAATCTCGTTGGGACCGATCCTCCCTCAAGAGCCTATTTCTCATGCTGCCAATGAGCATGATCCTGATGAACCTTAAGGAGAATCAGCCTTATTGCCAGCCCTCGAAAACTTGGAAGTAAATTCCCCTTTTGCCCCAAATCCCTCTCCAGAGAGAAGAAGCGATCCCGTTTGTGCTCTCGTCTCATCTGTAGCTGCCTCGGATTTCTCCCAAGAGCCGCCTATCACTTTTACTTCCTATGCAGACAAAGAAAGGGAATCCACTTAATCTCTAGCTTAGGACTTAATTTTTTCTTCGTCAACGCCAGTGATTTTGGAAGCTATCTTTTTTCCCGCCATTACCTTGACTGCGGTTTCACCATCCTCCATGGCCATGCTGTTTTCTAGTGGGTCAAAGTGTGCTACGCCTATTGACATAAGTTCGGCTCGCATTTTGTCTTTGCTTTGTTTGTTTTATTACTTCTCACTTCTATCTTGTTAGATTCCTTGTCACGAACCTATTCCTACTATCATTAGGTCAACGACCCAACTTGACCCAAGGAAAGTCTCTCTTCCTGCTTCCAACACAATCGAGAACGTCAAGTAAACTCTTCACAAAATTACTCAGACGCCTTCTATCACCCCTTTCGAGTTCAGTCCAGAAGAACTTGCCAAGCTTACTCTAGAGAAATGGTTTTACTCCTTCCTGAAGATATTCAAAGAAGGCCTTTTTGGGCTCTTTGGGTAACAACTCTAGTATTGTTTTACTAAATGATTGGTTCCATGGGACCAAACCGGACTGCTCGGTTTAGTCTAGTACTCGATCCAAAAAATTGGGAACTGGTCCTCCTGATCCGGTTCCACCGATCAACCCTAGTATACAAAATAGAACAATACAATTTCTTCCATCTTGTGCCATGATATCAGAGCCATATTTTCCGACCTAGCTTCTGCAAACCACTCAAATTGCCTCTGTTTTTTATTTATTTATTTGTTATTGCAAATTAAGCCTTGCAAAACAATTTTACATTCGACAAAAAATTGTTTATTATATCATGGCCAAGAATAAAAACATAGTTGACGGAGGAAACTCTTCAATGGAGGAAATTTCGAACTCACCACAAAACAAAGAATTAGATCAAATTGATCCCGACCAGCATTCTGCAGCTTAACATTCTACCGAACCGCCTCTTGCTTCTGTACATGTTTCCGGGCCGACCCAGTGGGCTCCTATCCAGTGGTTTCCTTTTCAAGGTCCATGGGCCGTTGGGCCAAACTAGACATGGACCCCATATGGCACATCTAGAGAAGAAGGGAACGCTAGCACTGGGATGGGGTGGATGGGTCCAGGCCCAAGACCCGAACCCATTCGATAAGGACCAAGAGTGAATCCCAACTCGACTATGGCACTCAGCTTTCTGCCATATCCTGTTCCGGCTAACAATGGTCGTCCGGAGCCCAGCGACCCATTCTATACGTCGTCAGCATACGACCTCGAACTATGTCTCATTTTCTTACAGCTTGCTGGATTGGAAAATTACAGCAGCTAAGCTTGAGATTTCCGAGGGGCTTTAGTCATGAAGGACAAGGACAGGTTTCTCGACGGAACCATCCCCTTCCCATTTGACGATCGTTTGCGATGCCACTAGCGCAAATGCAACCAGCTCGTACACATGTGGATCAGGAATTGTTTGGCCCCCGAGGTCGCCGCGGGACTCCCGCTGACCAAAGACTCCAAAACAATATGGGACAACATCCGTGAGATGTATGGAAAGCTCATCCAAGCCAAAATCTTCTTGGTCACCCAAGCCTTGTCCGAGTTGAAGCAAGGGAACCAATTGGCTATCAAATGCTTCAACTGACTCTTGGCTCTATGTAATGAGCTCAATGCGGCCGAGGAGCAACTCGAATGCCTGGACGACACTCTTCGACAGTATAAGACGACGAGAGAAAGGGAGAAGTCAACTCGATTTTTACTTACTCTAAATGAAAATTACTCACACTTTAGGTCGCAAATCCTTGCAATGGCGTGCAAATCCTTGCAATGGGGTCGACGCCACCGCTCGGGCGGATCTATCAGTTGACTGTGCAAGAGCAGAGCCAACGGTTGGCTGGGGTTGAACACGCGCGAGTGGGTAAAGGGGGGTCGCCCTTGCCTCCTTCGCCTTTGGACTTGCGTCGACCGTCGTCTTCCCTTTTGTCGTGGCCAAACAAACGCTCAGGAGTACGCCGCTCGGGAGTTTTGGGGTCCAACGAGCAATAGGAAAAGAAGGAAACCCTAGTTTCCTTAAAATGGACGGTTAGGATCAACGTCTAAGATCGAACAGCTGTCATCCAGCCATCAACTCAATTGAATCTAATGGCTCTCATCAAGCCACATCGGCACCCACTTATAAGGCATCTTTTGGTCCACGAATTGCCACATGATTAGGAAAGGTTGGTGGGCAAAATTTATAATCCGAAAATAAATATTGTAAATATTGCAAGTGCCCGCACCATATTATTAATATGTGCTGGAAGTTGCATGAGAAGCCGAATGAGAAAGAAAAAAAAAGGGAAAAAGATGGGAGACGTCAAACAATCACTCAAGACCAGTACCAAAATATTCTGAAAATTCTGGGTCGACTGGGGACCAGTGACAAGAATGCAAGTTTCTCAAGTACTTTTCTTTGTAAGAAGAATTCAATTTTAGTTGATGCATGGATAGTTAATTCAGATGCCAGTTACCACATAATTTGCAATGAGAATCTTTTTTCCTATATTGATAAAAGACCACAATCCTTTGTGTCGGTATGTCTTCCTAATGGCAATATCATATATCTTACTAAAGTTGGCACTGTTCGTCTTGGTCCAAATTTCATCCTTAAAAATGTCCTATATATTTCCGACTTTGAATTCAATCTCCTTTTCGTCTCAAAAGTCTGCAAAGATAATTCTTGTCATGCCACATTTAATCCTGAGACTTGTTTATTTCAATACCATATGACTGGCAAACTAATAGGTTTGGGTAAAGTTAACCAAGGGTTATATTTTTGGATTGATTGCCCTAGAGATTTTGATTCTTTGAGTAAAGGCATTTATTGTAATGCAACTACCAATAATAAAAATCTCCTTTCTCATAAACATTTGGGACATAGTGCGCGATTCCCTCACCCTAAATGTCTAGTATGTCCCCTCGCTAAACAATCTTGTGCATTTTTCCCAATAAGCTCTTCTCGTGCCAAAAATGCTTTTTCTTTACTTCATATGGATATTTGGGGCCCTTATCATATCCCTCAGCATGATGGATCTTGCTTTTTCCTAACAATTGTTTATGATCACAACTAGGCCACTTGGGTTTTCCTTAGGCAATCCAAAAGTCAAACTTGTTCCCATCTATCGAATTTTCTTTCCTTAATCAAGAATCAATTTGACAAATCCATAGAATGAATTCCTACTGATAATGGGAAAGAATTCTTTACTAATGATTGTAAATCATTTCTATTTTCTCATGGGATACTTCATGAAAGTTCTTGCACATATACTCCTAGCAAAATGGTATTGTTGAGTGCAATCGTAGACATCTTTTAGATGTTGCTAGAGCCCTCAAATACCAAGCTTTCATTCCTAAAGATTTTTGGGGAGATTGTGTGGTCACAACAACCTACTTGATTAATCACATGCCAACTCGAATTCTCAATGGCAAGGCACCCTTTGAAAGCTTTATGGAAAATAGCCATAAATTGATCATCTTAGGGTACTTGGCTGTCTATGTTATGGAAAATAGCCCTCGAGATAAGATGGATCCTTGTGCCATCAAACGTATTTTCATGGGATATCCTACCCTTTAGAAGGGATACAGAGTTATGGAAATTTTTATAAGGCATTTTTTAATAAGCAGGGATGTTATATATCTTGAAGATATATTCCCATTCCAGGAGATGGCTTCTTCTTCTCAGTTACATTCACTATCACTAGATCACCATCAATTTTTGTCAAAAGAAGATTTATCCATGACTCATAAATATGTTCTTGTTGCATCGGAGCCTTTTATGCCAGTATTGCAAGATCCTTTAATCGAAAAAGATGAATCTCCCACATTACTCAAGGATGTTTATTCACCTGCATCGTTCATCCCCGCTTTGTCTCCGTTACAACTTTCTCAAGAATATTTTCGTCAATACCTGAACAAAAACTAGTAGAACCGCCTCAACAGTTTGGATGTCCTATCCCTCCTCCTACGTGGACAAGTGACTACATATGCTCTTCCTTGAGTTCTCTAGGTACATAATACACTGTATCCTCATATGTCTCATTAAGTTGACTATCACCAAAACATAAGTGTTGTATTAGTTGCATTTCAGAGGAACAAGAGCCATCTTATATGAAAAAGCAATTAGTGACGCTCGTTGGAGACAAGCAATGGAGGATGAACTTAATGCACTCATCAAGAACCACGAGTGGGACATCATTCCACTACCCCCAAATTGGAATCCGATTGGATGCAAACGGGTGTACAAAATCAAATTCAAGGCAGAGAGGTTCGTAAAGCGATACAAGGCTCGATTAGTTGCCAAAGGTTTTACACAAAGAGAAGGTTTTGACTATCATGAAACCTTCTCTCTAGTTGCCAAAGAAGTCACGATTCATTCTTTCTTGTCCATTGCTGCTATTCGGAATTGGCCTCCACATCAGATGGATGTCTACAATAGTTTTCTTCATGGTGATCTTGATGAAGAAATTCACATGGAGCTTCCATAAGGATTACGGAGACAGGGGAGAGTCTTGGGTATGTCGTCTATGTAAATCCCTATATGGACTGAAACAAGCGTCCCGACAATGGTATGCCAAGTTCACTGCTAATCTAACCATGCATGTTTTCAACATTCTAAACATGATTATGCTTTATTTACATGGAATGCAGGCAATTCATCGATTTATTTGCTTATATATGTTGATGATATACTTATCATGGGCAATAACAACTCTCATATTGCAAGGTTCAAAGAATATTTGCACTCCACCTTTTATATCAAGGAATTGGGACCACCCAAATATTTCCTTGGTATTAAAATTGCTCGATCCGATAAAGGATTTAGCCTTAGTAAGAGGAAATTCATTCTGGAAATTGTCTTTGAAGTAGGATTGTCAGGTTGCAAACCAGTTATCATACCAATTGAGCAAAATGCCAAGCTAATGACCCATGAGTATTATATGGATTCTCCTTCACCTATTGAAGATTCATTAGTTAAGGATCCAGTAGGATATCAACGACTTGTTGGGAAGTTAATATATCTTACCATGACAAGTCTAGACATTTGTTATATAGTACAAATTCTTAGTTAGTTCATGCATAGCCCAAAACAGTCTCATATGGATGAAGCCTTAAAGGATGTAAAATATTTGAAGGGTTGTCCAGGACTTGGTATATTCTTATCACGTGACTGTGATATGAAGATGACAGCTTATTGTGATACAAATTATGCTACTTGCCCAATGACTAGGAGATCTATCATTGTTTTTGTATTAAATTGGGAAGACCATTAATCTCATGGAAGACAAAGAAATAGTCGACTGTATCATTATCATCAGTTGAATTAGAGTATCGAGTCATGGCAAAAAATACTTGCGAAATAGTTTGGATACAAGGACTACTCTCAAACCTTGGAGTACAAGTCAATGGTCCAAGTGAGTTGTTTTGTGACAATGATGCTACATTCAAATTGGCAGCAAATCCAGTTTTTTACGAGAGAACAAAACATATAGAAATTGATCGTTATTTCACTCGGGACAAAATCAAAGAAAGAGTCATTGTAACAAAGGGAATTGGAACTGTGGAGCAACCTGCGGACATTTTTACTAAGCCACTATGCCAGAAACAACATATGTACCTACTGAGCAAGCTAGGTGTCCTTGACATATATAGGGCACTAGCTTGAGGGAGAGTGACGGAGATATGATAGGATATTATTGAGGATACCGTTCGTAATATTGATCTTGATTATGATTTTGACTGATTCAGTCAATTGATGGCTAGCTTAGAGAATAGGAAATTGTAATCTTTGTATATTATTTCCTTCTTCTTTTTTTCTTTTTAATTTTGTCATTACACTATAAGTAGGCCAACGTACTTGTATACAGAACAGAACAATACAACACAATTTCCTCCATCTTGTGTTAGAAGCGAGCCATCAAGCGAGGTAGCGGCGCGATGATGTGCAAGCCGGCAGCGATCGCCGTGACTGGTGAGGGGCAGTGGCGATGGACAAGCCGGCAACAAGTCTCGAGAATTTCGAAGAGAGAGCAAACCCGACCGCCGGATGAAAGCAGCAATGACACCGAGAAATTAAACGAAACCGGCTGAACAAGGACAATCAAATTGTTTTTTTTTTTTGGCAGCTTTTTTTTTTCCTTTTTGTGTTTCAGATTGTGAGTCGTGCTCTCTAATTGTTGCGTGTCTGAGCGGCCGTCCCAATGGTCTTTTTATACTGTTTTTTCTTTCTTACTTTTTTTTTTGTGTGAACTATTAATCTCACTTTTCTTGTTTTGCTATAAATATATATTACTCTCAATATTACTTTCCCTCTCAAACCTCACGCAAAGCTCCTAGAATTTGCTTCGGATATTCTTCGTGGTTGATTTAGCAATCCTCGCTAGATTGAGTCTGATTTTTTCCTTTTTAACGCTTCCTTCATTTCACAAAAATAAATTATTTTAAAAATATATTTTTTTAAATGATCACTCATTTCTCTTATAATAATTAATTAATAAATATATTTTCATAATCGATAACTACATATGACTTAACATTTATGTCAATGATAGAAAGAATTTATTAATTCATTTTTGTAAGCAATACAAATAATTATTTATAAATGAATATTTCCTAAATTATTCATTTTTGGTGAAGCAAACGGAGTCTAATTTGTTATTTTATTTTATTGTTCCTGCAATGTGCAAGACTACGATACTTTTTCTTCTTTTCTTCAATCTTGCCATGATACGGCTGTGAAAGACATTCTTGCGATGTCCTTTGAAATTTTTTCATTAAGATATTGTCTTTATCCCCTCGAATTTGCTCTAACAAATTTAATTTTTCCACATTGGCACTTTTTCCATTTATAAATTTCGGCCACTTACTATGGGCTTGGCCAAAATTTAAATAACGTATGAAAAAATATAATTAAGGGTGTTTTGTTTCGCAAAAAATGAATTATTTGAAACACATTTTCCAAAAAATGATTGTTTGAATCACTTACAAAAACTAATGAGCGAAAACTATTTTCATCATTTATAAAAATGTATAGACATAAACCGTCATCGACAATGATAGCATTTTTCACTAGCTAATATTTCAGATGACACAAGCATTCATTTTTTTTGAAAATATTTTCTAAATTATTCATTTTTTGTGAAACAAACGGAGCCTAATATGCAAAATGCAATTATTGATAGGTCGATTCATATTTTTTTTTATGCAATTGACAACTAATTAGGTCACCGAAATTTAAGTGCCAACGACAAATAAGCTACCAATAAATATTTACCCAAAGCGAGTTTGCCACCAACTATAACGGCACCATCTGGTACAATTTGTGCTCCCCACCACAAGTATTTTTGTTGGAATGTAAGTGTTGGGAAAATAGAAATCTCATAAAAAAATATCACTTCTACAGTGGTCATATAAAGTCTAAGTTTGAGGAAAGAGTATAAACAACTCATTTTTCTTTTCATCTTAGTTGCACCTATTAAAATTCTGAAAGCAAATCACAACATATAAAATTATACCACATTTGATAGTGACTCTACAAGACTTGGATGATGGAAAACGCGGTATGATGAACCCCGTGTGGAACAAGGGTCAACGAGCGATGGTTAGGTAGGCAAGTGAGGGTCTGTTTCTATTTCCATTTTCATTGTGTTGCGGCATAGAACATGAGAAATGGCAGAGTCATGATTAAGAAATGGCCTAAGCCCCACAAGTTAAGATAATTTAGAAGAAGTGGTCTCAAAATATGGAGGAAAGTGGGCGTGGTAGCTTAGTGCCCATCAAATTAAGGTACAATATTAACACCAAATTCCAAAGCGAAATGTTTTTTGAGAAATATAACTCTATACATCTGGGGTTGCACATCTCACCTAGCTCAAAAAGAAAAAAAGAAAAAAGAAAAGGTATACCATTTTGATTGTGTCACTAAATTCAGGTATCTTACGTTTTCAATTGGTTACCTAACAAGTTAATTTGAGAGCTCTCATTGAATAAATTCTTCTAGTTATAGATTCCATGACGATAACATTGTACCGTCATCTAGACAAACAGCCAAAAATGCAATGAGTTAAGCCACCATCTATGTCTTATACATTCTACAATATTATCATCGTGACCGTGAATCTGTTGAGAAGGATCTTTTCTAAAGTCTGCTCAAATTCATCCACAGTACCCACCTCCTCACCCACGAGAAAACCCACATATACTCGAGTGGGAGGTGATCCGGGACCACATGCATTGTAGTTCATGACACAAACCATGTCCTGAGTGGCCCCAAAAAATTGATTTCTCCCCTTTTTAACGCAGTGAACCCAGCAACATTTTCAACTTGAATAAACAAAATCAGACACAAAACATTTGAATCGACTCAATGCAGAGATTCCCAATGACAAAACCCTAGACTGACAAAAATATAGTTGGAACTTCCACTCTTCGATGCAGGATTCTCAATGTACAAAGCATGAGGTGAAGTTCCATTCAAAATAAAGTTCTCTTGTTATTTACAAACTTCTCTTTGTGCAAAGACTTAAATTACCGACGCTTTTTAAAAATTACCACCTTTAATTAGAGTGGCTTACCAACTTTTACCACTTGAGTCAACAATTAGTTTGAGGTCACAAACATTTCTTACAAAGTTTATATTTTAATTATCAGCTTTTATTTTTATTTTTTTACAGAATTCCATTTACCTGCCTTTATTACGCCTTTTTGCACCAAAACTTAACCAGGTCATCGACATTTGTAAACACATGTCTAGAAAACAAATGGTTATCAAGACTAAATATATGAGCCATTGTTGACAACCAAAAGAGTTGTCAATACTGATATCCATCAATGACCATAAATCAACTGTTAATAGACGACTGATTTATCATTTGGGTTATATGATATGACATGTTTAATGCGTTTAAGATATGAAGATATAAACATGTGCATATGTTTAGATAAATTCACATACAAAATTGAGTCATTGACTTTCTCGCCAAAAATCAACATATTTTTTATGTTTTAGAAATTTATGACAAAATAGTATGTGACCTTATATATTGATTATTAATCTGCACGTTTTGAAAGGTTTAAGGACTGATTTTTTAACCTTAAAAAAGCCAAAACAAATGACAAAAATAAAAAATAAAAACTGGTTAACACTAATTAAACAGAATATATTTTTCTTATATAGAGGAAAGATTTCACGTGCTAATCCTTTTATTTTGTAATTCAATGAGTTTTTCGTCTCTATTTACCCATCTCTCTGTTTTCTAGTGTTGTTTTTGGCTTGAAGCCTTGAACCCACTTACCCACTTCACCCCAGCTCATCGATCTGAAAGGGCAAAGCTTGACTCAACCGCGACTCTCGAGAGAGGCTGCTGGCTTCGCGGAACTGCACCTCTGTCTGTCGGGAAAGGCTGAAAGCGCGTCTGTTAGCATGGGACATCGTCTGTGGATTCTTGTGCTGGAACATCGACAGGCGTTCTTTGAATATTTTGGTTCTCAAGAAGATAAGAATCAAATTGATGTTTGTCAGAATTTCATATTATTTTCCAATTCAACACCAACTCCAAGATAGGTTACTTTCACGACCACGAGATCTAGTCTGTTCATACAAAAGAGCTGAGTTGGTGAGAGTAAAGAGCGAAGTTTCTGCGCTCCCCCTTTGATATTCTCATTTCATCAAAACGGATCTTGTCTAAAGGATTCTTTGAACTTTTCTCTGCGTCACAAAATGAAAGAAAAGGAAGAGCCATGGGAGAAATCTGTATTATGTATTGAATGCATTGTCCTTTATAAATATACGCTCCTATTTATAATACAATGGATGTATAACTAAAGAAGGAATAAGCTCTGATATATGAAATCAAATAAAATCAAATCTAATCCTAGATTGATTCTTGAAATGATACTATACATCAATTAAGATCCCAAATTGATCTTCATATATCTCGAATATCTCCAACACTCCCTCTTAAGCGGGTGGCTGATAAATATCCAAGATGCCTAGCTTGCTCAGTGGATATGCATGTTGCATTTCACATAGTGGCTTGGTGAAGATGTCAGTAGGTTGGTCCATGGTTCTAATCCCATTTGCCTTAATTACTCCTTCTTGGATCTTATCTCGAGTGAAGTGATAGTCCACTTCAATATGCTTCGTTCTCTCATGAACTATGGTTTTGCTACAAGTTTAAGCACCGCATCATTGTCACAAAATAAGTTGGTCGGCCCTTTAACTTGTATACTAAGGTCCAAAAGTAGTCCTCCTAACCATACTATTTCGTAAATAGTCTTGGCTATGGCTTGGTCCAAAAGTAGTCCTCATAATGATATGATTGGCTTCTTGTTCATTTTCCACGAAAGTAGGGACTTTCCCAATTTAATGCAAAAGTCAATGATAGATCTTCGACTCATGGGACACGTGGCGTAATCTGTGTCACAGTAAGCTATCATTTCCAAATTGCAATCTCGAGAAAGAAGTATCCTAGGTCCTAGACATTTCTTTAAATACTTTACGATCTTCACGGGTGCATTCATGTGAGACACCTTTGGTTTTTGCATGAATTGATTGAGTGTCTATACCACATAGCATATATCAGGTCTTGTCATGGTGAGATATATGAGTTTCCCTACAAGCCTCTAATAGCTGGATGGATCTTCAAGCAAAGGATCATCAGTTTTAGAAGACAATCCATCGTCAAATTCAGCTGTGGTTAACTTAATATTCTATTCAATAATGATGATAGCTAGTTTACATCCTGACAATCTTGCCTCTGATATGATTTCCAAAACAAATTTATGTTAACTGAGAGAAATCCCTAGTTCTGAACGAGCAATCTCAATACCAAGAAAATACTTGGGGATCCCTAGTCTTTATATATATAAAGTAGAATGCAGGTACTCTTTAAGAACTTTGATGGCCAATTCATCGTTTCCCATAATTAGTACATTATCAACATATATTATCGGGTAGATTGATGACGTACCTTCTATACACGTGAAGAGAGCATAATCATGCCTAGATTGTTTGAAACCAATGGCTATAAGTGCTATAGTGAACATGGCATACCATTGCCGAGAAACTTGTTTGAAACCATAGAGGGATTTACGGAGAAGACATACTGTATTCTCTCCCTATTACCATAAACCTTGTAGAAGATCCATATATATTTCCTCATCCAAATCATCATGGAGAAAGGCATTGCGGACATCAATTTAATGTAATTGCCAATCCCAAAATGCAGCAACGAATAAGAAGGATGGGACAGTGACATCTTTTGCTACTAGAGAGACCGTTTCGTGATAATCGAACCCCTCGCGTTGCGTAAATTCTTTGCGCACTAAACGGGCCTTATATCATTCAATGGTCTCATTAGCCCCGTACTTGATTTTATAGAACCACTTGTGGCTAAGGTTTGCGATCGTAACGACCTTGACCAATCCCCAGGGTCACGAGCGATGGGGGTTATTTTTGCGACGTCCCAGGCGTGTCGCCGACCCATTTCCTTTCTATCTTTTCATTAAGCAAATGCGGAAGTGTTACAAACAAGACCCAGAAAACAACAAGCAGCCAGGAAAATAACCATTTACAAACATATAATTACATCAGTTATATTTACAAACCCTTTTATCTTGGGCCGATATATTTATAATCACTACATCTTCAAAAGGCCGGGGTAAACCTTAGCTCCTCTAGCAAGACTGCAACTCCTCCATGCCTACAATTTTGAAAAACAATAGGGTGAGTCATGAACTCAGGAAGTAAAACCACTAAATCATGGTTAGGATGGCACCTCATCACTGAATCGAAACATGCAAGTCTCAACATCAAATAAAAGTCGGTGGCAAATCAATAGCATAACGCATGCTTTACCTTGAATAAAACAAGCAAGAGTCCTCGAATACTTATAAAACAGACATGGCCAAGATCATATAATGGCATACAAGTTATGCACATGACTTTTAAGACCTGAATAATAGCATATATAATATGCACGTGACTTTCAAGACCTAAATGGGAGCTTATAAAATATGCACGTGACTTTCAAGGTCAAGGCAATGGCAAATAACATATGCACATGAATATTATGGGGTCAAACACATGGGATTTATCTATTAATCAACCAAAATCCATCGGTTCTTGCGGAATCCACCACAAATCGTCTCGAAATCCATCGATGACGGCATCATCCCGAAATCCATCGGTGACGGCATTGTCCCGAAATCCATGCCGTCATGAAATCCATCAATGACAGCATCGTCTTGAAATCCATCGGTGACGGCATCGTCCCGAAATCCATTGGTGGTGGCATCGGCTCGAAATCCATCGATGGCAGCATCGCCCCGAAATCCATCGGCGATGTCACCACCCCGAAATCCATCGGTGACAGCACTGCCCCGAAATCCATCGGTGATGGCAACGTCCTGAAATCCATCAGTGATGGCTAATTTCTTCGTGTGACCACACAGGCAAGCATTTACACAAGTTCAAATCTTATCTTTGATCGTTAGCCCTTGCAAGAAAAACCCGAAGGCATGCTTATGCAAGTGTGTGTCATGACCTAGCAAAAATAAACTGAATGATGAACCGAGCGCGTACGTTACCCGCGGCTTGAGCCGACCCATCTTAGTGTCGGCCTGGAACCACACAAAGCTTGAAGTCGGCACATCTCAATACCAACCCGAGGCCAAGCAAGGCTTGTATCGTCACGCTTCGATGCCAGTCTCAAAACCAAGCGAAAACCCATCGTGACTTGGGGTGTGTTCACATGTGGACAATTAAAACATGAGTAAATCATTAAAGAGACACTTGACGACATCATACACTCGGTAGAACATGAGTGAGCTCATGTTCAATTCAGTAACGTAATGTGTCGCCCTAGCCAAGAGTTAGGGGTTTTAATTACCTTCGATGAACCTCAATGAACTATAGGTGGTGTTACCAAGAGAGGATTGTCTTGTGAGATAGTGGGTGAGCAAGGCCAAGAGAGGAAATGGATGAGGAAGATGGGTGAATGGCAAGGGGTGTAAGATGGTGGAAATGAATGGGAGCTCCTCCTATTTATAGGCCAACCTTCATTAATGGTCCTAACTTATTCTTCAAGGAAGATCCTATTGTCATGATTACCGAATCTTCTCCTTGCCACTTAAGTTAGTGAGCCATACCTTCATTTAAGGACTAGCCTCCAAGGAACACGTGCTACTTATTCTC
Source organism: Eucalyptus pauciflora (assembly GCA_007663325.1). NCBI lineage: Eukaryota > Viridiplantae > Streptophyta > Magnoliopsida > Myrtales > Myrtaceae > Eucalyptus > Eucalyptus pauciflora. The sequence goes on along the minus strand of VMYD01000045.1, from coordinate 716,564 downwards.
CAAGCCACTCCTAATTGGTCCACCTAAGCTTGTGAGTCACAATTTTATCATTACTTGGCCCAACTTAATCTCCAAGGAAAATCTTATGCAATGATGATCAAATCCTCAAATGGCCACCTAAGCTAGTGATTCTTCCCTTCATTTAATGCCTAGATATGGCCATCATAATTCTTAGATTTTTGGCACATTTTTCATGGTTTTTGTTGCTCATTAAGCCAAGCATTCTAGAACCATCCAAGGTATGGTTTACTTAAGCCATAAATCACTAACTTATTTACCAAGGCAAATCTTTTGACATTATTACATAATCTTAAGATGGACACCTAAGATGTTGACAAGGCTTCCTCCACAAGTTAGGCGTGCAGCCTTCTTCCCATCCAAGTTGGGCATGTGGTTCTCGCATTCTAAGGCGAAAACAATTCTGAGCAACTTTCAAAATCAGTACCATTACCTTATCAAAAGGACTCAAAAAATTATAAAATTTTAATATTTTATAGAGAAGACCTTAGAAAACATTTTTCATGAAGGAATCCAAGCCAAATTCATTCTTTGGGAAGAGCAAAAAATTATTGAACACAACCCAAAAAATTCGTCCGTCAAGCAAATTCAATGGTTATAGAGAGAGACTTATTTCGAATCCAATCTTCACAAAACTCTTTGAAATTTTAATATGTTGTAGATATGAATGTCATTTTAAAAAATTTTGAAGGAATCATGTCTAAATTCGAAAGGGAAGATTTTATAAAAATTTGAGAAAGCAACTTGGTTACCATTTTCACTATACTGGGCAAGTTCTATACGGTAATTGATTGGGCATTTTCCCCAACCATTTAACCTTAGAAAAATATGAAATTTAATTATGTTATAGGTTATGATGTTTTAAACAACTTTCATGAAGGAATTTTATCCAAATTCGAAGTAAAAAGAGATTTATAAAATTGGAAAGCAGGAAAGGTCCAACAGTTTCAAAAAACTGGGAAGTCAAAACCTATGAAACTCAAGGTGGCATGCCTATGGAGGAGAGGTGGTGCTCTACTTGGCTTGCAAGATCACTTGCTATCATTTTCTTAGGTCATGAGTCACGCTCCCTTCATTAATTACTTGGGACACATAAGCCTCTGCACTCATCATCCTCATTTAATGCTTTTCACACTTGTTCACACTTATTTTCTAGGAAGGTTTGACTAATCCAAGGCCTATCTAGCTTAGCCTCCTAGTTGGGACCAAAATAAGGGTCGAAATCGAGGATGTTACAACGATGTAGGGGTATAGGTACTATATCCCCAGTCTGATTATCAATCAGTGCATGGAATTCTGCTTCCATGGCCTTCTACCATCATGGATTGCGAACCACTTCATTGTAACTAGAAGGCTCTTTTTCTTCAGAAATGCAAGTAATGTAGCACATGTGATCCTTGGATAGTTGATTGAGTGAAACATAAGAGACAAGGTATAAAGTACCGAATGAGTTGATGCAACCACATAAATAATCCTTTGTCTAGGTTGGTGGTCAAGTAGCTCGCCCTGATCATCGAGGAGGAATATGCTTAGATGCAGAAGACTGTAATGTTGAAGAAGATATCCCCAATGGAAATCTTTGGGAAGATGTTTCTGAAGATGTAGTAGAACTTTCTACACTTGGTGATGCATACTCCTTAGTTGAATATTTTGGGATGGTAGGAGAATTTGTGGTTTCTTCTACCATTGGAGAGTGTATCGAAATATCCAGGGGCATGACGATCATATATTGTTGATCGGGAGAGAAGTCTTCTTTGGATAGGAATTGACCTTGACTAGGCTTCAAGCTAGGTGACTCATTTGGAGGTAATTCATCCTGAAATGGAAATATATCTTCATGGAAAACATCTCTGCTTACAAAAAAGTTACCTGATGATGGCTTGAAAACACGATACCCCTTTTGAAGGGTTGGATACTCCATGAAAATACATTGTCGTGCTCGGGAACTCATTTTCTCTCGAGGACCCAAAGTGGTAACGTAGCATAGGCATTCAAAACACCCTTAGGTAATGAGTCTCGGGCTTATTTTTGAAGAGCATTTCAAAGGGGGTTTGTTCATCCAAGACTCACGTCAACATTCGATTGATCAGGTAAGCTGCTGTAACCATACAATCTCCTCAGAAAGTTTAAGGACATGTGCAACCTTTAAAAGATGATGGTGTTTATGTCCAACGATTTCATTCTATTGTGGGGTATAGGTGCACGAACTTTCATGCAAAACCCCATGGGAAGAGAGAAGAAGTTTGCATTCATTACTGAAGAATTCTTTCCCATTATTTGTTCAAATGCATTGAACAAGTTTGCCAAACTTAATTTTCGACAAAGTGAAAGAATTCCTTGATTGAGAAAGAACTTGACTCTTTGATTACACGAGGAACACCAATGTAGCACGAGAGTAATTGACTACAATAGTGAGGAAATATTGGGACCCATCACGATGTGGCGTGTGATAAGGCCCCCAAATATCTACATGATTTAGAGAGAAAAAAATTGTAACACGAGATTTACTTATAGAAAAAATTGCACGAGGTTATTTGGCCGAGGGACATATTTGACATTAAGGGTATGAGATAGAAGCACTGTGACCCAAATACCGATCAGAGAGAATTTTATCATTGGTAATAGCGTTACACAATGATTTTTTATTTATGGAAATTGTCACACCCCAATCCTCCGAGCGCATGCCCATCCATCTATAGTCGATTAAATAGCAACGTCCCAGGACGCATCGCCGACTCATTCATTTTAATGCACATGCGAAAACGAATAAGAAATCCCCAGACAACAAGATGGGATAGGAAAGTATGGCCATAATTTTGAAAACCAACAACACACTTATATACACATATTATAACAAGTCATACACAAACCAAACTGATATATATATATATAAGTCGGGTCTACAAAACAAGGGGGAGGGGGGTTTCATAAAACTACAACTCCTCTATCTCCACTTCCTCACTCTCATTCAAGCCTTCAGCCGAGTACACCGGAGTTCTTGGATCTTCAAGGTCTGGGTCTACCAGATCTACCATCAAACCTCGTGGGGGATCTGCTGTTCCTTTCCCAAAGGCAACCTCCAGTACATACGGAGGAACTTCGAACTTCGGTATAGGCCCATCTCTCTGTCCATTCCACTCATGACGATACCATGATCTATATCGATGGGGCACCTTTTTAGGTAGACCTGCATCGACCTAGACCACGGACCTCACCAACTCATACACCCACCCCCTTGGGTTCCCATGAAGTGGAATGAAACACTTCTGCTCCGTGACCTTTTTTGGCAGACCAAAATGCTCGGGAGGAGCTGCCATCTAGGGACCTGAAAATGTTATCCTACAACGGGGTGAGACAATGTCTCAGTGAGTTCACCCCCTAAGACCCGACTAGGAAGAAAATACGCTCTCAGGGCTGTCTAAGTACAAGCATGAGTTGGAGGACTTACTTTGGCCTCAGTTCCTTCCTGCAAGTCAATATAATTCAAATACTCACAAATCACATCAGATAGAGTCATCGATCAATCGACTCAGTTAATTACATGTCATCACGACCATCTCCTGGTCAATCCATTCAATATTATCTATAAAGTCCGATCAATTCAGGACTGTTCACCCTAAGCTGAAGATAGATAGTATAGCTCATCCAAAGCTGATAAATTATAGCTCACTAGAAGCTGACCACAGAGTACATTGCTCTTCCTAAGTTGACATATCGAGGCCCATAAGCTGATATAGTATACTAATAATGCTCACTAGAAGCTGCTAAGGTATACCGCTCACCCAAAGTTGATATATCATGGCCCTCAGGCGGATATGGTATATCGGTATACTGCTCACCCTAAGCTGACATATCAGAGCTCGTAAGCTGATATAGTATATCATCCTGACCATCTAACAAAATCACCATTTTTATCATACCCGATAAAAATACTCGTGTGTAGGTACATGGTCGGCCTTAGCCAAAATACCATATTTTCACTTTCATAAATCCCACCATTTAATACAGTCCACCAAAATATTTTTGGCGTTGTAAATTGACGCCCGGTAATTTTCTAATTAATTACCAAAATTATTAAATTTTGGGATAAATACCCAAAATCACAAATCACACTCAAATTGCACAAAATAGCAGTCAATTAATTAAACCAACCACACCATTGCGATCAGCATAAAATTCCAGTCACCAACTATCTCGGTCTAATTTCCGGAAAATAATCAATTAATTAAATAATTACGAAAAATAATTATTAAATACCAAAAATAGCAACTTAGGCCGGAAAAGCCTAATTAAAAGTCGAGACGAGCCCGGAAAATTCCCGAACCACTCTAGATAAATACTAGAGCTTGTATAGGCTCTAATTACACTACTCTAACCACCTAATATGGAATAACGATTAATTAAATTGCTAATGTAATCTAACTATCGACCTAATCCATACTTAGTCTAAACTAATCAACTCTTAAGTGTCATTAACTTACTAAGCAAGGATTATTGAGTTAAACTTGTTAGGACTAGAATTAGCACCTAGAGGGGGGTGAATAGGTGTTTGAAGCGATTTTAACAATTCAAATCGAATGAGAAATAAATAATTTAAAATCAACAATTGCAGCAAATGAAAACAGTTAACAATAAAAGGATTAGGGATAGAGAATCAAGACTCCAGATTTATAGTGGTTCGGCTTAGATCAAGCCTACGTCCACTCTCCCGCACGGACAGCCCTTCTGGCTGGATTTCACTAAGAATCAATAAGAGTGATTACAGTCTCACGCTCTTGAGTCCACGGTGTAGATTACTCTACTACACTTCCTCAAGGTCTACAATATGATCTCTCTTTTGATTACATGTAACGCTCAAAGAATGATATCGCAAAATAGAAAATGAGATTCAGACTTTGGAATTCTTCTATCCGCACCCTTCAACAACTAGAGCATCTCTCTTATATACTTCTTCATGCCTTCAATACCGTTGGCACCTTCCAAAGAAGTTCTTCCAATCAACCCGTTGGACATAATCAATTAGAGAGATCTCGAGCTCTTTAAGGTAAGTGTTGATAGCCCATCAATCCTGCTCGCCCATACAATCAGGATCTCGGTTTCCATAAGTAGATCCTTCCAAATATAAGTTGCGAAGTCGTCAAAGAATCTAAACATATTCCATATAGAACTAAGATCGTTTAGTGCTGAATCCAGTAGAAAGATATCCACTAGTCGTTAGAATAAAGATCATATAAGATCAGAATAAACGTCCTTCCGGGAAACTGTCCATGTGAGTAGACTTTGAAATATAAGTCTTGAGTCTTGAGTCTTGCTAGCTTCAGACTTTAATCTTCAGACTTTGATCTTCAGACTTTGTCAAAAGAGTCTGTAAGTCTTCAGACTAGACTGATAAAACTATTTTGTCAACTTCAAAATACTTTAAGGGATTTCATCCAACAAAACTCACCTGATTTGTGATCCGCTCGGATCAAAACGATGGGGATGGGACAGGGACCAAAAAAATCCAAAGCGGGACCACCAAGCGGGGTCGGGAAAGCCACAAAAACGGGCCAAATAGTGGCTGTGAGACCCACTCTATTTGGTGCTGATCTTGGGCCAAGAGGGGGCTGAACAGTGCTGGCTGAGGGGGAAACGGCGACAGCAGCTGGCGGAGGGGCTTCCAGCAGCTCAACGGGCTTCCCCAGCGACAAGTGGAGGCTGGACGGCGGTGTGCAGGCTCCGACGATGATCCAGAGGCCTCATAGGACGGCGAGCAGACGAGGAGGACATGGCTGGACGCGGCAGAGGCGGAGGGACGTGTGCGGGGGAGCAACGGCGATGCGGTGGCTCCGACGGGCTTCGAATGGGTGGCGCAGTGGCTTGGGCTGGCTGCTGGTTCTTCTCTGGAAGTTTTGGAGTCTTCAAGCTGCTAGGATGGGGACTGGTCGACGGTGGGAGGGAGAAGGAAGGAAAGAGGGGACCAACTTGCCTTGGAGGGTCCCTCTTGGTCTCTCTCTTATCCCCCTTGTCCCCTTAACCGGTCCTACCTTGTAACTAGCCTCCTCAGCTCAATTTCCAGCCACACAACTCCTTCTAGAAGGCTTGAAGTAGTCAAATTGTTCTGAGCAAGGGGGACTTTGGCTCAATTCCACTTCAAATCCTCCCTGAATCAAATCAATTTGGCCCTAAAAAATTCAACCATCATATCATCGATCAAATTGGCATTTTTCCTTGCCAATAGAACCCCACTTGCATCCCAATTTCGCGATAAAAATTGGTCCTATGATTTTCTCGATCGAAAACGGCCCTATCTTGACTTTTTGCCAAAAATCTCGGTTTGTAGAAAAATCTTTGGAGACTGAGTCGATGTTCCTAGAATGACTCGTGACATGACAAAACTTTCAATTTCTGAAATCGGATTCAAATTCGCAATTAATTTCAATCTGGTGCGATTTTAGTGTGACCTAGGCTACCGAGTAGCTTTTAGAAATTTTAGTGCAAATAACCCGTGGTCGATTTTCTTCAAGTTACCATGAACCCATTTGACACATTGGCGACTCTCGGTGATCGTTAAAATCTCGAGGTTTGAAATACGGACACATGGTACCAAAAAAGACAGAAAAATCAATCTAGTGCTGGTCGATAAGAATTTTGCAATTTAGTGGAATCACCCACGTTTAGCTACAAATCTCAGTCGAATCGTCTTATCTTTGATCCCTGATCGATTTTTAACTGTGCCGTAATGACCTTTGCAGATGAACATGGTCGAGTAGCCGCTTTTTGGTCAAATTCTCAAGTCTATTGCATTAAAATTCCTTAATAACTTCCCCAGATAGTCTAGTTATCTCGAGAGTGATCAGCTCTGAGAACAGCACTATAGACGCATCGATGAAAGGCCCGATTAATTTAATTGAAAGTAGAATGGAAAATCCAGGATGTCACAGAAATACAAGATATGTCAAAAAAAATTTGAAAGCTCGTCCAAAAATACAATCTTTAAGGAAGTCTACCCAAGCCCATCAGTTTACCAGTCGAAAAGGCTTGAAGTTAGAGGTGTCAAAATGAGTCATAGACCCATTTTTGAACTCATATTTTATATATATGGATTGTATATGGGTCGGAGACTTTTAAAAACTCAAGTAAAATTGGGTCCAAAAAGTGATTACGATTTAAATGTGTTGAAAATGGGTTGAAAATGGGCCAAAACTCGTGACTCATTTTCGACCCATTTAAAATATCAACAGGGTTAGAACGCATTTCCAAGTTTCCAACCAAAGTCTCACACACTCTTTCCCTCTTTAACTTTATAAAAATATTTTTTTTATAAAAATCAAAATTTTAATTACTTTTAATATTTCCTTTTTTTCCTTTTTTTCTTTTTCTTTTTTCTTTCTTCTTCCTCCTTCCTTCACTGGTGGCCAGCACGGTGATGGCTGGTGACGGGCTAGGCCAAGTGAGGCTTGAGTTCATCGGCCTCATGCAAGGTCGGGGTTGTTGACAACCGGCGAGGCTCGAGTTCGTCGGCCTCACTAGATTTAGTCAGACTTGAGCTCGCTAGCGTCGGGCGAGCTCGAGTCTTGCTAGATCTAGTGAGGCCAAGCTCGCCCAATGTAAGGCGAGCCTCGATCTCGCCAACAACGAGTAAGGCTCAACTTCACTGGATTTAACGAGACTTGAGCTCGTTGGCATCAAACGAGCTTGAGTCTCACCAGATCTGGTGAGGCCGAGCTTGCACGATGTTTAGCAAGGCTTGATCTCGTTGATCTAACAAGATCGAGCTTAAGTATCGCTAGATTCGGTGAGTCTAAGCTCACCCAATGTCTGGCGAGGCTTGATCTTGCCGATTTAGCGAGGTCAAGGCCTCACCGATGATTGTCGAGGCTTGAGCCTCGCAGATCTAGCAATCCTCGAGCTCGCTTGTGACCAATTGCTTGTTGTTGTTGTGGCTAGTAGCCGACCAAAGAAGAAGAAAAAGAAAAAAAAAGAAATATAATAATTAGAAATTATATTTTAAAAAATAAAAATAAAAATAATTTAAAATTTAATTTTTTAAAATAAATTTTATAAAAAATTTAAAATATTATCCATTAAATTTTTATTGCATAAAAGTGTTTTAGCAATACCATTTTTCTAAAAAAAATGATAAAATAGGCTTTCTTAGGTTTAGTTAAAGGTTTTTCACATTGCGGTTTTCAATTGCTCAATAATATGTTCACTTTATACAAAAGAAGCATGTGCATGGCCTAATTATTTTTAAATATTTCAATATATAGGTTTTTTTAAAATTTTTATTTTATTTACTTTGTTAATTACTTAATTTTATTATTTAATTTAATTTGAAGTTTCAATCCAATTAGCCTATAGCTTAAAGTGGGAGTGGGTTTCTCTAGAATATTAATGGGTTTTAGAAATACGTATCGGGTTGGGCATGAGTCGGGTATCTGTGATATCCGGACTTTACTCGAGCCTCAAGTGCATAACGGTCCATACCGCGTCGACAAGTTCGTTGTCAGACTACGTCGTTGACACCATTTACAGCCACCGTTTCGCCACCACCTTCCCTGTGCCGAACCGTCACGTTTCGTCACATCCCCACGGCATCACCTCATCGTCACATCTCCGTCACATTGTGACAACTCAATCATTGTCTAGTCTATCATCTCATTTAAATTCTTCTTCATGAAATGCCATAAACGAGACCAATGTTTACATCTCCACCCACGTCGCCAAGCTAGTTCCTCATGCAAGTTGTCTCCATCCCCATGCATAGGTACACTTGATGAAGGGAAGTGCCGAGAATTTCCACCATTTCCCCATGTCAATCCACGAACGTCCCCTTGAAATGCCACAAATTGAAAGATTGACCAAAACAAATTACAAAGGCGGTGGAAGATCAAAATTAATCAGCCACGTCGTTGCATTAATTTGCAAGGTGGCGTGTGCATGTGAGAATTTCCCTTGCAGCTGTCTTCTCCTCAGCTGGACAGCAAAATTGAAGACTTTGACCAGCTGCAAGCCATGCCTCAGCTACTTCTTCAAGGTGGCGAGGAGGATCTCAGCTGATGGCCACGTCTCCCCCACCTGCCCTCCGTTTGAGCTGCCACAAAATCTCAAATTTGTTGACTAATATAGTCAACCAGCGACGAGCAGAAGAGAGGCGGTCTCTTTTCTTTTTCCCTCGTCACAGTTCATTCGCCCATCAATTCCTCAGCAAACCTTCAACGAAAATTTCTCACGGTCTCGTTCTCTCCTTGCTACTCGCCATTGGCCACCCGCACCACCTTGCCGCATCACCGTCTCGCGTTATTCCTGCTGCTTCACCACCAGCTCGCATCGCCTTGTAGCTCCCACCACTAGCTTGCACCATCGCGTATTCAAGGCAAGTAAACGTCGACTATTTTATGCTATGTGAATTCCGTCGTTGCTTGGTGAGATGCATTCCATCGGAATTCTACAAACTACTATTATTTCCATGACATTTGCGTTATTTGGTGAATTCGGAAGTCATTCGGGCTGACCACGAGCTTTGGGAGTGAAACTACGTGTTTTTCTATGGTCAAATTTGATTTATGGACCCATGCGTGCATTGACTTTAGTATTGCAGAATTTCAAGTCTTTATATCAAACTATTTTAAACTATACGGAAGTTCTGAACTTTCGGACTTGGTAAGGTCATGGAAATACTTGCTTGTGAAATTCAAAAGAATTTCGGTTAGAACAATCTGAATTTTGGAGGTGAGACCGTGAAATGATTGTTATCGATTCAGTGTTGAAGATTTCGATTTTACGAAATGTTCTCTCGACATGGATTTGACGTATCTTTGAGATTTTGTTTGCACTCTGGTTTATACTATAATTCAGGATTTCGGAATCAAAGTATTTTCCGTGCATGAGTGGCATGAAAGATATTTTGGCATTAAATTGTTGGATTGCTACACCATGGTAATTACTTGACTAGTGCCATAGGTCCACATTGACGACAATGCCTCGGGTGTCGGGATGCCCGGGGGTGTAATACGGTGCCCTTCGGATGCTCGGGAAATGTGATAAAGGCCTGGAGGTCTTCAGGATGCCAAGTAGGGTGCGAGATGCCTGTAGGATGGTATACGGTTCCCTCCAAAAGATGGTTGTAGTGAATCTGGATGAATTGAAATTCCTAATTTTCATTGTTTCAGTTTTTGTACTTTATTTTTGGATTGTGTTGAACGAGTGGCAATAGGTTCGCATAGTATAGTTTAATAGACTCTTATTTGCTGAGTGGTTGTACTCACCCTTGTGGGACTATTACATTTCAAACATGTGACCATGCCTCTCCAACCTGCGTCTTCCACCATGCTCTACGGCATCCCCACTGATCTCACATGGGACCAAGTGGAGCATGTGGACCCCGACTTCCTTGACATCACGGTCATCCGGATTACGGTGATTCTAAGATGGATGCCAATCTCACGATGGGCCCCGTGCTGATGGGGTTCATTGTACTCTACGCCGAGGTTAATGAGCGTACATTGGGGCCGCTTCCACTCCCGGATGACGACGACGAAGGTACTAGCGAGGTTGAGTAGGCGGAGGACCCGGGGCAGGGAGGTTGCATTTTTGGACAAGACTCGGACATGATATGAAGACAACCATGTGAATAGACTGTGGGATGGTCGGGATAGAATTTTGGGTTAGCCAAAAAAATGGAACTTTTTAGCCTTAATATACAGACCTAAGTCGTCTAAAAATATAAATAAATAAAAGTGTTTGGTTTGATAAATTCATGTGCATTGATTTAAGTTATGATGAAGTGGTCGATACACACTTCCATATCAAAATAATAGCAATGACCAGGGATTGCCGTGGCGACCTTAACGAGCCGAGGGTCATCACAGCCCGGAGTGGTATCAGAGCCTAGGTTTTGTCTGGAGTGATAAGGTGTGCTAGTAGAAAAAGGGGGTTATGGTGATCATACACGTTTAGGCACGAAACGCATGTGGTTGATTTGCTTTGGAAAAACGGGTGATTGATTTTCACTCATAAACTGCTGGTAATGATTGTGAGTTACCCATACGTCTCATTAACATTTGTATGTTACTTATATGATCTCAGTAACATGTGAATGTTACTTTTCCTTCTTAGTCGATTAGTGACACTGGGTCACTAATTGTTCATGTGGTAAATACTCAATAACCTGCAGGGAAGCATGGTATGAACAGGAAGTTCTCCCCTATCAAGGACTGAAGCTACTGCTTCAAGGGCAGAACCTCGAATAGAAGACATTCTACAAGTGCTGGCCAACATAGGGAATTCGATGGAAAGGCAAGCCCAACAACAACCGAGAGCGGAACGTCATACTCAAGGGTTGGTGGAGAAATGCCTAAAATTGAAGCCACCCAAGTTTACTGGAATGGAAAGTCCTAAAGAAGTGGAATAGTGGATCGATGGAATAGAAAGGATCTTCTGGCTGTTGAATTACAACGACACTAAGAAGATAACCCTGGCGGAGTACCAATTGGAAGGGCTTTCAATCTTCCTGCCTAGTACTGCAGTAACGTGGGATGAGTTTGTCAGGGCTTTCAACAAAAAGCATTTTTCTGACTGTGCCAGGGATAAAAAAATAACAGAATTTGTTCAACTGATACAAAAGGATCTGACGATAGACCAATATGAAGCAAGATTTTATGAATTGTCAAGGTATGCTCCTAAATTGGTAGAAGACCAAGAGGAAAAAGCTAAGAGATTAGTGAAGGGCCTGAGAACGGACATCATGAGGCAACTAGTGCCTCTGAATATAAGAGATTATAATGAAATTTATGAAAGGGCTTAGCTTGTGGAGCAATAAGTAATAAGGGAGCAGTTGGAAAGCAAGGAACAAATGGAGTCATGGCAACAAATGGCACTAAGTGACACCCGACGGGGTAAGATACCCTATCCCACCCAAGAGCTACCTTGGGATTCTAGAAAGAAATGGAATTTTGGAAATTTCGGGAAGACCAGGAGTGGTCATGCTCCAGGTAAAATACCATATCAAAATAATTCCTACCAAAGGTGTGGTAAACAACATGGGCCAGGACCCTACCTAGATCACCAGAGGTGTTTTGGATGTGGGCAAAAAGGTCACTTTAGGAGGGACTATCCACAAAGAGGGTCGCAATCGAACGTTGATCCAGTGCGATAGATGCAACAACGTGCAGGCAAACCACCTCCACAAGGAAATCTGTAGAGGCCGCCAGCACAAGGACGGGTGTATGTAGTCACCCAAGAGGAAGTGGAAGCTTCCAAAAACGTTATCTCAAGTACGATTTCTTTAAATGACAAGAAGGCTTATGCATTATTTGACACGGGTGCTACACATTCTTTTGTGTCTAAAAGATATAGACGACTGGGTGAAATAGAAATCAAATCTCTTGATATGCCTCTTCGTATTTCTACGCCGTTGGAAGATGTAGTATTGTCTACATTGGTGTGCAAGAAATGTAAGATATCTATAGTAGTGATGGTCATGTATGACTTTGACGTCATCATAGGAATGGATTAGCTCCGTAAACAACGGGTTAGGGTGGACTGTTATAGAAAGATGATTAAGTTCAACCCACTTAATTAGCCTAATTATGGATTTTACGGAGACCAGACAAACCCCTCAATGGCTCTTTTTTCGATAGTGGAGGCACATGCACTTCTTGACAAAGGGTGTTAAGGATACCTGGCAGTAATGAAGGACCATACTAAGGAAGAAGCCAAAGTCGATGAAATTCGAGTGGTTCAAGAATTTCCAAACGTATTTCTTGAATAACTACCCGTACTACGATCGGAACGGGAAATCGAGTTCGTAATCGAACTAATGCCTAGAATTGAACCAATATCAAAAGCCCCGTATAAAGGCTATGACAGAACTGGAGGAATTGAAAGTACAGTTGTAGGAATTACTCGATAGGGGATTCATTAGGCCAAGTGCATCCCCATGGGGTGCACCAATCTTTTGTAAAGAAGAAGGATGGGTCATTGCGCCTTTGCATTGACTATAGGCAATTGAATTAAGTGACAATCAAGAATAAGTACCTGTTGCCTAGAGTTGACGATCTATTTGACCAGTTGCAATGAAGTTCAATCTTTTCTAAGATAGACTTAAGGTCAGGGTATCATTGGTTGAGAATTAAAAAGGAAGACATTCCTAAGACTGCCTTTAGGACTCGTTATGAACATTACGAGTTCCTAGTGATGCCATTTGGATTGACAAACGCCCCAACTACATTCATGGATCTAATAAATAGGGTATTCAAACCCTACTTGGATCAGTTTGTAACTGTCTTTATTGATGATATTCTGATATGCTCCAAGGGACCAGAAGAACATGAGCGACACTTGAGGATAATACTGCAAACCCTTAGAGACCATAAATTGTATGTTAAATTCAGTAAGTGTGAATTTTGGTTGGACCGGGTAATATTCCTAGGCCATGTGGTATCGGGAGAAAGAATCTCGGTGGACCCAGCGAAGGTTGAGATTGTAGTAAATTGGCCAAGACCAACAATGCCAACGGAAATACGAAGTTTCTTGGGACTTGCAGGTTACTATAGGAGGTTTATAGAAGGATTCTCACGACTCGCAGGCCCGTTGACTCAATTGACTAGGAAAATGTGAAGTTTGAATGGAGTGATAAATGTGAAAGGAGTTTCCAGGAACTCAAGGAAAGATTGACCACAGCTTCGATACTAACTATTCCGTCTGGATTTAGTGGATTCATGGTATATAGCGATGCTTCCCATAAAGAGTTGGGATGTGTCCTGATGCAGTATGGGAAGGTCATAGCCTATGCATCGAGACAATTAAAACCCTACAAATTGAACTATCCAACTCATGACGTAGAATTGGCAACAATAATTTTTGCATTAAAGATATGGAGACATTATCTGTATGGGGAGAAATTTGAAATTTATACAGATCACAAAAGTCTGAAGTACTTTTTCTCTTAGAAGGAATTAAATATGAGGCAGAGGAGATGGATGGAGCTACTAAAGGATTACGACTGTGAGATACTGTACCATCCAGGGAAGGTGAACAAGGTAGCAGATGCTCTCAGTCGTAAGTCGACAATGGAAATGGCAAGTATAAAGACTACAGAATGGAACTTGTTAGAGATGATTAGAGGTGTTAAATGGGTCATTGACCCATTTATGGACCCATTTATGTTTAAATGGGTCATTAATGGGTCAAGCCTTATTTACTAAAACACCCATAAATGGGTTTTAAAAATAAAGAAAGTAAGATATATGGGTCTTGAAAGGGTAAGTTCTGCACCCATTTAAGACCCATTTATCAACCCATTTATTTTCACCAAAAACCTCACAATTTCTCTTTTATTTCTTTAACTTTACAAAAATAATTTTTTTAAAAAACCAAAATTATAATTTTTTTTTCTTTTTTCTTTTTTCTTTTTTTTTCTTTCTTCTTCCTCCGGTCGTCGACCATCATGGCTGGCGACCAGCCAGGCGAGCCTCAAGTTCGAGCTTGCCATCATCGGGCGAGCTCGAGCTCGCCCCTCGCCGGATCTGGCAAGGTCACCGACGCCCAGTGAGACTCGAACTCGCCGGCGTCGGGTGAGGGGCGAGCTCGAGCTGCCTGACGCTGGCGAGCCTCGAGCTCACCAAATCTTAGTTGTGTGTACCAAAGAGCCGATGTTTCCTAGAGTTTGCCGTTCCTCATCTTAGTTGTGTGTACCGAAGAGCCGGACTCACGTTGGTCTCGGTTTGATTCTGCTCTTGGCCAAGCAGATTCGAGGGTGTTGTGACTACTATTGGGGGGAAATAGATTTAGAGGTATTAACCCATACATCATGTGACAGCGGAAAACAGGTTTCGTTCGAAAATTCTTCGAGAAGCCAAGATTTCATTCATCGGTGAATCGTAGCCGACTCGATTGTCCGTCACAATACAAACGTCATAAACCAGGTAGTTTAAGTTGTTTTCCATTTAGTTTTACTCGGTTTGGCTTTGTAGAATGGTTATCTAGAATGATGCCTTCTCCGATGATGTGAAATTGAGTGTGCTGAGATTGGTCGTTCAAGTGTGAATAACCCACATCAGTCATAGTCTCAATTTAATTTGGAATCTAAGCTCACAATGGTTAAAAACTCTCGCTCAACCAATTGTCCATAACCTATTCGATTATATGCCTTTGAGAATATGAATAAAAGTCAGTGCAAGATTTGTTGGATGTGTGAATAAAACTATTTTAGCATTACTATTTTAAAAAAAATAATATATATATAAGAAATAAGCTTGGAAGTATTTTAGTAATATAATCTTTAAAAAAAAAACATAGGAATAAATTTATTTTATTAATATGGGTTGGGTCGGGTATGGGTTGGGTATGGGTCGGGTCGGGTATGGGTCGAAAAATTTACATTAAGCATAAATGGGTCATAAATGGGTTAATGGGTCAATTTGGGTCGGACCATTAATGACCCGACCCAAACCCGACCCGACCCACCCGTTTAACAGCTCTAGTGTGATGATGATAGCAAATTCAGAGTTCAAGTTAGAAATAGACCATCTCACTGGTGTACTAACCGCATTGAGAATTGAACCGGAAATTATACGAAGAATTAGAACACTACAACAGTCTGACTCATACCACCGTCTGTGGTGGCCCAGTTGGATAAGGCTCTCTAGTGAAGCTAACGAAAGTGGAGGGGGTCGAATCCCGCTGGCCGCACGGAATTTTAAGCACGACGTCGGGGTGGTGGGTCCTCCGCTAGCGTCGCCCCAGGTTTTACCCACCGGCTACCGGCTGTACGGGGTTCCCTGGGTATCAAAAAAAAAAAAAAAACAGTTTGACTCAGAGATTGTGAAGTTTCAAGACGAAATACTGTCAAGGAAAAGACCATAATTCCAAGTTTCTGAGGATGGAACTGTGAGATACCAGGGATGAATATGTGTTCCCAATAATGAAGAGATAAGAAGGGAAATTTTGTCAGAAGCACATAGGAGTAATTATAGCATCCACCCTGGGAATACAAAGATGTATCGAAACCTACGTCAAAAATACTGGTGGAATGGTATGAAGGTAGACATTGCTAAGTACGTTTCTTAGTGTTTGACCTGCCAACAAGTGAAGGCAGAACATCGAAAACCTAGAGGAATGTTAAAACCACTAAACATACCGAAATGAAAATGGGAGCACGTATCGATGGATTTTGTCCAAGGGTTACCAAGGACGTCAAGCGGTCACAACTCTATCTAAATAATAGTGGATCGTCTGACTAAATCTGCCCATTTCTTAGCAGTACGTATGGATTATTCAATGGACAAATATGCCGAAATGTATGTAACCTAAGTAGTACGCTTACATGGTGTTCCTGTAACCATCACATCAGATCGAGACTCGAGATTTACCTCGAATTTCTGGCAAGGTCTCCAAACCACACTTGGAACCAAGCTTTAGTTTAGTACTGTCTTTCATCCGTAGACAGATGGACAGACAGAAAGAGTAATCTAAGTATTGGAAGACATGTTGAGAGCTTGTGTGATTGATTTTAAAGGAAATTGGGTGAGAAGTTACATTTAGTGGAGTTCGCATATAACAATAGTTTCCAGCAAAGCATCGGTATGGCTCCCTATGAGGCACTGTAAGGAAGGATTTGCAGGACTTCTATCTATTGGAATGAGGTGGGTGAGAGAAAACTAACAGGACCGGAGTTAGTACATGCTACTTTGGATACGGTAGAAATCATCAAAAATAGACTCAAGACGGCCTAGAGTCAACAAAAAAGTTATGCGGATAAGCGTAGAAAACCGTTAGAATTTAACGTGGGGGATCACGTATTTTTAAAGGTGTCACCGATGAAGGGTATTTCACAATTTGGAAAGAGAGGCAAGTTGAGTCCAAGATTTGTTGGACCATTTGAGATCCTTGAAAGGATAGGTAATTTGGCCTATCGATTGGCATTGCCTCCTAAGTTGTCGAATCCGCATGATGTCTTCCATGTGTTGATGTTGAGGAAGTATTATCCCAACCTTGCTCATGTACTTGATCATGAGGTTATTGAAATAAATGAAAAAGTGAGATATGTGGAGGAGCCAACACATATACTGGATTGGAAGGAGCAAACGCTTCGAACGAAGGTGATCCCACTAGTTAAAGTCTTGTGGCGACATCACGATGTGGAAGAGGCTACATGGGAAAACAAGAAGGAAATGAGGCTAAAGTACCCTCATCTTTTCAATGAGATGTAAGAGGCGCTCAATTTCGAGGACGAAATTCTTTAAGTAGGGGAGATTTGTGATATCCGGACTTTGCCCGAGCCTCGAGTGTGTAATGGTCCATCCCACGTCGACAAGTTCGTCGTCGAACTATGTCATTGACACCATTCACAGCCACCGTTTCACCACCACCATCCCTGTGCCGAACCGTCACGTTTCGTCACATCTCCGCCACATTGTGACAACTCAATCATCGTCTAGTCTATCATTTCATTTGAATTCTTCTTCATGAAATGCCATAAACGAGACCAATGTTTACATCTCCGCCCATGTCGCCAAGCTAGTTCCTCACGCAAGTTGTTTCCATCCCCATGCATACGTACACTTGATGAAGGGAAGTGCCGAGAATTTCCACCATTTCCCCACGTCAACCCATGCACGTCCTCTTGAAATGCCACAAATTGAAAGATTGACCAAAACAAATTACAAAGGCTGTGGAAGATAAAAAATAATCAGCCACGTCCTTGCATTAATTTGCAAGGTGGCGTGTGCATGTGAGAATTTCCCTTGGAGCTATCTTCTCCTCAGCTGGACAGCAAAATTGAAGACTTTGACCAGCTGCAAGCCACGCCTCGGCTACTTCTTCAAGGTGGCGAGGAGGATCTCAACTGATGGCCACGTCTCCCTCACCTGCCCTCTGTTTGAGCTGCCATAAAATCTCAAATTTGTTGACTAATATAGTCAACCAGCGACAAGCAGAAGAGAGGCGATTTCTTTTCTTTTCCCCGTGTCACAGTTCATTCTGTTGGAGAAAACTTCCTTATATGTTTTGAAGTTGACAAAATGTTTCCATCAGTCTAGTCTGAAGACTTGAAGACTCTTCTATCAAAGTCTGAAGACTGTTAGATTCAAGATTTAAAGTCTACCCTCATTGACAGTTTCTAGACCGTCAAAGAAGATTTATCCAGAATCAAGGATTTATTTAAGGAATTGATTCGAGCGGCTAAAGAAGCTTCTCACGGTTGGAGATAGCATTTTGAGCTATTTTATTTGTTTTAATCTTGATACGAATAAATTAGATTCGTTGATTGACAAGGTATACTTGGAAGGTTCTACTTATGGAAACTTAGATCCTGATTGTATGGGCGAGCAGGATTGGTGGGCTATCATCACATTCCTTAAGTAACTCAAAGATCTCCTTAATTGATTCCGTCCAACGGTTAGATGGAGGAACTCCTTTGGAAAGTGCCAACGGGTATGAAGGCATGGAGGAGTATAAAAGGAAGAAGCTCTGGTTATTCGAGTGTGTGCGTGATAAAGAAATTCCAAAGTCTGAAACTCCTTGTTCTTTGTTGATTCAACTGTTGAGCGAAATTTGTACTCAAAAGAGAGATTAGACATTTGTGAGACCTTGAGAAAGTGTAGCAAAGTCTCTACACTGTGGAATCAAGGACGTGATATTGTAATGACTCTTTTGATTCATAGTGAAATCCAGTCGGTGGGCTGTCAATGCAGGAGAATTGACGTAGGCTTGGAATAAGCCGAACCACTATAAACTCTATGTTCATCTTCTCTGAACCTCTTATTTACGCTTACGAGTTGTTCATTTATTTAATAATTGAATTATGTTTTATTGTCCATCAAAAATATTCTTTTAAGTCCTACGAAAAGTTTCATATACACCTATTCACCCTCCTCTAGGTGTATTCACTAGCCCCTTTCACATTCGCCCATCAATTCCTCAGCAAACCTTAAATGAAAATTTCTCATGATCTTGTTCTCTTCTTGCTACTCGCCACCGGCCACCCGCACCACCTCACCGCACCACCGTCTCGTGTTATTCCTGCCACTCTGCCACCAGCTCGCGTCGCCTCGTAGCTCGCACCACCAGCTTGCACCACCGCATATTCAAGGCTAGTAAACGTCGACTATTCTATGCTATGTGGACTTTCGTCGTTGCTTGGTGAGATGCGTTCCATCGGAATTCTACAAACTACTATTATTTCCATCATATTTGCGTTATTTGGTGAATTCGGAAGTTGTTCGGGCTGACCACGAGCTTTGGGAGTGAAACTACGTGTTTTTCTATGGTCAAATTTGATTTATGGACCCATGCGTGCACTGACTTTACTATTGCAGAATTTCAAGTCTTTATATGCAAGTTGTTTTAAACTATATGGAAGTTCTGAACTTTCGGACTTGGTAAGGTCATGGAAATACTTGCTTGTGAAATTCAAAAGAATTTCGGTTAGAACAATCCAAATTTCGGAGGTGAGATCGTGCAATTGATTGTTATCAATTCAGTGTTGAAGATTTCGATTTTATGAAATGTTCTGCCGACATGGATTAGACGTATCTTTGAGATTTTGTTTGCACTTTGGTTTACACTATAATTAGGGATTTCGGAATCGAAGTACTTTCCGTGCATGAGCGGCATGAAAGATATTTTGGCATTAAACTGTTGGATTGCTACACCATGGTAATTACTTGACCATTGCCATCGGTCCACATTGACGACAATGCCCTGGGTGTCAAGATGCCCGGAGGGGTGTGATACGATGCCCTTCGGATGCCCGGGAAATGTGATAAAGGCCCGGAGGTTCTCGCGATGCCAAGTAGGGTGCGAGATGCCTGGAGGATGGTATATGGTTCCCTCCGGAAGATGGTGGTAGTGAATCTTGATGAATTGAAATTCCTAATTTCCATTGTTTTCTAACATACCGTTTTTATGGAATCCTTTTAGAACCAATGCAAATTTCATTGTTTCAGTTTTTGTACTTTATTTTTGGATTGCGTTGAACGGGTGGCGATAGGTTCGCGTAGTACAGTGTAGTAGACTCTTATTTGCTGAGTGGTTGTACTCACCCCTTATGGGATTATTACATTTCAAACACGTGACCATGCCTCTCCAACCCGTGTCTTCCACCATGCACTACGGCATCCCCACTGATCTCACATGGGACCAAGTGGAGCATGTGGACCCCGACTTCCCTAATGTCACATTCATCCGGATTACGGTGATTCTAACGGTGGATGCCGATCTCACAACGAGCCCAGTGCTAATGAGGTTCATTGTACTCTATGCCCGGGTCAATGGGCGTACAGTGGGGCCGCTTCCACTCTTGAATGACGATGGCGACGATACTAGCGGGGTTGAGTAGGCAGAGGACCCGGGGGAGGGAGGTAGCATTTTTGGACAAGACCAGGACGTGATATGAAGACGACTGTGTGAATAGACTGTGGGATGGTCGAGACAGAATTTTGGGTTAGCTAGAAAAAGGGAACTTTTTGGCCTTAATGTACCGACCTAAGTCGTCTAAAAATATAAATAAATAAAAGTGTCTGGTTCTATAAATTCGTGTGCATTGATTTAAGTTATGATGAAGTGGTCGATACACGCTTCCATATCAAAATAATAGCAATGACCAAGGAATGCCATGGCGACCCTAACGAGCCGAGGGTCGTCATAGTATGGGTCGGATCGGATATGGGTTGCTAGATTTACACTATATAAATATGAGTCAAAACAAGTTAAATGGGTCAAATATGGGTCGACCCATTTTTGACCCGACCCAAACCCAATTCGGCCCACCCATTTGACGGGTCTACTTGAAATAGACAATTTTCATAATTGAAAAGAATGCAACAAGAATTATCCTCATAGACCCTGAAAACAAAAATGAGGTTGTATTTGAACCGGGGGACATAAAGCATGTCTTGAAGAGTAATTAAGGGCGCGCATGACAAAATTTCTATTCCAGAAATTGATTTCTCAATTTATATTCCCCGAACAAGTTTCTGAGCAAAGAAACCCGTTTGATAACGATTCAAAATTTCTATTTCTAGAACAGAAATCCGTTTGATAACAGAATAAAATTTCTATTTCTAGGAATAGAAATTGATTACATAACAACATAGGAAATCCTCAAAATACAAACTAATAATCAAAATAATACTAATACATTATAAAAGTTGAAAATACAATTTCATGGAATTTCCTATTACACGTGCTTACGTTTCCTATTACGTAATATTTTCTTTCGAAAAATAAACAACGTGGCAAAAAAAAAAAATCAATTGAAATTCAATTGTACTGAATATGTCGTCATGTTTTTGCTGAAATTGATTTCACATTAATCAAATAAGTCTAATGATAGCCATGATGATAATAGTCTAATCTCCTAAAAAAAATCCTAACTTCAAGTCTAATTCCAATTTCTTTCCAAATTTTGTTAAAAAAATCCTCACCATGTTCAAAAATCGTCACCGGTTTTTTTTTTTAAATTATCAACATTAGGATTATTTAAAAATTTATTATCAAAATCTGTATTTTCATCAACACTCTTACAAGAACAACAGATTCCTTATTAGATCTCTTTTTACCCGCGTCTTGATAAGTAAGGACACTATATAAAAGAAAAATCGGATGAAACCCTAATGATTTGACCCCTTTTTACTACCTCAATATGAAGATTATGATTAAAAAAATAGTTAGCCAAATAGAGCCGTTGTCTGGCGTACTATGGAAGAGTAGGTGAAGAAAGACTCGTTAGATATGAATATGGCAAGTTGACTATTACCATGTGTGAAATCTCTTGCGCGCAACAAATGAAGTCTTGTTCATTCAATTCCCACCATCTAGCCTGATGGTTAATATTTTCAATCAATATTGATTGAAATGATTATATTAAAAAATCATTAAAATATTTTGGATTAAATTACCTAAATTGAGAAGTTGAGAAAAAAAAATTTCTATTTCTATTTCAGAAACTGAGAAGTTAAAAATCTCAGCTTCTAATTTCTTCGATTTCTCTATTTCTGGAATAGAAATCTATTTCAGAAATAGAGAAATCAAATTGCGTTACCAAACGGATTTCTGTTTCAAATATGTTCCGGGGAACATAGAAACATAAATTTTATCATGCGCGCCCTAAGGGGCTAAGATTTACTATCCCCATTTTTGTGACATATGTAGTATTTCCATTTGGGAGATGCACAAATATAAGTGAGTCATGTTTTTCTTGAGTATGTGAAAAGAAATCTTCATCACAGATAATGTGGTCACTAGCACCTAAATCAATGATCCATGCATAATGAGAAATTGAGCTGAATATAACGACCCCACTCCATCTCTAGAGTCTTGAATGGCGGAGGTTATTTTTGTGACATCCTAGGCTTGTCGTCATCCCAATTATTTTTATCTTGTTAATAAGTATATGCGAAAATGTGAACAAACAAACTCCCCAGACAAACAACAATTGGAAGACTGGGACATACATGACACAAAATAAACGACTTTATATTATAATAGTACATTTACAAGCCCTCTCTAAGGGCCCTCTTTCCTTTTTACATCACATAATAAGTATCCACATAGATTAGGAGAATTCTTATCTCCTTTAGCATGACTGCAGCTCCCAAAACTAATGTGAGATTTCAATACCCACAAGTCTAGAAGATAAAGGGGTAAGTCGAGGACTTAGTAAGTAAAATCACTAATCTTCATCTAGGACGATGACTCATCATTGAATCAAGCATGCGGACATCTCATGCACTACAGCATCGATAGCATATGAATAGCAAACAATTACTTTTCCTCGACTATATGCATATGTTCATACCGGCTTATCTTCAATGCATAATCCACTTTGAACTTACCAAACAAGCTACTGTCAACTTACTAAAGAAGCAACCTTACCAAGCATGCTTATCAACAGCACACAACATCATGCCTAAAATGTTCATTAACAGTCTCAAACAAAACTTCCCAGTTCAATCTGGGCATCCCATACCTTCAGGGGTTTCTTGGTATCAACTAAGGCATCCGGCCTCAAGTCAGGCATCATATGTATGTGAGCCATTTGAGCTTATTATCAATGCATGCTCTACCTCAAACTTATTAAACAACACATAGAAGCATGTACAAACAAGTTCATTTATCAACCTAACCATTCTCACGGTTCATCTGAAATCCACTGAGCATTCAAAATTCACCGAGCATTCGAAATTTATCGAGCATCCGGAATCCACCAAGCATCCCGTTCTTATAAATGAGGCAATGCCACTAATACTATGTGATGACGGGTCTTATCTTTTATTTAGTAATCACATGTTGTACAACACAAGCCGGTTTATCATTTTTCTTCTTAGCCCACACATACAAGGTCCGAGGGCATGCTCATATAAGCATGTGTGTGTCATGTCCTACAATACGATAACTACATAATATATTGGGCAAGGTATAAGGTCCGTGGCTCAAACAGACCCATTAGGCATTAACCCTCCACCAAGCAAGGCTCGGATCAACACACCTCACTATTGATCCAAAGTCCAGTGAGGTTCGGTCCGTCATAGCTCAACACCGAGCCAAGGCCAATTGAGACTTGTCTATAGCCCAAGGCATGCTTCCACTTGCGAATCTATAATCATGAGCAAATTATAGAAAATAATGCAAGAACAAGTCATAAAACAACCGAAACACACAAGTACGGTTAATACTACAAGTAGCTCAAACAACGTGTGACAAAGCCCTAGTCAAGGATTAGGGAATCCACTTACTCAAGCAATGGCATGACTAGCATGGTCATAGCTAAACCCAACAACATAGTACATCGCTCTAGCCAAAGATTAGAAATTTGACTAACCTAATGCGCTAAAGACGATTTTGCCAAGAGATGGCCATCCGATGGGCGTGCAAGGCCGAGAGGGATAGGGAGGCATCCAAGAGGGGGAGATGAGAGAAAATGAGCCAAGGGTTGGCGAGAATGAAGGGGGTGGCTTCCTATTTATAGGCCAAACTTCATTAAATGACCCTAACAAGTGGTTCAATGAGTTTTTTTAGAGTGGCACGGCTAGTTTAAGGGCCTTTGTGGTACCCTAAGGTTCTTAGGAAATGATTAAGGGCCTTTGTGTTATCTTCTTATTGGTCCACTTGTTCTTTGAGTCACCAGACCATCATAACTTGGCTAAGTTGTTCTCTAAGGAGAATCTTAGGTAATGATGACCAAATCTTTTATGGGACACCTAAGCTTATGGGTCACTTAGCAATTATGATATGTACTAATTTTATGGGACACCTAAGCTAGTTACTAAGCTCTTTACATTTAATGCCTAGATCCTGAGTAATCATGGGGTTTAGATATTGTTCTTATCTCAAATTTACTCTCCCAGTTTTAGCTTCTAGAATCTTCTCTTTTGTCCTCTTTTAAGGAACATAATAAACATGGGAATGAGGCCATTGGATGAGTCACTAACTTTTTCCCAAGGGGAATCTTAAGTTATCATTACATAATCTTAGAGTGGACACTTGGGAGGGGTGACTCATCCTTGCATTTAATGAAATATTCGAGAACCTTCTTTCTGATTGGTACAATTAAGTCATGAATCCTTTACTTCTTCCCTAAGGCAAATCTTGAGCCATCATTATTGAATCTTTAAGTGAACACCTAAGAGGGATGATTCATCTCATGCATTAAATTAGGTATTCTAGAATCTTCTATTATGTCTTCTTCTCAAGATCAGAGCAAACATGATAATTAGGCCATTCGAAGCACTAACGGGGTTGGGTAAGGACTCCTCGCATTCATCCATGATCGATTTGTACCAACCAAACCGAGATTCATAACAGAATCACATTTGATTTTAGGCTGGTTCATGGCCAAACTTGCCTAGCATAGCTAGGTTGATGGCACATCTCGTGGGCCAGAATCATGGATGTTACATTGAAGTAGTAGGAAATAATTGAGAAGCTTCCCTTCCAATCTAAAATATCCAATTGCTTCAAGGCATTTATGAGTTGCTAATGCTAATCATAGGTAATTGGTTTAGCATTGTACCCACTAACTTGATTTGCAGAGAATTCTCTCCCATTTTTTTTCCTTTTTCAACTGGTTTTTCATATAATTTCCAATAGGTATTTATAGTTTGGTGTGGACGTTTAAAATAACCACGATATATTTTACCTTTTCCTTTTTAATTTTGTGCATTTCCTTTTTGGAGTAACATGGAAAAATAATGGCCATTGGATTTGATGATTGATGTGGCATTATGTGGGCTGTTCGATCCACCTATAGGATAGGCGAAGCGAGGGCTGTTCAATCTCCACTTCAAATCCTGTCCATCCGTTCCAGCCATTGGATAAGTGAATCCAGAGTCGTTCAATCTCTCCTTTAGATCGTGGCCGTCTGTTCCACCATTCAAGAAGCTTCGGTCTCCTCTCTCATTAGAAAACCATAGCACAGCCTTGCCTGACTTCCATCCTTTAGTGTTTGATCATCTTGTCGATCCTTGCTGCTGGTGGCTCGACTAAGCAGCAAGGAAGATGTTTTCCCTGATTTTGACGCTCTCCATCAACGCCAGTCGCTGGCTTTCCTCCTAGATAGCTAGTTGATAGATCTGGCCGAGCGAAGGCATGGGTTCAATGGCCAAGATTTAGGTTTTGAAAGTTAAGTAGGAGTCATTTAGGATTAAGAGTAATCGAGTCACCTTCTCCCCAATCCTTAATGCTTTTGTATTGTTGTAGGGTCTGTTTGGGTCCCTCAAGCTTTTCTTTTGTAGCTTCCAGTTCATTCAAGAGGGCTAAGAGTTTGATGAAACAAGCTCCAATCAACATATTCCCTTATTCTAATTTGGATAAAGCTTAGGTAAGAGCAAATTTTTTTTTTCTGAATCAAGTTCTCCAAACCATTATATTATCCCACATAACCTTTGAATCCTCCATGGAGGGAGTCCCGCCCCGACCTCTAGGGCGATGCAGTTTTCGATCCATGTTCGAACTAATTGATTGCATTTTCTCTAATGTCGAGCCAATCAGTCATCAGTTGGAAAGCAGACGGTTATGTCAAGGATATTGTCCTTGTCATTTGTCACCAATGCTCACTAAAGCTCTCGAGACCATGCTGAATAGTTCTTGGGACCAGAGAGCTATTGGCTGATGAGGCGGAGATCTGGTTTGTCGGCTATCACGCCCTGAACCCTAAGTACGCAAACATCCCTCAGCGGTCGATTAAAAATGCGACGTCCCAAGACATGTCGCCGACCCATTCTTTTTATCTTTCGATTAAACGCATGCGGAAGCGAATTAAATAAACACTTAGTCAATCAATAAGAGTAGAGATATTAAAAATACCACAACAGATTTTCACAAACAACGATTTATATACCAACAGGTTAACTCAAGGAGTTTCATACATACAGGCTTACCAAAAGTTGAACTCTTGCTTGACTTACTAACAAAAAGGGTCAAGGTCAGGGTTAACTTCCAACTATGCAATCTACAACGTCCGCTTTAATACCCATACCCAGGCCCAGCCAGGAATTCGGGCATGTAGCCAGGTGAGCACGGCTCCCGGGCCCTTCTGGCTCAAAATCTGGATCTATTACGACATCGTTTGAGATGTCGATGTCCATGGGGTTGGTATCCTGCTCAACCTCATTTCCTACGGGCGGCCCATCAAAACCGTGCATGGGACCCTCCTGACTACCATTCGGCTCCATGATAAACCATGCCTTGAAGTGGTGAGGCACCACAATCATGAAACCCAACCCAAACCGTCATGACTACCAACTCACGAAATCAGTTGGTCTCGGGGATGCGGTAGAGGGTTACCTCCATATCCCATGGAACCCCGAAACGGACCGGGCGGATCTCCATACTAAGGACCTGAAAATGTTTAATCATGATGGAGTGAGATAAAATCTCAACGAGTTAAAATCCCTAAGCCTTGATTAGGACGCGAAATCGTCTCGAAGGCGACCTAAGCATGCGCCACACATAAACTCACCTCGCCTAAGCATGTCCCTGCACATTAGGATGTCTCATACAATAATAACATAGTAATGTGCATAAATAATAATTAGAACACATACAAGAATTGTCATGCGCACTGTTGACACACGTGTTCCAATTATTACAACCCCTGGGGCCACAGCCAACACAAGTGTCGATGGTCTTCCGGTGTAATTGGGCATCATCCCGCCTCATCGGGCACGACAACGTCTAGAACCCCCGCCTAGATGGCATTCCATAAAGGAGCATCGGTCCGGCCTCAACCGTGACTCGGCTTCCGGATCCCCGCCGGGCATCCAATAAAATCGGGCATCGTCCCCGAACTCCTGTTGGGTGACGGGTTCAATTACGTGACCACTCAAGCACATAATCAATCAAGTCCACTTTTATTGCCATTATTTAAACGAAAACATAACACTTCCCTTTCCAAATAATAAACTTGACAACCCCTTTTTTTCTCTTTAAAAATGTCCGAAATAAATTTGTACGAGGTCACGTATTTGAAATCACCCCATCAAACTTTCCACGCATCTATTTTAAAACCCCATTGTTTTGTTGAGCACATAAAATTTGGCGTCCAAACCCAACACCTCATTTTTTTTCTATTTAATAGCCTATAAGGCCATCTTTTGTAATAAAATTGAAACTTGCCATAGAACAATCAAACACATAATATCGTACGTACAAACCATCCAAATCACGCATAATCTCATCCAAGAAAACAAGCGTAAAATTCTATGTATCGCCTAATCCGTCACTAATTACGCTAATTGCGATTAATTAAATAAATGACGATTAAAATAAATAAATTACAATTAATTGAACTAAATACAATTAATTAATCTAACCATGATTAATTAACCTAATTGTAATTAGTTAGACTAATTGCAATTAAAATTAATCTAAACCATTCTTAATCTCAATTAAACAAAACCAAGCTTAATTAAGAATAAACACAATTAGTGCTAATCTAATCACCCTTAAGCGTAATTAACGACCTAATCAAAGATTAGGGAGTTAACTCACGGGTTTTCGACAGTGGCGGGTTCGCGGCGACGGCGATGTGATGGCGTCGAGGACGTGCCACTTGTGGATCGAATGGGGCTCAACGGCGGCGATGGCGGTCCTACAAATTCTTAGCCACCTAGGAATTTCGAGTTGGTGGGTGGCCGTTGGGTGCTGGTGGTGAGGTGGTGAAGCTAGGGGCAGTGGAGCTGTGGGCAATGGTGGCTAGACGCAAGGTTGGAGTGGCGATGGCTGCTCGGTGGGTAGAGATGGGCGGAGTGGTGGCTGGCTATAGGCGTGTTGGGGTGGTGAGGCAGCAAATGATTGTGAAATGGAGAAGATGACGCTGAGGGAAGATGATGAGAAGAAGGGAAAATTAGCAGAAGGGGGGGGAGATTTCACACGTGAGAGTGAGAGAGAGAGAGGAAAAACCAACCAATCAAAGACTTAGGAAAATATCTAATTCATCATCACAATGCCTCAAAAGTCTCTATGCTCATCCTTGGCCCTCCCAAATACTTTCTAACTCTAATTTCCTAAAAAATAAGCCTATTTGGGGTAGAAAAATCCAATTTGTCTACCCATCCGAATTTCATTTCTGTTTTTCTTTTTGTCCGAAAATCGTTTTTCCGAAAAATTTCGGACTCGTCGAAAATTCATCGAAAGATGAGACGAGGTCAAATAAATAAATCATGACACGCTCAAATGTTCAATTCCCAAAACCGAATTAAATCTTGTGGTTAAAATCGATCAAACGCAACTTTAGTATGACCTAGTCTATCGGGTAGCTTTTAGGGATTTTTAGCGCGTTTGACCCGTGGTCGAAAATTTTTTATCCACATTTGTACATCTTCGAATCGTAGACAACCCTCAGTTGTCATAAAATCATGAGGGTTCAATTACGTGTCCCGAACATAATATCGATAGAAAATCAGTTTATTGCCGTTCAACGCGAATATCGTAATCATGCGGAACCACCCATAATTCGCCTATGTAATTCATCGAATCGGCTTATATCCGTTCACTAATTGATTTATAACGGTGTCGTATTGACCCTTGCCGATCATTGTGGTCAAGCGGTCGATTTCTGATCAAATTTTCCAATCTGTCGCGTTTATATCCCTTAACGGCCATGCCTAATAGATTAGTTAACTTGTGAGTGATCAATTCCAAGTAAAATAACCATAAGCCCGTCAATAAAATAACCATTTCATATATTCGAAGCAGGGGTCAAATTTCGAGATGTCACAACTCTTCCCCTCTTATAAAAATTTGGTCCTTGAAATTTAAACCATTACAACCCTTCTACAAAACAGTGGGGGTATTGACATCTCATCGACTCTTCACTTTCCCATGTGGCTCCCTCTATTCCGTGGTGTTGCCAAACCATTTTAACCAAGGGAATCGTCTTGCTGCGTAGAACTTGCTCTTTTCAATCCACTATCTGAACTGGTCTCTCCACGTATGACACTATCTCGTCCACATCTATTTCCTCGAAATTCAGCATGTGGGTTGGATCAAGTTCGTACTTCCTCAACATCAACACGTCAAAGACGTCATGCACTTGAGCAAGTCTCGGCGGCAACGCGAGACGATATGCTAAAGTCCCAATTCGCTCAAAAATTTCAAAGCGACCGACGTATCTTGGGCTTAGATTCCCTTTCTTGCCAAAGCACGAAGTACCCCTCATCGGTGACACTTTGAGGAATACGTGTTCACCTACTTGGAACTCCAATGGTCCATGCCACTTATCTGCATAGCTCTTCTGATGACTTTGAGGGGTCTTGAGTCTTTCTTGAATGACTTTGACGACGTCAACTAACTGTTGAACCAACTCAGAGCCCGTAATGTTACGCTCTCCAACTTCGTCCCAGCAAACAGGAGTTCTGCAAGCTCTGCCATACAACTCTTCAAATGGTGCAATCTTGATACTCTGCTAATAGCTGTTATTGTAGAGAACTCAACTAGATAAAGCTGTTCCTCCCAGCTTCCTTTGAAGTCCAATATGCAAGCTCGCAGCATGTCTTTGAGCATTTGAATAGTCCTCTCAAACTAACCATCCTTCTGTGGATGATAGGCCATGCTATACTGTAGCTTCGTTCCGAAGGTAGTTTGTTAACTCTTCCAAAAAGCTGCCGTAAACTTTGGGTCTCGATCTGACATGATCGTCACTGGCACTCCATGAAGACGAACTATCTGTCGCACGTACAATTCAGCATATATGTCCAATGCAAAGTCCTTTCGTACGGCGATGAAATGATCAGACTTCATCAACCTGTCGACTACAGCCCATATGGAATCGTTACCTCGCTGACTCCTTGGTAATCCCATCACAAAATCCATTATGATATGTTCCCACTTCCACTCGGGAATCTCAAGAGGTTGCAAAAGTCCTCCAGGTTTGCAATGTTGTGCTTTCACTTGCTGGAACGTTAGGCACTTGGCAACATGTCTGGTGATATCTGCTTTCATACCGGTCCACCAATAATGTTGACACAGATTCCGATACATCTTTGTGCTACCTGGATGCATGCTGTAACTGCTACGATGGGCTTTTGACAAAATTTCCTCAAGCTCCACATCGTCGGGTACGCACAATCGCCCACGAAACTTTAGTATTCCATCCTCAATAACTTGAAAGTCAGCTTTCCTCTTTTCCATATCCTCCTGCGTAATTTTCTGGATTTCAAGGTCTGTCAACTGTAACATTTTAATCTTTACTTACGCTTCCGGTTCAATTATGAGAGTAGCCATGAGACTTGAAAGGTGGCCCACCTCAAACTTGAAATCCGAGTCTCGAACTCCTTCGAGTAGGATCCACTCCTGAACCATCATCTACGCAATTGACGACTTCCAACTTAATGCATCCGCGACCTTATTGGCCTTTCTAGGATGATACAAGATGTCGCAATCGTAGTACTTGAGAAGCTCCATCTAACGATGTTACCTCATGTTCAACTCCTTCTAAGAGAATAAGTACTTCAAACTTTGGTGGTCCGTAAAAAATTGGAACCTTTCTCAGCATAAGTAATGTCTCCAAATCTTCAGGGCAAAGATGATCGCTGCTAGTTCCAAGTCAATGGTTAGATAATTCAACGCATGAGGCCTCAACTGGCGAGACGCGTATGCAACAACTCTCTCATGTTGCATTAGAATGCAGCCTAGTCCTCTATACGATGCATCACTATAAATTTCATATCCTCCAGGTCTAGACGGAATCGTCAACATGAGTGCAGTAGTCAGCTTCTACTTGAGTTCTTGGAAATTACACTCGCACTTATTCGTCCATTCGAACTTTTCTTCCTTCTTCAGCAATCGAGTCAGAGACATGGCTATCGCAGAAAATCTTTCCATGAATCGTCTATAATAGCCTGCCAATCCCAAGAAACTTCAGATCTCCATCACCATTGTTGGTCTTGGCCAGTTTATGACAGCTTCAATCTTGGTTGGGTCCACGGAAATCCCTTCACCAGAAATCACGTGACCTAAGAAAGCTACACGAGTTAGCCAAAACTCACACTTACTGAACTTGGCGTACAACTCGTGTTCTCACAGGGTCTGGAGCACCGTCCTTAAGTGTCGTTCATGCTCCTCTGGACTTCTCAAATACACCAAGATGTCATCGATAAACACAATCATAAACTGGTCCAGATACTCCTTGAACATTCAATTCATTAGATCCATGAAAGCAGCTGGGGCATTGGTCAGACCGAATGGCATTACGGTGAATTCATAAAGGCCGTAACGCGTACGAAAAGCCGTCTTCGATATATTCTCCTTCTTAATCCTCAACTGATGGTAACCTATCCTCAGGTCCATCTTGGAAAATATCGAAGCTCCCTGTAGCTGATCAAACAAGTCATCAATCTTTGGTAATGGATACTTGTTCTTGATCGTTACCTAATTGAGTTGTCGATAATCAATGCAAAGGCGCAGCGAACCATCCTTCTTTACAAATAGAAATAGTGCTCCCCAAGGCGATGCATTAGGACGTATAAATCCTTTGTCCAACAACTCCTGCATTTGCACCTTAAGTTCCTCTAACTCTGATAGAGCCATATGGTAAGGAGTTTTAGAAATTGGCTCCATCCCAGTAGCCAACTCAATTACGAACTCGATCTCCCTTTCTTGGGGCAAACCAGGCAATTCCTCAGGAAAAATGTCAGAAAACTACTGCACCACGGCGATGTCCTCCATCTTCGACTCCTCAACTGACGTATCAACTACGGTTGCCAAATATCCTTGGCAACCTACCTCTAACAATCGGGTTGCCTCAAGCAACGAGATTAAGGTAATCAAGGGTCCTCCTCGACTTCCAACAAACTCGAAACTTTCACCCGCTAATGGGTTAAACTGAATCGATTTACAATAATAGTCTACGGTAATTCATTGCTTGGTGAGCTAGTCCATACCAATAATCACATCAAAATCAAACATTGCCAACACAATCAAATCTATCATTTCCTCTCGCTCACCAATCACTAACTTGCAACCAGGACGCCCTATCGCAGACAACACTTTATCCTTTAACGGGGTGGATATACTAATGATTGCTGCCAACGGTTTTGAACTTAATCCTACGAACTTAACGAATTGCTTAGCAATAAATGAATGGGTAGCTCTAGGGTCAAATAAAGCATAAGCAGCATGGTCGTTCAGTGAGCCCGTACCTGTAACCACGTTCTACGAGTCCTCTGCTTCCCTTCGGGTGATAGCATACACCCTTCCTTGCATCAGAGGCCTACTCAAAATGCCCTGCTATGTGTTCTGTGACGCACTCCCTCCTGATTTCCCTATCTGTGGCAATGGCGTCTATGCTCTCATGGGCTTGCGCAAACAATTCTTCACCTGATGGCCATGCTGGCCGCATCCGTAGCACGCTCCTGTTCTAGTAGGACACATGTTTGGTCCATGTTTCCTTCCATGAAATCGGCACACGCTGTTCGGGTTAGGTACTGGCTTTCCAATTCCACCCTTTCTGTTGGGAGGAACATAATACTTTCCTCCTGTCATCGGCCTCTTCCCAAACCGGTTGCTATCCCTGTTGTGCATGAATCCCGACTCAGATGCAGTGGCCCATTCGTTCAAATTCCTCTCAATCAGCTGGGCCCTCTTGTACAGCTCATCATAGTCTTTGATATTCAGCGGTACCAACGGGTCCTTGATCTCTAACCTCAAACCATCTCTGAACCTCCTCGCCGATCCTCAATTAGCCTTGGTGCATACTTGGACAACTTAGCAAACTTTGCCTCGTATTGGTCCACGGACATTTGACTCTGATAGAGACGTTGGAACTCCGCCATTTCTGCTCTCTCACGCAGTTAGAAAAATACTTCCCGTAGAAGACCTCAACGAAGTTATCCCACTCTAGGACCGTACCTTCAGGAAATACTCTCCCTTTGGTGGCTTCCCATCAAGTACTCGCGTTACCTTGCAACTAGTAGACGGTTAAGACTACCTTGTCTTCTTCAGAGCACCTCAGCGGTGCGAAGACCTTCTTTAATTCTCGGATCCAGAAGGTTGCAGCCTCTGGGTCGCTCGCTCCAGTGAACCTTGGCAACTTTAGTTTCAGGAATTGCTACACCAGTTTATGCATCAACCATTCACCATTCCCATTTCCTGGTGGGACTTCAGTAGGTGCGGCGGCAATAGTGGCAACGACATTAGTGGTAGCAGTGGCGGCGGCGGTAACAGCAGCTTGGTTCTAAGCTTGCTGACCAATCATATTCCCAGAGTCTCCAGCGCCTGCACGATCCCATCTAGCCTAGGATCGCTTGGTGCTCCACTTCCCGCACCAGCCTGAGGCGGTACTCTTCCCCCAGTACTAGCCTGAGCTAATGCTCTACCTCTAGCACTCGCTAGTCTCGGTGCCCCTCCTTTGGCACCTGCCAAAACTACTACGGCCCTTCTCTAAGGGGCTTTCTTCTCAAGATTACCCATCTCACAGGGTCCTTACAGAAACCTGCTTTCCAATTCTAACACAGAATTAGAAATCTGAGTGACCCGCACAAAACAACCAATCAATTATAAGCATAAGCGTAAGGAAAATGTTTTTCCTAACTAACTATCCCAAAACCCATCGCATCTTATCACTCTAGATTTGATGAGGCTCTGATACCACTTTGGGCCAGGATGTCACGCCCCGAACCCCGAGTACGTGAACATCCCTTAGCGATCGATTAAAAATGTGACGTCCCAGGATGCATTACTGACCCATTCCTTTTATCTTTCGATTAAACGCATGCGGAAGTGAATCAAATAAACATCCAGTCAATCAATAAGAGTAGGGATAATAAAAGCACCACAACAATTTTTCACAAACAACAATTTATATACCAAATAGGTTAACCTGGTGAGTTTCATACATACAAGCCTACCAAAAGTTGAACTCCTACGCGACCTACTAACAAAAAGGGTCAAGGTCGGGGTTAACTTCCAACTATGCAACCTACAACGTCCGCTCTAGTACCCATACCCAGGCCCAGCCAGGAATTCGGGCATGTCACCAGATGAGCACGGCTCCCCAGGCTCCCCAGGCCCTTCTGGCTCGGAATCTGGATCTATTACGACATCGTCTGAGATGTCGATGTCCATGGGGTCGATATCCTGCTCAACCTCATTTCCTACGAGCGGCCCATCAAAACCGTGCATGGGACCCTCCCGACCACCGTTCGACTCCATGATAAACCATGCCTTGAAGCGGTGAGGCACCACATTCACAAAACCCTCATCGACCCAAACCATCGTGACTACCAACTCACGAAATCGGTTGGTCCTGGGATAGGGTAGAGGGTAGTCTCTACCTCCATATCCCATGGAACCTTGAAACGGATCGGGCGGATCTCCATACTAAGGACCTGAAAATGTTTAACCATGATCGGGTAAGATAAAATCTCAGCGAGTTAAAATCCCTAATCCTCGATTAGGATGCGAATTCGCCTCAAAGGCGGCCTAAGCACGCGCCACACATAAACTCACCTCGCCTCGGTCATCCCTGCACATTAGCACGTCTCGTACAATAATAATAGAGTAATGTGCATAAATAATAATCAGAACACATACGAGAATTGACCCACGTGTTCCAATGATTATGACCCATCGGGGCACGGCCAACACAAGTGTTGGTGGTCTTCTGGCGTAACCGGGCATCGTCCCACCCCATTGAGCACAGCAATGTCTAGAACCCTCGCCTAGACAGCATTCCATAAAGGAGTATCGGTCCGGCCTCAACCACAACTCAGCTTCTGGACCCCCGCCGGGCATCCGATAAAATCGGGCATCGTCCCCAAACTCTCGTTGGGTGGCAGGTTCAATTACGTGACCACTCACGCACATAATCAATCAAGTCCACTTTAATTGCCGTTATTTAACCGAAAAATAACACTTCCCTTTTCAAATAATAAACTTGACAACCCCTTTTTTTTTCCTTTAAAACTCTCCGAAATAAATTCGTACAGGATCACGTATTTGAAATCAACTCATCAAACTTTGCACGCATCTATTTTAAAACCCCATTGTTTTATTGAGCGTGTAAAATTTGGCGTCCAAACCCGACACCTCATTTTTTTTTCTATTTAATAGCCTATAAGGCCATATTTTGTAATAAAATTGAAACTTGCAATAGAACAATCAAACACATAATATCGTACGTACAAAACATCCAAATCATGCATAATCTCATCCAAGAAAACGAGCGTAAAATTCTACATATCACCTAATCCATCACTAATTATGCTAATTGCGATTAATTAAATAAATGACGATTAAAATAAGTAAATTACGATTAATTAAACTAAACTCAATTAATTAATCTAACAACGATTAATTAACATAATCGTAATTACTTAGACTAATCGCAATTAAAATTAATCTAAACCATTCTTAATCTCAATTAAACTAAACCAAGCTGAATTAAGACTAAACACAATTAGTGCTAATCTAATCACCCTTAAGTGTAATTAACGACCTTATAAAAAATTTGGGAGTTAACTCACTGGTTTTCAATGGTGGTGGGTTTGCGGCGACGGCAACGCTACAGCACAGCGTCGAGGACGTGCCACTTGTGGATCGAACGGGGCTCAATGGCGGCAATGGCGGTCCTACAAATTCTCAGCCACCTAGGAGTTTCGGGTTGGTGGGTGGCCGCGGGGTGCTGGTAGCGAGGTGGTGAAGCTAGCGAGCGATGGAGCTGCGCGCGGTGGTGGTTGGACGCAAGGTTGGAGTGGCGGTGGTTGCTCGGTGGGTGGAGATGGGCGGAGTGGTGGCTGGCTGCAGGCGTGTTGGGGTGGTGCGGCATCAAATGAAGGGGAAATGGAGAAGATGAGGCTGAGTGAAGAAGATGAGAAGAAGGGAAAATCAGCAGAAGGGGGCGAGATTTCACATGTGAGAGGGAAGAAGAGAGAGAGAGAGGCGAAACCAACCAACCAAAGACTTAGGAAAATATCTAATTCATCATCACAATGCCTCAAAAGTCTCTATGCTCATCCTTGGCCCTCCCAAATGCTTTCTAACTCTAATTTCCCCAAAAATAAGCCTATTTGGGGTAGAAATATCCAATTTCTCTATTCATCCGAATTTCATTTCTTTTTTTCTTTTTGACCGAAAATCATTTTTCTGCAGAATTTCGGACTTGTCGAAAATTCGCCGAAAGATGAGACGACGTCCAATAAATAAATCGTGACACGCTCGAACATTCGATTCCCAAAACCGAATTAAATCTCATGGTTAAACTTGATCGAACACGACTTTAGTGCGATCTAATCTATCGGGTAGCTTTTAGGGGTTTTTAGCGCGTTTGACCCGTGGTCGAAAATTTTCGATCCACGTTTTTGCATCTTCGAATCGTAGACGACCCTCGGTTGTTATAAAATCACGAGGGTTTAATTACATGTCCCGAACATAATATCGATGGAAAATTGGTTTATTGCCGTTCGACACGAATATCGTAATCATGCGGAACCACTCGCAATTCAACTACATAATTCCATCGAATCGGCTTATATCCGTTCGCTAATCAATTTATAATGGTGTCATATTGACCCCTGTTGATCATTATGGTTGAGCGGTCAATTTCTGATCGAATTCTCCAATCTGTCGCGTTTATATCCCTTAACGGCCTTACCTAAAAGATTAGTTAACTCGTGAGTAATCAGTTCTGAGTAAAATAGCCATAAGCACATCGATGAAATAACCATTTAATATATTCGAAGCAGGGGTCAAATTTTGGGATGTCACATCGGCTATTGAGGTGTATAGGGTGTCGCTAGGTTCCGAGTAAACTTCCTCTAGCAAAGATCTGATACGGAGCGAATCCAAGTAGGTATTCGTTCCCTGATAGGTGTGTTCGATTTGCTTGATTGACCCAGATGGATCAATTTGGGCCTTAGGGTCGAGCTTGCCCCATTGGTGGCTAACGGACCTTCCCTGGGCCAATTTTCATCATCTTGGGTCTGGTTTGTAGGAACGAACCAATAGTTGACTTGGGCTGTCCCAAGTGGGCCTTGGATAGGCAGCGACTGGATGGGCTAGGCTAGAATGGCCTGTCCCTCGTTTGGCTGGGCCTAAACAGGATACCATGAAATGAACTGTGACTGTGCTTCAGAATTTTAGTTCACCTGTGACAGTGCTCGGAATTTTGGTTCACCACATCTTCAAGAGGTTGTGGTGGATGTTGAGGCATCTCTTCCTGACTAGTGACTCCTAGGTTTGATTCTCTTCTATCGTATTTGTGTTTTTTTACTGATACACCGATTCCTATACTTGAGTGCTAATCTTATTTTGTAGGTTAGGGTTTTCCCACAACAACAAGGGTAGAAGGCTGATATTCGAAGGCAATTGGTGAAAGATGCAGGAGCTAGGTTAGGAATATAGGCTCTGACACCATGTCACAAAATGAAAGAAAAGGAAGAGACTTGGGAGAAATCTGCATTCTGTATTGAATGAAATGTCCTTTACAAGTATATGCTCCTATTATAATACAATGGATATATAACTAAAGAATGAATAAGATCTGATATATGAAATCAAATAAAATCAAATCCAATCCTAGATTGATTCTTGAAACGATAATATAGATCAATTATGATCCCGAAGTGATCTTTGAATATCTCGCATATCTCTAACAAATTGATCTTCGCATATCTCGCATATCTCCAACACTCTGTCAATAAGCCCCATTATTTTCCTAATGAATAGTGGATAACTATTGTTAGTCCTCGTAACTCTGCTATAAAGTAAAGTCTAGTGACTCGAACAGTGGAAGTATCTATAAAAAAGCAGATGCAATGGGGATTATAGGAGGTTGAAGAGACCAAAGTAGATAATGGAACCGCCTCCTGAAAAATCTTCTTTCTGAGTTTGAAAGAGAAAGCACATAAGCTCCCGGCGGGTAGCAGACAATTCGCTCAATGGCAGCCATGACAGTTGCTCGTGAGAAGCTTCCAAACGATCGGAATGTGGATGATTCTTGTTATCGCGAGTTAAAACTAGGAATCGTGTTTCCGTGCCGGTGAATTCGTGAAGCTTTTGACAGCAATCAAATCTTGTTAGAAACAATCAAGTCGATCAACAACTTGATCGTTGTAACGCCCTAGGACCTTTTAGATTAACCGAATACTTAATTAGAGTTGGTATCTTTGT
Organism: Eucalyptus pauciflora; assembly: GCA_007663325.1. Classification (NCBI taxonomy): domain Eukaryota; kingdom Viridiplantae; phylum Streptophyta; class Magnoliopsida; order Myrtales; family Myrtaceae; genus Eucalyptus; species Eucalyptus pauciflora. Next base: position 677,954 of record VMYD01000045.1, on the reverse strand, counting down.
ATAAGAGCTAGTTAGTTGAACGTGCATGCAATATCAGTAGATATACAATGGCATTCAATCAAAATAGTTTTCAAAACAACCAAATTCAAGTTGATATGTCAGTCAAAAGTCGTATTACCAAGATTACTTAACAAATCAATTGGAGATAAGTCGGTAAAACACTTAAGTTACATTTACTCATTCTGTATAGAACTTAGTAACTTTGACACATTGGTAAGTTTCAACAATAAATATTCGTAAACTAGGACAACAGTCAGTAATTTCGAAAAAATCAAACAAAAGTTGTTAAGAATCTCAAATAATATATGTTAACCTAAAATTAGTTGGTAACTCGTTCTCATGAATGTTGGTAAAATACTTAAATTGAACTTGGTAATTTCTTATAAAAGTTAAAAAATTTAACACATAGGTAAGGGATAGGGGTGAGCATGGTCTGGTTTGGGCTGGTCCACCCCCTAACCCTAGGACCAACCCGCACAGTGCTGGTCCTCAATTTTTGGGACCAAGGACGGACCCTATTGAGCTTGCAACCAAGGACCGGACCGACCCAATGGGTTCGGTCTGGTTCCAAGGTCAACCCGGGACCAACTGATAATTTTTTATTTCATTTTTTGTATTCCTTAAAAAAGCGATTGAGGACCAGATTGACCCAATGGGTTCAGTCTGGTTTCAAGGTCAACCCAGGACTAATCAATAATTTTTTATTTCATTTTTTGTACTCCTGGAAAGGGCAACCAAGGACCGTACCGACCCAATGGGTTCGATGATGAGCAAGGTCAACTAAGAAAAGCAAGCGGTGAGGGTCAAGTGAGATGAGTGTCGAACATAATGAGCATCGAATGTCGAGCGGGAAGCAACAAGCCAAGCGAGCATCGAGCAGCGAGCGGCACGAATGACCCAAAGCAAGCGAGGCGAGTGTCGAGTGGCGAGCAGAGAAGTTTTCTTTTTCGATTTTAGCAAATTGAAGACTAAGAGGACAAATAAGACAGAAGAGAATGGATATTAGAGGAGGATGCCATAAGGTGCCTTTTTGGACGTCGTGAGGACTTCTCACAAAAACATTTTCCTCTTTCGTAAATTATGACTATTGACGCTGTAAAAGACATTAAAAATCTAAGTTATTAAATAACAGTGTAAAATTACTTAAATTTCTCACTAAAGAACTATTTAATGTTATTGATATCGTTTATTTTAAGGTTTTCTCTATATTTAAAAAGTATAAATAATATATATATATAGTCAGGGTTGGTCCGGATTGGACCAACCCAAAACTCTCAGGACCGAGGACCAACCCGCACAGTGCTGGTCTAGGAACTCTAGGACCAAGGACCAACCCAATTTCCCTGGGAACCGGACCAAGACCAGCAAGGTTGGGCCAGTCCAGGGTCGGTCCAGGGTTGACCCTAAACCGATGCTCACCCCTAGTAAGCGACACAAAAATAAATACTGGTAGATTACTAAAATACTAGGTAATTTTGGAAAAAAAGAAAATTGTCGGTAATTTTCAAAATCTATTGGTACCTTATCAAAAAGTTATAGGCCAACCAAGTTGTGTTTCAAAATGTAGTTACCAATGGATTTTGGAAGCAGGTAAGGAAGAAAGGTAAGTAAATCAAGACCGAAAAAAGTATATCAATCTATACTATATTCATCTAACGACAACAATTCTAGTACATTGAGTCATGTGCTCTTAGAGCACTTATTAACCCACTAAATAAAGAAATTTTATATTTTTTAATGTGGTGACTTACCGTTTATGCATGATCACTACTTTGAAAAATGAATTATTCTCTCATTTAGTATGCTTAACAAGTGCCTTTGGTACACTCATTAAATAGAGCCGTGAAAAAAAAATTGGCTTTTAAAATTTCTTAAACTCCTTCTAAAACTCTTTTCATGTTATAATGTGAAAATGTATTGGATTATTAATCTTCAATGCCAAGATCCAATACTTGAAAGTATACCATGAATCCCTGTAGCATTTTGTCTCTCAATATTTTCTTGGTATTTCTCAAATTAGAAAGGTGTTGAAAATAATTCATGAATCTTGATTAATATTTATCATATAAGCTATTAACACTAGTTCCCTAATATTTATGGATTTTCTATCGGCAAAAGGCCAACCGGCGTGCGCGATTTCTGGCAATATTTAAAGATTAATGACAAAGAACTATGATAAAAAGGCAGTCCTCAAAAAGTAGAGTCGTTTACAGTAAAAGAGAGCTTCATTTAAGGTAAGATGTTACGCACAAATCAAGGTCTTCCTCACGATCACTGGCATGCTAGACTTTTGCCACTGTTAAGACATTTTTCTTGAAGCCGTTTTTTCTTTTTACCACTCGTGAGCTAGATTTTTCGTAACGATACTTTTTGTCTACCATAAGGTACAAAAACACCTGAAAAACTTGCAGTTATTTGTCATATTCACCAGATTAATACCCTGAAATGATGTTTTTTCAAAAATATGAGTATTCTTACCATTGTTAAAGATTGTGCACCACCTTTGAGAGATGTTAACAACAAATGGGATCATTTAATTCATTGAATTGGTAACTGATGCTGCAGTATTGTATGATGTTTCTCTCGATGCGAATCGGGTTTTTGGATCCACATGGGTGGTTGAAACTCATTGAGAAGCTGGTCTCTGTTAATCCACCGATGGTTTTTGGAAGGCGATTATTGAATTCATGGAGATGGATTTGAGTCTCTGGCAATAGGGTCTGTGATAATATTATTTTCAGTTTCAATGGGTTGAGAAAAGCATCAAAGGTGAGATGTAAACGTGGTCCTCTAGAGAGGCACATGCTAATAGTCAAGTAGGGGCCTCTAAAAAATTCAGAACGCCTTGTTCTGCTTCTACAAATAGAGACTATTACAGGCTAGTTAAGTTCATGCCAAGTTATCACCTAACCCAGTCAATGCCACCATACTAAATTAGCCAACCGCCGGCGGTGGATTACCTTAGCGTTGGGACAGACAGCTGAGTGAAATCAGAAACGGCGTGCACAAAGAAGAATCCTTTTGAGGATTTCAAGATGACTGGGATATAGAATTCACCGCAAAGCTAATACGAAAACATGCTAAAGATAAATAACAAGAGGATTGATTTGTCAGTCATAAAAGAAAATGGTAATTTAAGAAAAAAAAAAAGGGACGTAGGTTACCAATTTCTTAGACCCACGACTAGAGCTGGCAAAATGGGTCATAAACCCATATTATGACCCATTTTTAGTTAAATGTGTAAGAGTTTTCCTAATATGGACTGCATTAATTGATATTATAATTTATTGTTTTATGGTTACCATAAAACAAGGTTGGTCTAAGGTGAGATAGAAGATTTCTTAATTAGTCTAATATAGTGCTGGCTAGTGTAGGCCGAATTGAGCCTAGCCCGTAATGAGGGTTCCTGGTTGGAAACTCTATAAATAGTGCTCAAGTCTCTCCTCTAACCCTAATTCTCACATGTATCCTCACATAAGGAGCATTAACCTAGTGCTAAAGGATAAGGGGGCCACCTCATTGAGCCAGTGATACAGAGGGCAATAGAGGAGAAGAACTTGCGTGTGGAACATCAGTTTTCCGCTTCCGCTTCAAGAACGATGGATCCCAAAACAAGTGCGTTAATCTTTCTACTCAATTATGCATGTTCTTGTTCTGGTCATGGAGATCTTGGGATTGCGTAATTTGCATCCAACATGTGGTATCAGAGCATCCATAACCCTAGAACTCGAACGCATAGAATTTTTGCCCTAATTTTGTGATTTTTGTGATTTTTTGTTCAATAAAAATTAAATTAAATTACAAATTCAAACTGGGCTCGTCAAGATGAGTAGATTCGTGGGCAGCACGTCAGAGGAGGAGGCTGCACGCGACCCCATGCGCCGCCAAGGCGTCGGAGATGCGCCCCACGTGCGGTCACGCACCCTCACACAACCCCACGCGCGAGGCGCGGCTCGAGCGTGCGATGCACTTGCTGTGCTGACGTCGGTGACCCAGGCCCAACTCAACCCGACCCAAGGACTGACCCGACCTATTGACCCGACCCGACCCTGTAAACTGTTGACCAGACCGGTCAACTAGTCTGACCGGACGATCAAGCTGGGAACTGGTCGGACCGCTGTCGGCTGGACCAGTTTTGACTGGTCAAGATACGCCCACGCATGAGCTGTCACGCCCCGAACCTCGAGCGTGCGCGCATCCCTCGATGGTCAATAGAAATTTTACGATGTTCCGAGGTCTCGTCGCCAACCCTTCAATTTTATTGCACATGTGGAAACAATTTAACTAATCCCCTAACAATAACAAACATGGGATAGAAAATCAGCATAACCAATTTCATTACAAGCCACACTTTCATAAACACCACAAGCTTATACAGACGGCCTATCTCATAAAGGACTACTGAGCCACCTATGCTCCTGACCCTTCTGCTTTGGCTCCTGGTTCTTCACACTAGGGACCTAAAAATGGTTATTCAATAACCAGTGAGATATAAATCTCAACGAGTTCTTCCCCTAAGCCCCTGATCAAAACACTAACTCAACTCAAGGTATCTCATCAGAACCACCCCACAAGCAAGCAAACAACCAACAATCAACAGTCGGCTCGCATCCAATCTTACTCGGCATGCCATACCCTGCACGTTATATCTCAGCACAATACACGCAATACACATGGCCATTAGATGATGCATCTCATCAATCACATACGAGTCGCATCACAATCGATCTCACCTAGCCATTGCCACACCCTGCACGTTATTGATTCATGCGTGCGTGCCATAAGCAATGTACTCAACTCATGCATGACTGGAACCAACGATGCCATGATTCTCATGCATTCTTGAACATTAGTGTGCCACTCATCGCACATCAATCCATCACACGTGTCCCGATTATAAGGTAAAATCGTTATGACACGTCCCATACCATACCACACAATTTTACCACATAATAAGGCGCAACGATCTCAATCAAGCATGCGTTCCAATTGCTAATTAAGCCCTTCGAGGGCACCACCTACTCGTCAGTTCGGTGTCTTCTTAATTAAGCCCTTCAAGGGCACCACCTACTCATCAATTCGATGTCTTCTTAATTAAGCCCTTCAAGGGCACCACCTACTCGTCAGTTCGGTGTCTTCTGACTCAGCCAGGCTTTGTCTCCCCCATGGAGCACGGCGACGTCTTTCAATAGACGGCTTTCCCGAAGGAGCGTAGGTCCATAATCTACTGCAACCCAAATCCCACTCAGTGGGTATCCCATTTAGGGTAACATCCATCCGACTCAATCGGGGACGGGTTCTCTTAATCAATCACACGTCTATTCAAATTTGGCCCGAGACACTTTGCATTTCACTCGATGTCATTCATTAAAATAGTGATCCCGGACTCTATTCTTCATATTAAAATCATTCAAGAAATTAGTCATGTGTGTGGATACCCATCAAATTCGAATCAGAAAGACCAATGCCACTCTTTTTCAAACCCCACTATTTGATATAATATTCAAATTCCATTTTCGGTGTCAAAACCCGACACCCGGGATTTTCTTAATAAAATCCATACTTTTCACAATCACCAAGTAATTGCACAAATAATCACTCAATTCATGCGGATGCCCATGCATTTACACATCTATTCACTTCATAGGATTAAAACACATGAATTTACACAACTTTTCGCATTCTGGATGAACAGTGCACGTGAACAGTACTCGTGAACAGTGAACGTGAACAATATTTTATGAATAGTGTTGCGTGAACAGTAAATTTCCAGAATTTAATATATAATAAATTAAACTCAAAATTCATTAAAACCATTAATTAAAACAATCAAACAATTAATTAAGCAAAACAAGTTTAATTAAAGACATAAGCACAATTTAGCAAATAAAGCAAGATTAAGCTAAACTAATCCAATCCATCCAACCACCTATCTCAAGGCTAATAAAACTTAATTAAATCTCCTAAACTAGAATTAAATCTAACTAAACCAACCCTAAGCAAGTTTAGGCTCTAACAAAGGATTATGAGCTAAACTCACCCGTTAAGCGGGCCAGAGACACCGACGCGGCAGCAACGATGGTGGCTACGCACCAGGACCTCTAACACGACAATCCAAGGTGGTCTCTAGCTCAACACAGTAACCACAGCTTGAACTCCCTCTGAAATTCTGAAAAACAACCCTGCCGGAGGAGAAAACAAGTTGAACAGCTTGGCCGGAGCTCCGGCGAGGGGGTGGCCGACAATCGGAGGCACCTTGGGGTCAAAGGAAAGTGGTTGGTAGCTAGGCTGGGTGAAAAAACGGTCATAAATGGAGAAAACTCGAAGACTCGAAACAGGCGGAGCTGGGCGAAACCGGGTGGTCCAGCGGCCGGTGGCTTGTCACCGGATTTCAGGACGGCTAGTGGCTTCGTTCGGCGAGAGGCAACCACCATCCGTACAGAATGGATGTCCCCGTCACAGTGGTGGGTGAAGCGTGAGCCAATTCGTCCAGGAAGGTAACTTTTCACTCGGATCTTTGATGAAAGGTCAGCTGGAGCAGAACTGTTCCAGGCGGTCGGACTGCCGCTGGCTTCTGGCCGGCCAACAGGTCAAACGGTAGCTCCGACTGGCGAATGGCAAGGTCCAAACGGACGGTCTGGATGTCCTAAAGACAACGGTGGGTGGCGCTTGAGCTGATTCGTTCGGGAAGCCAACAATTAACTCAGCTCTTTGGAGGAAAGTCTGCTGGAGCAGAAACTGGAAGAGAGGGAGAACGAAGGAGAGAGAGAGCTCGTCGGTTGGGAGGCCGAATGGGGGAGAGACAGTGAAGTGAGGGCTGAAAGCACTCCTCATTAAGGCCATTAAATGGCTACTTCAAATCCCCATGCATGATGACATCATCTTCTCTCTCTTCTCTAGCCTTTTCTCCCTACAACTAGGGGTAATTTGGTTATTTCACCTTGTACAATTACCATTCTGTCTTTGGGCTGAAATTGGTTGGGCTTGAAATGGTTAAGGCTTGGCCCATGGGCTTAGAAGATGCATAATGGTTTGGGCCCAATGGGCTTATTTGCTTGTCTTAGGCCCACTATGGTGGTTGTCCCACCTTGGGCCTAAGGCCCACATTGGCTTGGCCAGGCCTATGTCCTCACGGTCTCGCTTCCTCAATCCGAAAATTCTTTTTCCCATTTGCTCGGCTTAACTGGTTTTGTCGACTGTTGAAGTAGCTTCATCCAAAGTCCATCCCGGACATTCCCGATAATTCGAAGCCCAATCGTTAGTTCTCATGCCATGTCAATTTCGCCCTAATGCCATTTTGGGTACAACTCAAACTAACATGTGGCTTTGAGGATTCACGCGCAACCGACTCGTGCCAAACCAAGTTCAAGACATCTCGACGCATGGACATCCTTGACTACATGAAATTGCAGAGGATAGATTCTTATTTCAAAGTACACGATTACTAAGGATCGACATAAGGTCGTTCGCGAGTTCGATAACGGTAAATGGAATCACCCGTTGTTCCATTATGTTCTGTCGTACCCCTCGACGACCCCCGATCCGTTAGGTTCGCCACAGTTACTACCTTTTTGCTTGCCCTGAAAATCCATTTCTCTGATACCATATGAACTTGACAAGTCCATGAACTCTGGGGGTTTATGTTTCTTACATTGGTCCTTGCGCAATTTATATATATATATATATAGCGGAAGCAAAATCAGCATCTTCCCGTCGTCTCTAAATTAGAAACGATGCACACCTACTAAACATTTTTAGATAAGTCAAAGCCAAACACTTTTATTATTTATATATATGGAATGGACTATAATAGTCAGTACAACCAAATGCCTAGGTTTTTCTATGCCTGGCGATTACCCAAAAGGAGACTGACTCCCTTCCCCTAGTATCATCTACACAAGTCCATCCCTCATGTGTTGGTGTCCAAAAATTTTCATCTGCTACCCGTCACACACGATCACACCCAGCCCGGTCCATCGGCTGGCGGCGGCGGTAGCATCCCCAACATGACCCCATCACATCAGACGTGCACCGATAGAAACTCCTGGACTACGGAGCCATCAGCTAAACCAACGTCATACAGGACTAACACTCGTACTCAGATGAAGACCAATCCTCGAATCCAGACATAAGCGTGCTCTGAACACATGCACTCCACGTCGACTGGGACACCATAAAAAGTACTGCGAGTGACAGGCAACAGAGGCATCTTTTAATCTGAAATGTTAGTCCCCAAACGGGATGAGTACAACCACTCAGCAGTAAAAGGTTCATTAACTATATTATGCAACAAATGTAATAATCTAATTTCATGCGGAATGCACATGTCATCTATGCAATTATGTATGTATATCTATATACTATCAAGAGATGAATTTCTTGTACCACATTCATAAAAATTAATTCAATGCCGGACAAACACCTTTTCAATATCAGATGATACCAACTCAAAATTCATAGACAATTCCCATGCCATGCCATATGCACATACATATGCTTGATTCATTTACCCATTTTAGTATTCAAAAGATTACATTCCCCGGGGACTAGTATTTGCATCCCTCCGGGCTTTCGCACCCAACCTGGCGTCGCGAGACCCTCCGGCACAAACCTCCGGGCATCCAGAGCGTGTTCTGTGACACCCCTCGGCATCTCGTACCCCACTTGGCATCACGAGGCATATCCAGGGCCCACCATGAAAATGGTTGCCCCTTCCTTCCGGATTTACGTACAATACCTACTACTGGGCATCCCGAAACTCTCGGGGACCCTCTGGGGCACTACGGATCCTAGGCATCCAACGGCATCGACTCATTCGATCCTATGGGCATCCCGTCTCCTGGGGCATCGTTGACTCAGCTGTCCGACAGTAACATTAATATCTTGATATATATATATCATTACTAAAATATATTTCGATACAATGATACCGAGAGTCTCATAAATCTTTATCAAAAATTTTGATGTCATATGATATGCTGAATGTCACCGCATCCATCAAGTGAATAACAACTCAAGATACAATGACTTTTAGGACAAATTGAACAATTTCGTAGTAAAACAGTTTAAAAGCCAGAATGCGCGCTTTTAGTAGAGATTTCGAAAGAATCATCAAATGACCATGAAAAATTCTAAAATTTTAACACATTATAATTGACATCTAGAGGAAAAAGTTTCATGAAGAACACTAAGCCAAAATAATTATGTACAAGTCGCAACAGACCGTCTATCACAGCTACAAGCTCAAATCAGAGTTCACTTTTCAATCAGGAAGATACCGCATGTTAGAGTAATTTTCTGCCACTATCTGAGTTCCGAAAAATCTAACAATAATCTATATTATAGTTTAGGCAACTCTTTACAGCTTTCATGAAGAAACCAAAACCAGAATCCTATTAGAAATTTCTATAGAAAAATCGACAAAACTACTAGGTTTCTCAAAATAAAATGTCGGACCACACGGATTCAACGGAATCCGATACCTACACCTTGGTCTACTTACTTTCAAAGGTTCATCTAAACTTATATCTCACAATATGATTCATGAGGATTACAAGCACACATGGATAATCAAAGCATTTTCTCAATTTCGCAATCCATCACTACCGAAATCCAGCACACACCATCCATACTCAAACATTTTCTAAACCCATACTATATCAAATTTCTATGGCATTGCATCACATAGTTTTAATGAACTTCCACTTACCTTGATGTCCTACGGTTCAACGGCGTGTGGTGAGACGGCGAGGGGTGTGCGGCTCAATGACGATGGGCTTGAACGGCGTCGACAGCGGCAACACACACGTACGGAGGATGGTCCTTCTCCTCACACTCGCTCATCGCTCTCTCACGGGCTCTCTCTCACTTTCACTGGTTTCGTTCTCTCTCTCTCTCTCTCCTTCACACTCTCTCTCGATCAATCCACATGTTTGTCCTCAATTAATTTGCAATTTGCATGCAAATTCTATGGTGCTAGCAAGGACCGAAGACAGCTGGGGGGTATGTGTCTTCAGCTGGCCTCTCCATCCATCTTATTGTCCGTCCATAGAGAAGCAACGTGACTTCATCCAGCCAAAGCCCCAGTCAAACTTCTTCTTGCTAGTTGACCAATTATGTCGACAATTAGAGGTTAATGCGGAGGGGTTTTGGGCCGGTGAGTTGCGGCTCATTATCCTAATGATACAGCCCAACATCCTCTCTATTCATTTGCCTTAGTCTCCACACATGCATAGGTTAATTGTAATCTACTCACATGGCCATGCAAAATACTAATGATACCATCCGGCGATACTTCCATCGATCAGTCATGGTCGTCACATATCCAAGGTTGTCGAAATTCTCAGGTGCCACATGTTCTGTCCGCGAATCGACTTCTAGTCGTCCTTAGAATCGGCTTGCCTATCTACAGGATCGTCCTCACGCAAGTCTCATGGTCAAGTCATTTTCCCAAGTCGAGTTCTTTAGTTGTACGAGTTCTGTCCTCATTAGCCTTTCCCCTCAAGGTCAATCTCTCAGGAGTGATCAATTCCGAGTGAGATCAACCAACAATACATTGACGAAATTCACATTCATTCATCCCTCACGCAAGTCTCATGGCTCGAATTTCAAGATGTCACAACTCTTCCCCTCTTATAAAAATTTCGTCCTCGAAATTTAAACCATTCAGATTCTTATTCAAAATGGTGGGGGTACTGTTGTCTCAACGATTCTTTGATTTCCCAAGTCTTTCGTTCTGTCCTATACCGCTATCCAACACTTTCAGTACTGCCAAATCATTTCCCATCTCGCTCAAATCATTTTTTTTTTTTTGGTTCCAAAAGGCTAAGCACTTGACCATTTTTGCAAAAATGAAAGTCGCAAAAATTTGGTTTTTCTTCTTTTCTTTTTCTTTTTCTACTAGGCGGCTAACTGCCACGTCGAGAATTCGAACCCCCCACTTCGGACCAACTACTTCTTTCCCCAGGTACCACTCGGCTAAAGGCGCCGACGATGACCCGCATTGCTTTCTTTTTTCATTTAAAGCCAAAATCCTTCTTTGAACCCAAATCTCGAAAGATCCCGACGTATAAATAGTTTCGGCTTCCTTTCTTAACAATTCGAGATGTCCCTGTCATAGGCGACACCCAAGGAAAACATGTTTCCCTACTTGAAATTTCCAAAGGTCTTCGATGCTTATCTGCGTAGCTTTTCTAGCGGTTTTGAGCAGTCTTTAATCTGTCCCTGATGACTGCAACTGCATCCACTGACTGCTGGATAATCTTTCGCTCTCTGATTTCTTCTCAACAAACTAGAGTTCTGCACTTTTTGCCATACCACGCTTCAAACTGTGCCATATGGGCGGTCTACTAATAACTACTACAACGAGCTCCAAACAAGATCTCTTCCTTAAGATCCGCACTATCGGGTACAAACAGCCGTCCACAAAATTTTAATGTTCCGTCCTCAGTAGTTTGCCAATTAGCCTCTCTCTTTCCTGTATCTTCCTATAAAATTCTCTAGATATCAGGATCTGTCAACTGCAACGTCTTGACTCTTAGCTGTACTTTCGGTTCAATTCTGAGGATGGTCATAAGACAAAGGCGGCCTACCTCAGATTGAAATCGAATCTCCGGCTCCTTCAAGTAAAATCTACTCCTGAATCACCATCACAAGGCCCATCGTGATGTGTTCCACTTCCACTCGAGAGACTCCATAGGTTGCAAAGGTCTTCCAGAACCAGATGCAATCATCGGCACTGATGCGGTAGTCAGCTTCTGCTTAAGCTCTTAGAACTACATTCGCACTTGTCTGTCCCAACGAACTTCTCTGCCTTCTTTGGCAACCTAGCCAGAGGCATAGCTATTGCTGAGAACCTTCTCATAAACCTATCTGTAAAACCTGTCAACCCCAGGAAACTTCTGATCTCTGTCACTATCATCCTTCTAGGCCAATTGATCACGGCTTTAGTCTTGGTCGGGTTCACGGAAATCCCGTCCCTGTTCTTACAAGGTCTGAAGCACTGCCCTTAAACGTCTTTCATACTCCTCTGGATTTCTAGAGTACACCCAGATGTCATCGATAAACACTATCACGACTCGATCTTCCATTCTAAGAGCAAACCAGATATTCCTCAGGAAATGCATTAGAAAACCTTTGTACCATGGCGATGCTCTCCACTTTCGGTTCCTTAACTATCATACCCACTACAGTGGCCAAATAACCTCGACAACCCACATCCAATAACTGAGTTGTCTTAAATGACGACATTAAAATAAATGAGGGTCCTCCTCGATTTTCAACAAACTTGAAACTTTCTCCCGCCAACGGGTTAAACTGGATCGCTGCATAATGACGATTCATTACAATAAGATGCTCCTTGAGCCAATCTTTTTCACTTACAACTTCAAAGTTATATATATGCAAAATCATTAAGTACAACTCTAGTCAGCGATTCTCCTTTCTACAACTTCATTTCAACAAACTGAAATTCTACAAGTCTAACCAAAATTCCAATATGCCACTCTGATAAAATTATCCCTAAAAACATTCTTCCCCTGATCGGTGCATGGCTCGATTCATTCACGTCCTCTTTGCCATCCTAGTGGCGTCCTGTCTGCGGTGCGTTCCCTCTATTCTATCCCATTGGTGGCAGCAGTAGTATCTGTTGTGGTCCCATCGGCCTACGCGGACAGTCCTTCACCTGGTGCCTGTACTGGTTACATCCGTAACAAGCTCCTATCATCGAAGGACAGGGGAGATTTCCATGTCTCCTTCCACACACCCGACAGACTCCCATGGCATTGGGTGTCAACTTCCATATGTAGTTCTTTCTGTTGGGTGGAATGGGATTCCTTCTTCCCATCATCGATCCCTTTCCAAACCGACGATTATTTTGGTTAGGTGTGAATCGCGAGCCCGATGCGGTCGCCCTCTTAATCATGTTCTTTTCTATCGTCTGTACCCTCTCGTACATCTCATCAAAGCTCTTTAAATTCAAGAGCACCAGTTAGTCTTTCAACTCCGGCTTCAAGCCATCCCTAAACCATCTCACCCTATCCACAGGGTCCTCTACCAACCTCGGCGCATACATGGCCAACTTGGCGAACTTCGCCTCATACTAATCCACGGACATCTGATTCTGGCGAAGCCGTTGGAACTCTGTCATCTTGGACTCTCTAACACTGTCTGAGAAGTACTTCCCATTGAAAGTCTCGCAAAAGGCACCCCAAGTCTGAGTTGTGCCTTCAGGGAACACTCTTCCTTGAGTGACTTCCCACCACATACTGGCGTTATCTTAAAGCTTATAAGCCGCTAGAAGTACTTGATCTTCCTCTGAACACCCCAGCACTGTGAAGATCTTCTCAATATCCCTTAACCAAAGGGTCGCAGCCTCAGGGTCATCCACACCACTGAACCTCGGTGGCTTAAGTCTCAGGAACTACTCTACCAACTTGTGCTTCAGTCTCCCTCTGATCACAATCCCAAGTTGGACTCTAGTAGGAGCGGCTGCAGTAGCGACAACGGCAGCTTGATTCTAAACTTGCTATCCCATCAAAATTCCAAAAGACTCAAGTGCCTGCACAATCCTATCTAATCTAGGATCGTCAAGTGCTGCTACTCCAGTACCGGCCTGAGGCGGTACTCTCTCACTAGCGCTGGCCTCAACCTGCGCTCTACCTCCAGTACCAACTCTAGTCGGCGTCCTATCCAAAGCAACCGACGCAATAGTCCTAAAATCCGGATCACTCATTCTACACGTTCTCTATAGAACCTGCTTTCCAATTCCTCACCGAATTAGGAAAACTGAGTGACCCTACACCAAACAAACTACCAATCAGCTAGCCAATCACAAGCATCTGCATAAGGAAAAAGCCTTTCCTACTCATTATCCCAAAACCCATCGCACCTTATGACTCCAAACACTAACCATGCTCTAATACCACTTAAATGGGGATGTCACGCCCCGAACCTCGAGCGCGCACACATCCCTCGGTGGTCAATAGAAATTTTGCGACATTCCCAAGTCTCGTCGCTGACCCTTCAATTTTATTGCACATGCGGAAGCAATTTAACTAATCCCCTAACAATAACAAACATGGGATAGAAAAGCAGGATAACCAGTTTCATTACAAGCCACGCTTTCATAAACACCACAAGCTTATACAGACAGTCTATCTCATAAAGAACTACCGAGCCACCTATGCTCCAGACCCTTCTGCTTCTAGCTCCTGGTTCTTCACACTAGGGACTTGAAAATGGTTATTCAATAACCAGTGAGATATAAATCTCAGCGAGTTCTTCCCCTAAGCTGTGGCATCCATAAATTTTGACAATCCTCGGATATGCGACGGCTGTGAGTAATCGGTGGGAGTATCCTTGGTACCACCTTTGGCCTAGTTTCGTTGTCACTCGACATCCTGAAATATTTACTTTCGGAGAAAAGGAAAATTCGCCTTTGAGTGGCCATATGAACAATCTCACCAACGGCCACGTTTTCTTTTATCTATTGGACTGACCAATCGTGCAACAAGAAAAGTCTTTGGACTTTGATCGATTGATTTTTTTTTTTAAGAACCGAAGGGATGGAATCCGACCATGCGTGAGGAACACGCATACCAAATTTAAGAATAAAATTTCAAGGAGTTGGACCGCACATGAGGACCATGCACGTCTTATCTTCGTGCAATTCGACAAGTGAGCAAATGAAAATTTTGTCACCATGCCACTCAGTCGAATTCTTTCTCCACTTGAGAACTTCGGTTATGTACTTGTACATGAGGCAAATTGATTAAGGGGATATTAGTTGATTTCTATGGAAACCAAAATGCCTCATATTTGTGCAGAAATTTAGGGACTTATCTTTGGAGAATTTGGGCCATTTAATTAGGACCATACAACCACAAATTTGCTGGCCCAAATAGCCCAAAAAGCCCCCTAGATTGTCGACTAATCAAGTCAACAATTCTCAATTTTCTTCCCAAGTGTTGACTGTGAAGAACCCAGCAACTGCCACGTTGCTCTCCTATTCGGTGGCCAGCACAAGAGGAAAACCGGACAAGGGGAGACACGCCTCCTCCACCTGTCCATTGGAGCTTCAGCCACCAATTAACTTGCATGCAAATAATTAATTAGATAGTTAATCAAAGGAACAAAAAAAAAAATTCGGAATAGAGGAGTAGAGAGAGAGTAAACCGAGCAGAGCTGTGAACAGAGAGAGAGAGTGATCGAGAGAGGACCGTGAGTGAGAGAAGTGCGAGCAGCGAGCGGGTGCACGGCGGAGAGGAAGAAGAGATTGCCTTCTACCGTGATCGAGCTGCCGCCGTCGACGCCAACAGCCTTCACCGCCGTTGAGCCGAGCTCGAGACCCTCGAGCCCCTGTTTTGCTTGCAATCAAGTAAAAGAGCTAGGGGCAAGTGGAAGTTCATTGATCTATGTCTTTGCATGCTGTGATTATCTAGTGAAATGCTAGTAGATGTGAGAAAATGCAGAAATGGAAACTGCATGTTAATTTTTGGATGATTGAGATGAAGTTGGACTAAGAGATTGAGTAAGAACAGAGTTTGTTCTATGCGGTTTCGATTTTTGGCTGAAATAAGAATTGAAGGGTCTATCCATAGTGGATTTTTTTTAAAGTGAAGTAGCTGTAATGTAGTGCAATAGACTTGTAAATATTGGGTTGTGGACGTTGGATGCTGAATTTTAAGTGAGTAGAAGTAGTTCTCTTTAAACTAGTAAACTGTTTCATAGAAAAACAGCATGACCTTCGGTGATTCCATGAATTTTCTGTAATTATCTAGCCAGAATTGGACTTTGAACCCTTAATGAAAGTTGTAGGGAATATCCTTAGGAATAACATATCAAAAATTGAGAATAAATGAACAAGTTTTGATCGGTAAAAATATTTTCTTTGTAAATGTTAAATCTGGAAGCCATTACAGAATGTTAGTAAAGAATATAGCAATTACTGCTCTTGATATGCAAGGAATCCAACTTAGTGTTCTGCATGAAAATTTTTCCTTTAGATATTATTTATAACATGTAAAAATTTCATAATTTTCTGAGTTCATTTAGGGGTCATTCCGAAATTTTTACCAAAACTGTGCATTGTGATGTTTGAACTGTTTTGTTCCGAATTTGCTTAAATTGTCCCAAAAAGGTGAATGCATCTTGAAATGTTATTTGACATAATGACATTAGCATTCAACATATTATGCAATATTGAGATTTGATGAAGATTCATGGGACATCTTGTCATTGCATTTAAAAGTGTTTTTGGAAAATTAAGATGTTAATTGATACCGTTGGGCCCTCGGGTCAACGATGCCCCGGGAGTTGGGAGGCCCAAAGGATCGAATGAGTCGATGCCTTGTGGATGCCCGGTGGCCCTAGTGGCTGAATGCTGGAGGTTTTTTCCTCGGGAGCTTCGGGATGCCCGGTTGTATTATAGTCGGTACGTAAATCCGAAGGACCGGGGTAACCATTCTCATGGTGAGCCTCGAAGGGTTCCTCGTGATGCCAGGTTGGGTGCAAGATGCCTAGAGGTGTGATGAGACACTCTCTGGATGCTCGGTGGCCCTGAGTGGCTGAATGCCGAAGGCTCTCGCGATGCCAGGGTGGATGTGAAATCCCAGAAGGATGCAAACATTGGTCCTCTGGGGGATGAAACCTTTTGAATATTAAAAACTGATGGTTCTACTAAGTGTGTGTGTGGTCTGGTTATGAGACTAAATTGTATGGCATGGAATGGGATGTGTCATTACAATTTGGCCCTATGATTGGGACTTGTGTAACTGGACATGATGCATCTTGATGGTTTCGAAATTGTACTTGCCATTGCATTAAGGAATTTCATGATCTTGATGCATACTTATCCTTTGATTACTTGTTTTTGGTCTATCTTGCATGAATCTAGATATTGATGGTACTGCATGATATAGCTTGATGAATCTTTTACTGCTGAGTGGTTGTACTCACCTCGTTTGGGGACTAACCTTTCAGACTAGGAGACATGCCTCTGCTACCAATCACCACCAGTACATTTTACGGTATTCCGGTCGACGTTGAGTGCTAGTGTTCGGAGCACCATCATCCCGAGACACGAGGTTTTGTTTTTGTTCGAGTGCGGGTACTAGTCATGTTCGACATTGGTTCACCTAACAGCCTAGTGATTCAGGAGTTTCTGTCTGTGTTCGTCCGCCGCAATGGGATCACGCTGGGGATGTTGCCGCCGCCACTAGCTGATGGATCGAGCTAGGTGTGACCGAGAGTGACGGTTAGTAGATGAAGCATTTTTGGACTGCCGACACTGACTAATAGACTTATGTATACGACTGTTTGAAAAAGAAAAGAAAAGGGGAAGTCGGTTGTCTTTTGGTATGTAGCCGGGTATAGAAAACCACGGCAAATTTTGGTGTATCGACTATTGTTGTCTATCAAGTCTATGTAAATAAAAGTGTTCGGCGTTGACTTATAAGAATGTCTAGTAAATGTGCATCGTTTCTACTTTTGGGATAGGGAGATGTTGCTTGTGCTTCTGCTATATGTATATAAACTGGAGACCGATCTAAAAGATATAAACCCCCAAGACTTATGGACCTATTATAATTCTATGGTATCAGAGTGATATAATATCAGGACAAGTGAAAGGTAAGCGATCTGTGCCGACCCTAACAGATCAGGGGCCATTCGGGGGTGCCACATAAGCCCCCGATTAAAACACAAACTCAACTCAAGGTATCTCATCAAAACCACCGCACAAGCAAGCAAACAACCAACAATCAATAGTAGGCTCGCATGCAGTCTTACCTGACATGCCATACCATGCACGTTATATCTCAGCACAATACACGCAATACACATGGCCATTAGATGATGCATCTCATCAATCACATACGAGTCGCATCACAAGCGATCTCACCTGGCTATTGCCACACCCTGCACGTTATCGATTCATGCGTGCGTGCCATAAGCAATGTACTCAACTCATGCACGACTGGAACCAACGATGCCATGATTCTCATGCGTTCTTGCACATTAGTGTGCCACTCATTGCACATCAATCCATCACACGTGTCCCGATTATAAGGTAAAATCGTTATGACATGTCCCATACCATGCCACACAATTTTACCCCATAATAAGGCGCAACGATCTCAATCAATCATGTGTTCCAATTGTTAATTAAGCCCTTCAAGGGCACCACCTACTCTTCAGTTCGGTGTCTTCTTAATTAAGCCTTACAAGGGCACCACCTACTCGTCAATTCGGTGTCTTCTTAATTAAGCCCTTCAAGGGCACCACCTACTCGTCCGTTCGGTGTCTTCTTAATTAAGGCCTTCAAGGGCACCACCTACTCGTCCGTTCGGTGTCTTCTTAATTAAGGCCTTCAAGGGCACCACCTACTCGTCAGTTCGGTGTCTTCTTAATTAAGTCTTTCAAGGGCACCACCTGCTCGTCAGTTCGGTGTCTTCTGACTCAACCAGGCTTCGTCTCCCCCCATGGAGCACGGCGATGTCTTTCAATAGACGGCTTTCCCAAAAGAGCGTAGGTCCAAAATCTACTGCAACACAAATCCCACTCAATGGGTATCCCATATAGGGTAACGTCCATCCGACTCAATCGGGGATGGGTTCCCTTAATTAATCACACATCAATTCAAATTCGGCCTCGGACACCTTGCATTTCACTCAATGTCATTCATTAAAAAGGTGATCCCAGCCTCTTTTCTTCTTATTAAAATCATTCAAGAAATTAATCACGTGTGCGGATACCCGTCAAATTCGAATCAGAAAGACCAATGCCACTCTTTTTCAAACCCCACTATTTGATATAATATTCAAATTCCATTTTCGGAGTCAAAACCCGACACCCGGGATTTTCTTAATAAAATCCATAATTTTCACAATCACCAAGTAATTGCACAAATCATCACTCAATTCATGCGGATGCCCATGCATTTACACATACATTTACTTCATAGGATTAAAGCACATGAATTTACACAACTTTTTGCATTCTGGATGAACAGTGCACGTGAACAGTACTCGTGAACAGTATTTTATGAATAGTGTCGCGTGAACAGTAAATTTCCAAAATTTAATATATAATAAATTAAACTCAGAAATCATTAAAAACATTAATTAAAACAATCAAACAATTAATTAAGCAAAACAAGCTTAATTAAACACATAAGCACAATTAAGCAAATAAAGCAAGATTAAACTAAACTAATCCAATCCATCCATCTAACCACCTATCTTAAGGCTAATAAAACTTAATTAAATATCCTAAACTAGAATTAAATCTAACTAAACCAACCCTAAGCAAGTTTAGGCTCTAATCAAAGGATTATGAGCTAAACTCACCCGTTAAGCGGGCTGAAGACACCGACGCGGCGGCAACGACGGTGGCTACGCACCGGGACCTCTAACACAATGATCCAAGGCGGTCCCTAGCTCAACATAGTAACCACAGCTCGGACTCCCTCTGAAATTTTGAAAAACAGCCAAGCCGGAGGAGAAAACAAGTTGAACGGCTTGGCCGGAGCTCCTGCGAAGGGGTGGCCGGCAACCGGCGGCACCTTGGGGTCAAAGGGGAGTGGCTGGTAGCTGGGCTGGGTGAAAAAACGGTCATAAATGGAGAAAACTCGAAGACTCGAAATAGGCGGAGCTGGGAGGAACCGGGCGGTCCAACGGACGGTGGCTTGTCGCTGGATTTCGGGACGGCCAGCAGCTCTGTTCAGCGAGAGGCAACCACCATCCGTACGGAATGGATGTCCTCATCATGGTGGTGGGTGAAGCGTGAGCCAATTTGTTCGGGAAGGTAACTTTTCACTCGAATCTTTGACGAAAGGTCGGCTGGAGCAAAACTGTTCCAGGTGGTTGGACTGCCGCTAGCTTCTGTCTGGCCGACAGGTCAAACGACGACTCTAACCGGCGAACGACAAGGTCTAGACGAATGGTCTGGATGTCCTGAAGACAACGATGGGTGGTGTTTGAGCTGATTCGTCCGAGAAGCCAACAATTAACTCAGCTCTTTGGAGGAAGGTCTACTGGAGCAGAAACTGGAAGAGAGGGAGAACGAAGGAGAGAGAGAGCTCGTCAGTTGGGAGGCCGAATGGGGGAGAGAGAGTGAAATGAGGGCTGAAAGCACTCCTCATTAAGGCCATTAAATGGCTACTTCAAATCCCCATGCATGATGACATCATCTTCTCTCTCTTCTCTAGCCTTTTCTCCCTACAACTAGGGGTAATTTGGTCATTTCACCTTGCACAATTACCATTATTTCCTTAGGCTGAAATTGGTGGATGGGCCTAAGGATTGGGCTTGGCCATGAATAGAAATGGGCTTGGAAATTGGTTGGCTTGAAATGGTTAAGGCTTGGCCCATGGGCTTAGAAGATGCATAGTGGTTTGGGCCGAATGGGCTTATTTGCTTGTCTTAGGCCCATTATGGTGGCTGTCCCACCTTGGGCCTAAGGTCCACACTGGCTTGGCCAAGCCCACGTCCTCACGGGCTCGCTTCCTCAGTCCGAAAATCCCTTTTCCCATTTCAACGGCTTAACTGGCTTTGTTGACTGTTGAAGTAGCTTCATCCAAAGTCCGTCCCGAACATTCCCAATAATTCAAAGCCCAATGGTTAGTTCTCATGCCATGTCAATTTCGCCTTAATGCCATTTTGGGTACAACTCAGACTGACAGGTAGCTTTAAGGATTCATGCGTAACCGACTTGTGCCAAACCACGTTCAAGACATCTCGACGCATGGACATCCTTGACTACATGAAATTGCGGAGGATAGATTCTTATTTCAAAGTACACGATTACTGAGGATCGACATAGGGTCGTTCGTGGGTTCGATAACTGTAAATGGAATCACCTGTTGTTCCTTTATGTTCTGTCCGCGAATCGACTTCTAGTCGTCCTTAGAATCGGCATGCCTATCTACAGGATCGTCCTCACGCAAGTCTCACGGTCAAGTCATTTTCCTAGGTCGATTTCTTTAGTCATACGAGTTCTGTCCTCATTAGCCTTTCCCCTAAAGGTCAGTATCTCAAGAGTGATCAATTCCGAGTGAGATCAACCAACAATGCATTGACGAAATTCACATTCATTCATCCCTCAGAGGGCTCGAATTTCAGGATGTCACATGGGCTCCATGCACCGCGCCCTCAAGCGGTGCGTGCGGACGCATGGAGCCTCCGATCGATGCGTGGCTGGCAGCGTTAGGTTCGTATGATCCTCCTCTATGTTGTGGTATATTTAGTTTACATGTTTGATAATTTTATGGATATGAAAATACATACGGAACCCTAAATACGTGTATTTTTTACTGTATTTTTGCGTATTTTTCTTGTATTTTTCTGTGATTTTGGAAATACATGTGTTGGGTTACTAGTATGTTATCACATTAACATTATTAAAGTGTTATTAATTAATAATAAACAATAAATTTTTATTTTTATTAATGAATAATGATATCATCAATGAATAAAGCAATGTAATTAACATGATATGTGATTTTGGTGATTTACTACCCCTATCACTAAAGTTAAAATCACATATATATGGTGCATGTGAGAAGTAAAGTTTATATCTGTGGTATGAGAGAGTTTCAAGGATTCAATTGATTTGTGACCGCCAAAGTGGCACACTTGATTGGGTTTGAGAAATTTCGGTCTCGTATATTAATTGGGATATCTCCTGGTCTAATGCGTAGTCATACTCCCAAAGGAGGTGATTGTGTATTAGTTCATGGAGGGATACATGATGGTGTGGTGGAGGAGTGACTGATCCTAGTGGTTCATATGCCCAAAGGTGATGAATTCATGAAGATTGGAATATATTCTCATAACCGCTATCATGTGGGGAGTTTACAATTGCATGTCATGTATTCTGCCCAAAGGTGATTATATGATTATGTGTGTAACTCTTCGGATGTGTACTTGTACGTCAAGTTACACAGTGCTCACATGATGCTAATTATATACATTGCTTGTTTTTCAGTCACCTTTTTCTACAATTAATAACTCCACTATTATTAAGGTTTTTACTACTTCAAATTTTAAGTAATGGACATATGATTTGCTGCTTGGGAAAAGAGCAATAAAATTTGTTTACTGTCCATGAAGCGTTCCATTCATGAACACTTGAAAAGTGGTTTACCAATTGACTATACTGCAGAAAGATGATGGAAGCTTTAATAGCTTGAAATTATGTCTTGTCTAATACCGAAATTAGGACACATCTACAAAGATTGTGTTTAAGCCCTAATGATATATACGTCTCATATAAGGTTAAAAAAGTTGTTTCCAAAAGTTTTTTGTCTAAGGAATAATCTCACACATGTCTAAAGAAAGGGTAGAAAAGTTGACAATGTTGATATTCTATCTATTCTTAAATGTTATCTAAAGACTTCTATAGATTATTGTAGAAGTAAAATGACCAAGATAAAGAATAAATTGGTTAGAATTAGTCTTAAAGGTTGTCAGGCTTAATAGTGGCTGTGAGTGTTTTGGCAAGTATGACAATGCGGAATAACTTAAAAGGTCATTTGTCAAATAATTGGTAAATTCTAGGGTGGTAACTTAATTATTATGCCTAAAAATCCTGACAAAAAGATTTGGCCGAAAGGTATAATTGCATTATGATGAACATGGTGATGAGTATGATTAGTAAGACTAATTTATCCGATCTTCTGTGGGCTGATATTTTGAAAGCAACATTTTCACATACAAAACATGTTTCTTACCAAAGTTGTTTCATAAACTTCTTTTGAGTTATGGACTTGACGTAAATTACTTGAATCATATTAAATTTAGAGATTTCATACAGAAGTGAGGTTATCTAATCCAATATTAAGTGTGTTGGAATTTAGATCCACTTAAAAATATTTTGTATCTTACCCAGATTATTCAAAGGGTTATCGATTTTATGGCCTTAATAAAGGTGCAAGAATTATGGATTTACAAACAGTAAAGTTTATAGATTTCGACGTAGTTGTGTAAGATAGCTGCTCTCAGACATTCAAGGATAATAGTATGATGGATGTTACTGTGTCTTTGTCTTTGCCTATAAAGACAATTGTGGAATCTCATGTACCATAGATTAAACTTGTTTAGGTTTAAGGTATTATTCTTGATATAGTTTATGATGAACTTTCTCAAATCTCTCAAGTGCAGAATGAAGTGGTTGTAGCTTTACTCAGGAGATTTGTTAGGGAAAGGCAATCGGTTATACCATCAGACTATATAGTCTATATGTGAGAGCATGACTGCAATATCTACTACATGGTTGTTTCAGCGACTTATATAAATGTTGTTTCTTATCCTCAATCATGTATATGATTATATGCCATAAAAGGCAATATGCAATCTATGAAACATCATAGTATTTGGAAACTTACAGACTTGCCTAAAGATCACAAGTTCATTAGTTGTAAATAGATGTACAAAACTAAAAGGATTTCAAAGAAAGATTGTGGAGTTTAAAGCTAAATCGGTAACTAAAGTTTTCACTCTGAAAGAGGGGTGAATAGTTAATAGTAAAGAAATAAATATTTCTTTCTAGTATTTTTAACGATTCTTTCAGAGTGAACATGACATTAATAGCTCATATTTTGATATGAAGTTACGCCAAATAGATACAAAATCTATATGGTGCAATCGGAGGATTTTACAGCAAATAATTCAAGTAAACTTGTGTGTAGACTGAAAAGTCTTATTCATAGTTTTAAGCAAGTTTCCAAACAATATTATTAAAGTTTCATAGTGTTGCTATTTTGTTCAATTGAGAACAAAGTAATTCAATAAATATATATTTATATATACTGCAAGGTCAGTGGGAGGAAATTTAATTTTCTCATACTCTATGTACATGATTTTTTACTTACAAGTAATGACTTTGAGGCATAGTATCTTTTGTCCTTTACATTGAGGTCTATAAGGATTGTTCTCGCCATATATATTGGATTTTATTAGATTTATCTCAGAGGACATTTGTTGATCATATTTTAGAAATATTCAATATACATCATTGTAAGCCAAGAATTGCTCCTCTCATTAAGGGTGATGGACCGAATCCATTACATTGTCCTTATTTAGATATTGAGAAAATCTAGTTAAATGGTGTACATTATGTTAGTACACTTAAAAGTATAATGTATGCTCGAATTTGCACAAGACTAAATATCGTCTTTCGGACGGGCTTTCTAGGTAGATATCAGTCAAATCCAGGACGCGATCACTAGGTTGTTGCTGAGGAAGTTCTAAGGTACTTAAATAGGACAAGAGATTATATGTTAATTTACAGACATGTTCAATTCTTGCAGCTAATGGGGTATTTAGATGTAAACTTTGTTGGCTGTTAGAATGACGTGAGATCAATAATGGAATACATATTCATGTTAGCAAGAAGTGCAGTAGATAAAGTTCTATGTCATCTTCTACTATGTAAGCATGTTTGTAACATTATTTTAGACTGTTACTTGGGCTATTAGGCTCCGGAACCTTATTAAAAAGTTGGCCGTTTTTAACTTTATAGATTTACCCATATGGTTGTATTGAGACAATAAATTCGTAGTATTATTAGCAACAAAGGTCTCAAGGGGTCTAAATATATGGCAATCAAATTTTTGAACATAAAGAAACGGTACAGAAATGTGACGTTATAATATAGCATATTTCCACAGATGATGTGATTGTAGATCCACTAACTAGAGGACTTCACTCTTCTATTCTTGAACAACATGTCATTAATATGAGCTTAAGAGCATCATGAGATGTTGTTGTTTAGTGGGAGCTATTTTAGCTTTACTCTAATAAAGTTTACATATGTGCTCATTACACTTAGTAACGGTTTGATATGTATAAACTTTTGCATTCAATAAAATATTTTTGAATGTGTTGTTATTATGTTGAATACATATTAATAAAAGTCTCAAGGTACTGTATAATCCTTGAGTGAAGACTAGGGGCATCCGGTTATTAGCGTAGTGTATATGTCTTGTTATACATAATAAATAAATAAAAGGTTAACCGTAAGGACAAGGCATATGTGGGTTCATTGGAACCATAAAGACATTCTCTAGTGGCACAAGTTTTTTGTGACGATTAAGGTAAGAGAATGGTGACTGACAAATGGGATCTCTCTATGAGAGATGTTATCCATTTGCCACACTACCATATTAAATCCATATCAATAAAGTTGAAAGCACTTGTGACCATGGAAGGCTCTGTGTGTATACATGTAGTTACCGTCATAATTCAGTGTTTGAGACTTTATGGGATGAGATTGACTATTAAGAATTATTTCTAGACCAAGCTACGCACATACAGTACAATTTCAATTAATATAGTCTAAGTGAGAGAATGTAAGAGTTTTCCTAATGTGGACTACATTAATTGATATTGTAATTTACGGTTACCGTAATTTACGGACTACATTAATTGAATGTAAAAATTATTTATGGTTACCGTAAAACGGGGTTGGTCTAAGGTGAGATAGAAGGTTTCTTAATTCGTTTAATATGGGGCTGGCTAGTGTAGGCCAAGTTGAGCCTGGCCCGTAATGAGGGGGCCTGGTTGGAAACTCTATAAATAGTGCTCAGGTCTCTCCTCTAACCCTAATTCTCACATGTATCCTCGCATAAGGAGCGTTAACCTAGCGCTAAAGGGTGAGAGGGCCGTCTCATTGAGCCAGTGATACGGAGGGCAATAGAGGAGAAGGACTTGCGCGTGGAACATCGGTTTTCCGCTTCCGCTTCAAGAATGATGGATCCCAAAACAGGTGCGTTAATCTTTCTACTCAATTATGCATGTTCTTATTCTGGTTATGGAAATCTTGGGATTGCGCAATTTGCATCCAACAAAATGGTTCATAGATGAGTCAAGTGAAAGTTAAATATGGGTCTGAAATGGGTCTGAGAAAATAAACACAACAAGAAATGGATCTAAATAGGTTATTAGGAAACCCACTTTAAACCCATGGCATTTTTTAACTTTATAAAAATATTTTTTTATAAAAAAATCGAAATTATAATTACTTTTCATATTTCAATTTTTTTTCTTTTCTTTTTTCTTTTTCTTTTTTCTTTCTTTTTCCTCCTTCCTTAGCCGGCAGCCGGCAAGGCGACGGCCAACCGCCAGCTGGCGACAGGCCAAGCAAGGCTCGAGCTCGCTGACAGGTCACTGACGATTGGCGACGCTCAAGCTCGCCGGTGTCGGGCGGCGAGGCTCGAGCTCGCCGGCATCAAGCGGCACCTCAGCCTCGCCAGATCGGCGAGATCAAGCCTCGCCCAATGCTGGCGAAGCCTCAGGTGAGGCCTCGGCCTCGCCAAATCGGCGAGATGGAGCCTCGCCCGACGCTGGCGAGCTCGAGTCTCGCCAAATCTGGCGAGGCTCGGCCTCGCCAACAATTGATGAGGCTCGAGCTCGCTGACATCGAGCGGGGCCTCAGCCTCGCCGACGCCGGCGGAGCCTCGACCTCGCCAGATTTGACGAGCCTTGAGCCTCGCCAATGACTAGTGAGACTCGAGCTTGCCGACGTCAGGCAGGGCCTCGGCCTCGCCAGATCGGCGAGATCGAGCCCCACCCAACGTCGACGAGCTCGATCTCGCCTGTGGTCGGTCGCCGGCTGTCGTCGTGCCCGGCAACCGGCCGAAGAAGAAGAAAAAAGAAAAGAGAAAAGAGAAAAAGAAAAATTAATTATTAAAAATAAAAAGTATATTTTAAAAAATAAAAATTATGAAAATTATATTTTTAATAAAAAATATTTAAAAATTATATTTGAAAAAATTAAAAATTCGATTTTTTAAAAAATATTTTAAAGGAATTATAAAAAATTTCCATTAAATTTGTATTGCATAAAAATGTTTTAACAATTCTTTTTTTTTTATAAAAAAAATCATAAAAAGAGCTTTTTTAGGTTTAGTTAAAAAAATTTCATGTTATAGTTTTTAGTTATTCAATGATATATTCACTTCAAATAAGAGAAGCATGTGCATAGTCTAATTTTTTATAAATATTTCAATTTATAGGTTTTTTAATATTTTATTTTATTTTATTTACTATTTTTAATTTAATTTGAAGTTTTAATCCAATTAGCATATAATAGAAGTGGGTTTTCCTTAAATATTAATAGGTTTTAGTAATACGGGTCGGGTCGAGTCTGGGTCTGGTATGGGTTGGGTACGGGCCGGATCGGGTATGGGTCACTTGATTTACACTGCATGAATATGGGTCAAATATGGGTCGACCCATTTTCGACCCAACCCAAACCCGACTTGACCGGACCCACCCATTTGACGGGTCTACCCATGAGGAGCTTTCCAATAAGGACGGCCGAAAGGTGATCTCCACCTTCGGTATACCGTGTGAAATGGAGAGGACTTTTAGCACTTTTTCCTGGCCATCAACGAAAGGGAAAAGTTAAGGACAAGTCATGATAGGAGTCACGACACTGTTCCCAACTAGGGGTATTGAGTTAGCCTGTGGTTGGGAACAGTGCCGTAAGGCGTGCTAACTCAGTAGTGGGATTTTCACCCACCCTCACTCACCCTAGGTGTGGGAGGCTACTATACCTGCTTACCCGGCAGTAGCCAAAACTGATGTCCTGACGTGGTGTCTACCTTCACCATCATGAGGTCTCCTAATTCCCTGTCTATCTTTGTCTTCCCAACAGAAAAGGAATACGGAGGACAGCGTGGGGTCTCTCACCCCAGGGCAGTTTTCCCGCCTGTTTCCTCCTACTATTTATTATTGTGCTTCTACAAACTTTCTTGGAAGTTTAGAATCAATTATTATTGTCTTGGTTTAAGACAGCCTCAATCTCTTCCTTATCTTGACCAGGGTCAATAATCGATCTCGTCTTTATAATGATTAAATTTTTTGGCAAATTTTAATCGACTGACAAGAGAGCATTAATAAATTTAAACTTTTATGTGAGTATCTATAGGGAAATCGTATTGTATCAAAATTCAATTCTTTTTGTAAATCATAATGATATAATATTCATTGAATGACGAATAGATTGAATTTCTTCTTTTCCTTTCCACTAAATGTTTTTGTTTGTGAGTTGTGAAATAATATTTAATAATCAAAACAATACTATTATAAAAAAAAAAATCAAACAATAAAGTTATGTATAGTTGTGAGGTGGTGTGCTTTTTTAGCAGGTTGTTTGTTTCTTGTGGTCTTGACAAAAGCGAAAGCAAGAAAACGTATTTAACCCACACCATTGTAGATGATGCATCTTTGAAGAATCCTGTAGAGGACAATGAGAAATTTTAGCGGACAATGAATCCAATCTCCTAAATCAATCTCTTTCTTTAGCTCAGTCAGCACTTCGATCAGCACACATCTATTCAAGTTCTTTGCCTTTTCTAAACTATAGAAAAATGAAAACTCTCATGTAATTGTTTGACATTTAGAACCATCGGCTCTAGCTTTATCTTGAGCAGTTGGAGTCCCCAAATTGAAGACCCAGCTTATAGCATCAAAGTATGATATTTCAAGATTATCTATGCCAAAAATTACAGACTAATTCACTTAATAGATTGGTGAGATGATGCAATGAAAACCTGCTATATTCAAGAGATCATTATTGGGTAAATGTGTCAGCGTGTGTAATAGTTTAGTATTTTTTTGTGAGGTGTAATTTAGTTCCTAATGTCTCTTTGTGTATTGATCAATTAAGACAATTAGAAATTCCAAACCGGTACTCACGTGACATATTTATTGAAATTGATTTTTGCCTCACAAAAAATATTAACATCTTACACCTTGTTAGGTGGCAAAGACTAACACTATTTGCCCAGCCATTAACAAAAAGAAAAAGTTTAAGATCAGTCATGAAAGGAATCTTTGCTTTTTCTCATCCATATTTCTGTTTCTAAGACCTTTCTTGGAAGTCTGAAATCAACCGTTTCTTTAACATAGCGAAACAGAGGCATGGATGGGAAAAATCGAAGAGGAATAATTGCAAGAAGGTTTGTCATGTATTTTGAAACTTCTTTAAGGGGGTGTAGAGTTGTGAGCTGTTGCACTTTATATCTTCTGTTGATTATCTGTTTCATGTGTTCTTCGCAAAAGGGAAGACGAGAAAACGAGACAACGCATTTACCATTATCACTTGGAAGCGACGCATCTTTGTAGACGATCACAATTAATCCGTGTGTGTATACATATCGGACCACTTAAGATGGTTCGGATTATTGACTGAGCAACATCCATTTTCTCTTAGCATGGACCTCCATGGCAAAGTTGTGGGGAAATTGCCACTACTTAAGTAGCATTGATATCGACACGCGACACGCGATATGACACGACACAACATGCCGAACACGTCATTTCTAAAAATTTCGACACGTTGGGACACATTATATATTAAATGTATTTTTTTATACATACATTTTTATAATTGTTTTAATCAAATTAATTTAATTCAAATTCTAAAATAAATAAATAATAATAAAAGAGCATAATGATTTACACTAAAAATATTAAATTCACTATTTATTAATATCATTCATTATTTCAATTTGATAAATTCAATTCCATTCCAATAATCCATAAAATTTGGAGGGAAAAAAAAAAAAAGAAATCTATATTCTGGACTCGCATGTCGGAAGAGAAGAGAAAAAAACAAACTTGAGGGGTGAATTGCATGTCATGGGAAGTACTAGTCGGAAGAGAAGAGAAAATTAGATTTTTCTTCTTTTTTCATTTATTATTTTTATTATTTTTTATTTTTTACATATTTATATCTTGACCTCTCATTTAGTGAAAGTTTTTAAAATTGATCTCATTCGTTCAGAATTTCGAATTGGCATGTCAGAATTTCGGACTCGAATGTCAAAAAGTGGTAGGAGAATTGACCAAGTGTTAGATTTTCCAACACGTATTGACCCCTTTTGGCCAAAATTGACCAGCCGTGGCCGACCGTCGGCATCGGCGATAATTTTTTAATAATATATTTTTTTTTGAATTTTTATCCTTTTTTCCTCTTTTTTTTTGAATTTTTTCCTCCTCCCCCCATCTTCCTTTGGCTCCGACGACTGGCTAGATGGTTGGCCGTTCGACGAACTAAGGCAGTTGGGTGAGCTCACCCAACTATTGGCGAGGCGAGCCCCCACCCTCACTAGAGTCGGAGAGGGGGCCTGTCATCGCTTGGTCAGGCGAGGCAAGCCCTCACCAGATCCAGCAGGGGCTTGCCTCGCCAAACCCAACAACAGCGAGGTGAGCCCTTACAAAATCCAACGAGGGCTCACCCTACTAGTGGTGGCCAAGTGAGCTTGTCCTCACCCAATGACGGCAAGGTGAGCTCGCCCCACAAGTGGCCAGGCAAGCTTGCCCTCGTCCAGCGATGGCAAGGCGAGCTCGCCCTGCCACGGGGCCGGCGAGGGAGCCAATGGAAGAAGGAGGGAGGAGAGAGAGAGAGAGAGAGGGAGGGGGAGAGGGAGAGAGAGGGAGAGGGGGAGGGGAGAGAGAGAGAGAGAGAGAGAGAGAGAGAGAGAGAGAGAGAGAGAGAGAGAGAGAGAGAGAGAGAGGAGAAAAATATTATTAAAAAAATTATCGCTGGTGCTGGCTACCAACCTCGTCAGCGCCGATTTGCTAATTTTGGCCAAAAGGATTAAACTGGCACGATTGCAAAAAGGTTTATGATTCAATTTGCCAAAAAAAATAAGTTTAGAACTGAATTGACACAATTATAATAAGTTTAAGACTTTTTTGGTAACAAGGTCCATCAATGCCTTTGGCCGGTTTAGTCCACTGATTAGCATGGCTCGTTGACGGAGTGGATTTTGGACTAGCCATGATATGGCATTACGTGAAGCTAATGCGGCATTGACACGGAGCGGCTCTAGCCATGGTCAAATGAGAAATTGGCACATAGGCACATAAATCGAGGTGAGGAAGGTCGTCGTCACGTGAAACTGAATCGGCAAAGTCGGATCATCTATGACAATTCATGTGCAGGTGCGTTGAGTATTGGATGCGGCTGTGGTTGTTAGTATTTGACTTTCTAGTGATGGATGATTTGTTCCTAACAACAAGGACCGTGTACTCTGGAATTGTATTTGGATGGGACTTGTATCGCCCGCGCATGGATGTGTGTTCTGGCGCGAGGACATTCTCGGCGTCCGGTGAAGCTAGATCACAATTGTAGGAAAATACCTGAAGTGTTTAGATGATAGCAAAACTTAATCCAAGTATCTGAACTGTTAAAGCTTTATAAATTGACTTGCCCTCTTGTAATGCCAACATCAGCACATTCTGCAGCACATATTGCGGTTTTATACTTTTAAACATTTACGAATTAATTTATTCATTAATATTGACCAAATATAGATAGCATGCAAATACTCTTTATTCCCATTTTAAAACTTATATTCTCTCATAAGTTGAACACTTAGTAATAATAGTGCATCTTTATTTATGGTCAACTTTTTAAATTATGGTAATTATAGTTTGATAAACTTAGACTTGTCTAAACTATTAGAGTTATATAATATCCATGTGTTTTTAGTTCTGTTCTTTCCGCCATCTTCTTTAAGGATTTTTTTTATTTTTTTTTTGGGTCCAATCTTTGAGGATAGTTTTGTAGCGAGTCCCACCTTATGAAATAAAACCTGAAATTAATTGATCCAGGGAAGACTTCTGTTTGGTCTATATGTATTGTGTATCGGACCTAGTAATAATATTTCTCGTACTCCGGAAAAAGAGAATACCAACTAATACTCAATCCTAGTTCCAAAAATAAGAAGTGTGTGGTTCGTATGTCAAATTTGAAGTATGGCGTAAGAAATCTTCAAAGAAATATAATAAAAGTAGATATGGAAAAGTTGCTAAATATGATTTTGGCTGATTAAGACGGTTGGACCTGCGTTTGGTCTTAATTCAAGTAAACTAACCCCTCAATTTTTTGTTATCTGTTAATAACTGATCTCAAATCTGCATTTGAGAGGATGAAAATGGAGAATATAAAAGAAGAACGTGCACTTGATTGGCATCAAGATTTCTGATTAAAGAAGAAATGCAAAGGCCATTCCAATGTCAGACGAAGGATCTTGTACCGCAACCTATACCAATTAGGGGGAAGCCAGGAAACAATCATTTCAATCTACCGAGAACAAGCTCTCTAACTCAATTGGTCGCACAAAGGTTAAGAGCTCACGCACTCCTGCTTTATTCGGAGAAATGATTCATATGAACTTATATGCAACCAAAAAGAAGCTAGCGAACGTATTACAGGAACAAATTCACTCAGACGATTATTCAAACACCTAGCAAGCACTCCAAGCAAGCAGTCTGAATGCAAATATTATTAAGTAGAACTACAGCCAAAGCATCATATAAAACTTGAAACACGTACGAAATGATTAGAGTAGCCTCGAACAAAGTTCAGTTCTTATATAATCAAATTCACGAATTAGATTCTTTACCTCATCAGTGAAGCGAATCTAAGCAACGATTGGGGATCAAATCCGTAAAGTAACTCCTGGAAGTTTTCTTGGTGAAGATCAGAGCTGGTAGTGGAAAATCGAGCACGAATTAGATTCTTTTCGGACTCTTGGATCTGAAGAGAGAGTCGAACGGGACGAACTCAGTGCGACAGTGAAATGGCCAACCGTGTTAGCGACATCCATTTGAATAAGCGAAAAGACGTCAAAAGATGCGGCTCGAATCCACAAATGTTTCCTCGAGAGAGGATTGTTATACATCCGGTGTGCATGCGTGACGCTCTATTTCCTGGTATATTTGTCGTTGAGCTCGAAGTGGCCGGCTATGGAGCTTGACGGTTAGAGCCAAACTATAGAAAAAATCACGTGAGAAACGACTTGGGATGAAGGCGAATTGGACTAGACTTCTCTTGTGGACTTTACAATTTGGACAGAAACCGAATTAACCCCTTTTTTTATTACTTTTTTCTTGTATGTTTACATTTGGTTACATTTATTCACACTTTTAATAAAAACTACCTAAATGGCTGATTTTGCTTGAAATTTCGATTAAAAATCAGGTGTGAACAACCATTGTAAATTGATCTCGTAACACTTTGATGACAAATCCCTCCAAGCCTCAAATTTCAAGATTTACTGATCTTCAAACTTTTTCAAGTGCTAGAGTAGGAGATCATTCCATCGAGCTATTGGCTTGTCTCACCACCAATTCATCTTCAGCTTCTTCAAGTGGGATAGACTAGGTAAGCTTCGCAAGGAACTGCAGTGTCGGATATCAAGCCTCTCTAGTGATTTCAGTCTATCAAGACCTTCAATCTCAACCAGTTTCGGACAGCACCATAGTACAAACTCCTGGAGATTTTTGAAGTTAGATAAGTTGGGCAATGTCTGAAGGAAGGGACACATCCAAAGCTGCAAGATTCGTAGATTCTTCAGTCTTTCAAGCCCGCTGAACTTGCTTGACTTGCAGTTGCGCACTCTTAAGCATCGCAACGATGCTAAATCTTCAAGCCGTTGGATATCAGAGACACAAATCTCATCGTTGATTAGTCTTAGCTCCAACAAATACTCCAAGTTGGAAAGGTCAATAACTTCAAGAAGAGTGCAATCCCTAATTTCAAGTTTCCTCAAACCAGAGGGAAGCTGTAGAATATGGCGCAAGTTCTTGCACTTGCTGAGTTGAAGTTCTGTACAATGAAGCCAACCCCCGAATGAGCTTATGCCGGTAACACTTGGAAGTTTCATACTCAATGAACTGTAAAGAGCGTGGGGTCGACACTTTGATTTATAGAAGACCGAGGTTATATTATCACCTTCACGGAAACAAAATTCCAAATTTCTTATACTTGGAAGGTTCATCAGGTTGGAGATCTCTAGAATTTTTTCTGCGGTGCTCGAGGACAAACATAAACTTACCAAACTTTGGGGAAGCTTTGGTACATTCTTCACATGAGTGCGTGTGAATTTCAAAATCTTCAAGAATGGTAATCTCACGATATCAATAGGAATCATCTCTAGCCATTTGCAATCCTCTCCATAAATTTCTTCAAGTTTTTCCATCATTCCAATAGCCTCGGGTAACTTTTGCATGTGACTATTGTTCATCTTCAACAATTTCAAGCTCTTTAGATTGACAATGGTATTTGGCAACTCTGCGACGCTTGTGTATGAGACATCCAACTCAACTAAACGTTGTAGCATTTCTATCGAGTTGGGAAGTGTCGTAAGCTCGCTACACTGCCTTAGAATTAATAATTCTAAGAATAAAAATGCAAAGAGGTCAGGAGTTTCCTTCAACTTGTCACAACCTGACAGATTAAGGACCTTCAATCTTGTAGCCACCTGTCAAGTTATCATGTACATCCAACAAGTTTAATTTATAGATGTTTTGTGGGACACAAGCAAATATATCGACTGTAGAAGCAAATAATCTTACATATTTTCTGACTATTGACTAATTGTATCTGCATTTTACTTTTTAGTGTTTTATTTATTAAAATAAGGGCAATATTAGCTTTAACATAACCTTTCAAGAGTATAATATTCATTTAATAGTAGTGATGTACTAAATAATCATTTTGCATGTTCAATTTTACTCGTCAATGTTTATAAGTTTGCTAATTTCTCTCTATTGTTTGGTTTTCCTTTAGCATCGCATCCTATGTATAGTATAGATAGTCACTACTTACATTATACTTAAATTTATACATCTATTATTTGTGACAACTTGTTGGCGTGATTAGGGAACTCAAAACAATGTGAATGTTTATAAATTGTTCTTCATAAAGTAATGTTAGCCAATAGATATTAAGTGATGACATTTATTCCATTAGACGATCTAACAATCCTACAAACTATAGAAATCACGAAATATGTATGAATATCTAATCAAGTCATTTCATTAATTTATTGTGTAACCCAAAAATGTAGTTACTGGTAACACAGGATGTACACATTACAATGCCCGTTAATCATATAACTACAATAAACTTGAATTGAAGAAGGTCATCGGGAGAAGAATTGCCATAAATGGTAAAACGGTAATAACCTAGTATCAATGTAAAACTGTAAAATGCAAATTGTTTGAGTAGGTTTGGACCAAAACAAACTTGTTTGATTAGGTAAAAATGAAAAATGCAATCTTGAAACATCTACAGGGGTTACATTCTCTCCATTAACACAACATAATATCTATGAACACAATACTGAACGAACAAATAAAAGTGGTCAAGGGTAACATTCTTTCCGTTGACCAAAGTGTCTTCAACGGGAATATACAAGTAGCATTACGTCTTCAATCATACCTATGACACAAATGTAAAGTAATTGTTTGATTCGATGTAGTTCTACCGAAAACTCAACATTTAACTTTCAAACCTACGTTCCAAAAAAAAAAAAAGTTTATAACCTACAGAATGAGGAATGGGGTCATAAGCCTTTTGTAAGACCAAGATTTGTACTATGAATTAAGCCAATAAACTTAAATAAATAAATAAAAGATTAAAAAAAATGATCATCTACGACTCCGTGCAACACAAGAGTTGGTGAGGTTGGAAGAAAATATAACATTTAATACCAGATTATTTGCCTACACATACCTTAAATTGAGTCCAATCACCCCAATGTTCATCCACTGAGCTCCATGATAGGTCAAGGATGACTAGATTTTTTGGGCAAAAGTTGGTTGCCTGCAATTTGGTTGGAAATTGACACCCACAAAGCCATCTCAATTCTGGAAGGCGATCATCAAAGTCTCCATAGAGGGTCCCACTAGTCATGTGGAGAAATCTAATATCTGGCATTTTGATAAAGTCTTCTGATGTCCCACCGAACGCTGCAACAGTTCCGGTTCCCTAAATTGAGAAAAGAGTCGATTCAATGTGAGGAGTTCCAAATAGAGCCTAAAGTAAAGGGAAAACAATGCAAAGAAGATTTCTCCAATGAAGAAAGTAAACGAGGGTGCACTTGGACTTATACCTTCTTTCTCGGGACGATATCACGACCTTGTTCCTGCCGATACACCCGAGAACCCTTTCTTGGGTCTTTGTGATATTCTTGGTCATCGATGCTCCTACCTAAATCCTTAAGCTGGTCATGCATCCACAGCTCATTATTTTCTCCAATTTTCATTAAAGACATTAAAAGTAGAACATCAATCCCCTCTTCCGGAAAAAATCCACAGTCATCCCACATGTAAGCTGCATAGCTCTTATCATATCCAGCTAAAAAGCAAGCAATATCAAGAAATATTTGTTGTTGATAATAATCTAAAGCCTCATAACTTAACATTAAGTTTTCCTTCACATCCTTAAGAGGACAATGATGCATCTTTTTCAATGTATCTTGCCACACTGCTTCCCTTTTATTATATAAAAAAGAGCCAACCACTTCAATTGCCAAAGGAAGCCCTCTGGTTTTTGTAATAACTTCCTTAGATAGACTCAAGAATGCATTTGGAGGAGAGTCGCATCTAAAGGCATGCTTGCTAAAAAGTCGAAGAGCTTCGAAATTCTCAAGTTCCTTAGCTTCATAAATCAAACAATGTTCAAATTGACCTTCAAATTTATGGAAAACACTTTTGTCTCTTGTTGTAACAACTATTCTGCTTCCAAGATCAAACCATTCTTTCTTTGCTGCTAATGCCATGAGTTGCCTTGTATGATCTACATCATCAAGAAAAATAAGAACTTTCTTTCTGCAAAATCGATTTTGGATCATAGCCATCCCAATATCAAGATTAGGAACTTGAACTCTTACGTCACCAATGATATCAAAGATTAATTGCCTCTGCACATGTAACAGACCAGAACCATTTGATGCTTCTCGGATATTTGATATGAAGCTGCATCTCTCAAAGTTAGTAGATAGCTCGCGATAAACAAGCTTGGCAAGAGTTGTCTTGCCTATTCCACCCATCCCGCAAATTCCAATGAGCCTTACGTCCTTAGATTTGATATTCAGCAAATTGATTACTTCATTCACTGATTCATCCATTCCAACTAAATTATCGGTTATATGCACATAAGGCTCCTTAAGCTTAAGCAACACTTTCTGAGCAATCAATTTTGCAAGTTTTCCGTGGCTGTGTCTGGACATGCAACATAATCAAATGAATTATAAGATTGGTGGCAAACTTGTACAATTGCAAGATCAAACAATGACATGAAAGTTATGAAATTGATGCTGGCCCAGCGAGCAAAAGAATAAATACATGATTCTCTAGTTCCGTTCAAGGACAATAGGTTATAATGCTTATGTCGAGCAGGTAATCCTAGAGTCTTGAGACAATGGAATGTAGAATTCCATGCGGATCCATCACAATTTTTGGTGCAGAACTAAGAAAAAATTGTGCTCTTCAAATTATAATCTGCATTCAAGCAAAAGAAATAGAGAGAAAAGGGAAGATGGAATTGACTGAGCTAACATACCCTGTGTTCTTGGTGTCCCATCCACTGATTTTAGTAACTTCCTTGAGCGCCTCCTCCCAGCGCTGCACAATCTCAACCCCACGTTCCTTTTTATGCAAAGTTAGTGCATCCTTATAAACTTCGGTTTCAAGCTTCACATCAGACGGTTCCACATCATAAAAAATGGGCCAAACTTCCAATTCGTTGGTTTTCCTACGCTGCATCATGTGTTCCAGCTCGCGTAGGCACCAACTACTGGAGGCATAATCTTTGGAGAAGATGGGAATGCAGATTTTTGAGTCATCAATGGCTTGGAAAATCTCAGGACCAATCTCTTCACCAATGTCAATCCCATATTTGTCTAGAAAAACACTGATACCCTTATCAAGCAGAGTATGATAGAGGAAATCTGTGAAATTAGTACGAGTATCCGGTCCTCGAAAACTCAAAAACACCTCGAACTTAGTTCCCGATGAGCCATGGTGTGTGGATCCAATTTCCAGAGAAGAGCTCCCTTTTCTTTTCATCTCACCTGCATCTGCTAAAATTCTTAAAGCAAGTCCCAAAAGATTCGACATGCTTTTAACTCGGCCCAACAAGCGATGTTCAGGAAGGTAAGCGAGGATTAGTTTCCATCTACGTCCTGTCGCGGCATTGATCGAGAGAAATTGCAGATATATGATTGAAGGATTAAGGAAGGGAAATTCGGTATGCTGAAATTCCCGCAAGATTATATTAGTTGAGTTACGTGAAGTTGAGTTTCTGTTTCCGATTTCCATGGGTGGCCTAGGGTCCACCAGAGTCAAGTCTAAGTAAACTGAAAATAAGGAAGGCAATTTGACGTTACTGAATCAAATGTGATGATTAACTTTTCTTTTCTTCTTTTTTTTTTTCCTAATTTATGGGAAAGTAATACGTCTAATTAATGTTAAGGGAAAGGGAGGAGAAGGAACTTCGTGATTATGTGACCATTAAGCTCCATTTTACCTTACTTTCTTATTATGCTTTTTGGAAAGCAAAACTTTTTTACTTTCTTGTCGAGATTTAAGATTTTTATTCACATATAAGAGAATTATATGTAAATTACTTATCAATTTTTATTTTCTGTGAAAATTTTATATATTTCAAGGGAAAAAAAGTACGATTATGTTGGATATAAAGATTAAATTCAACAGAACGTAAAACACAAATTTACCGATGCAAGCTCGAAACTAGTTTTTTTTTTCTTTTATTCTTTTTTGGCTTGTGAAAGCTTAAAGCTTCAAATCGTGGATCATATCAAGTCAACATGAGATTTCTGATATAAAAAAAGGGAAAAGTTAAATGATAATCCAAAAAAAAAAAAAAAGAGAGAGACAAAAAATTGCTCCTCGATCGCGAATGGCGCCAGAAGCAAACCTACTATTCTATAGGATCTTTTCAGTGGCCTGATCTCTGTAGTCATAGACTCATAGTGCATCATGCACTATGTGTTGCTTTTTTCTTTTTTGGAGTTACTTTATTGTACTGTTACGAGTCAAAAGCAACAAGAAAAATAAATCTGAAAAAGCTTGATCGGTGACTATTTTAGGTGCTCCTTAATTTTAATTAGATATGCATTTCTAAAGAAAGAGTGGGAGAATATAAGATTATGAAACTCTGTTAACTTATATTCATTTAGGTTGGATGATTTGTTTATGTAATTTTCTATTTAATTAAAATTAACGTAGACGGAAAATTAAAATTATTATCAAATTTTTCAAAATTTGTTTATGCAATCCATAAGCCTGATCTTAATGCCTAAAAATCGAATTATCAACTATGCGCATGGTTCAGAATACGAAATTTCCTAATGTGGAGATGCTTAAAAATCTCAAACAAATCAAGATTAGTATCGAATAATATCAAATAATCAATAATTGCAAACTAGGCAACGAATAATCAAATCAAATTGATTCGAGAAATCACCTAATATGAAGTATTTGTTTGCAAGAATCGGAGCCGGCGACGGGGAGCTTTACGGTGACCAGTGAGGAGGAACGTCAGGACCAAAGCAGCAACGATGGCGATTCAGCAAGGACGCAGCAAATTGCGGACAGGTTCGCTGGAACAAAAGACGAAACGGTGAAGGTTTGTTGGTCGGACTCTGCTTGGCGGCGACGGTGTGGGCTCGATCAATGCTAGTCTGCGCTGGGCAAACTGCGTAAGGAAATCAAAACAGCAAGCGGTGGTGGCGTCAAGTGGAGCCGGGATGCCGCCTGGAATCACCGGAAACCGCCAGGGACTGCTGCTGCGGCGTTCGAATAAGTCGGCAAAGCTGCTGTCGCGGCCACAGCAGGACGTGCTGAGCGCGACTAAGCGAGCCAGCAAGCGAGGTAGAGGCGCGACGATGGGCAAGCCAGCAGCGAGCGCAGTGACTGATGAGGGGCAGGGGCGGCGGCGGCGGCGGCGTCGTTCGTAGGAGGACAGAGCCGAAGATCAACACCGGCGAACAAGGTCTCGAGAATTTCAGCGAGAAAGCAAACCCTAGACCGCTGGACGAGAGCGGCAACGACACCGAGGAATTAAACCTCACCGATGAACAAGGACAAGCAATCTCTCCTCAGTGTGTCCTTTTATAGTGCTTTTTTTTTTTTGTACTTTGTCTTTTTTTGGTGAACTCACCTTATAATGATGTGGTTGGCTTGACTCGGGCGTGTCTGTTGGGGTTTGGATCGAGTCCTGAGGAGATGAATCGAGTCTTGGGGCTAGTTCTCGGAAATTTACTGCAGAGAAAGGACGGATAAGGGAATGAGTGGGTAGGGATGATTATAATAACATCTTGATCTGAGGGGCATTGGGATTGATTGGCCTACAGTTGCAGTGACCGAATTGAGCGATCGAGTCCACTCGGCCAATTCCGAAGAAGTATAGAAAAGAACATTACAACAAGGAAGCGCAATTGGACAGGAAAAAAAAAATCAAGGAAGCACAAACTTAGATCTGGAAATTTGGGAATTTTGATTGCTGATTGTGTAGTTATGTGTTGGAAAAAAATGGAGAATCTTTTTAGACTTGAATAATTTCACATTTTTGTCTGTCCTATTCAAACTCTCAATTCATTTTTAAACTTTTGCACTATTTCTTTGTGAGAGTCGAATCACACTCGTAAAATTAAATGTCCTCACCTCCAAACCCTTGAGAAAATGGGGAATTGAACTTTCTAACTCCTTTTTAAGTGGGAAGGCTAGTCAATGGGCCACCCCCGCCCCCCGCGCCAAGCGATGCTTAACCATTCTTAAAAAGTGCTTTATATATATATTTATGTATGGATATATGTAAAGAGGATTATTTAAATAAAAATTAATTTCATAAATGGCCGATTATATATTCGATTAGCAAAATTGATGTTTTGGAAATTGACTTTTCATTTGGTTTCTTCGTAGGTATCATGAAATATTCCTTAATAAATTCCTGTAATGAAACCTATAAATTACGGAGGACGTATACCTATAAAGTGAAAAATTGGAAAGAGCCAATCCATTGATGGAGAATATTTGCTTTTGGCATGATTCTGTTTTGGGGGATTGGAAAGTGCTTGCTTTTTGCCAAGTCATGAATCACGACTGCGCCTTGACAGTTGAAAAAGAAATGGCAACAATCTTGTGCTGTTCACACGAATATAGGCTTTTCGATTGGGACGAGAAGGATGTTAGTCATTGAAATAGAACCAATCTTACCATAATATGGTTGCGAAGACATTCCAGCAATGTCCTTTGAATTTTTATTTTTTTTTATAAAGTTATTGTATTTATCCCCCGAACATACTCTAATGAATCAATTTTTTCCACCTTGGCACCTCTTAATTCTTCCATCTATAAATTTTGGGCACTTTGTGTTTTAAGCACAAACAAGTTCACCACCAACTATAGCTACACCATTTGCTAAAATTTATCC
Organism: Eucalyptus pauciflora; assembly: GCA_007663325.1. Taxonomy (NCBI): domain Eukaryota; kingdom Viridiplantae; phylum Streptophyta; class Magnoliopsida; order Myrtales; family Myrtaceae; genus Eucalyptus; species Eucalyptus pauciflora. The sequence goes on along the minus strand of VMYD01000045.1, from coordinate 636,695 downwards.
TATTTTTATGCATACAAATATTTTTATTAGAATGTAAGTATTGGGAATAGAAAAAGGATACTTGTAAGGTGGTCATATAAACTCTAAGTCCAAGGAAATATTATAAACAGCTCCTTTTTCGTTTCTTCTTTTCTGCACCTACTAAAATTCTGAAAACAAATCACACCACCTTTTATGGTGATTTTACAAGACTGGGATGACGGAAACGTGGTATGATGCATTTCAAAGAAGTTGCAAGAACTACGTGTGGAACGGGGGGTCAACAACCAATGATCAGGTAGGAAAGTGAGTGAGTGGTGACAAAGATATTTTTGAAGGGAAGAATAAAAAATGGCCCTAAGCCAATGTGCTGCATGGTAAACCTTCCCCAGCCCAAAAATTTCAATTTTTTTGTTCCCCGGAACAAAAAAAGAATAGAAACCCGTTTGATAATGGCAAGTTGATTTCTATTCCCCGGAATAGAAAAGTTAGCCCGGGAATAGAAACGAGAAACAAAAAAAAATTGCTTCTTGTCTCGGGAACAATTTCTAGAAATAAGCAAATTTTCTTTTTTATTTTTGTTTTATTTCTCTCTTGCCGTGGCCACCTCCAACCGTCTGGAGCCACCGCCGACCGCCGCCGCCGCCAATCACCCGTCGCCGCCGCCGGCCACCGCCAACCGTGAGCAAGAATAAAAAAACAAATAAATAAATAAACAAATAAAAATACAAAAAATACAAAAATACAAAAAAAATAAAAATACAAAAAAAATAAAAATAAAGCAAATAAATACAAAAAAAAACAAATAAAATAAATAAATAAAAAACAAAAAAATACAAAAAATACAAACACAAGAAAATTTTAAAAAACAAATAAAATACAAATAAAACAAATAAAATAAATATAAACAAATAAACAAATACAAAAATACAAAACAAAAAAGTACAAAAAAAATACAAAAACAAATAAAAAAACAAATAAACAAATAAATACAAAAAAAAGAATAAAAAACAAGCAAATACAAATAAATACAAAAAATAATAAAAAACAAATAAAAGAATAAAAAACAAATACAAAAAACAGATAAATACAAAAAGAATAAAAAAACAAATAAAAAGAACAAATAAATACAAAAAAGAATCGTTGCGTTACCAAACGCATTTCTATTCTTTTTCTATTCCAAGAGTAGAAATTTTGTGCAGTTATCAAACGGGTTCTTTTGCTCAGAAACCGTTCCCTGGAATAGAAATAGAAAAGAACTATTTCTCGAAAAAAACTCTTCCCCAGCCAAGAAATTTTACCATGCGCACCCAAGTTGACTGGGCGTATGGGACGAGAATCAAATGAAACGTCCAACAAACGTAGACACGTGAACTTACACTTCTAACCTTCCTCAAAAGCAAAAATGAAAAGGGTAATGCCTTTAAACTTTAATTATTATTTTTTCTATCGTCTAGAGGCTTCTAGTTGCAGTTCCCAAAAATACCTTAATATTACTTACTTTAATTAGAATGACTGGACTACTTTTCTCTATTTCAATTATGAATTAGTGTTGAGTTACCAACTCTAATTTAGATTCCTTTATCAAATTTCATTCACATATCTTTATCATGCCTTAAATTTACTAACTCTTATTTGTCAACCTCTTCTTCGACTAAGCTTTTGACTGGTTACCGATTTTCATTTGAATTAATCATCAATGTTTTGCTGCGTCATGAGCTCTCAAAAGAGATGGCCCCACGACGACCCTACTGTCACGCTGTTTCGAGTTAATGAGCCTCATCTGCCCATTGGCTTGTGGGGCGGGCATCTCGTTTCTTATCTAGAAACTGAGTCAACTTGGTTTCTTGATTTAAGCCTTCGTGAAATGGTATTGCTGCGAGTCTCTCGATGACTGGTCGAAATTCGATGAGAGAAAGGCATTTTGCTTTTGCAACGGGATTTCATTTTCTAAATGCCCATTTATGGATCAACCAAATGTCCAGCATAAACTCTCTCTCTCTCTCTCTGCGCTTCCCAAGAGAAAAAAAAAAAATCATATTCCCGCATGCCACCTACCTGGATGGAATGAAAAAGAAAAAAATTTGCCCGGACTTCCCAACAGAAAAAAAAAAAATCATATTCCCTCATGCCACCTGCCTGGATGGGATGAAAAAAAAAATTGCCCTTAATTTTGGGTAGGATAGGATAGGGCTGGGTACTTTTGATACCCCTACTAAGAAGGATGCTCGAAAGGTAATCTCCACGGTCGGTGTACCAAGTGAAATGAAAAAGTCTTTTAACGTTCTTTCTCAACCATTAACAAAAGGGAAAATTTAAAGATCAGTCATGAAAGGATTCGCAGACGCGCTTTACTTTTTCTCATTTAGTATTGTGCTTCTACGACCTTTCTTGGTAGGTCACGATCAATTTCTATTGTCTTGCTTTAAGGCAGCCTCAATCTCTTCATGATCTTAACCGAGATTGAATTCCCTAAACTCAGAATAACTTGTCTTAACAATGACTTTAGTCTTCAACAATTTTACGATGGATAGATAGAAATTTCTCTTATGTTTTCCTTTCCGCTAAATGTTCAGATCTGTAAGTTGCAAGATGATGTTTATTAATCAAAACAATAAGGGGTGAGTATAGTTGTGAGCTGGTGTACTTTTTTGTATCTACTGATTATCTACTTCTTGTGTTTTTTATAAAAGGCAAAACAAGAAAAGAAGACACCCCATTTAACCAGCGCCGGCACTAGAAACATCTTTGAAGATTGCTCTAGAGGATAATGGGAGATTTTATAGGACAATTAATTAGATCTCCTAAATCAACCTCTCTTTGGCTTGGATAGCACTTCAATCATCATGCATCTATTTCAATTTATAAGATTTTTTTGAACTATAGAAACATGAAAACTCTCATGTAATTGCTTGATAGTTAGAACCATCAACTCTTGCTTTAACTTAAGCATCTACGCGTTGCAAGCATCAACTTATTCTATTCACGTAGCCCAAAAAAAATTATACAAATATCTTGTATATTTTGAAATTTTATCCAAATAGTCAGCCCTGATCATTGGTCACTTACGTAGATTTGATGACCGTTGGAGTGCCCAAATTGAAGACCTAGCTCATAGCATTAAAGTATGATATTCCAAGATTATCTTAGCCAAAAATCATGGACTAATTATCTCAACAGATTGATGAGATGACGTGATCAAAACCTGCTAATAATAGAAGATTAAGAGAAGGGCTAAACACGTGCTTTTAAAAAAAAAAAAAGTTTTGGATAAATATGCCATGAGTGTAACAATTTAGTATTTTTTGTAAGACAGGATTTAATTTTGGATAAATATGTCATGCGAGTGTGGTTTGAAATTTCTAATTATTTTAATTGAACTATAGACAAATAGAAGTTTGGAACTAATTTCCTAGAGTCCACAAGGAAATTTCCAAGAAGGAAGACAAATAGAAGTTTGGAACAAATTTCTTAGGGCCCGCAAGGAAATTTCCAAGAACGACGCTCAAAAGGTTATCCCCATGGTTGGCATACCATGTGAAGTGAAAAAAGACTTTGACACTATTTGCCCAGCCATCAACAAAAAGAAAAAGTTCAAAATCAGTCCTGAAAAATAATCCCAAACGATCTTGCTTTTTCTCATCAATTGTCGTATATCTTTGACATTTCTTGGAAATCCAGAATTAACTGTTCTTTAAAAACCTTCGAATACCTACACACATACATAATATAGCTAAATAGAGGAATTAAAAACAAGAGGGCCGGGAAAATCGAAGGAGAAAGGAAATAGTATTAGTTAGTTCGATTATCAAGAGGAAAAATTGCAAGATGGCTTGTCATGTAATATGAAACTTCATTAAGGTTATTTTTGTATAGTTGTGATCTGATGTACTTTTTGTCTTTTTGCTTATTATCTGTTTCATGTGTTTTTCATAAAAAGGGAAAACAAGAAAAGAAGATAACGCATTTAACCAACGCCGACCTATTAAATTGCGATGCATCTTTGAAGAGTTCTCTAAAGGATGATGAGAGATTGTAGAGGACAATTAATCCGATCTCCTAAATCAATCTCTCTTTGACCTGGACAGCACTTCAATCAGTACTCGTCTATTCAAGTTCACATGATTTTTCCGAATTGTAGAAACATGAAAACGTTCTTGTAATTGCTTTATATTAAGAGTTATTAGCTCTAGCTCCTAATGTTACACCTAACTGTAGGAGCGATGGATCACAATCATCAGCTAATCCTAGTCGCCTCAGCTAGTCCGCACATGCCTTGGACTATAGTTGGATCATCAAAGATGGTTTGTATTATTGACTAAGCAACACCCATTTTCTCCGAAGACAGACCGACATGGCAAAGGTTGGGGGCAATACATATTTGATGAGAGATTACTTCAATTGGTTATTTTCTCACTTTTTCGTTATTATTCCTCCATGGTTGAGAACTGCAGTAAATTGGTATATAACATATGAAGGTGTAAGTGCAAAGTTAAAGCAAAATCTAATTGAAACTTTACTCATCATTCGATTTTTTTTCTCAAGCATAGAAATGAAATGTTACTATTTGAATCAATAAATTTGCATCTACCTTTTATTTTCTATTAGGTTTTCCCACTGATGAAAATTTCTGAATCTATCCCTAGTTTTCTCCATCGTAACACGAATATAAAGCAGCCAAGATAAATCCAAGGAAATCTCAATTCTAGAAGGAGAAATTCACAAAACTAACCTCGAATTCTGAGGCCATAATACATTCAGAATTGGGCAAAATCGGAAAAGAAATGGTCCAGATAGGATTCAACCAGGTCGGCAGTTCCTTGAACGCCTCAAGCTAGTTCCGTCCAATGATCAGAACGGCTCGCTGACGCGATTAACCTTTGGGCCGGTCGCTGGCATGGCGCAACAGTGGAGCTAACGTAAGACGAACGCGGAGCGACTTTGACTATAGTAAAATTAGAGACTGACGAGTGTCGGCACGAAGGGACACAAATTCAGGTGAGGCAGGTCGCTGTCAAGTGAAATTAAATCGAGACGGCCAGGTCGTCTATCGCAAACTCATTTGTGAAAACACGAGAGAAGTTATTGTACTAAGCAAAAGCATTTATATAGGTGAGAGAAACTGTGAGAGGGACACTTTGTAAATATTTAAAGGTGTGATTTATAGTTTGGGGGAGGATCTAATGTGTCGTATGGATAACGACTATTGAGAGTCCCATGGTTACATGGTTACATGGTTTACAGTGAGATACCGTAGAAGAAGTCAAGTCTTGTACGACGGCAAGTTCTACGCTTGAAACAAGACGATCATTGTGCTCAAGTGAAATTTGACCTATTTGGGCTATTAGAGCTTGAAAAAGAGGAGCAGACACCCACACTGGGCCTCTATAAATTTTTTAGCAGTTTCTCTTTCTCTTAACTCTTTACTTTCCACTATTTACATTGATAATTCACTTTGCTTGTAGTAATAGAATTTTATTGGGGTAAGTTTTTCATAATTAGTTTGTGTTTTCTCTAAAAATAAATTGATCCTAACTTTTGGTTGGTTTTTTGGGTCTAACAATTTGTGTCATAGTAGGCTCCTTGTTGTAAAGGTTTAAACTTTTGAGATAAGGATGGATGCCAATAATTGTTGGAACTAGCTCGAACAGATTACTTGACCTGCTTCGTCTGATGGTGCTAATTATTCTCATTTGAAACATAGGATGGCCATGCTCATTCAATCAACGGACCACGAACTTCGGATGTCATTGGACCCAAAGGTAAATCATGTTCTCTATCATGCAGTTGCCCCTGCTGAATTCAACCAAATTGTGTCTTGTTAAATGGCCAAAGAAATTCGGAATCGATTAGTGGTCATGTATGAAGGAACTAATCACGTGAAAAAGACGAAGATTGGCGTGCTGCATCAAAATTATGTATTGTTCATGATGGTAGCCCATGAAAGCTGCAAGGATATGTTCGCTTACTTCATGAACATCATCAACGGCCTAGCCTCTCTTGATAAGGCTATTTCTAGTGATATATAGAGAAAAGAGTTATTTCAGCCCTTAATCAAATTATACACCAATTTGGTTTTAAATTTTTTGATTGATCCAATATAGTCCTCAAATTTTAGATGAAATCTCAACTTATTCCTCACAGCCAAGTGTCATCTAAAATTGCTGACACGGCAGTTTAGCTATTACTAATCGTCTTACATGTTATAATCGGCAATTTGGCATTAAATTTTCCGGATTTTTTGCTTTTATTTCTTTTATTTGTTTACATTCCTTGTTGCTGTTCATCTTCCAAATGAACTTATAGCTTCTCTAATTGTCTTGGGCGTGCAAAATAGTTGCATTTTTTGCTCGATAAAGCATCACTTTCATTACTAAGGGGGAAAAGTGCCATGAGAATGCCCAAAATCATAACATAACAAAGACCAAAAAAGAGTGGGGAGGTGGACTGACGTGATAGAGTATCCTAATCCGTTAAATCCAAAAGTTCAATCATTAAAATCCCTAATAAGAATCATCATATCATAATATAAACTGTGCATTGAGCAAGGCTTCGATCGGACTGTGAGATTGTTGCTCCCCTCATCTTTGAACCTTGGAGAGAGGGGATTAAGTTGAAGTTATCGAGCAACAACCTCGCACTGCATTGCCTCTTCAACGGAGCTCAGAAGTCGGTGGAATAGGCCGTCCTCGCCGCCATGGGACCCTCCGTGATCCTGATCCTCTTCCACCTTACACCTTGCGTGCCCTTCATAGCCTAAACCCTAATCCCTTCCCATTGCACACCAAGCTCTCCGTCTCCGCAACATCAAGTTCAACATCATTTCACCGCATAAAGCCATTTTTCTTGATCTCCAAATCGGAAAACACTCCCTATGAAAAAGTCGATCACAATTTCTAGGTGATTGTGGAGTTGTGTGGGCTCGACGACCTCGTATATGAGGTTGTCGCAGCAGTCCTTCGCCCTGGCAACCGTCGTGAACAAGAAACAAAGAGAGACGGAGGTGGTGAAGACAACAAACAGTAGCTAGAAGGAAAGAAGAGAAAACAGAAAACAATTAGGAAAAGCCAAAAACCTAAGCAAAAGGGCATCATTTCGACTATAGTTAACCACTGTCAGATCATCATTTCAATGTTGCAACATTGAAAATATTCATATGGCCCAGAAACTAAATTGAGTACGTTTCAGAAGTCCAAGGACCATATTGAACAAATCAAATATTTAGAGATGACATTTAATATTGGACTAAAGTTCATGAACCATATTAAACAAATTTAAAATTTAGGAGCCACATTACACACGTGGTCAAAATTCAAGAACTATTTGTGTTATTTATCCATAATAATTCTATACGCAACTCGTGCTGTGCGGATTGCTGCACAAATCAATAATGAAAAATGATATACAAACATTTGTGTGCAAAGAAACCTTCATGTTATCATATTTGCAGTTAGACTCTAGTGTTAACATAACATTAATAATTTTTTAGCAACTTATTAATGAAATAGCTAACTTGATTTTTTTATCTCTTTCTTCACTATGATTCAAGTGCACATAATTTATATATCTTTATTTTAGTATAAACATATTTGCACACTAATGTAAATTGTTATGTTAGTATGAAGGTGGGAAATTTCTTTAATTTAAAGGAGTACAAGTAGAATAAATATGGAGAGAGGGGAGGGAGAGGAACAAAAAGGTATTAAGCAGGTAGCATAATAAGTGCAAAGAAAATGATCAAATCCCTTTTAAATTAGATGCCATTAGAGAAGACATGGTTATCATATATTTATCTAGATACATAATACTACTCGAACACCCATTTTCTACTTTCGAGTTCATTTCTTTCACCTTTTCCAGTTGCAAAAGCAATCGGAAGTAGATCTACTCATACAAGAAGTTAAAAACGCCAACCTAACTTCAGAAAAGCTTCAATTTTGTTATTTAATTAGGTTAAAAGAAATTCACAATACATGAATTTTACCGTTTCCTTGGCATCGCATGTCAAACAAACGTAACAAAACGCCAATTTCCAAATTACGCCTTTCAATATTTACGAAGGGACAGATTATGCCACCGCCATATGCAGAGTTGACGCATCAGCCTGATACGCGGCATATTTCTATTGGTTATGAAAGATTCCTGGGGAACAATAGCACAAGTAAATCCATTTTCCTTACTCCTCTCCTCTCCTCTCCCTAGCCGCGTCTTCGCCACCGCGACACGACCTCGACGCTGCCACTGCCGCCACAACCCTGCCTTGCCGCCATAGTCAACTTGGCTCGAGCACAGTCGCCCCACTCTCTACCTGGACAATTAGGCGCTCCAATGATGACAAGCCGCAAGCTATAGAGCCCGATTTGGCCTCGTTGTCACCGGCTCTATCTTGAGAGGTTCTTGGGAGAGATAGAGAGGGGAATGGGGGGAAAGAGAGAGACACACACACAATGGTGGCGGTGATGGCGGCAAAGGCTGTGCAATCTCGGACTGGTTGCAATGTTGTGTTGGGCGGACATTAGCCACGGTGAAGAGCAACTGCAGTTTGCGACGGTCATGAGCGTGGTGGCGTGATGCTAGAGGTGGCAATATGGGTCATAAACCCATATCATAACCCATTTAACTATAAATGGGTCATATATGGGTCAAGTGAAAGTTAAATATGGGTCAAAAATGGGTTTGAGAAAATAAAGCACAAAACTAAATGGGTCTAAATGGGTTATTACTAATAACTCATTAATAACCCATTTAGACCCACTTTCAACTCATGGCCATGGCCATGACTTCTTTAAGTTTATAGAATGTATTTTTATAAAAAATCCAAATTATATTATTTTTTATATTTCAATTTTTTTCTTTTCTTTTTTTCTTTTTCTTTTTTCTTTTTTTCTTTTTCTTTTTTCTTTTTTTTCTTCCTCCCTTAGCCGATCGCTGGCAGGGCGACGACCGGCCGCCGGCCGGCGACAGGCCAGGCAAGATCGAGCTCGCCGGCGTCGGGCGAGGCTCGATCTTGCCTGTGGCCGGTCGCCGGCCATCGTCGTGGCCGGCGGCCGGCCGAAGAAAAAGAAAAAAAAAAGAGAAAAAAAAATTATTAAAAAATAAAAATTATATTTTAAAAATAAAATCGAAAATATTTTTTAAAAATAAAAATTATATTTTAAAAAATAAAAATTCAATTTTTTTAAATAATATTTTAAAAAGAATTATTAAAAAATTTCATTAAATTTGTATTGCATAAAAATGTTTTAATAATACTTTTTTATACTTTTTTTTTTAAAAAAATCATAAAAATGAGCTTTTTAAGGTTTAGTTAAAAAAATTTCATTATAGTTTTTAGTTATTCAATAGTATGTTGACTTCAAATAAGAGAAGTATGAGCATAGTCTAATTAGTTATAAATATTTCAATTTATAGGTTTTTTTTTAACTTTTTATTTTTAATTTTTTTACTATTTTGAATTTAATTTGAAGGTTTAATCCAATTAGCATATAATAGAAGTGAGTTTTCCTAGAATATTAATAGGTTTTAGCAATACGGGTCAGGTCGGGTATGGGTCGGGTACGGGTCGGGTCGGGTCGGGTATGAGTCACTAGATTTACACTACAAGAATATGGGTCAAAACGGGTTAAATTGGTCAAATATGGGTCGACCCATTTTCGACCTGACCCATACCCGACCCGACCCACCCATTTGCCACCTCTACGTGATGCTAAAGCAAGTGAGGCAGAGATGACGAGTGACACAAATGGCCAATCTCTACATAATTACATGAAAATGGTAAATGAAAATTAGAAAGTGTTTTCAAGTTGAAAATATTATCCAAAGCCAAATTGCCCAATCTGCACATAATTTCATGAAAAGATCCAGGCCAAATGGTTGAGTACATAAACAAGGTTAACAAACAAATATATAAATTCAATGAGAAGAGTTAAAACATTCGTACGTTATCTGACAAAAACAAACCCTTGGACCCTATTACTGTACTAAAAACCAAATTATATGTTCAAGATAATTAATCTCTTGTGGCTGTGAAAATACGACAAATTGTTTGCTCATGTAATGTATAAGAACAAAGAAAATTCATTAGATTCCGCCACGTGGGACATGAGTATAACTCTTAATTTATTCATACTTAATTGACTATTTATACATATACATGAGTATAACTCCTAGCAACTCCATATTATTAAGAAAATTGACCACTCCATGGTTGAACAAATTACTTAACAGTAGTACACTCCCACGCCAGCAAAAGCCGGAAATAGGATGTTCTTGAATCATTAGAAATACTGCTACATTGCTCACTATTTTCATAGATCATTACTTTATTGCAAAAAGTAAGCTAGATCTGTAGAGATCAAGAGCTTTATAATATTTATAAGTCTTTTTCGTGTAGGAGATTGAATGAGCGAGAAGATATTGTCTAAAACTTATTGTAATTGGGATTTCGTTGAAGAGTGCCTAGAACACCTGTTAAGAAACTTAAAACTATTTGAACTGCGCATTTTCATTGCCTCTTTGTAGATCCTACCTCAATCATCATCGTAGAATGAGTCGGTCACATTTTTATGACAAATTCCTTGGCAGAAGTAAAATGCAAATTCCAAAACTTGACATGAGAAGACACTTAAGTATCAAAAGTTACCAAAGGCACACATATATGCCATTTAAAAAAAAAAAAATTGGGACATTTCAATGCCAACTCCAGTGAAGGGTCTCGGAAATCCTACATAACATTTTTTTAATAATTTAACTTGCCTACGTGGCTTGCCGAAGAGATGAGTTAGCTTAAACTCACCTAAAACGACGCTATATCCATAGTTGGCCAATGTAAAAGCCCTAAATCGGCCAAAATGACATCATCTCCCCCAATTGCCCCAAACCTAAAATCCTAAATCAGCCAAAATCCCCATTGAAGCGCCTAAACCCTAATCTCGAATACTAATTTCGATTTGCCCCAAATTCCACTGCTGAATATTGGAAATGGAGAGCAGGATTATTAGCAACGGCTCAAATTACTTTCACCGAAGCGAAGGAGAAGACAAATGCTTTTGTTATTGTGGTTATCGAGTCCAAGAAGAACATTATGGACTCAAATGAATCTTGGGAGAAAATTCTATGGATGTACCAAATATAAAGAATGGTCAAAGTGCAAATACATCAAATAGGTCGATGCGAATTTCTCTCACCGAGCCATAGAGGTGATATTGGACGACATCAAGCTCCATCTAAGTTTGTGGATGACTTGGATGATGTTGACTCAATGCAAGCTAAAGTATCTCTAGCTAACCATTTAAAGAATGAAGTTTCAAGGATGAAAATGGAATAGAAGTGTTATCAAGCATTTATTGTGGTGTTGTTTTGTTGTCTAACCTACTTAATGATGAAATGTAAAGCATTTGAAGATGAAAAGAAGTTTCTCTGACTTCCATAGTTGAAAATGAGTGACAAATGTAATTGTTTCAGGTCACATGTAGGCTATTTTATTTGTGCTTATGTTTGTTACAAGATCATTGTGACTTTATTGTTGTTCGTGCTATCATAAGTATTATGGCTTACTTCTTATGCTTTTGGGGAGATCAAGAAAAGAGAATGAGTGAATGAGATATTGCTTGTACTATGTTTTTGCTTGTTCTTGAATATAAATCAACAAGAATGTGTATTGGGTCAATGTGTTGTGGTGACTTCTTTGCTTGAACTGAATATAAACCAGCAAACATTAAATTGAATGAGTTGCTTCTCTGGTTTGCTGCAAACCAACATACACATAGGACAGACATGAGTGATTATTCGATTGCCATAAGTTATCGCTTATGATGCCCGCAGCTCTCCATCTCTCTTGTTGTGAAAATAATGAAGATCAAAGATCTCCTATTTTGTATTTCCACATAAAAGAATTATGTTATCGCTTATAATGCCGGCAGCTCAAATGCTCGAGCAGCCATGGTGATCACAAGCTCAAGATCTACGACCTTTTAAGATCTCACACTCATGGCCACTCAAGGTCTACCCTGGCCACCAGCTCGAAAAGCCATGATGGCCGCAAGTTTCAAGCTCGAGCGCAAGTGATCATGGTAGTTATGAGCTTCGAAGTAGATCTAGCAGCAAATCGCAAGCTTCGAGCTCAAACGGTTATGGGCCACGAGCTTCAAAGCCAGATTTGATTGTAGAGGCTGCAATCTTTGATCTCAAACGGACATGGCCGTGAGTTTGGTGCTCGAGCGGCCATGGTGGCCAAATTTGGCCATGGAAGCCGCAAGCTTCGATGCCATATTTGATCATAGCAACCGCAAGCTTCAAGCTCGAGCAACCATGGCTGCTGTGAACTTCGAAGCCAGATTTGGCAATAGTGGTCACAAGGTTCAAGCTCAAATGACCATGGCCACTAGCTTTGAGCTCCAGCTCAAGCAACCATGGTGGCGGCAAGCTTCGAGCTCAAATGACCATGGTTGTGAGCTTCAAGCTTGAGCGGCCATGGCTGCCATATGGCTTCTACTTAATGTTCCGATTATCCACATTAGTATAAATCGATTGGAAAAAGTAGTGCCATAATAGAAGGATGAGCAATGACCCTTTTAAAAAGTATAGGGATGATTTTGGACAAAAAAAGATACAAGGACGGTCTTGAATTTTGGGCAAGAATAAACGGACAATTGGTGCCATTTCACTGATTATTTATACAAATAAAATGCTTATGTGTGAAATGGACTTAATTAAACAATCAAGAGGAGAATGAATAGGTTATTTTAGGATTTTTGAAACATTTTTCTTGCAAAACAATGCGTAGAGGATGAAACAATGTTTGTAGACAAAATATGCTACGTATAGAAAATATCTTCTATCATCAGAAATGTAAAGAGTGATAGAAAGAAGAGACTACAAATCAATTTGTAGATGGATTCACAAGGTAAGCGCCTCAAACTTCATTTCTATTCGGACGAAGGAAAAGAAAAAGAAGAAGAAAAAATTTAAAATTAAAAAAATAGTTCACGTCAATCGATAGTCACCATGCTTTATAGAGCGGCTAATGCTTACTAGACTATCATATCAATGATTTCGGATCGAAATTAGCCAGATGATCTACATTAGAAAATTGTTAAAAGGTTAATGACTAAATTTGTCCTCAAATTGAAAAGTTTAAGACTAAATTGGTCATTGTATAATAAGTTTATGAATTTTTGAATAATTTTCCTATCTAACAACAAGACTAGTATCCACTAATTATGATGGAATTGCCTCTCTAAGAGGAACTGAAGCTCACTCCATGAGTACCTTGACTTTACTCTACACGCAAAGCTCTCTAAACAATAATTACATCAACACTCTCTTAGAGAATTATGAGTACAGTCGCGACAATATATATAAAAGGAAAAAAAAAAAGCTTCGAAAGCGTTTTGATCTTCTCGGCCAACCTTCAACAATCGCTTTGATGCAATATAAAGCCCTTCAACAGTCACTTTCTCAGCCAACCCTCCTACAATCACGTTGGAGTCTTCATATAGGTCATGCAGCGCCTTGCCCAACGCTCTTGAGATCCAAGGTTTTATTCGGCAAGGAGCAACTATGTGGTTGGAAAAGGAGTTTTCAAAGTTTTGGGCCAACTCCAAAGTTTTCTTTGAAGTATGAGATGGAGTAACTACCAATCAATTTAAAAACTAGGCTGATTGGAAACTAGGTACACATAAATATTAGTCATTTGCGAAAGCCAATGAAACTTGTGGTCCAAGGATTCATTTATGTGCGGGGAGGGGTTAGACTTCTCACAACACTCTTTTGGTACCACCTTTTCCAATTACGTCCTCTAAATTCAATTCTCAAATAATTCCTAACATTACTTATGCGACTTTTGATATTTTTGGAGACGTCGTCAGGGAAATTCCTTTGTCATTTTATGCTCTGGCATGACTTCATGTGCCATGTCCGTTTGTGCTTGAAAGTATGCAATAATGTGTAAAAATCTGCTTGAAAATCTAATCTTTTTTGAAAGTTTTATAGAAAATCATGATATCCATGAGGCTTCAGTTCACGATTGGGGGGGCCTTAGTCTCGAACCAGTTTGCCTTGATCGATTCTCGCGGCATTTCGATCTATGGGTTGATGGCGTTGCTTACCCCATCCATCTCGATGGAGGCAGCCTTGCCTTAATCCAATCTCCACCATGTTGCTGGCGACCAAAACACCTTCCCTTCGAGCTCGACGGCCCCTCTAACAATATCCATCTCTTCCATGAAACAAATCGTTTTTTGGGGTTTGGTTTGGTTTCAACTTTTTCGAAACCAAACCAAACCGTGATACAGCATTGTATAAAAGATTGATATTGCTAATTATTTTTACCATTTATACATGAAATAGCTATTTAAATAGGTTTGATTTTCACTTTATGTGAATTTATGAATCGTTGTCAATGCAGAATGCTGATATCTAATTTTTTTGAGATTGCACATTTTTTGCATCCTCATTTACGGCATTTAGATAGTACCAACATTTTGTTAGGAATAATGCATTCGCACCAAAGAAAACGTGAAACCTGACTACGAATTTCATTTAAATTAGTCCGCTTGTGAATTGAATTTTGAGTGGATCCCAACACGCAAAATGTGCCATGAATTCATCTGAACTTCCGAGTCCAAGCCCGCACGACCCTGGCTCCCTTTCATGGGCTCGACCAAGAGGGAAATATGCGACAGACTTATCCGACCAGCACAAGTGAAAAGGAATTATGCTGCACGTGTGAAAAGAAAGACGAAAGAAGAAAGGAAATAAAATCAAAAACCTGCGTGGATTTTTGTGTTAGTTCATGTTGATTGTTCCTCGTGTCTCAGCAAGCATAAACGTGGAAATATAAATAATCTACATGATGTGATTCAATTTGAACACTTCAGACCTGTAACAGCGTAGAAATTTTTTTTTTTAATAAATATTTTATTTCAGCAATTAGTATAGATGTACTCATCCACCCTTGATTTCGCATATTGTGGATGGTTTTGCTTTAATTCATAGCATTATATCGCTTTAGTTCTCTTTATTTTCTGGTGTTTATTAACTCGTTCCCACAAGAAGTTTAGGTTGAAATTCCAAAGAACGTAGTGCAAATTTTCACGAAAATATGGGTTTATATTACATATTATTTTGGTATCTAGTTTCTAGTTCAAATTTATCTCAGCACTTAGTTAATTTTTAGTTTAACTTCGTTTTACTATAATATATATATATATATATATATATATATGTTGTACTTTAGCTGGTACATCCATGATGGGGTGCAATTGGACGCACCGTTTTAAGTTGAAACGTTATGATGGAAAGACACTAATGGAGGGGCATGAAGGGAGACATATAAAAGCTTCCCGAAAACAACCGTTGGGAAGGTTGTCAGATCATTTGCACCAAAATCTCTCTCCATTTCCATCGTCAAATAAGAAGGCATTCCATTTCAATTTTGCAAGAACAGTTTGCATTTACGCCGTGGAAATCGGGTGCTTTCCTCGTGATCGCATCCAGACCAACGTGAGGTAGTGTTGTTTGTGATTGATTCGCAATTCAACGTTCGTTCCGGGGCTGTTTGCTGTTTGTGCATCGGAATCAGGTAAGTCGTCTTCCGCCGACTAGATTTCCAACATTGGTATCAGAGTCCGGTTGTGATTTCTGCCTTATTTTTCATTGAGTTTTCTCATTTACCATTTGATATTAAGATGAAGAGATTGTATTCTACACTGTTTGGATGTCTAATGGTCGGAATTGCCATATGAGAAACTCAAAATCGAACCAAACCGAAGAACGGATTAGGGGTTGCGTACACCCGTACGGTTTTGGCCATTTTTCAAAATAATTTTTTGGTCACAATTAATTTTTGAATATACAGGGTGAAAGTACTCGTCGAGACGAGTCCAACGGTGGGTCGAACGCCGCCGGAAGACGTCGGATGCGCCCACATGCGCAGCCAGAAGCCGCTGCACGTGGGCACCACGCGCCTGAAGCGCTGGCTTGGCCAGCGCGTGCGCCACACGCGCCAGTCTGGGAACCAGTGGGTGCACGTCACGCGCCGGTCGGCAAATCGGCGTGTGATGACGTCACTGTGACGTCATCCAATGGTCGGTAACCGTTGGGATGACATCATCGATGACGTCACCGCCAACGGTAGTTGGCCGGCCGGCAACCCGACCCGACCCGTCGACCTAACCCATTGACCCGACCCGTTGACCATTGACAGGTCAACGGTCGGACCGGTCAGCGGTGAGATCGGTCAACGGTTGGACCGGTCGGACTGGCCAGGAGCCTTTGGGCTCGCTGGCACGTGCGCCACACGCGTCGCGCACTCAGGCGGCGCAGGGGGGCGTGTGCGAGCTCCGATTGGAGCGTGGTCGGTGGCGTTGGGTTCGTATGGATGTCCTCTATACTATGGTATAATTATTTTTCATTTTTGGAATTTATAAATGTATGAAAATGTGGAGGGAACCCTATGTACGCGTATTTTTTGGGGTTTAATGCATAGTTTAATCATTTGTAGCTTGTATTTTCTTGTGGTTAAGGAAATACAATAGCTAGCTCGTGTGCAAATGATGTCATATATGCTGTGTAGAGCTTGGTTCGATGATATCATGTATATAGTTTAATATACTTGCAATTTTCAAATTGCTAGAAATTCGAACAATGGTAGGAAATCCATTACATGTTGAATTGTGGCTTATGATTTGAGTTGCTGCATGATTGTTATTTGTATATTGGTTTACATCATGCTATGTTTTTGTGTTAATGGAAAAATGTAGACATTACATGAGGTCATGTAATTATTTTTTCTAGTGGGAGTTCGTAGGTTGGTAGAATTCGAAAAAGTACTCACCTAGAACTCAAAATTTGTGCAAATTAAACTAATTAATGATAATAGAACAATCGTACATAGAAGTTGATTGGGAACATAGTGAACTTTTGTTTCTGTGTCTTTTGTTGAATTATCATTATTTTAGTTTGTTTTTGCTGCAAATTAAATATGTGTGTTACTCTGAAAAATGTGCTAGTATTGATTCTACGTCTATTATGTCAATGTGTTATAGCAATTGATTATGGCATCCGCATCCAAGACCATTGTGGCTGACCTCAATAAGGGTGAGAAGCTGAACGGTGACAATTATGATATTTGGCACCGAAAGGTTCAGTACATCCTTGAGGAGTAAGAGGTTTTGGATACCCTCAACCACACCATGGATGAACCTGAGCATGGAACTTCAGCTCAACACAGAAGAGATCTAGAAGCTTATCAAGCTTGGAAAAAGAAGAATAACATTGCTTGCATCACGTTCCTGAGCTGTATGCAAGATGATCTCATGTGTGAGTTTGAAAGTTATGACAAAGCTCAGACAATGTGGGTTTCCTTGAAAGATAAGTTTGGGGGTACATCTGCCACTAAGCTAAGGAGACTCACCATCAAGTTTGACACATACCGAAAGCGCCCAAATATAACGATGAGGCGGCATCTTCGGGAGATGTCAAATATGATTCGTGAGTTGAAGTCGGCAGGTCACTCCCCTACTAATGAACAACAAGTTCAGGCTGTTATAAGGTCTCTTCCTGACAATTGAGAGTATATGAAGACCAATATGACGCATAATGAGAATATTGTCACTTTTGATGATATAGCGCGCCATTTGGAATTAGAGGATGAGCGTCTAGAGGCTGCGAGATCCTCTACTCATGCTTATGTTGCTGAATCGAGTTCACGCAAAGCTTCGGGCTTCAAGCGCAAAAGGAATTCCCAATTCAACAACAAAGGGAAGAAGACTGATCAGGCACTTAAAAGGGCTAAAACCTTCCAACGCAAGAAGTGTGGTGGGAAGAAGGACAAGGCCAAGATGAAGTGCTACAATTGTGGCAAGATGGGTCACTTTGCTCATGAATGCACTGAGTCGAAAGAGGTACCCTATTACTCCATAACTTTAAGTAATGCTTTTGTTTCTAGTACTGTAATGCTTGCTGAATCTCATCCAATGTGGATTGTAGACTCAGGAGCAACAGACCATGTAGCTAGAGACCGAGAAGCATTTGTGGAGTATCGTCGGATATAACTTGGAAGAAGATGGATATATGTTGGGAATAACTCAAGAGTTGAAGTGAAGGGTATTAGCACATATAAATTAATTTTACGTGGTGGTCGAAGCTTATTCCTACATGATGTCCTCTATGCTCCGGATATTCGACGAAACTTGGTCTCCGTAATTGTTCTTCTTAGCTTAGGTTATGTATTAAATTTTCATGGTGATTGTGTTGACATTTTGTATGGAACAATTTATTATGGTTCAGGTCATGTATCGAATGGTTTTATGGTGTTAGACATTGACTATGATCAGTGCAATGTTAATGTTAATGGTTGTTTTTCTTTAATTGCATCTTCTAGTAATGTTGAGATTGATGCAAATACTTGGCATACTAGATTAGGTCACATTGGGTTGCAAAGAATGCAAAGATTAGCTAGAGAATGCCTTTTAGGGTCACTCACTAATGTTGATCTACCCGTATGTGAACATTGTCTAGCGGGAAAAGCAACTAGAAAACCATTCGGTAAAGGGACTAGAGCTGAATTTTCATTGCAACTCATACATTCTGACATTTGTGGTCCTTTGAATGTGAGGGCGAGGCATGGAGCCTCATATTTCATTACTTTCATAGATGACTTTACACGTTTCGGTTATGCCTTTCTGATCTCCCATAAGTTAGAAGCATTAGACTGCTTTAGATGATATATAACGATAGTAGAGAATCAGTTGAACAAAACAATAAAGACATTGAGAACCGATCGCGAATGTGAGTATCTATCAGAGCAATTCAAGGCTCTTTGTGATGAAAAGGGAATTGTACGACAATTGACTATTCTTAATACTCCACAACAAAATGGGGTAGCTGAGAGAAGGAATAGAACCATATTGGAAATGGTTAGGTCTATGATGGCGCAAGCAAATTTATCTATCTTCTTTTGGGGAGATGCATTATTGACTGCTGCCTATGTACTTAACCGAGTGCCATCAAAATCGGTCACTTCCACCCCTTATGAATTATGGACTGGTAGAAAACCAGACTTAAGTAGTCTACGTCCATGGGGATGTGCAGCTTATGTTCATGAATCTTCCTATAAATAGGGCAAATTAGGCCCTAGAGGGAATAAATGTATCTTTATAAAATATTCTGAACACTCCAAAGGGTATGTGTTCATAGGTGAACAAGCTGATGGGAGTGTGACCGAAAATGAGTCACGAGATGTCACGTTCTTGGAGGACGATTTTCCTAGTAAAGGTGAGATTGATAAGGATTTCCAATTATATGAGATGGAAGATCCTAATAATACACCCACTAATGTTATGGAGGGAAATTAAGATTTACCTCAACATGAAAGACCTAGTGGGAGTGTTGCATCGTCAGGCGAATTGAATTCAAGAGAAATTCAGTTGCGTAAAAGTAATCGTAAAAGTATTCATCATCGTCGTTTTGAGATTGAAGGGGAAGCATTTATGATTGCTCATAAAGATGATGCCGAGCCTAAGACTGTTCAAGAGGCTCTCTCATCCTCTGATAAGGAAGAATGGAGAAAAGCTTTGGAAGACAAAATGGAGTCAATGAGGACAAATTATGTCTGGGACTTGGTTGATCTACTACCCAATCGTAAGGCCAGTGGAAACAAATGGATCTTTAAGATTAAGCAAAGGGCGGATGGATCCATTGAAAAGTATAATGCTCGTTTTGTGGCGAAAGGTTATACTCAACAAGAGGGTATAGACTACGAGGAAACCTTTTCACCAGTTGTAAGGTTTGCCTCAATACGCCTTATTCTAGCCATTGTTGCACATTTGGACCTTGAATTACATTAAATGGATGTAAAGACGGCATTTCTCAATAGAGAACTAGATGAGGAAATTTATATGAAACAACCAATATTTTTCATAGCTAAAGGTCAAGAGCATAAAGTTTGCAAACTTCATCGCTCAATATATGGCCTTAAGCAATCATCTAGACAGTGGTATCTTCGTTTTCATCGAGCCATAACAATTTTGGGTTTCATAATGATCGAAGAAGATCACTGTGTATATGTCAAGCGGTCCGAAGATAAATTTGTGATTTTATCACTTTATGTGGACGATATTCTGTTGGCTGGAAATGACAAGGTTATGGTAATCACCATAAAAGAATGGTTGTCCTCTAATTTTGAAATGAATGACATGGGAGAAGTTGCTTATATATTAGGAGTTAAGATCGAAAGAGATCGATCAAGGAAACTCCTTACTTTATCACAAGAGTCTTATATTATGAAGATTCTTGATCGTTTCAATATGCAGCACTGTAATCTCATTGATACCCCTGTCATGCAAGGTGAAGGCCTAAGTACTGAAATGTGTCCTAAGACTCTATAAGAAATTAAAATGATGGAAACTGTTCCTTACGCTAGTGCAATCGGAAGTTTGATGTATGCTATGATGTGTACTCAACCTGACATATGTTATGTCGTGGGATTGGTGAGCCGATATCAATCAAATCCCGGTCAAGCACACTGGAAAGCAGTGAAGAGGATCCTGAGATACTTGAAGGGCACCATGGACTATCGACTTTGTTACCAAGGGAATGATTTACGCCTATTAGGTTATTCAGATGCTGATTGGGGTGGAGACTTGGATGAGCGTAAATCGACTTCTGGATATGCGTTATTGTTCAATGGAGGTGCAATTTTTTGGAATAGTAAGAAACAGACATGCACAGCCTTGTCTACTATGGAGGCTGAATTTATTGTGTGTTCTGCCGCAATGCAAGAAACAATATGGCTAAAACGTTTCTTTGAAAATTTAGCCATTGTCACTGAAGTTCCAAGACCAGTGACAGTTTATTGCGATAGTCAAGCAGCCATTGCCTATATGAAAGATCCCAAGTATCATGGAAGGACGAAGCACATTGACATAAAGAATAACTTCATCAGAGATATTATAGCGCAGAAAAAAGTGATTCTACAATACATTTCAACCAATAGAATGGTTGCTGATCCATTTACGAAGGCTATTCCTCGAGACATATTATTGACCCACAGGATGTCACTAGGTTTGCGTAGAATGTGATATGTGTTATTGTAAAGAAACATTGTTTTATGTATTTATGGACATATGTATTGTACTTGTTTGTTTATTAATGACTTGATGTTTTATCAAAAAGTACAAATCCATTATAAGACTAGCACAAGCACACATATATTATTGGAAAGTATGTCAGCAAGTATTGATTGGCTCACTCACACGAGCAATCGCCTCAAGTGCTATGGTTAGCACGTTGAGATGAGACGTTATGTACAAATAAATGCTGAAGAGCAAGTCTGGTACATAAAATATGTCGCCTTGATTGGAGTCAAGATGAGGTCTATGATTTGTTTATAATAAGACCGAACATGATAATCCCACAATCATGTATGCCTGTAAGATGCCGGATGCGAGTACTTAATTGGGCGCTATAGAAAGCGAGCTAATATAGCACTCGAGCTAAACATGAGTAGGTGAGAAGCACGTGACTATGTTTAGGCTAAGATCCGTATAGTGGATATATTTAAGAAATGACATACGCTCTTATAGAAAGAGAAATCCACTATAGCATGTAATTCATACTACATGTGTATTGTTCGACCGACAAGGGAATGTGAGTAAAATTATCCCTATTTACTCATCGTGTGAGCCCTTGAGGTAATTTATAATTTACCTCAATTTGTGCCCTATGTTACTTCTGACTATGTTCTCGAAATGAAAGATCAATGTTGCTACTTTAGCATGTTACGGGCGGTCATGAATAGATATGGCCTATGGGACGTGTCTAGGAAAGCAGTTGTTCTAAAATAAAAAGAGAGACATGAGTGCGAAGGAAGACTATTGTTGTTTTACATCTGTCACATGTATTTACTGGTCGACCAATTATATCGCCTTATGTGGTTGCAGATATAATTGTAAATACATGGTGTTTTGAGGATAATCAAGTATAGCCTTTAAGGGATGGGTATACTTGTATTGATGTAACAAAATATGTCTGGGGCACTGTGAGACATCAATTGTTTATTTCTTCTTCGGGGTTGTAGCCATTATGTCATCCCTAACAGGTGCATAATTTGAGCTCCCAAGTGCAAGTGTACTCACTGGTCGCACGGCTTACTTGCCAGTATAAATTGTTCTGTAAAGTTGATGAATGTTGAATGCCTTGCCTTATATTCTTGATAGAGCGCTATCAAGCCCATCATGTCCGAGTGGGAGATGTTGTACTTTAGCTGGTACGTCCATGATGGGGTGCAATTGGACGCGCTGTTTCAAGTTGAAACGTTACGATGGAAAGACACTAATGGAGGGGCACGAAGAGAGACGTATAAAAGCTTCCCGAACACAACCGTTGGGAAGGTTGTCAGATCATTTGCACCAAAATCTCTCTTCATTTCCATCGTCAAATAAGAAGACATTCCATTTCAATTTTGCAAGAACAATTTGCATTTACGCCGTGGAAATCGGGTGCTTTCCTCGTGATCGCATCCAGACCAACGTGAGGTAGTGTTGTTCGTGATTGATTCGCAATTCAACGTTCGTTCCGGGGCTGTTTGCTGTTTGCGCATCGGAATCAGGTAAGTCGTCTTCTTGATGTAATACTTCATTTTAGGAAAGTACTTTATATATATTCATGAAGTATCAGTTATTTACTTTCTGGTTTTAAGCCATATATATATTTTTATTTTTATTTTGTGGTCGGTGTTTTAAGCCATAGTTTATTTTGGAGATTTTACACTGAGTTTCTATTAATAGCTCAAGGGGCATGTCCCGGAACTTTATAACAAGGCTTTTATTGATTTTTTTCCCCGATACGGCTTGGGTCCTTTATTTTCCTACCTTTTATTTGCTCTATTTGTCTCAGTATTAGTAAATTTTATACGTGTTTGGTTGAGTGAATTTATGCATGATCGCCTGCCTTTCTCAACATTGAGAATATAATGGGTTACTAAGATTGGGAAGACCACATGAATAATTGTTTTAATAGAAAGAGAAAATATACAACATTGGGCTTGAGGTATATCTTGCCTAATCAAGTCTCTGGACCAACAAATCTCATGTTGGCAGAAGTAAGACGGACTCCTGCATTTTACTTGACTCCTAATTAGTTAATGAAAAATTAGTGGCGACTCTCAATCAAACGAAATAATTAATAGAAACAAGTTGAGATTGATCGTGCCAAGAGCAAGCATCACCTCCCAAGAGGGGCCATTTGTGCTTGCTTGGTGATCCAGCAACTTCCTCAGGGATCTCGCTTTGGAAGTTTCGTGACATGGAATTTGGTTTTTTTCTCATAAAATTACAAATGATGAAGAGGAAAACTAAAGAAGAAAGAACGATTAAGCCAAATCAAACCCCCCAAAAAAAAAAAATGGTCTGGCTTGGTTTGATCTTTAACTATAATACAGTCTAGCTTGGTTCCTCTTTTCTTCAAACCGTATTTATTATTGAAAATAAAACAAATGATTAAATAAAATACACAAAATAAGAAAATAATTCGGATATCAAATTTACGTGATTTGGTTGTGTGATCTACGTCCATGAGGAAAGGAGCACACAATTCCATTATAGATAAAATTACAATGCAACGAATATTATAATTTTATTCAAGTCATTTAGATACCCTTGGTATTTTTATCCCTTAAATACAACTAATAACTTTATGTTTTTTACCCTCATAATTTCTTTTGAAATAATATCTCAATTTGAATATTAACACAAGATTTAATGAGCTTTAATTTTGACTAACTTCACGAAGAAAAACTTTTTTGAATCAAACCCTTAAGAGGAAATTTTCAATCTCCTCAGTGCAGTCCTCGGAGCTCTCATTAAGAGCCCTTCCTCTTCGAATTTAAAGAGAAAATTCACTAGAAGAAAATAAAGAAGAAGAAAGGAAACAATGACTGGCCATCGTTAAAAGGCACCATTACTGCAACTTTCTTCGTCGTTTTCGTTTCCCTTCTGTACTGTCCGATGTCAGCAGTGGCCATTATCAGTCTGTCTTTTTCCCTTTCTTCGGCCAAGCAAAGTCGTCCTCTTATGGTCAAAGACCAGCACGGCCTCTCTTTCTTTCCACGCCCAAAATCAGATTATTAATTTTTTTTTAATTCAAAAGTTCAAAGGCACCAAGAAGAAAGGCGAAAGGGCGTGTGAAATGGTACATCTTCATAATTGTATTCAACCGACCAAAAAACTGGTACATCTCCATAATTGTCCTCCATCTGATTTTTATGAAGCCATCAACTTTATTCACTATTAATCGAAAGCTGTGGCTGCTGTCAAGTTGCCTGTCCGTAACTTTCGATTAAATCTCACGAGTCACGCAATACCAAAGTCCAAAATGATGTCTATCACTACCGAAAGTGGCATCGGACTTCGGGTGTTCAAATCAATAATTTTGGCATCATATCTCACAATAAACAGCATTTTCTCCTTTAATAATGTAATGCGCTTGCTCTTCTTTTGTAAATTTCTGAAGGAGGAAGATATGGTGGAGAAGCTCTTCCCATTAATGAAATGTAATGTTATTATTGCTAAAATGTCCAAAAAAAAAAACAGCGGAAATTTGACTGACAATGAATCACTCACTTGAAATAAACGCATTTCACTTAAACTTTTCTTTAGGAATATTTTTTATTATGCATTTAAATGGATAAATTCCATTTTTATCTATATAAATATGTTTAACCATAGATATAGTTATAAACTAATTATAAATGATTTAAACGTTTGAAAATCAGATTTTTTTTTTAATGAAAAAAATGGTCATAAATTCAAAAGTTCAAATGCACTAAGAAGAAACTCCAAAGAAATTAGGCTTGTGAAAAGGTAGACCTCCATAATTGTCCTTCATCTCATTTTCTCTGAAGCCATCCACTTTATTGACCATAAATTGAAAGCTGCAACTGCTGTGAAGTTGTCTGTTCGTAAGTTTCAATTGAATTACGTGAGTCACGCGATACAAATGTCCAAAATGATGTCTCTCACTGAAGAAAGTGGCACCGGACTTCGGGCATTCAAATCAAGAACAAGTGACCAAAGATTTAGTTGGAATGGAGGATCAAATAGCAACCATAGACAATTTATCAGACATCGCTTTTGATGATATGCGGTTCATTGGAATCTATGGATTGGGCAGCATTGGCAAAACAACACCCGCCAAGGTTATCTTCAACTAGCTATATCCTCGCTTTGGGAAAAACTGCAACTTTCTTGTTGACACAAGGGAAATGCCAAAAATCAAGGGCCTAGTCATGCCACAAGAAAAATTATTGTTTGATATATGTTATTCTAGAGTGACTCGTGACATTGATAACATTGATAGATGCTAATTGTATTGGATGATGTCGATGAGGACAACCATATCCAAAATTAATCGGAGCGAATTCTTTGTATCTTGGTACTAGGATACTTGTTGCCTCTGGGGGACAAGAGCGTATATGAGGGAACTTAAGTATATATGCAAGGATTAAGAATTGGTGGGTTGGGTTGAGCAATGAAGACACACTTAACATTTATGTAGGCATGCCTCTAGTTAAAATGTGGAAAAGTCTTAGCTGACCATCACTCCTTCAAATGATGGAGTGACGGTCAGTTGAGAACCACACATTTTGGATGGAAACCGGTTGAAATCCATCTTTTACCCTTTTTATGTTTTGTTATTGTAAGCTTAAATTAGGAGATAAAATCGTAAGAGGACCCGCGCAATCAATTTTCATGAATATGATGAAAGAAAAAATAAATTAGATACCAAAATATAATTGGTAATTTGGATGATATGAGTTACCGTAACTATTCTTGAAATTTGATTTGCAATCGGGAAAGAATCGAGGGTTTTCAATTGTTTCTTATACATATTATTATTATTTTATTTAAAATACCTTCCTATAAATTGACTTTTTATCTATATAAAATGATATATGGTCATATCTCGTGGTTATGTGAATCTTCTCAACGAACCAAACATTGAAGCTATATTAGGTAAAATATTTATAAAAATTGATCAGAAATCATTTCGGCTTAGTTTTCACTCGTGTAATCCTAAGATTGATTTTGTAATATTTTAGGTCCCAACTCATCTTCATCTACAATATTGGATTAGTGGGGTAAATTTTTTTCTCTACTAATTCATTATTCTTATTTTGTTCTTTTCTTTACTTCATTTATTTTATGTGTAATTAACATTACTCATCTTAATTTTAGGTCATTAGAGAGTCTTTCTAGAGCAATTTGATTTTGGCGACAGGATTGAGAAGCCAATTCATCGCACAATAATTTTGTTATTAGTTGCAAAGCCAACAATTCAAGTGTTTTTTCATCTTTTAAATTTAATAAATCTACATAATGAAATGAACGATTTCTTTTTAGTGGATGACAATATTTTTTACTTCTAATTATTTATATTTTGATATCTAATTTATTTTTTCTTTCATAATATTCATGAAAATTGATTGTATGGGCCCTCTTATGATTTTATCTCTCAATTTAAGCTTGCAATAAGAAAACATAAAATTCAAAAAAAAGGGTAAAAGATGGAATCCGTGCGAATTGTGTGGTCAGCAGTTGACTGTCACTCCATCATTTGACAGAGGACGGTTAGCTAAACTGCGCCCTAAAAAAAGCGGTAGAGTGAAAATTGGTTATTCGTATAGATTTATTCATCCACCGTTGATTTTCGCATAGTGTGGATTAGTTTGGCTCTAATTCATAGCATTATGTCACTTTAGTTTTCTTTATTTTCTCGTGTGCACTAAGTCGTTCTTGATGCAATTTTAAGGTTGAAATTCCAATTGAGCGTTTCCAAAGAAAAAAAATTCCAAGTGAACGTAGTGCAAATTTTCATGAAAATCCGGATTTATATTACATATTATTTTGGCATATAGATTCTAGTTCATGTTTATTTCAACACGTAATCAAAATTTGTTTCACTTATATATGTGTGTGTGTATATATAAAGAAGGGGGAAATGCAAAAAAGAAAAAAAAAACAAGTGGAAAGATAAAATGCATATTCATAAAATAAAATAAAATAAAAACATCTAGGAGTGTATTTTACCAATAAAGCATATTCATAAATAAATTTTGTTTTCTTAACATTGCATCGAGTAGATTTTACGTTTTGAAGTAATTGTTCATTTTAGGAAAGTAGTTTATATAGTGGATATTCTTGAAGTATCATTTATTTACTTTCCGGTTTGGAGCCATAGTTGGAGATCTAACATCGAGTTTCTATTTATAGCTTAAGGGGTCCTTTCTTGGAACTTAAGAACAAAGCTTTGTATTGATTTTGTTTTATTTTTTTTGCAATACCGCTCAATTTCTTTATTTTCGTACCTTTTATTTGCTCTATTTGTTTCAGTATTATTGGATTTTATTTGTGTTTGCTTGAGTGATTTCATGCATGATCACCTGCTTCCCTCGATATTGAGAACAAAATGGGTAACTAAGATTGTGAAGACCGCATGAATAATTGTACATTACGTATCCAGCCTAATCAAGTAGTTAGACCCACAAATCTTTGGTTTGTAAAAGTAAAACGGGCTCTTGTGTTTTACTTGACTCCTAATTGGTTTATAAAATATTAATGGCGACTCTTGAGCAAATGAAATAATTAATAGAAACCAAGTTGAGATTGATCCTGCCAAGAGCAAGCGTCACCTTGCAAAAGGGACCATTTATGCTTACTTGGTAATTCGGTAACTTCCTCAGGGATCTCGCCTCGTAAGGGCTGTGGCATAGAACTTGCTTTTTTTCTTCTTCTTTTTTTATCATGAAATTACATATGATGAAGAGGTAAAATAAAAGCAGAAAGAACGATTAAGCCGAATCAAGCCACATAAAATGGTTTGGCTTGGTTTGATCTTGACTATAATATGGTTTAATTTGGTTTCACTTTTCTTCAAACCATATTTATTGTTGGAAATAAAACAAGTGCTTCAATAAAAACTCAAAATAAGGAAATAAATCAAACACTAAATTTACGTGGTTTGGTTATGTGACCTACATCCACGAGGAAATAAAAATCATGAAATTACAATGCAATGGAGATTATAATAATACTTAAGTTACTCAAATATTATTTGTGTTTTTATCCCTCAAATACGACTAATAAATCTATATTTAGCCCTTATAATTTCTCTCGAAATAATATTTCAATCTCATAAAAGATTGACATGAACATTAACACAAGATTTAATTGACTTCATTTTGTGTAATTTCACAAAGAAAAACTTTTTGAATCAAAACTTTTAATCTCGTTGTGCAGTCCTTGGAGCTCTCATTAAGAGCTCTTCCCCTTCGTATTCACAGAGAAAATTCACTAGAAGCAAATAAAGAAGAAAGGAAACAATGAGCGGCCATCGTTAAATGACACCATTATTGCAACTTTCTTCGTCGTTTTCCTTCCCCTTTCGTCTCGTATCAGCGGTGGCCATCATCATTCTCTCTTTTCCCTTTCTTCAGCTGAGCAAAGTCGTCTCTTACGGTCAAGACCAGGGCGGTCTCTCTTTCTTTCGACGCTCGAAGCAACACCATGATGGGATGGCACCATGGCCATGGACAGGCCATCATTGCATTTCCTCTCACCACTCTAGAGGTCGAATGTCGATAAGTCTCTTTCGATCCGGTTTAATCCGGCTCCGACTTGAGATATATGTCAATGTTTATATAATTAGGTTTGGCTGATGTCCAAACCACACTAATTATATCATGCTCGCATTCTAATAGTTTTCAATAAGACAATAAGTGTTGTAAAAGATTTGCTTTTCAATATAAAGGCAAATATATTGCAATATTTGTGGGGTTGAAGGTAATTAATTATGATAAAAGTTAGTAAGCATACTGTTAGGTAGTGCTTAGGTGGAGCATTTTTGTGGTGAATGTAGCAAATCCAATCTCAATAGTTTGAAGGAAAATCTTCTAATTGTCCAAAGTCTCATATGTCATAATGAGAGATATTCTTTAGGAATATTTCGTTATTATACATTTATATATATATTGTGATTTTATCTATATAAATATGTTTAATTATAGATATAGCTATAGAATAATTATAAATGATTTAAACATTTGAAAAATTGAGTTTTTTTTTTTTAATTCAAAAGTTCAAAGGCACCAAGAAGAAAGGCGAAAGATATTGGGCGTGTGAAATGGTACATCTCCATAATTGTACATCTCGACCGACCAAAAAAAGTGGTACATCTCCATAATTATCCTTCATCTGGTTTTTTCTGAAGCCATCAACTTCATTCACTCTTAATTAAAAGTTGCAGCTTCTGGGAAGTTGCCTGTCCGTCACTTTCAATTAAATGTCGTGAGTCACGTGATACAAACGTCCAAAATGATGTCTCTCATTAACGAAAGTGGCATCGGACTTCGGGTGTTCAAATCAAGAATTTTGTGGTCATATCTTACAATAAACAGCCTTTTCTCCTTTTTTTAATGTAATGGGCTCGTTCTTCTTTTGTAAATTTCTAAAGGAAGATGATATGGTGGAGAAGCTTTTCGCATTAAGAATGTAATAAAAGCTCTTCCATTAATGAATGTAATATTATTATTTTAAAATTGTCCAATCCAAAAAAACAGTTGAAATTTGACTTCTCACTTGAAATAAATGCACTTAAACTTAAACTTTTCTATAGGACTATTTTCTTATTATGCATTTATATAGATAAATTCCATTTGTATCTATATAAACATGTTTAACCATAGCTATAGAATAATAATAAATGATTTAAACATTTGAAAATCAGATTTTCTTTTAAACATTAGAATCTTTTTAATCTTGAAAGAAATTAATGCGTGCTTTTATATGTTAGAAGCATATCTTCTAACTGGCAAAATTAATCCGCCAATTGAAGGAAGGAAAGTACGTGATATTCTCTATATTTTGCAAATATTGTTATCTCTTTTACAAGAAATTGCAGGTGGCAAATAATCTTTCCATCTAAAATTTGGAAAATTTGATCCGAAAAATCGCGAAGATTCCACACCATTTTCGAAGGATCGAAAATTCTCCTCTAGGTGCAAAATTTGTTAAATTTATTAAAGAAGGAGAAAGTGGATGCACAGTAAAGGAGAAGAACCGTGATCATCTCATAAAAGCATTAAATTGAAAGGGAGTTATATAATGGAGATTACAACTATATTCAAGTCACTCAAATATTCTTAATATTTCACAGTCCTCAATTATACTAATAACTCACACAATATAGTATTTAGTGCTCGTGATTTCTCTAGAAATAATCTTTCAATCTCACAAAAAAATGATAAAAATCTTAACATAAGATTTAGTCGGCCTCAACACAATAACATTTTGTGTAATTTCACTAAGAAAACTCTCTGAATCAAACCTCTCTAGAAGAACTCTTGGCACACTTTTCAATATGCCCTGTGCAGCCTTCATAGCTTTATTTGACATGAGGAGCTCTTCCTTTTCGTATTTAGAAAGGAAATTCAGCAGAAGCAAATAAACAAGAAGAAAGGAAATGATGAGGGACCGACGTGAAAAGACACCACCATTGCAACTGTCTTCGTCTTTCGGCAATGGCCATAATTAATTTCTTTTCTTTTTTTACCTGAGTAAAGTCGTCTCTCACTGTCATGACCATTGACAGGCCTTCATTGTATTTCCACTCCCCACTCCTGAGCAGTGGTTGAGCGCCCATAATTCTCATCCGGTCCAATTTCATCCAACGGACTCAAACTCGAAATTTATTCTAATATTTATATAGATTGACTTGGTTTGATGTCTGTATGCACTAACTACGCTCGTATTCTAATAGTTGTCAATAAGGAAATAAGTGTTGTAAAAGATTTGCACAATCATTTGCTTTTTGATGTAAAGGCACATTTTAGGAGAATATTTGAGTTTTAAAGGTGATTAATTATAATAAAAGGTAACTCTTTGAGGCGAAGACATCAAATCAAATATCTCATATATGCTTAGGTAGTGCTTAGGTGTGGCGTTTGTTGTTGAGAATGCAACAAATCCAAGCTCTGTAGTATGGAGGAAATTTTTCCAATCATCCGATAAATTGAATGCAGCAAAACTTGCTTTATTTCTTTAGGAATATTTTCTTACTTTATACAGATAACTTGTGATGTTACGATACTGGATTGGGATTTTAAATATGTCCCACTATAGATATAGCTTAAGAATAATCATACATCATTTAAATGTTTGAGAATCAAATATTTTTTTAGTCCCAAAGTTCAAAAGCACAAAGGGAAAAGCACGAAGAAGAAACTCAACCTCATCTTTCCTAAAGTTGATCAACTTTATTGACCATAAATTGAAAGCTGTAGGTGCTGCGAAGTTGCCTATCCGTAACTTTCAATTAATTAAACATCCTTTTCTCCTTTTCTAATGTAACGCACTGGTTCTTCTTTTGTAAATTCCTGAGGGAGGAGGATCTGGTGGAGAAAGCATTAAGAATGTAATAAAAGCTTTTCACATTCAGAGAACCAAAAAGGCTTTGTGCGAATTTGCATAGAAAAGTAGTTCAACAGTGTCAATCAGAGAGAGAGAGAGACGGCCGACCCTGCTAAGAGTGAAGTGAGCTCCTAGGGCAAGCCCAGAGACCGGAGCAAACACCAGCAATCTATGAGGTGTTCTTGAATTTTAGAGGGCTCGATACTCGCCATACATTCACCAATGAACTCTATCAAGCCTTGTTACATGCTGGGTTTTCTGTTTTCATTGATGAGGAGGAACTTCAATTTGGTGAAAAAATTAGTGACAACCTTCCACGAGCAATCGACAACTCCAAGATCTACATACCCATCTTCTCCGAACGCTATGCTTCAAGTCACTGGTGTCTTGATGAGCTCGCGAAGATGGTGGAGAACACCTCTAAATCTAAAGAAGAGGGGAAGAAGAAGATATTGCCCATCTTTCACAAGGTGAAACCCAATGACGTGAGGTTAACAACTGAATTGTACAACAAGGACATATCAAAGTTGGAGCAACAGTTGAAGGGTCAAAAGAATAAGTTCAGCTCCGAGAATATAAAGACCTGGCGGCAGGCTCTCGAAGAAGTTGGTGGCCTCAGGGGATGGGAGTTGGCGAAATATACAAGGTAACAATCAAACCATGACTGTGAAAATTATTTTGTACGATTGGGCCATAATTCTTATGAAAATTCTTTAATTATATTACAACTCTAATTTTCGCAAATTTAAACAAAAAGTTTCAAATTCTTCTTTTATTTATAGGTTTATCATAATTTCGTTTTTCACCTATTTTCCATCGTATGAAAAATTTGGCTTTGCTTCATCTTTGATCCATGTATGTATTAAGATTCCCATTGTATGCAAGAGAACTTGACCAAGGAACTGTTGCATTTGCAAAGTTCCTTTACACGTCCAAAGAAAAAAGTAAATATTCTATTACAGTTCATTAGATGTTTATATTTTGATTCTTCTACCCTTATTGCTAGAAATTTTGATTATATTACTTGATATGAAGATCAAATATTTCTCGTCCTCTATTCCTTAAACTCGTAATGGATGTTCAAGTTTGAAATTCATCATGTTCCCAAAGCTTTGGGGGTTAACGTTGAATTGTGGATATATCCTAAACTTGATGAGTTCCCACCCGGTTGCTTAGTAGATGGCTGGTCAATACGCAAATTTGTCACCTTTTCTCAATTGAAACTGTTCAACTTTGTGGCAGCTACACAGAAGTTATCCAAAAGATTGTTGACGAGGTTGAGGCCCTGCTTCAGACAAGAGAAATGAAAGTACCCAAAGATTTAGTTGGAATGAATGATCAAATGGCAGCCATAGAAAATTTATTAGACATTCATTCTGATGGTGTGCGGCTCATTGGAATCTATGGGATGGGCGGCATTGGTAAAACAACACTCGCCAAGAGTATCTTCAACAAACTACGTCACTATTTTGGGAGAAATTACAGCTTTCTTGATAACGTGAGGGAAACGGCAAAAAACGACTTTGTCAAGCTGCAAAAAAAATTGTTGTCCAATATCTCTTATTCTAGAGTGGCTCCTCCCATTCCTAACATTGGTCGTGGAATCAGGTTGATTGAAGAAGAAATTTGCTACAAGAAGGTGCTAATTGTATTGGATGATGTTGATGAAGCCAACCAGATCCAAAACCTAATCGGAGAGAATTTGTTGTATTCAGGTACTAGGATACTTGTTACTACTAGGGACAAGAGTATTCTGAATAATATAAGGGGATTAAAGTATAATTTTGAGGAATATGAAATGGTGCAATTGAACAAGGAAAACGCACTTGAACTTTTTAGTAGGTATGCCTTCGAAGACAATTCTCCTCCACCCCATTACTATACTCTTCAGAAAGGATTGTCTCTACTGCAGATGGACTACCTTTAGCCCTTGAAGCAATAGGTTCATCGCTTTTTGGTGAGAAAAATAGAGAAATATGGGAAGAGTGGCTAGAGAAGCTAAAGAAAACACCTCATGGTAGCGTCTTGGAAAAGCTAAAGATTAGCTATGATAAATTAGATCCGGATCAACAACAAATATTCCTTGATATTGCATGCTTTTTCGTTGGACAGAAAAAGACTAATGCAATGTATGTGTGGAAAGATTGTGGGTTTTCCTCAAGGATTGCCATCAAGGTCCTCACTAGGAGGTGCATGATGTTTTTAGATGATGATAGATTTGGGATGCACGATCAGTTTAGAGATCTTGGAAGGGTAATTGCCAAAGAAGAGCGTACCAGATTGTGGGATAAAGATGACATCATTTGCAAATTAAGATCAATAGAGGTAAAGTATGGCCAAATTTGAATAGAAAGTGTCTATACGCTCTTCTTAATTGAGGATTCCCGTTTTTTATTTGGTAGCTACTCTTTTGTTTCGGTTTTTCTTCTCTTCTAAGAAATAAAATAGTGGGATATTGACAAATTCCTGCTTCTGCTCTCAATATCATTGGCAGATCAAGGGAAGCGTTAAAGCTCTCCGTTTGTGGGCAGATGAAACCATCACTTCGGAGCAAATTAAGCGGCTCCCACATATACAGTTTCTCTGGTTGAGTGGGGTAACCTTTCAAGGTGACTTTACAGGCTGTCTTTCCGAGTTGAAATGGATCAGTTTGGAATATTGTTTTTTTGTTCCTGACGATGACCAACCCCGCCGTAATCAATGTTTGGAGGCAACCAAATTGTTGCATCTAGAAAACGCTGTTGTGGTGAATCTTCGTGGGATTAATATCATAGAAAATGTGTTCAAGAGCCTAATCAAGGTATGGCGGTTTCCCTCTTAGTCTTATTTTCTCATTCAATGAAGGACAAAATTTGATGGATTTATAATCTAATTTTTCTCATCGGTAGCCTATATCCATATTTATTTTTTGTGAGTCCTGATGTTTCGTTGGCTTTTATAGGGGGCAAGGAAATTGAAGGTTCTTACTGTTGTCTATGATAGGTCAATACGTAAGTTATCAACCTTTCCCGAGTACTCAGTTTTAGAGAAGTTGGATATTAATGAATCGCGTTTGATGGAAATTGACTGTTCTATTGGGAAACTGAGGTGGCTGACTGACTTGAGCATTCAGAGCATTAAACTTGAAAAATTACCTAAACAAATTGGAGAGTTACTGAATTTGCAGCACCTCTCTCTTAGATCGTGTGGTAACTTGATTGAACTCCCCGACTCAGTTTTGAAATTAAAGTCGTTAATGAAGCTGGATGTATCATGCACGAAAATTACAAGATTACCGGAGTCCATTGGTGAACTACCAAGCCTATCATTTGTCGATGTATCATCCACACCAATTAAAAAACTGCCTAGTACAATGAGCAAGTTATGTCAACTCAAAACACTGAGCTTGTGGGTTTGTGATGGGATACAAGAGTTGCCGAAACTTCCTAGAAGTTTGACCACTCTACAATTGACGTCTAGTTCGTTGCTGACTGTCCCTAACCTCTGGTACCTTTCTAATCTAGTTGAGCTGGTCTTATCCGATGGCTCTGAATTTAAAAGCAGATTGGATAAAATTCAAACTTGCGACTTGGGGTGGATTGGGAAATTATCCGAACTGAGCAAGCTGCGCTTTTGCTTTCCAAGTGTCTGCGCACCAAGTATGGAGTTGGATTCCCTTTCTCAGCTGAAAGAACTTACTCTACATGGACTAGACTTGCCAACTTTCGAACAGCTTCCGTCAAACTTGATAGTTTTAAAGCTCTACGAAACTCGAGGGAAACAAGAACACCTTGATGGGCTTCCTTCATTGAGAGAATCGAGAGAAAACAAGGTGTGCGAGCAACATGATGTTCAATTTCCCGATGTCTTAGAATCGTCGGAGAGATCAAGCATTCAGGAATGCAGATCCTCCGAGAGGTTGGTTAGTCAGCCGGAGGAGCCGAGGTGCAATGAACAACAAGCTCCTGAGTTAATTGATCATCGAAGGGAAGCCTTCCTTTTCGCAGGCTCCTTAAAGAAGCTCGAAAGATTCGTTCTGTCAGGGTTCCCAGAGGTACAGGATATTCAATTTGTTGCTGCGTTCGAATCATTGGAAAAATTTTATATCATAGAGTGCTCTTCTTTAAAAAGCTTAGGCGGTTTGTCAAACTTGAAGAACTTGAAGCGGCTAGAGATTGACCAGTGCCCGAGCCTGAAGGTTGTCGAGGGCATTGATGAATTAGCGTTTTTGCATGAGTTGAAAATTGAAAACTGCGGATCGGTGGGAAGGATTCTTAATCCATCGAGCTCAAAAATACCAAATAATTGCGGGATAGTCATAACAGGTAGCGGGGAGTTACCTGACTGTCGTTATCATCGCGGCGGTTGTGTGCTTGTCGAGTGGAAGTCTTACAGAAAGAAGATTCTGAATGGAGCAAAGCAAGCGTGGAGCTCTGAAACATAAATAGGGGATTTTGAAACAGAAATAGGGGATTCTGAAACAGAAACAGGAGATTCTCCACAGAAAACGGTGCGCCTTCTTTCTATTCATAGATCATACGTTTTTTCTTCTGCTTTGCTTGCTTTCTATTTCTGCTTTAGTCTAGTGAAGAGAGACAATGAACTGATTCTAAAACGTGCAACCAAGAAAAATCTTATTAAAATTCCTCATCTTACTAGGAATCTCCATATGTTGAGTGTGTCCACTTTGGTGGCGAGGTTGGGTATCTTACATCCCTCACCATCCAAACAAAAGGGCCTTTCTCAAGAGAAATTTAGTCCCAGGAGACCTCAACTCACCTATTATTTCTTTCTGCAGAACCAGGAAAACAAAGGGATGAAAAGGAAGAGAGAGACAGAGTCGGCATAAGAACAGGGAGAAAGCAAGAGGGGAAAATTTGAAATGAAAGGATTGGTTCGGTTGTTTGAGAAAAAAACTCAAGATTTAAAAACTATTTGTCAAAAGATAATTGCTTATATTTTTTACAAAAATGAATGAATGAAAATATATTTATCACCAAGAATATAACTAGGCATAAATTATTGATATTAAAGAAAATATTTTTCTGTCAGTTAATTTGTGTAACAGATGTGACCAATCATCTTTTAAAAAAAGTTTTTCCAAATTTTGAGTTTTATGTTTTTTTTTTTGGTCA
Organism: Eucalyptus pauciflora; assembly: GCA_007663325.1. Taxonomy (NCBI): domain Eukaryota; kingdom Viridiplantae; phylum Streptophyta; class Magnoliopsida; order Myrtales; family Myrtaceae; genus Eucalyptus; species Eucalyptus pauciflora. The sequence continues at coordinate 600,136 of VMYD01000045.1, read as the reverse complement.
GTCCTACTCTATTCCTATTCTACACTCACTCTCAGACTTTTTGCCCCGCCTCTTGCAGAGCGTGGGAGTCGAAACCCACTCTTGAAACTTACGCATCCCCACCCCACCCCCTGAGAAGGTGGGGATTTGAACCCCTCACCTCCCCCTTCCATGTTGGAAGGGTGGCCACTAAGAGTTTTATGTTAAATAAATGCGTTTTTAAAGTGAAGCCATTTTCTCAAAAAAAAAAAGAAAAAAGATCTAAAGTGAGTAAATCAGTCCCAAATAAAGATCCGAGCTCGTCAGTTGGTGGCCCATATTTTTCGGCAGCTAAAACAAAAGTAATTTTGTCCAAATCTGTAATTGGGTAAAAAATTGAAGCAAATCGCTGTCGCTCGATCCTCGGTGACTTTGCGTCCAATCCTCATCGCTACTCGTTTGCTCCTCGCAAGCTTCAGTCCGTCGTTCGCTGCCGTCTCTCCTTTCCCAGGTTCCGTTGCCCGCAAGCTTCAAGTCCTTAGTCCGCGAGCTTCGAGTTCGATGTCCGTGAGCTTCAAGTCCTTCTCCAGTGCCACTTTTCACTCTAGTGCACATTTTCTTCGTCAGTGCCGTTCAGCTGGGGGAATTTGGTGCATTCATTAACTCCATCGGTGGCGGGAGTCATGGGCCTGAACTCAAGCTCTGGATCACCAGCTAATCGTTGAAGAACAGGTACGAGTGGTGTGGCAGCTGGTGTTTAGTTGAATGTAATCGTGTGATTTATCTGTGTTGTTAAGCATGAGCTCGAGCTCTAGCTCTAGCTTCATATGGTAATAGTTGCATAAGGGTCTGCTTTCTTGCAATTGTTTGAGTATTTGAAAGCCTGGTCTTGTTTTGTTGCTATGCTTCTCTGGACTGCTCGATTGGTTGTAATCATGTGCCGGCGTGTTGTGCATTTGTTAGTTGGTATTACAAGAATTGCGTGTATTTGGTGAGCTGACTTAAGATTAGAAAGCTTAAAAATTCAGGAAACAGCTTTGATGGAGAACGGTGATGTAAACGTTTATAGTCAGCCATCGGACGATTGAACCTTTCCCATGAATGTTATTGCAGAGCGCACAAAACTTTTTACACATGAAGAGTTCGTCTATAAGTATATTCAAAGGTTTGGATAATGGTTGCGTTAATGAGTATCCACTCTCTTTATTACCTGTGAGGAACTCTTAATGATTGGGAATGAAGCAAACAATGCTCCTATTCTTGGTTCATCTTACAGAATAAAATGGGATATCCAGTTTTTTTTTTTCCATAATTTGGGCAGTTGTATTTTCCATTGGCAATTCGAGTTCTGCTGCATACGGTTGAAGGGACTAGAAGTTTGGGGGTTGGTTGCACAGAATGTGCCTGAAGTGACTGCTGTGAACATGCGCACTATTAAGAGACTTTGCTAGTGATAATCAAAAAATATTTTATACAACTAGTGGTGGCTAACGTGAATCAGCATTTCTTTTTATTCTTTTCACGTTGATGCTAAGTTTATAACTTCAGGGGTGTAAAAGATGATTACTTTGAGGTACTCATGCTTGTGGACAGACCACCCCACTATTTCTAGTGTAAGGATAGAAGAGCTTCAGATATGCATCAGTGTGCTGTTGCTAAAAATCTAGAGTACAGTTTCCTTTCTTGGGTATGCTGTCATGGCAAATACTTGGATGGTGTAAATGATTGCACCTTCTCTGCTCAGGCATACGTAAAGGAAAACCGATATTCAAGCATTTACCTTATTTTACAATAGTCTAACCATTAGAATCTCAACTCAGGTTCACCTTATTGAGGGCCTAGTTGATGGGACAGTATATGTTTCATTGGTGCATCCATGAGTTTTGGGATTCCACAGGTCAAATTACTGTGTGATGGACGGAACAATTCGCTGGGCAAAGTATACATGGATTTGTTATTTGTTGAAGCAGAAACGCCAGATCTCGTCACTTCATGATTACTCCCATGTTCCCATTGTTTGTTTGCGACAATCTTCTGATTTGAACTTAAAGCAGAGAGAAAAATGACCTGCTTTGTATCAAGGTGCTTGGTCAGGCAATTGTGCATCTCAATTTACTTCCTTGGTGCTTCATTGTTTTATGCCTAATTCTCCTTCGGAATCAGTGTTTCCAACTTTCTCACGTCTAATATGAGTCCTAAGGAATGTCTTAAAACTGTGGCGACTCGGTTTTATCCTTTGGATGTGGTCCCTGGAACATTTGCTGCTTTCTTTTCCTCAGTTGAGTCCATTTTGATCCACTATCATGTGGATTGACAAATGCTGTGGGAGAATTTTTGTAGCTTTTATTTCTTCCGGAATGAATATATTTAAATGAATGCACTCCCTCTTCAAAGCTGATTTGTGGGGGTTGCTTCCCTGTGTACTGATGCATTGAATGGTAACTTCAATATGCCCATCGCTTATAACCACACAAGCTTTGTGTGGCTATATGAGAAACGACCAATGCTGGGAATATAGAACTGACTCGAAGAAGTGTGACTCTAGTCGAGTAGTTAAATCTTGTTCATCTGTTAAATATACGGCTTTAGTTTGTCAGATTATTTTGCAAATCAATTTGGTATATCAGCCTTTGGACTCTTGGACTACTGTAAAATAAGTTAAATTGACGGTACACCTATAAGAACAAAATAAGTTGCTCAACCTTCTTGGTAGTTGTCTGCTGTCAAACCAAGAGTGCTGCCATACGGATTACTGTGAGTCTCAGTAATTTCTCAGGATGCTGTGTAACCTCTGTAGCTATCTGCCTTAATGTTGAAGGTGAGATTCTTAATTGCTTGAATGGGCGAGATCTTGTCCATTATCTGTTGCATTCAGCAACAAAAGAAACCTTTTGGAATACGATTGATTATCATCTTTTGACCATTCCCTTTCAAACCATTGACCAGTTGAAACTATCTTTACAATCAGGAAGCTTGAATGTAGAATTAGTATCAAATACCAGCATTTGATCTTGCAGAAAGCATGACTTGCTGTGCCGGTATCTTTTTAGCATAATGTCTCGCCGTGCTCAGCTAAATCTAGATTCCTCAAAATAGGGACATTGAATGGAAGTATACTGGCTATTTGGCTCCTTTTCCTTCTTACCAGTAACAGTAATTCTCTTAGTCCGTTAGGGAGAGTGGCTGCAAAATCCAAGTCAGTACCGAAAAATATCAACAAGGATTGCAGAATAAATATTTGCAACATCCCCATATCAATAAGCTCAATATACTTTGCAATCATATTACCACAATCCATTCACTAACCAGTATCTACATCAAAATTTGGCTGCTAAACAGCACGTACTCAAAGCCCCAAATTTGACATTTTTTGAGCTACTGAATCTTACATGTAATGGAAAACACAGATTAAAGTATTTCGAGGCCCTTTTACTAAATCTACCCACCAATGCTGCTCCATAAAAGAAAATGGCAAATGCATGATCGAAGGTTGGTTGAACATGAGATGGAAGCTGGGAAAGGAGACAATAGACTCAAGCTCGGCGAAGCCACAGGGATTGGGCGAGGAGTGGGCGAGAACAATTAACCATACAACTTCAGGTTAAAGACCAGCAGATCAGCATAAACAGTCATAATCGGTAGGAGTTATTGCTAAAAGCAAGGTCCTTTTGTTGCTAAAACAGACTTCTATTTGGTCTGTTGCTCCTAAAAGTAACTCACCTATACTTGAAGGAAGCTGCAAAAAGTTAGGTCCATTCTTAAGCGACATACTTGACAAGTGATTCGCAATGGATAAGACAGTTCATTTGTGGTGTGATCATGGCACCCTCATGGCATTTGTAGGGGGTGTTTATTCTCAGAGAGTGATTCATGATACTGCTCTAGATATATCAACTCTTTGGTAGCTACTGTTACTAGTCGGAGATGAGTGGTCTTGCCTCCAACAAGATCAGATTTATTGGTGCAAATACAAGACAATGCGGGACACTTTAGCGTTGTCATATTGCTGACAATCAGAGTGATGTTCACTGGAATTGCATATGGTTGTTTTACTTGGACTGAGTCTTGGAACCTGGTTAGAGAAAGAAGGCCAAAGGTTGTATGTCATAAACTGATTTGGGTTAAATCCGAACACTTCTAAGTTCTGTTTCGGCCCTTGATTAGCAATCTTGAATGGGTTGCAGACCTTTGGGAGGATGAAAAAATGGGGCTTCTGCAGTTGATCGATGTGGCTTGTGCTCAGCTGCTCTTGAATCTAGACAACATATGCTTTTTGAGTGTGCTTTCCCAAAGACAATCAGGTGCTCCTTTCTAGAACTGATGGGTATGAGGAGGCCTGTTGGAGCTTGGGACATGGAATTTGCTTGATTGTTGCAAAATCTGATAGAGTGATTCGCATGGTAATGTTTTGCCGCAAAAGTTTGAATCCTAGCTATGTACGAGGAGAGGAATGCTTGTGTGTCTACCGTAGATAAATAATTGTTGTGTGGGAAATGGCATATCATGATGTGAGCTCGCAAGCTGCTTTTCAAGTTGCTTTTCATTCAAAAGCAGCCCCGACCCGATTACATCAGGCCTAAACAAGTCCTATGGGCTCGGCATAAAATTATTTTGAGCTCGTCTGGTTCGATCTAGGCCAGGCCCCAAATATGACTAACTTAAATGACGAGAGAAAAAGATGCGAAGAATCTATAGTCATCTTCGGTCTCCACAAATCATCATCAATAAAGCCATCAAAGGTTGGAGGAGAGCCTCCCAATTTGAGCTATCACCACCTTGCCCAGATGCTGCTGCCGTCGCCGCTTCGAATGGCAAAGCCGATCAAGGGAGCTTCTATTGGGAAAGATTCCAACCTCTGTCCTCGCTCCATTGATCAAACTCGAACACAACCGCCAGTTGTTTGAGGGCTCAAGCCGGCAGTGACGTGGTTGCACCAAATTTCCTTTAGGAACAAAATTTAACTTTTCTCATCTTTAGTTTTTCACGAATAGCACGTAGGAGCCATGTGGCCATCGTGATCCTTAACGGCCACATAAACATTTTCGTCTTTTTTTTCCCCCTTGATGGAAGGTCCAATTGGAGCGAACAGATCATAGTTTAAGAATTTGATTGCAAAAAGGAAAGATTGAAAGGCAACATTGCACAAACATTAAGAATTTTCAATAGCTTTATTCCATAATAAGATGATAACTTGTGAACGATAAGTAGTACGTTTTTGGGATTTGTTGTCTAAACCTTGGCATCGCTATAAAACATTTCTCTCAATGCCTAAGAGATAATAATATCTCACGTACGTTGACGTCATTTTACTATGTGGAGGGCACAATCTGCAATCATTGGTCTGATTACGTCAATAATACAAAGTTTAGGACACCTACGTGGATATGATTAACTAGCTAATTCATTTTAGACTAGACAGGAAGACAAGTTGGGCGATCCAGACATGAACTTGAGCGCCTCCACCAATGGAGGTCACATGTCTTGTCTCAACCTCGATTGGATGTCAGACACGTATGCATGGAGAGAGAGAGAGAGAGCGTTGAGCTAGTCAAGAAGGTTCGGCATGGGAAGTGATGATAAGTATTTTTCAGGTGCAAAATGTAACGGAATATGATCAGACGATATCAATTAAAATCAGAGTCATGACTTAATACGTCAATGAGGACACCTACATGGATATGATTAACGAGCTAATTCAATTTAGACTATATAGGAGGACAAGTTGGGCGATCCGGATATGAACTTGAGCGCCTCCACCAATGGAGGTCACATGTCTTGTCTCAACCTCAATTGGATGTCAGACACATATGCATGGAGAGAGAGAGAGAGAGAGCGTTGAGCTAGTCAAGAAGGTTCGGCATGGGAAGTGATGATAAGTATTTTTCAGGTGCAAAATGTAACGGAATATGATCAGACAATATCAATTAAAATCAGAGTCATGACTTAATACGTCAATGAGGACACCTACGTGGATATGATTAACTAGCTAATTCAATTTAGACTTAGATAGGAGGACAAGTTGGGCGATCCAGATATGAACTTGAGCGCCTCCACCAATGGAGGTCACACGTCTTGTCTCAACCTCGATTGGATGTCAGACACATATTCATGCAGAGAGAGAGAGAGAGAGCTAATTCAATTTAGACTTAGATAGGAGGACAAGTTGGGCGATTCAAATATGAACTTGAGCGCCTCCACCAATGGAGGTCACACGTCTTGTCTCAACCTCGATTGGATGTCAGACACATATGCATGGAGAGAGAGAGAGCGAGTGTTGAGCTAGTCAAGAAGGTTCGGCATGGGAAGTGATGGCGGTGAGGCACGACAAGACCACACCGGGATTAGGGATGTCAATGGGTCAGGTCGGATCCGGTTTTGATGTTACCCGACCCAACCCGAATCATAAGGGTCACATACTATGACTCGACCCGAACCGACCCGAAACATATTAGACCTGCATCGAAAATTCAGGTCAAGTCGGATTGGGTTTTTGGGTTTTCCTCTCTTTTTTTCCACCTCCCTATTTCTAAGTAAAAAAAACACACGGTAAAAACTTGACCAAATGCTTCAGCCTTATCGCGAGACGCCAAACGCACGCGAAAGTAAACCTTGCAAAGCCAAAAAAGCTTTTCACCTCTCTCTCTCTAGGACTTTGAAATTCCATCAATCACTCAGTCCACCAGGGGGGAGGGGAGGATGAAGGTGAAGGGTGGAGGTAAGAAAAAGAGCGTGGTAGCGTCAAGTGAAGGTCTTCTTGAAGACGACCCCACGACAACCCCCGTTGCCAACGGCGGTGATAAGCTTCGGCGGCTCCAATTGTCTATATTTTCAGTTTTCGCAATGTGGGTTTCGCTTGGCATTGACTCCCGCTCGGTGTGTGTCTGTAGGCAGAGGCGGCAGAAGGAGGGCATCCTCTCGAGGAGAAGGAGGCGGCAGAGGAAGTCGAGGAAGGAGAGGAAGCCGATGAGGACGAGGATGAGGACAAGGAGCAAAGAAGAGGGCGGCGGTGGAATCGATGAGAGGGCGCAGTCGTCAACAGTGGCGGCGGTGGCGGCGGACCGGAGAAGGTGCAATCATCATGTTGGGAGGGTCAATAATGTGTTTGGGTGAAAACTGAAGAGTGTTTGGGTTTGGGTGAAAGGAAAGCGTGTTTGTTTCAAACACATGGAGCCAATAATGTGTTTGGGGCCGAACAATATTTCGACACTAACCCAACCCAAAACATGTTTATTTTGTAAAAGTTTTCTTAATATGGACTACATTAATTGATATTATAATTTACCGTTTAACGTTTACCGTTTTACAGGGATTGGTCTAAGGTGAGATAGAAGGTTTCTTAATTAGTCTAATATGGGCTGGCTAGTGTGGGCCGAGTTGAGCCTGGCCCGTAATGAGGGGGCCTAGCTGGAAACTCTATAAATAGCGCTAAGTCTCTCCTCTAACCCTAATTCTCACATGTATCCTCACCTAAGGGGCGTTTACCTAACGCTAAACGTGAGGAGGGCCGTCTCATTGAGCCAGTGATACGGAGGGCAATAGAGGAGAAGGACTTGCGCGTGGAACATTGTGTTTCCGCTTCCGCTTCAAGATTTCCGCTTCAAGATCGATCGATTCCAAAACAGGTGCGTTAATTCTCCTACTCATTATACATGTTCTTGTTCTGGTTATGGTGATTAAGGGATTACATAAGTTGCATCCTACATATTTTCTTGTTTCCTAACAATTACCCGAACAATATTAAGACCCGAAACATGTACTCCACTTGTTTTGTGTTTAGTTCTTGTTTGGGTCGTGTTTGGGTCGGGTCGGGTTTTTGGACACTCCTACTAGGGATGGCATCGGTCGTGATGGCTGCTGCCTTATGGAGTGGCCAATGACAGCGATAGTTGATGAACGTAGTAGAAGAATTAAAGAGAAAAAAGAAGAGTTCGTTTAATAAAAAGAATAAATTTAATTGAGCTGTCCAATCCACATCAACAATGGATGGTTTTTGCCGGATCGATGTATCTCAGTGACAGATTACCCATGACATTGAACTCCAATTGACAGAGGAATCACATTTCAGTTGATTTTAAAAAAATAAATATTAATTTAAATACGAAATAATTTAGTATTATGCAAACACTTCCTCTATGCTAGCCCTTCCCACTGGCGGCGAGGGCTCAGCCGTTTCCCTCCCCTCTTTTTTTTTTTAATTATTATTATTTTTTAAAAATATTTGACTTTGTATTTTTTTAATGTTTTAAATAAATTTAGTTTTAAATTTAATTTAATTAATTTTTATATTAAATTTTTACCACGTCAGAGGCAAAATGACGTCGTTTTGCCATTTTTTTAGCTACATCAATGTGCAAAACAATGTCGTTTTGCACTTACCTCGCCAGAAAATCGCCACGTCAGCATTTTGGCCAGATTTTGGCTAGATTAGCACTTAAGTGTCCCATTGTGCCAAGTTTTGATACTTCAGGTGTCCGCAACTCTTTTTTTTTTAGTTAATTGTGATTATTATACGATAGCCAATTTATAAAAAGTTTTAGCATAACGTTATTGTGCACATTATGGTCCTTATTAAACCTTGAAAGAAAGGTCATATGGGCCAAGCAGGAGAATGTAAGAATTATTATGGCACACATGATATTATTGATTAATGGTTTAATAAATATTTAATGCTAAAATGTATTGGTTATGAGAAATTACAGCTCTAATAAAATGGTACAATCCTCATTAAGAAGTTACTATTCTTCCAAAGAGGTGCGACTCTCATAGAAGTTAAAAGGCACTTTAATGGAAAGCCTATTAATAACATGCATAAATAAGAGTCTGGTCCTCTTTTCACCTACAACATAAAAAATAATGTTGTATTCTATCCTCTATCAAATAGAATACATTAAAGAAAAACATGGGTTAAGGGAGAGAAATCAAATTTCTTCATCTCTTTGATTTTTCCGCGACAAATACTTTCAAGTGTATTACTATGAATAAAGGTATGTCTCCATCTTTCTTATTGTGAAAATTATAAAGATCAAAGATCTCCCATTTTGTATTTCCATATAAAAGAATTATGTTATCACTTATAATGCCCGCGGCTCAAATGCTCGAGCAGCCATGGCGATCGCGAGCTCAACATCTACGACCTTTAAGATCTCACACGCATGACCAGTGACCACTCAAGCTCCACCCTGGCCACTAGCTCGAAAAGCCATGATGGCCGCAAGTTTCAAGGTCGAGCTCAAGTGATCACGGTGGTTATGAGCTTTGAAGTAGATCTAGCGGCAAATCGCAAGCTTCGAGCTCAAGCTATGAGCTTCAAAGCCAAATTTGGTTGTAGAGGCTGCAAGCTTTGATCTCAAACGGACATGGCCATGAGTTTGGAGCTCGAGCGGCCATGGTGGCCAAATTTGGCCATGGCAGCCACAACCTTCGATGCCATATTTGATCATAGCATCCGCAAGCTTCAAGCTCAAGCAGCCATGACTGCTGCGAACTTTGAATCCAGATTTGGCAATAGTGGTCACAAGGTTCGAGCTCAAGTGACCATGGCCACTAGCTTTGAGCTCGTGCTCAAGCAACCATGGTGGTGCCATGCTTCGAGCTCAAATGACCACGGTTGTGAGCTTAAAGCTTGAGATGCCATGGCTGCCACGTGGCTTCTACTCAATGTTCCGATTATCCATATTAGTATAAATCGATTGAAAAAAGTAGTGACATAATAGGAGGAAAAGCAACGACCCTTTTAAAAAGTATAGGGATGATTTTGGACAAAAAAGATACAAGGAAGTTCTTGAATTTTCAGCAAGAATAAACGGACAATTGGTGCCATTTCACTTAATATTTATATAAATAAAATGCTTATGTGTGAAATGGACTTAATTAAACAATCAAGAGGAGAATGAATAGGTCATTTTAGGATTTTTGACACTTTTTTTCTTGCAAAACAATGCGTAGAGGATGAAACAATATTTGTAGATAAAATATGCTACGTATAGAAAATATCTTATATCGTAAAAAATGTAAAAAAGCGATAGAAAGAAGAGACTACAAATCAATTTATAGATGGATTCACAAGGCAAGCGCCTCATACTTCAATTCTATTCGGACGAAGGAAAAGAAAAAGAAGAAAAAAATTTAAAAAAATTTAAAAAAATAGTTTACATCAATCGTCGATAGCCTAGCCATTACACATAGAATGGCTAGTGCTTACTGGACTGCCATAATAACGATTTCCGATTAAAATTGACCGGATGATCTACGTTTGAAAATCGTTAAAAATTTGAAGACTAAATTTATCAAATTGAAAAGTTTAGGACTGAATTGACCGCCATGCAATAAGTTGATGACTTTTTTGAATGGTTTTCCTATCTAACAACAAGGCTGAATTCACTAATTATGAACGGAATTGCCTCTCTAAGAGGAACTGAAGCTCACTCTACAAGTACCTTGACTTTACTTTACACGCAAAGCACTCTGAACAATAATTACATCAACACTCTCTTAGAGAATTAAGAGTAGAATCGCGATAATATATATATATATATATATATATATATATATATATATATATATATATATATATATATATATATATATATATATATATATATATATATATTTATCAAAGAATAAGCAAAGAACCAAAAAAGAAAAAGAAAAGCTTTGAAAGCGTTTTGATCTTCTCGGCCAACCTTCAACAATCACTATGATGCAATAAAGCCCTTCAAAAATCACTTTCTCGGCCAACCCTACAACAATTACGTTGGAGTCTTCATATAGGTCATGTAGCGCCTTGCCCAACGGTCTTGAGATCAAAGGTTTTACGCGGCAAGGAGCAAATATGTTGTTGGAAAAGGAGTTTTGGAAGTTTTGGGCCAACTCCAAAGTTTTCTTTAAAGTATGAGATAGAGTAACTGCCATTCAATTTAAAAAAAAAATTAGGCTGATTGGAAACATGGTCCACGTGTAATATTGATCATTTGCGAAAGCCAATGAAACTTGTTGTCGAAGGATTCATTTATGTGTGGGGAGGGGTCAGACTTCCCACAACGCTCTTTCAGTACCACATTTTTCAATTTCATCCTCTAAATTCAATTCTCAAATAATTCCTAACATTACTTATGCGACTAATGATATTTTTAGAGATGTCATCAGGAAAATTCCTTTGTCATTTTATGCCCACGATGTTGCTGGCAACCAAAACACCTTCCCTTCGAGCTTGACGGCCCCTCTTAACAATATCCATGTCGTCCAGGAAACAAATCGTTTTTTGTGGTTTGGCTTGGTTTCAACTTTTTTAAAGCCAAACCAAACCGCGATACCGCATTGTATAAATTGATTGATATTGCTAATTATTTTTACCATTTATACATGAAATAGCTATTTAAATAGGTTTGATTTTCACTTTGTGTGAATTTATGAATTGTTGTCAACGCAGAATGCTAATACCTAATTTTTTTGAGATTGCACATTTTCTGCATCCTCATTTACGGCATTTAGATAGTACCAACATTTTGTTAGGAATAATGCATTCGCACCAAAGAAAACGTGAAACCTGACTACGAATTTCATTTAAATTAGTCCGCTTGTGAATTGAACTTGAGTGGATCCCAACACGAAAAATGTGCCATGAATTCATCTGAACTTCCAAGTCCAAGCCCGCACGACCCTGGCTCCCTTTCATGGGCTCGACCAAGCGGGAAATATGCGACAGACTTATCCGACCAGCACAAGTGAAAAGGAATTATGCTGCACGTGTGAAAAGAAAGACGAAAGAAGAAAGGAAATAAAATCAAGAACCTGCGTGGATTTTTGTGTTAGTTCATGTTGATTGTTCCTCGTGTCTCAGCAAGCACAAACATGGAAATATAAATAATCTACATGATGTGATTCAATTTGAACACTTCAAACCTGTAACAGCGTAGAATTTTTTTTTTTTTAATAAATATTTTATTTCGGCAATTAGTATAGGTGTACTCATCCACCCTTGATTTCGTATATTGTGGAATGGTTTTGCTTTAATTCATAGCATTATATCGCTTTAGTTCTCTTTATTTTCTGGTGTTTATTAACTCGTTCCCACAAGAAGTTTAGGTTGAAATTCCAACGCAACATAGTGCAAATTTTCACGAAAATCTGGGTTTATATAACATATTATTTTGGTATCTAGTTTCTAGTTCAAATTTATCTCAGCACTTAGTTATTTTTTAGTTTAATTTCGTTTCACTATAATATATATATAGAAGGGGTTAATGTGAAAAAGCAAAAAAAAAAAAAAACAGATAGATTTTATTAAAAAAAAAATACATCTAGGAGGATAAATTAGGAATCATGCATAATCATAAATAGATTTTGTTTTCTTAACATTGCATTGCATTTTATATAGCATTAAGTAGATTTTATTTCTTGATGTAATACTTCATTTCAGGAAAGTAGTTTATATATATTCATGAAGTATCAGTTATTTACTTTCTGGTTTTAAGCCATAGTTTATTTTGGAGATTTTACACTGAGTTTCTATTAATAGCTCAAGGGGCATGTCCCGGAACCTTATAACAAGGCTTTTATTGATTTTTTTTCCCCGATACGGCTTGGGTCCTTTATTTTCCTACCTTTTATTTGCTCTATTTGTCTCAGTATTAGTGGATTTTATACGTGTTTGCTTGAGTGAATTTATGCATGATCGCCTGCCTTTCTCAACATTGAGAATAAAATGGGTAACTAAGATTGGGAAGACCACATGAATAATTGTTTTAATGGAAAGAGAAAATATACAGCATTGGGCTTGAGATATATCTTGCCTAATCAAGTCTCTTGACCCACAAATCTCATGTTTGCAGAAGTAAGACGTACTCCCGCATTTTACTTGACTCCTAATTGATTCATAAAAAGTTAGTGGTGACTCTCAATCAAATGAAATAATTAATTGAAACAAGTTGAGATTGATCGTGCCAAGAGCAAGCATCACCTCGCAAGATGGGCCATTTGTGCTTGCTTGGTGATCCAGCAACTTCCTCGGGGATCTCGCTTTGGAAGTTTCGTGACATGGAATTTGGTTTTTTTCTCATAAAATTACAAATGATGAAGAGGAAAACTAAAGAAGAAAAGAACGATTAAGCCAAATCAAACCCAAAAAAAAAAAAAAAATGGTCTGGCTTGGTTTGATCTTTAACTATAATACAGTCTAGCTTGGTTCCTCTTTTCTTCAAACCGTATTTATTATTGAAAATAAAACAAGTGATTGAATAAAATATACAAAATAAGAAAATAAATTGGATATCAGATTTACGTGATTTGTTGTGTGATCTACGTCCACAAGGAAAGGAGCACACAATTCCATTATAGATAAAATTACAATGCAACGAAGATTATAATTTTATGCAAATCATTCAGATACCCTTGGTGTTTTTATCCCTTAAGTACAACTAATAACTCTATGTTTTTTACCCTCATAATTTCTTTCGAAATAATATCTCAATTTTCATATTAACACAAGATTTAATCAGCTTTAATTTTGACTAACTTCACGAAGAAAACCTTTTTCAATCTCCTCAGTGCAGTCCTCGGAGCTCTCATTAAGAGCCCTTCCTCTTCGAATTTAAAGAGAAAATTCACTAGAAGAAAATAAAGAAGAAGAAAGGAAACAATGACTGGCCATCGTTAGAAGACACCATTACTGCAATTTTCTTCGTCATTTCCGTTTCCCTTCTGTACCGTCCGATGTCAGCAGTGGCCATTATCAGTCTGTCTTTTTCCCTTTCTTCGGCCAAGCAAAGTCGTCCTCTTATGGTCAAGACCAGCACGGCCTCTCTTTCTTTGCACGCCCAAAATCAGATTATTAATTTTTTTTTTTAATTCAAAAGTTCAAAGGCACCAAGAAGAAAGGCGAAAGGGCGTGTGAAATGGTACATCTCCATAATTGTATTCAACCGACCAAAAAACTGGTACATCTCCATAATTGTCCTCCATCTGATTTTTATGAAGCCATCAACTTTATTCACTATTAATCGAAAGCTGTGGCTGCTGTCAAGTTGCCTGTTCGTAACTTTCGATTAAATCTCATGAATCACGCAATACCAAAGTCCAAAATGATGTCTATCACTACCGAAAGTGGCGTCGGACTTCGGGTGTTCAAATCAAGAATTTTGTCTATCATATCTCACAGTAAACAGCCTTTTCTCCTTTAATAATGTAACGCGCTTGCTCTTCTTTTGTAAATTTCTGAAGGAGGATGATACGGTGGAGAAGCTCTTCCCATTAATGAAATGTAATGTTATTATTGCTAAAATGTCCAAAACAAAAAAACAGCGGAAATTTGACTAACAATGAATCACTCACTTGAAATAAACGCATTTAACTTAAACTTTTCTTTAGGAATATTTTTTATTATGCATTTATATGGATAAATTCCGTTTTTATCTGTATAAATATGTTTAACCATAGATATAGCTATAAACTAATTATAAATTATTTAAACGTTTGAAAATCAGATTTTTTTAATTAAAAAAAGGGTCATAAATTCAAAAGTTCAAATGCACTAAGCAGAAACTCCAAAGAAATTAGGCTTGTGAAAAGGTAGACCTCCATAATAGTCCTTCATCTCATTTTCTCTGAAGCCATCCACTTTATTGACCATAAATTGAAAGCTGCAACTGCTATGAAGTTGTCTGTTCGTAAGTTTCAATTGAATTACGTGAGTCACGCGATACAAATGTCCAAAATGATGTCTCTCATTGAAGAAAGCGGCACCGGACTTCGGGCATTCAAACCAAGAATTTCATCATTTATTTCTCATAATAAATATCCTTTTCTCCTTTTCTAATGTTATGCGTTGGTTCTTCTTTTGTAATTTTTTCAAGAGGGATGATCTGGTGGAGAAGCTTTTCACATTAAGAATGTAACAAAAGCTCTTCCCATTAATGAATGTAATGTCATTATTGTTTCTGGAATGTGCAATCTAATAGAAATATAAGAGCTGCGCATTCGAAATAAATTGAGGCTGATTCAAGTTCTGATATATGTAAATATTTTGTCAACATGGAAATTTGTCACTTTTTCTCAATTAATATTGTTTGACATTGTGGCAGCTATGGGAATCTTATCACGTCGGTTGTTAATGAGATTGTGGTCAGGGTGAAGACAAGACAAAGGCAACTGACCAAAGATTTAGTTGGAATGGAGGATTGAATAGCAACCATAGACAATTTATCAGACATCGCTTTTGACGGTATGCGGTTCATTGGAATCTATGGGTTGGGGAGCATTGGGAAAACAACACCCGCCAAGGTTATCTTCAACTAGCTATATCCTCGCTTTGGGAAAAATTGCAACTTTCTTGTTGACACAAGGGAAATGCTAAAAACCAAGGGCCTAGTCATGCCACAAGAAAAATTATTTTTCGATATATGTTATTCTAGAGTGACTCGTGACATTGACATGAACGTTAACACAAGATTTAATTGACTTCATTTTGTGTAATTTCACAAAGAAAAACTTTTTGAATCAAAACTTTTAACAGGAAATTTTTAATCTCGTTGTGCAGTCCTTGGAGCTCTCATCGAGAGCTCTTCCTCTTCGTATTCACAGAGAAAATACACTAGAAGCAAATAAAGAAGAAAGAAAACAATGAGCGGCCATCGTTAAATGACACCATTATTGCAACTTTCTTCATCGTTTTCCTTCCCCTTTTGTCTCGTATCAGCGGTGGCCATCATCATTCTCTCTTTTCCCTTTCTTCAGCTGAGCAAAGTCGTCTCTTATGGTCAAGACCAGGACGGTCTCTTTCTTTCGACGCTCAAAGCAACACCATGATCGGATGGCACCATGGCCATGGACAGGCCACCATTGCATTTCCTCTCACCACTCTTGATTAGAGGTCGAGTGTCGATAAGTCTCTTTCGATCCGGTTTAATCCGGCTCTGACTTGAGATATATTTCAATGTTTATATAATTAGGTTTGGCGATGTCCAACCCACACTAATTATATCATGTTCACATTCTAATAGTTTTCAATAAGACAATAAGTGTTGTAAAAGATTTGCTTTTCAATATAAAGGCACATATATTGCAATATTTGTGGAGTTGAAAGTAATTAATTATGATAAAAAGTAAGTCTTTAAGGGGAAGAGATCAAAACAAATACGTCATAGTGAGTAGTAAGCATACTGTTAGGCAGTACTTAGGTGGAGCATTTTTATGGTGAATGTAGCAAATCCAATCTCAATAGTTTGTAGGAAAATCTTCTAATTGTCCAAAGTCTCATATGTCATAATGAGATATATTCTTTAGGAATATTTTGTTATTATACATTTATATAGATTGTGATTTTATCTATATAAATATGTTTGATTATAGATATAGCTATAGAATAATTATAAATGATTTAAACATTTGAAAAATGGAGTTTTTTTTTTTTTTAATTCAAAAGTTCAAAGGCACCAAGAAGAAAGGCGAAAGATATTGGGCGTGTGAAATGGTACATCTCCATAATTGTACATCTGGACCGACCAAAAAAAGTGGTACATCTCCATAATTGTCTTTCAACTGATTTTTTCTGAAGCCGTCAACTTTATTCACTATTTATTAAAAGCTGCAGCTTCTGGGAAGTTGCCTGTCCGTCACTTTCAATTAAATGTCGTGAGTCACGCGATACAAAGGTCCAAAATGATGTCTCTCATTAACAAAAGTGGCATCGGACTTGGGGTGTTCAAATCAAGAATTTTGTGGTCATATCTTACAATAAACAGCCTTTTCTCTTCTTCTTCTTTTTTTTTTTAATGTAATGGGCTTGTTCTTCTTTTGTAAATTTCTAAAGGAGGATGATATGGTGGAGAAGCTTTTCACATTAAAAATGTAATAAAAGCTCTTCCCATTGATGAATGTAATGTTATTATTGCTAAAATGTCCAATCCAAAAAAAAAAACAGTTGAAATTTGACGAACAACAAACTTTAACTTTTCTATAGGACTATTTTCTTATTATGCATATATATAGATAAATTCCATTTGTATCTATATAAATATGTTTAACCATGGCTATAGAATAATTATAAATGATTTAAACATTTGAAAATCAGATTTTCTTTTAAACATTAGAATCTTTTTTAATCTTGAAAGAAATTAATGCTTGCTTTTATATGTTAGAAGCATATATTATAATTGGCAAAATTGATCCGCGAATCGAAGGAAGGAAAGTACATGATATTCTCTATATTTTGAAAGACATCGTCCTCGTGACTTTCTTAGACTTCTTCCTTTTCGGCCCATTATTGGCAATGGCCATCATTGATCTCGTTTTCCCTTTCTTCAGGTGAGCAAAGCCATCTCTTATGGTCAAGACCATCATGGTTTCTTTTTCTTTCTTTCGTGCTCACAGCAACACCAGGATGGAGTGGCATCATGGCCATTGACAGGCCTCACTGCATTTCCTCTCACCAATTTTGAATAGTGGTGGAGCATCCATAAGTCTCATCTGGTCCTATTTCATCCAACGATTTCAAATTCGAAATATATTCTAACATATTTATATAATTTGATTTGGTTTAACGTCCAAAGCACATTAACTGCACCATGCTCACATTCTAATAGTCATCAGTAGAAAATAAATGATCATTTGCTGTTTAATATAATGGCACATTTTATGAGAATATTTGAGTTGTTAAAGGAAATGACTTATAATTAAAGGAAGTCTTTAAGGCAAAGAGATTAAAACAAATATTTCATAGGAAGTAGTACGTATATGCTTAGGTAGAGCATTTGTTGTAGAGAATGCAGCAAATCCAATCTCTATAGTAAGAAGGAGATATTTCTGATTATCTACAGTCCCAAGTATTAGAATAAGAGGCGATCCTTTAGGAATAATTTGTTTCTCTATATAAATAAATTGTCATTTTACAATTCTAGATTGGGATTTTAAATATGCCTAAATATAGATATAAAGAATCAAATATTTTTAATCCAAAAGTTCAAAAACACAAAGGGGAAACTGGAAAGAAATTGGGCGTATAAAAAGGGGCACCTCCGTAATTGTCCTCCGCCTTATTTTTCTTTTTTAAAGCCATCAACTTTATTGATTGCAAACTGGAAATTGCACCTGCTACGAAGTTGCCTATACGCGTTTTGGACGGCAAATTGGATTGGATTCAAATATGTGAAATGTCATATGGCAAACTCAAAGACCAAGTGAGAGGGCTGACCTTGCTAAGTGCGAAGTGAGCTCCGATGGTGAACTCAGAGACAGGAACAAGCACCAGCAATCCATCAGGAGGTGAGTACCAGGTCTTCTTGAATTTTAGAGGGCCTGATACTCGTCGTACATTCACCGATATCCTCCACCAAGCCTTGGTAAATGCCGGGATTAGTGTTTTCATCGATGATGAAGGCCTTCGACCAGGTGAAAGAATTAGTGGCAACCTTCTACAAGCGATTAGCAATTCCAAGCTCTACATACCCATCTTCTCCAAAGGTTATGCTTCAAGTCACTGGTGCCTCGACGAGCTTGCGAAGATGGTGGAGAACGCCTCTAAATATAAAGAAGATGGGAAAGAGAAGGTCATACTACCCATCTTCTACGACGTGAAACCCGATGACGTGAAGTTGAAAACCCCGTTGTACAAAGATGACATATCGAATTTGGCGCAAGAGATGGAGGATCAGAAGAATAAGTTCAGTTCCGCGGTTATAAAGACGTGGCAGCAAGCTCTCAAAGAAGTTGGTCGCACCAAGGGATGGGAGCTGGAGAAATATTCTGGGTAACAATCTAACCATGACTCTGAAAATTGTTTTGTACAATCAGGCCATTTTATATTTAAGTAAATCTTCTATTATAGTAACTCATTAGATGTTTATATTTTGATTCTTCTACCCTTTTTGGCCAAAAATTCTGATTCTTCCACTTGATACAAAGATCAAACATTTCTCTTCTATATGCTAAACTTGATCGAGTTCCCACCTGGTTGGTTAGTAGATGGCTGGTCAACATGCAAATTTGTCACATTTTCTCAATTGAAACTACTCAACTTGTTGGCAGCTATGGGGAACTTATCCAGGCGGTTGTTCACGAGGTTGTGGTCAGGCTCGAGACAAGACAGAGACAGGTAACCAGACATTTAGTTGGAATGGAGGATCGAATAGCAGCCATAAAAGATTTATTAGACATTGATTCTGATGATGTGCGGTTCATTGGAATCTACGGGATGGGCGGCATTGGTAAAACAACACTCGCCAAGATTATCTTCAACCAACTACTTCCTCACTTTGGGAGAAACTGTAGCTTTCTTGATGACGTGAGGGAAATGGCAGAAACCAAGGGCTTAGTTGAGCTACAAAAAAAATTATTGTCTGATGTCTCTTATTTTGGAGCGGCTCCTTACATTTCTAACATTGATCATGGGACCAATATTATTGAAGATACAATTTGCAACAAGAAGATGCTAATTGTATTGGATGATGTTGATGAGGCCAAGCAGATCCAAAACCTAATTGGAGAGAAATCTTTGCATCCTGGTACTAGAGTACTTGTTACTACTAGGGACAACAATGTTTTGAATATCGGGGGAATTAAGTATGGATTCAAGGATTATGAAATGGTGGGGTTGAGTGACGAAGAAGCATTCAAACTTTTTTGTAGGCATGCATTCAACGACAACTCTCCTCCAGCCAATTACTGTACTCTTTCAGAAAGCATTGTCTCTACTACAGATGGACTAGCTTTAGCTCTTGAAGCAATAGGTTCATCGCTTTTTCAAAGAAAGAAAGAAATATGGGAAGAGAGGCTAGAGAAACTAAAGAAGACACCTCATAAGGATGTCTTGGGAAAGCTAAAGATTAGCTATGATGCCTTAGAGCTGGAACAACAAAAGATATTTCTTGATGTTGCATGCTTTTTCATTGGTGAGAATAAGACTTATCCAATGTACATGTGGAAAGATTGTGAGTTTTGCCCAGAGGATGCCATTGAGGTTCTTACTAGGAGGTGCATGATTAAGGTTTCCGACAATGGTAGATTGGGGATGCATGATCAGTTTAGAGATCTTGGAAGGGCAATTGCCAAAAACGAGCGTACTAGATTGTGGGATAAACACGACATCATTTCTGAATTAACATCAACAGAGGTAAAGCATTGCCAAATTTGACTAGAAAATTTCTTACACCCTCTTCTTAATTGAGTATTCCCGTTTTTGATTCGGAAGCTACTCTTCTGTTTTGTTTTTTCTTCTCTTCTTTGAATTGGCAGACCAAGAACAACGTTGAAGCACTCGATTTGTCACTGAATCATTTAACTCATCCTCGTATGACTGTCACTTCAGAGCAAATTAAGCGTTTCCCATGTTTACGGCTTCTCTTGATGAATGAGGTAATCTGCCAAGGTGACTTTACGGGCTGTCTTTCCAAGCTGAGATGGTTAAGTTTGCGCTACGACACATATTTTGGCTCTAATCCACGTTTGGAGGCAACCAATTTGTTGCATCTAGAAAACACGGTTGTGGTGCATCTTTCTAGTATCGATTTCACAGAAGACGTGTTCGAGAGCCTAATCAAGGTATGCCAGTTTCCCTCTTAGTCTACTCATTCAATGAAGGACAAAATTTGCTGGATTTATAATCTTATTTACTCATTGGTAGCCTAAATCCATATTTATTTCTTGTCTATCTTGATGTTTTGTTGGCTTTTGTAGGAGGCAAGGAAATTGAAGATTCTCATTATTTATAATAATTGGTCGATACATAGGATACCAAACTTTCCTGAGAACTTAGTTTTAGAGAGGTTGACTATTTATAATTCTCGTTCTTTGAAGGAAATTGATTGCTCTATTGGAAAACTAAGGTGGTTGACTTACTTGAGTTTTGAGTCATGTTACCCTCTTAGAAAATTGCCAAAACAAATTGGAGAGTTACATAATCTGCGGCACCTCTCTCTTAGAAATTGTAACGAATTCATTGAACTCCCCGACTCAGTTTTGAAATTAGAGTCGTTAACGACGTTATATGTATGTGGCACGAAAATTACAAGATTACCAGATTTCATTGGTAGACTAGCAAGCTTGTCATCTATCGAAGTATCACGCACACCAATTGCGGGAATGCCCAGTACAATCAGCAAGTTTCATCAACTCCAAACACTAAGCTTGATAGGTTGTGATGGGATAAAAGAGTTGCCAGAACTCCCCAAATGTTTGACCACTCTACGGCTAAGTTCTACTTCGTTGCTGACTGTCCCTAACCTCTTATACCTTACTAATCTAGTTGAGCTAGACCTATCCAATGGCTCTAAATTTAGTGACACATCAAATGCAATTCAAACTTGCGATTTGGGGTGGATTGGCATGTTATCCAAACTGAGGAAGCTGTACTTTTCCTTTCCAAATGTCCGCGCCCCAACTACACAGTTGCGTTCCCTTTCTTTGCTGAAGGAACTTACTCTATGCGGAATAGACTTGCCACCTTTCAAACAACTTCCGTCAAACTTGATGGTTTTAGAGCTTTACGAAACTAGAGGGAAAAAAGTACGACTCGATGGGCTTCCTCCATCGGAAAAGGAGACTCCATTCCTTCCAACAAGTTCGGGAATATCGAGAGAAAGCAAGGCGTACGAGCAACTAGATGTTCAATCTCCCAATGTCTTAGAATCGTCGGAGAGATCACGTATTCAGGACTGCAAATCTTCCGAGAGTTTGGTTTGTCAGCCGGAGGAGCCGGGGTGCAGTGGACTACAAGATCCCGAGTTGATTGATCATTGGAGGCGAGTGATACTTTTCCCAAGCTCCCAAAAGATGCTTGTAAAATTTTGTCTGTCAGGGTTCCCCGAGGTACAGGATATTCAATTTGTTACTGCGTTCGAATCATTGGAAGAATTTTATGTAAAAGAGTGCTTTTCGTTAAAAAGCTTAGGCGGTTTGTCAAACTTGAAGAACTTGAAGCAGTTAGAGATTGACCAGTGCCCGAGCCTGAAGGTTGTCGAGGGCCTTGATGAATTAGAGTTTTTGCTTTGGTTGGATATTCAAAACTGCAGATCAGTGGGAAGGATTCTTGATCCATCAAGCTCAAAAATACCAGATAATTGCCGGCTACTCATAATAGGTAGCGGGGAGTTACCTGACTGTCGTATTAACGGAGGTTTCTGGCGTGACACTTGGAAGTCTTACAGAGAGAAGATTCTGAATGGAGCAAAACAAGCATGGCCCTCTGAAACTGAAACAGCGGACTGTCAAACAGAAACAGGGGATTCTCTGCAAAAAATGGTGCGCCTTCTTTCCATTCATAGATCATACATTTTTTCTTCTGCTTTGCTTGCTTTCTATTTCTACTTTAATCTAGTGAAGAGAGACAATGAACTGATTCTAAAACGCGCAACCAAGAAAAATCTTATTAAAATTCCCCATCTTACTGGGAATCTCCATATGCTGTGGTGTCCACTTCGGTGGCAACGTTGGGTATCTTACATCCCTCACCATCCACAACGAAGGGGCCTTTCTTAAGAGAAATTTAGGCGCAAGAGACCTCAACTCACTTTATTATTTCTTTCTGCAGAATCAGGAAAATAAAGTGAAGAAAGGAAGAGAAAGACAGAGTCGGCAAAACAACAAGAAAGAAGAAAGAGGAGAAAACTTCAAAAAAAAGCTTGGGTGCGTTTGTTTCACCCTATTATTTCCTTGTGCAGAACCAGGAAAATGAACAGAAGAAGAAAGAGAGCAAGACAGTCGGCAAAAGAACGGGAAAAAAGAAAGAGGGGAAAAAGTGCCTGAAGTGGATTTTAGGACCGAGGTGGTAAGTCGGTCTCAAATTGCGAATCGAATTGGGATTAGAGTTCTTCCTTTCTCCCGCTGCTCAAGCAAATCGCTGTCGCTCACTCCACAGGGACTTCACGCCCAATCCTCGCTCGCTCCTTGCAATCTTAAGTTTGTCGTTTGCTGTCGTCTCCCTTTTCCCTGGTTCCGTCGTCAGTGAGCTTGAAGCTCGCATGTCCGTGAGCTTCAAGTCCTTCTCCAATGCCACTTTTCACTCTCGTGCACATTTTCTTCTTCAGTGCCGCACAGCTGTAGGAATTTAGTGCATTCATTAACTTCATCAGTGGCGGGAGTCATTGGCTTGAACTCAAGCTCTGGATCACTAGCTAATGGCTAAATAACAGGTAAGAATGGTGTGGCAGTTGGTGCGTTTCTTTTTTTATTCTTTTGTTTTTGGTTAGAGTGACAGTTGGTGTTTAGTTAAATGTAATCGTGTGATTTATCTTTGCGTAGAGCATGAGCTCGAGCTTCATATGGTAATATTTGTATAAGGGTCTGCTTTCTTGCATTTGTCTGACTGTTTGAATACCTAGTCTAGTTATGTTGCTATGCTTTTGTGGACTGCTCGATTGAGTGTAATCATGTGCAGAGGATGTTGTGCATCTTCTCGTGAAGAGTTTTATCTATAAGTATATTCCAATGTTTGGATAATCGTCGCTTCAATGAGTGTCCACTGTCTGTTTATCACCTGTGAGGAGCTCTTGATGATTGAAAATGAAGCAAACAGTGCTTCTCTTCTTGGTTCATCGTGCAGAATTAAAATGGGATATCCATTTTTTTCTTTTTTCAAATTTTGGGCAGTTGTGATTTCCATTGGTAATTTGAGGTCCGCTGCATATGGTTGGGGACTCCATAGCTCAGATTTACTATGTGGCCGACTAGACAATTGGCTAGACAAAATACACACGGCTTTGTCATCTATCGAAGCAGGAACACCAAATCTTGTCGCTTCAGGATTACTCCCACGTTCCAGTTCTCCGTTTTGCAAATATCTTCTTATTTGAATTGAAAGAAGATAGAAAAGTGAGCCACTTCGTGGCAAGGTGCTTGGTCAGGCTCTCGTGCTTCTTAATTTACTTGCTTGGTGCTTCATTGTTTTATGCCTAATTATCCACTGGAAGTAATCAATTCCTTCCTACTTTCACACGTCTAAGATGAGTCCTAAGGAATGTCTTGAAACTGTGGCGACTCGGTTTTATCCTTTGGATGTGTTCATTGGAGCATAATTAGAAGACCACCATGTATTTAAGCAAATACATGACTTACTATGCACCAATCAGAAATTAGAAACCAGCGAAAGAGCTCAGCATGAGGTTATGACAAACTTGCTAGATTTGGTTGGGTTGCTAGAATTGCTCTATATTATTCAAGGGTAGGACAATGGACTGGAGAAACTTTCGTTATTGCTTAGCTAGGAGAGGAAAGAACTGCAATTCATTGAGGCCCTTCGTGGCTGCTTATGAGAATGCATTTTCAATTGTTGCTCATTTCGTGTTTTACGCATTTGAAGTGTGCTTACTTTTAGGCTGCACATGATAAAATTTCTACTTCTCTACTTCTTTGTTTCTTTATTTCTCAGAACAGGTTTGGAATAAAAATCCGTCTAGTAACTTGATTTTTCTATTTCTGGAAGAGATTTTTGTTTCAGAAATTGATTTGAAGAAGAAATCAGAAGCTAAAATTTTTAATTTCTCAATTTCTAAAATAGAAATTGAGAAATCAAAATCAATTTTTGGCCAGAAATCAATTTATGTTCCAAAAATTTTGTCATGCGCACTCTTACTTCCTGAGTTAGAAAAGCATTCTAGGATTTAAGCAGTTCTGTTAATCTCCTGATTACTACTTTACAATGTCCGGAGGTTATTCAAATTGGAATACTTGCCATCAATTTTGGACCTGCTATGTCCCCGAATATAGACTACTTGTAACTGCTCATTGTAGGATCCTAGGAATTGCAAAGAAAAATTATTCGAAATAGATGATTAATGAAATTCAATAAGTATGCCTTGAGGTCGAGTTTACATTCTCGAAATATATCACCATTGTATTCAATTTATATGAGACTATAGTCTTACCGATCCTAAGGAGATCATTGTCTTGTGAAGATCGTAGCTTAATAATATTTTAGGCAACTCTGAAGTTTCTTTACCTTTTGTGATAGTATGGCGAGATCTGGAATCTTAGTTGGCATTTTGGCGACAAATAGTTCCTTGTAGATATAGCTAGACCAGATGGTTTTCTCCAACTGTTAACTACTACCAGCTAGATTAGTCGAGAGAGCAAGGACATTAGTGCGTTGTCTTAGGATATATTAGATAGACATCAGTGGTGCACACACTGATTAACCATCAAGATGGAAGCGAAGGCTGTTTGCGATGGTATCATTTCAGGTGAGACCCTGCACCGGGATTGCAACCAAACCCGCCATCCAGAGTTTTGCAACTCACTATATATCTGACAGCATTCTCCACATTTATCGAATCCAACTGTTTAAGTATCGCAAGACAGCATATAGCACATTGAGAGAACCTTCGAAGGGAAGAAAGGGGTGAAGGGATGTCAATTATTTAAGAAACATCCTCAAGAAGCACAAAAATAATAATTGATCAAAGATGAGGACAATACACCGAGCATCAACTTCTCCGCAAATATCCCCAGAAAAAGATTCATCTTCATTCAGGCACAACAGTGTAGAACATTTGATACCAGAGATAATCCAACGGTAGCAACTTCAATCTCCATCAATGTCTGGCTAGCAATATACACACTATAAAATTCCACAACATAACATAATCTGACCTTTTACATGCAAAACAGAGCCTAAGGTAAGATCATCAAGGAAGTTGCGAATCTAAGAAACTTTATTCCAAAGGATACAATCTGTCTCGTTATTGTCATAAAGGGCCAGTACTTGCATGGCTCTGAGTGCATACAGCAGATGCGGATCATGTCCAATATTTGGCACCAAAGCCACCTGCACAAGCAGCCCTAAGTGTCATTCGCACTTTGTTCTTTAGAGTCAATTTTTAGAATATAAATAAATAAAGCAACACTAATCACTCCTAAAACGTGGTCATCATTGTAATAGATGGAACTTGTTAATCTCAAGCTAATATCTTAAGCACACTGTCAAATAAGATATATTTGATTGAATGTGGAGTGGAGGTTCTGTTAGCCACATGTTTTTCATGGGTAATTGCAAAAAAGAAGCCGAGTGACAAATAAATACAAACCAGACTCATGCTGGCATTGCAAGATCCAAGAAATAACTTCATTTGAATCCACAGTGCCAAGTTTTCCAAGAAGATCTACAGTGTTCTATCCCCAAAATGCTCCATGCAATCTCAAGTGCTCCATAATCAATGACTCAAAACTATCCTTTTTCTGAGTGCAAGATCAAACCCAGAAACTCAAATTAGTAAACTCCAAAATGCTGAATAGTAGCAGATCCAGATAAACCAAGTCATTTTCAGTAACTGGCAGAAAGTGGACAAGAGAACAAGAAGAGAGTAGTAAAAATTTCATACCTACCTTTTCAACGCAGTATGTACTTGAGGTGTTCATCGCCAGCGAGTTCACCCATCTTCCAGAAAGACGCCACATATCAATGAACACGGAATCAAATCTTAAGCATGCCCCATTACAAAATTTCGTGAGGTCATCAAGGATCGTAACAATCCTATAAATTTAACAACAGATTGTGTTCAACTTTGTTTCGAACAATCACATGTATATTAATATGGAAGAAAGGGAACTAGGCACATCTCTTTTCCCAATTGGAGAAGATGGGTCCATGCTCAAATTGCTGGCATTCCCAATTTCTGACTCAAGCACAAAATAATCACCAGTTCAAACAAAGCACGCCATTTAGACAGACAAACAAGCACGTCCAACGGAAGTAATTCCACAGACACCCATCAGCAATTACGGCTCGAACGCAACTACGGC
Organism: Eucalyptus pauciflora; assembly: GCA_007663325.1. Classification (NCBI taxonomy): domain Eukaryota; kingdom Viridiplantae; phylum Streptophyta; class Magnoliopsida; order Myrtales; family Myrtaceae; genus Eucalyptus; species Eucalyptus pauciflora. The sequence goes on along the minus strand of VMYD01000045.1, from coordinate 573,457 downwards.
ATAACATTTCTGAAATCTTCATCTCACCTTCTTGCACTTCCATCTCTCTCGATCGCCACAAGAGATCTCCGACATTTTCTTGCTACCCGAGCTAGAAACCATCCAGCCCCGGGTCGAAGACGATCCAATCAGCAAGAAACAGTAGCGACATCAACGGAAACTAGCTTAAAAAAGCAAAATAGATATCAAATTGAAGAACAAAAGCGGAGGTGTAACGATTAGTAGTGAAAAACGCTCACAGAAGCTCCCCGAAGACCTTAGATGAAAACGAAGATGAGTAGCGAAAACGAAGGTTTGAGCTCGATTTAGAACCAAATATGCTCTTCAAGTCGACTGAAAGATGAGACTTTCTTTCGTCAGTACGAGGGACGAAGGTTTCATTTAGCCAAGAGAATTTTTGGGCCAACGAAAACCGAGCCAATTTACCCATTTTCTTCGGCTAAATAAATGTTATTTGGTCATCTTTTTATTTCACGAGAAATAAATGATTTGAAATATCAAAAAATATTATTTATATCACTTATAAAAATAAATGATAGGGTATTTTTTTCATCATTCACCAAAATGTTTAGACATAAAATTATTATTTATAATGAAAATATTGTTTATTAACTAATTATTTCAAGAGATATAATGTAATCACTTTTTGGAAAATATTTTTCAAATTATTTATTTTTTGTGAAACAAACGGAGCATGATTATTATTGAATTCTTCACTTGAATTTGACTAGCTGCATTTGGTCGTCAGGAAATAATATTTAACATAATATGATTAAATGAAACTTTATATTTTTGTTAAGTCTGCCGTCAGTGTAAAAGAAAAATGGAGAGAGCTTTGGTTAAATTTCTTAATCGACAAGTCTCTCTACCGAGCAGTATTTCTTAAGAGCCTAGCATTTGGTGGCGCTGAACTTTAATTTAGTCGGTTGATATTTCATTCAATTTCCTCGAAGCTCTGTATTAACATAGTCTAGGATAAACACAACACTAATATAACCTGATATTATTGCTGTAAAAGTGCCTTTGATGTCGGTTTTAGTATGTTTCGAAAAAATGCCCCATCAAAACAAAAGGTTACGTAATAAAAGAGACAATACTGTAAACACACATGTTTTAGTGTTTCGAAACCTAGGCTTGTCAGGTTACTCCATGGATCTCAACTTCCACCTTTTATGGTTTACAAGCGAACTAAAGAAGATATAGGAAACTTCTCCATTTCTAGAGGGTGTTTATCCTTAGAGAGTGAATCACAATACTGCTCTAGATATATAAACTCTGATATATAAACTCTTTGGTAGCTTCTGTTATTAGTTAGAGATGAGCGGTCTTGCCCCCCACAAGATCAAATCTATTCGTGCAAATACAAGACAGCATTAAGCAGGATGCTTTATCCATGTCATATTGCTGAAGATAGAGTGATGTTCACTAGAATTGCATATGGTTGCTTTACCCAAATTGATGCTTTATCCTTGTCATTGGATCCGAGGTAAATTAGATGAGAAGCTTTTCTTACTTGAGAAAGTCTACACTGATGATAATGGATCTAATACGATGAGTAAAACCTTGCCAACGGTGAAACTTGATTCTTGTATAGATAACGCTGGCATAATGAAACTTCTTCGTAAGGTGAAGGGGAAGTTTGTTGGGTTGGGTCTACCTCTTGTGGGGCTCATCTCATCATCTTAAATAAATAAAAAGGAAAAAGAATAGATAGGGCTGAATGTTCTTGATATAGAAGAGAGGGAAGAGCAGTTCGTTGTTATAGAGAAAAAGAGGCGGAGAGCTTTGCTTTGAAGAAGAGGAGGCCGTCTAAATTTGATAGTGAAACTTTGTCGAAATTGGCCGAAATTTCATATGCTTTTTGTGAGTCCATGATCTACAAGTTGATCGGTTGTGTTTGTTAAAATCTTCTCCAAACCGTCTCTTGATTTTGTCTAGCAACGGTTAGATCTTTCTTGCTTCTTTATGTTAATCCACTATTGTGGTGATAATATTTTGCTAATGTGAAGAGCCTCAAGCTGTGTTATTTGATATGAACTATTATGTATTATGCTATTCTCGGTGATTAGTGGAAGATTTTGACCGGTCTCTTGATTTTTCCGGTATTGTGTTTTTTACGTAAAATTTTACAGGTGTTGGTTTTCCCTTGCTTTGATATTCAGCACTATCTTCACTGCTTTAGGGTTAATATTGCTGGAATATTGAGACTAGTTGTTATTGGGGTTAATTTAATATTAGTTGGTTGATTTTTGGGGAAAATATTCATCATGATTGGGCATAAGCAATAAATTGTTGCCGTTTCTATGTTACAGAATAGGAATGCTTGTTTGTCTACCGCAGATAAAGAATGGTGTAGCAATGAGTTCGCGAGTTCCTTTGACGTCTAGTAATCGGAAGTATAGTTGCACATGGGTGGCTTTTTATTAAAAAATATGCTCCGCTCGATCAACTTCAGGCCCGGTTGAAAGGTTGGGGCCTAAACAAGTCCTCTTGGATTGGCATTAATTTAATTTTGGGCTGGATTAGGCCTGAAATATGACCGACTTAAAAAATGAAGAAGAAGAAAAAAAAAAGACAGATAGGAATTTCCAGTCATCTCCAATCTCTTCAACGTTGTTGGAAATCGACGCGACACCGTTTAGAAAGTCGGGGGCCTCTAATTGCCTGTGGGCTCCGGCTCAATATGGTGTTGTCGCTCCAAATTTCCTTCGATGAAGAAATTTTTTTTTTTTTTTTATTTCTTTAATCTTTCTAATGAGGACGTAGGAGCCACATTGAGTCAACTTGGCATTTAACGGTCACATAAGCATTTTGTTTTTTTTTTTTTTGGTCTTTTAATGGAAGATCCAATGTGAACGAATAAATCATAGTTCAAGAATCTGATTGCAAAAAAATAAATTCAAAGACGATATTACACGAGCCGATAAAGTCTAGGGGTATCTTGTAGTGTTATTACATATCAAGATGATAACTTCCCCAAAAAAAAAAAAGTGGGAAGTTTTCTGCATTTGTCATCTAGACTTTAACATCGCTACGAAACATTTCTCTCGATGCCTAAGAGATGGACTATATATCCCGTACATTGACGTCATTTTGCTGCGTGGAGGGCACAATCATTGATTTGAAAAGACACTTTAAGCGGACAACGGCCAGAAGAGGCTTCGATTGTATAACAGTAAAGCATGTAAAAATCCACGAGGATGAGGTAAAGAGAGGGAAACAAAAGTTCGTCTGATGTTGGCCAGTTTACGTGAGGTATAAACCAACGATGGATAAAGCCATCGATCCATCTCGCGATGTCGTTCCGCCAGTGAGCACCCAACCGCCCGCGACAATTGGTGGATCTTGGATAGTGGCTGGGCGGCGCCGCCGCCGCCACTGGTCCGCCCTTCCCCTCTATCCTCTCTCTCTCTCGCTCTCTTTCTCTGGGTTGCAATTTTGGATTTTTTAAATCTTTAGTTCCACCTAAGAAATTCGTTGGAGAAGCAGTCTGACATTGTGGTGACATAGACGGCCATGTCAACTTATGCTCTAACTCTCTGAAGTATCAACTCAAACAAATAAACACATAGTTCGAGGATATGATTACACTAACAAAAATGATAAAATTGTACAATAAAAAAATTCAAAAATCTCTGGTGGCTTTATCCCAATAGACTAATATGAGTATATACAACCGAGAAAATTTTAAGCATGTACAATCTCATCTGATGTGAGACAAATTTTGTTTAGACTAGAGTCCACATAAACAAGGTTTATTATAGCCGTTGATTATGTGCGTTCCATGTATAATTCTCACGTGATCGACGGCTATAATTGCTTTGGACCCATAAATCCGGGTTCATGCAAGGTTTCTCCTAAATCGAGGGGTATGATGGAACTTTAAAACTTCACTGGTCACGTTTCAATCTTGAAGTCAAGAAATCATTTGCAAATACGTTTACGTATTAATGGCATATTTATTTTGAAAAAATATTGATGATAAAAGAAAATATTTTTAAAAATAAAAAATAATTTCTCATTTTCAGGTTAGAAAGTTCATTTTTTTTTAAGTATACATGTTTTTTCTTACCGTTATGATTTTTCTTAACTAATAATTTTCAACAAATCGAATGCATGAAAGTCCAGAGAACTGACTCATCGGAAATTCTTTCACTTAAACAACCACACCCTAAAGATGCATTTGTTTTACTGGAAACTTTATAATAGAGAAAAATATTTTCCATAAAAAACAATTTCAAGGAAAATAATTAGTTTTCCTTTGTTTTGTAATTTATGGAAAGTGATTTTCCTTCTTATAAGAAAGAGAAGTCATTTTCTCCTAATCTAAGCTTGTATTTTTCAGTCCGGGACTATGTTTTTCATAAGATCGATTAGTTTTCCGTCATCTAAATATCAGAAAGTTGGAAAACTATTTTTCATAAACAAATTTCCTTCAAATAAATGGATGATACTATTAATTTAATTATAACACACTTATTCAAATGCCTGCTACATCACATAGCATACCAATTTGTCCCCCAACCAGGGTTAGAGAGACTTTCCTCCTATCCTCCAATTAAAGATGGAGGGAAACACAACTCCATTTCTAAATCGATGAAGGTATCCTTGATTTCGCTCAAAGATCGTAGTGTTCTCTTGGGAAAAATATTTATGTTTATAGAAGATGAAAAAAAAAGGGTTAAACTTACTTGATTTTGGCTAATATTTTGTCCCTTTTATTTGTTCAAGACCCCAAGATGAAATTTTTAGTACGTCCCTATCTTTGGGACGTAATTCTCCATTTATTAGATGGAAACAAGTTGCCAAAATGTCCAAGTTGAGTTTCAGAGAATATCAAACACTTAACCCTCTTTGGCCCAAAGGAAACTCCTACACTCCTCAGAAAAAGTCGTTTGCCCCTGTAAATATATAAATAGGAGGACTTCACCCACCACCAATGCCCACAAAACCACCGTCACATCCTCCGACGACCGCCGGCAACTCTGGATGAGCAGGCTCGCCAGACCCGACCCAGAAATCCACCAACATCCCTGCTCCATTTCTCTTCACAGAGATGAGCAGCCATTTCATCACTAGAACCAGGGTCGAAGAACTCATCCTCGTCCTCTCCTTCATGGCGGCTTTCTTGCTTCTCCAACTTCCCTTCGAGGAAGTCGACGGAAACCCGGTTCCAAGAGTTGTATTCTGAAAGAGACCCGCGTGCTTCCATGCCTACCTCCTGGCTCTCAACTTCGCGTTCACAGGGGCTGTGATGACCAAAGCCGCTGCCCTGGGATGTCCAGGTTTTTTTTTTTTTTTGGGCAGTTGTGGTTTCCATTGCTAATTTGAGGTCCGCTGCTTATGGTTGAGGATTCCACAGGTCAAATTTACTACGTGATCGACTCGACAATTGGCTACACAAAATACACACGGGTTTTGTTATCCGTTGAAGTAGAAACACCAAATCTTATCGCTTCACAGTTCTCTGTTTTGCAAATATTTTCTTATTTGAATTGAAAGAAGAGAGAAAAGTGAGCCACTTAGTAGCAAGGTGCTTGGTCAGGCTCTTGTGCTTCTTAATTTTCTTGCTTGGTCCTTCATTGTTTTATGCCTAATTCTCCACTGGAAATCATCAATTCCTTTGTACTTTCTCTCGTCTAAGATGAGTCCTAAAGAATGTCTTAAAACTGTGGCGGCTCGGTTTTATCTTTTGGATGTGTTCATTGGAGCATAATTAGAAGACCACTATGTATTTAAGCAAACACACGACTTACTATGCACCAATCAGATATTAGAAACCCGTGAAAGAGCTCAGCATGAGGTTATGACATACTTGCTAGATTTGCTCTTCAAGGGTAGGACAGTGGACTGGAGGAACTTCCGTTATTGCTTAGCTAGGAGAGGAAAGAACTGCAATTCATTGAGGCCCTCCGTGGCTGCTTATGAGAATGCATTTTGCGATCGTTGCTCATTGCGGGTTTTACACGTTTGAAGTGTATTTACTTGCTCAGTTAGCAAAGCATTCGAGGATTTAAGCAGTTCTGTTAATCTCCTAATTACTACTTTAGTAAGTCCTAAGGTTATTCAGATTGGAAAACTTGCCATCAATTGCGGACCTGCTGTGTCCCGAATATAGACTTCTTGAACTGCTCATTGTAGGATCCTAGGAATTGCAAAGAAAAATTATTCGAAACAGATGATTTATGAAATTCAATAAGTATGCCTTACGGTCGAGTTTACATTCTCGAAATACTGTCACCAAGATTATATTCAATGTATATGAGACTATAGTCTTACCAATCCTAAGGAGATCATTGCCTTGTGAAGATCGTAGTTTAATAATAACTTCGGCAACTCTGAAGTTTCTTTCCCTTTTGTGATAGTACGGTGAGATTCTGGAATTTTAGTTGGCATTTTGGCAACAAATAGTTCCCTGTAGATATAGCTAGACCATATGGTTTTCTCCAACTGTTAACTACTACCAGCTAGACTAGTTGAGAGAGCAAGGGCATTAGTGCGTTGTCTTGAGATATCTTAGATAGACATCAGTGGTTCACGCAGTGATTATACCATCAAGATGGAAGCGAAGGCTACTTGCAATGATATCATTTCAGGTGAGACCCTGCACCAGGAATGCAACCAAACCCGCCATCCAAAGTTTTGCAACTCACTATATATCTGACAGCATTCTCCATATTTATCGAATCCAACCGTTTAAGTATCGCAAGACAGCATATAGCACATTGAGAGAACCTTCGAAGGGAAGAAAGGGGTGAAGGGATGTCAATTATTTAAGAAACATCCTCAAGAAGCACAAAAATAATAATTGATCAAAGATGAGGACAATACACCGAGCATCAACTTCTCCGCATATATCCCCAGAAAAAGCTTCATCTGCATTCAGGCACAACAATGTAGAACATTTGATACCAGAGATAATCCAACAGTAGCAACTTCAATCTCCATCAATGTCTGGCTAGCAATATACACACTATAAAATTCCATAACATAACATAATCTGACCTTTTACATGCAAAACAGAGCCTAAGGTAAGATCATCAAGGAAGTTGCGAATCTAAGAGACTTTATTCCAAAGGATACAATCTGTCACGTTATTGATCTCAAAAACATCTAACTTGTCATAAAGGGCCAGTACTTGCACGGCCCTGAGTGCATACAGCAGATGCGGATCATCTCCAATATTCGGCACCAAAGCCACCTGCACAAGCAGCCCTAAGTGTCATTCGCACTTTTGCTCTTTAGAGTCAAGTTTTAGAATATAAATAAATAAAGCAACACTAATCACTCCTAAGACGTGGTCATCAATGTAATAGATGGAACTTGTCAATCCCAAGCTAATATCTTAAGCATACTGTCAAATAAACAAAACTTGACTGAATGTGTAGTGGAGGTTCCGTCAGCCACATGTTTTTGGTGGGTAATCGCAAAAAAGAAGCCGAGAGACAAATACATACAAACCAGACAGATGCTGGCATTGCAGGATCCAAGAAACAACTTCATTTGAATCCACAATGCCAAGATTTCCAAGAAGATCTAGAGTGTTCTATCCCCAAAATGCTCCATTCAATCTCAAGTGCTCCATAATCAATGAATCAAAACTATCCTTTTTCCGAATGCAAGATCAAACCCAGAAACTCAAATCAGTAAACTCCAAAATGCTGAATAGTAGCAGATCCAGATAAACCAAGTCATTTTCAGTAACTGGCAGAAAGTGGACAAGAGAACAAGAAGAGACTAGTAAAAATTTCATACCTACCTTTTCAACACAGTATGTACTTGAGATGTTCATCGCCAGCGAGCTCGCCCATCTTCCAGTAAGACGCCACATATCAATGAACACGGAATCAAATCTTAAGCATGCCCCATTACAAAATTTCATGAGGTCATCGAGGATCGTAACGATCCTATAAATTTAACAACAGATTGTGTTCGACTTTGTTTTGAACAATCACATGTATATTAATATGGAAGAAAGGGAACTGGGCACATCTCTTTTCCCAATTGGAGAAGATGAGTCCATGCTCAAATTGCTGGCATTCCCAATTTCTGACTCAAGCACAAAATAATCACCAGTTCAAACAAAGCACGCCATTTAGACAGACAAACAAGCACGTCCAACGGAAGTAATTCCACGGACACCCATCAGCAATTACGGCTCGAACGCAACTACGGCATAACATTTCTGAAATCTTCATCTCACCTTCTTACACTACTATCTATCTCGATCACCACAAGAGATCTCTGACATTTTCTTGCTACCCGAGGTAGAAACCATCCAGCCCCAGGTCGAAGACGATCCAATCAGCAAGAAACAGTCGCGACATCAACGAAAACTAGCTTCAAAAGGCAAAATAGATATCAAATTGAAGAACAAAAGCAGCGGTGTAACGATTAGTAGTGAAAAACGCTCACAGAAGCCCCGCGCAGACCTTAGATGAAAACGAAGATGAGTAGCGAAAACGAAGGTTTGAGCTCAATTTAGAACCAAATATGCTCTTCAAGTCGACTGAAAGATGAGACTTTCTTTCGTCAGTAAGAGGGACGGAGGTTTCATTTAGCCCAAGAGAATTTTTGGGCCAACGAAAACTGAACCCAATTACCCATTTTCTTCTGCTAAATGTTATTTGGTTATCTTTTTATTTCACAAGAAATAAATGATTTGAAATATCAAAAAATATTATTTATATCACTTACAATTATTTATATCACTTATAAAAATAAATGATAGGGTATTTTTTTCATCATTCACCAAAATGCTTAGACATAAAATTATTAATAATAATGAAAACATTGTTTATTGACTAATTATTTCAAGAAATACAATGTAATTATTTTTTGGAAAATATTTTCTAAATTATTTATTTTTCATGAAACAAACGGAGCATGATTATTATCGAATTCTTCACTTGAATTTGACTGGCTGCATTTGGTCACCAGGAAATAATATTTAGCATAATATGATTAAATGAAAATTTATATTATTGTTAAGCTTGCCATTAGTGTAAAAGAAAAATGGAGAGAGCTTCGGCTAAATTTCTTATTCGACAAGTCTCTCTGCCGGGCAGTATTTCTTAAGAGCTTAGCATTTGGTGGCGTTGAACTTTAATTTAGTCGGTCGATATTTCATTCAATTTCCTCGAAGCTGTGTATTAACATAGTCTAGGATAAACACAACACTAATATAACCTGATATTATAGCTCTAAAAGTGCCTTTGATGTCGGTTTTAGTATGTTTCGAAAAAATGTCCTATCAAAACAAAAGGTTACGTAATAAAAGAGACAATATTGTAAACACACAGGTTTTAGTGGCTCGAAACTTAGGCTTGTCAGGTTACTCCATGGATCTCAACTTCCACCATTTATGGTTTGCAAGCAAACTAAAGAAGATATAGGAAACTGATCTCTCCATTTCTAGAGGGTGTTTATCCTTAGAGAATGAATCATGATACTGCTCTAAATAGATCGACTCTTTGGTAGCTGATGTTATTAGTTAGAGATGAGCGGTCTTGCCTTCGACAAGATCAGATCTATTCGTGCAAATACAAGACAGCATTATGTGGGATGCTTTATCCTTGTCATGTTGTTGAAGATAGAGTGATGTTTATTAGAATTGCATCTGGTTGCTTTACCCAGACTAATGCTTTATCCTTGTCATTGGATCCGAGACAAATTAGATGATAAACTTTTCTTACTTGAGAAAGTCTATACCGATGATAATGGATCTAATATGATTAGTAAAATCTTGTCAATGGTGAAACTTGATTCTTGTTTAGATAACACTGTCATAATGAAACTTCCTTCGTAAGGTGAAGGGGAAGTTTGTTGGGTTGGGTCCACCTCTTGTGGGGCTCATCTCATCATGTTAAATAAAATAAAAAAGAAGAAGAATTGATAGGGTTGAATGTTCTTGATTTAGAAGAGAGGGATGAACAATTCGTTGTTATAGAGAAAAAGAGGCGAAGAGTTTTGCTTTGAAGAAGAGAAGAGATAGTCTAAATTGGATAGTGAAACTTTGTCGGAATTGGCCGAAATTTCATATGCTGTTTGTGAGTCCATGATCTACAAGTTGATCGGTTGTGTTTGTTAAAATTTTCTCCAAATCGTCTCTTGATTTTGTCTAGCAACGGTTAGATCTTTTTTGCTTCTTTATGTTAATCCACTTTTGTGGTGATAATATTTTGCTAATGTGAAGAGCCTCTAGCTGTTATATTTGAGATGGACTATTATGTATTTATGCTATTCTTGGTGATTAGTGGAAGATTTTGACCGGTCTCGTGATATTTCCTGTATTGTGTTTTTTACGTAAAATTTTATAGGTGTTGGTTTTCCCTTGCTTTAATATACAGCACTATCTTCACTGCTTTAGGGTTAATATTGCTGGAATATTGAGACTAGTTGTTATTGGGGTTAATTTAATATTAGTTGGTTGATTTTTGGGGAAAATATTCATCATGATTGGGCATAAGCAATAAATTGTTGCCGTTTCTATGTTACAGAATAGGAATGCTTGTTTGTCTACCGCAGATAAAGAATGGTGTAGCAATGAGTTCGTGAGTTCCTTTGGCGTCTAGTAATCGGAAGTATAGTTGCACATGGGTGGCTTTTTTATTGAAAAATATGCCCCGCCCGATCAACTTCAGGCCCGGTTGAAAGGTTGGGGCCTAAACAAGTCCTCTTGGATTGGCATTAATTTAATTTTGGGCTGGATTAGGCCTGAAATATGACTGACTTAAAAAATGAAGAAGAAAAAAAAAAGACAGATAGGAATTTCCAGTCATCTCCAATCTCTTCAACGTTGTTGGAAATTGACGCGACACCGTTTAGAAAGTCGGGGGCCTCTAATTGCCTGTGGGCTCCGGCTCAATATGGTGTTGTCGCTCCAAATTTCCTTCGATGAAGAAATTTAATTTTTTTATTTATTTCTTTAATCTTTCTAAAGAGGACGTAGGAGCCACATTGAGTCAACTTGGCATTTAACGGTCACATAAGCATTTTGTTTTTTTTTTGGTCTTTTAATGGAAGATCCAATGTGAACGAATAAATCATAGTTCAAGAATCTGATTGCAAAAAAATAAATTCAAAGACGATATTACACGAGCCGATAAAGTCTAGGGGTATCTTGTAGTGTTATTCCATATCAAGATGATAACTTCCCCAAAAAAAAAAGTGGGAAGCTTTCGGCATTTGTCATCTAGACTTTAACATCGCTACGAAACATTTCTCTCGATGCCTAAGAGATGGATTATATATTAGGGGTGTGCAACCAGACCGGGTATACCCGGTTCCCGGACCAGCCCACCCTGAAAACAGGGTCGGGAACCGGTTCCCATTGAAATCGGTCCGGGAACAGGTTCCCAAAATTCGGAACCGGTTTAAACCGGTTCGGGAATAGGGTCCAAGTGATTACCCACCCGGAACCTAGTTCCGGGACCGGTTCCGAGACCGGTTTTGTAAGTAGAGGTACAAAACTTTTTTTTTTCTCTCAATATCTATTTTTACTCTCGCAATCACACGATGTTTTTCCTCTTGGCTCACTCAAACACGCACGGCACTCCTCATTTGTCATTCCTCTTCCTCACTTGCTTCCCTTCCTCACCGGCTCCCTCTCACACCATCTGATGGACGAACGGTGTTCATCGCCGCCAAATTCTTGTGTATCACATGAATTGGCTTGCCTAATTTCTTTTTTGTATAAGGAGTTATGTTTGCATAAACGAGTAGCTTAATATAATAGTTGTGGGAATAAGACTAATATTAGACCCATGTTTGTTGCTAATTCTTTGCCTTATGATTTTATTTATTATAATTAGCCATATGGATCATTAATTTTCCATTTAGTAAAAAAGTTCATGTATTAATTTATTATTAATGCTTAATGTTTCAATATAAATTAGGAGGATTACGTTATTTTCTCGCTTATTAATATAAAATTTGAAGTTGTATATAATATCAAGAGATTGTAAAACAGGTTTCAATGGAAACAGATTGACCCTGAAACCGGATCGGAAAAATAGGGTGGGTCGGACCCAATACAAACAAGGTCGGGTACATGGTCCAGGTCTAGACCCTACCCACCCTTGACCCGATCACCCCTATTATATATCCCGTACATTCACGTCATTTTGCTACGTGGAGGGCACAATCATTGATTTGAAAAGACACTTTAAGCGGACAACGGCCAGAAGAGGCTTCGACTGTATAACAGTAAAGCATGTAAAAATCCACGAGGATGAGGTCAAGAGAGGGAAAAATGAGACGGGGAAACAAAAGTTCGTCTGATGTTGGCCAATTTACGTGAGGTATAAACCAACGATGGATATAGCCATCGATCCATCTCGCGATGTCGTTCTGCCGGTGAGCACCCAACCGCCTGCGACAATTGATGGATCTTGTATAGTGGCTGGGCGGCGCCGCCGCCGCCACTGGTCCGCCCTCCCCCTCTATCCTCTCTCTCTCACTCTCTTTCTCTGGGTTGCAATTTTGGATTTTTTAAATCTTTAGTTCCACCTAAGAAATTCGTTGGAGAAGTAGTCTGACATTGTGGTGACATAGACGGCCATGTCAACTTATGCTCTACCTCTCTGAAGTATCAACTCAAACAAATAAATACGTAGTTCGAGGATATGATTACACTAACAAAAATGATGAAATTGTACAATAAAAAAAATTCAAAAATCTCTGGTGGCTTTATCCCAATAGACTAATATGAGTATATACAACAGAGAAAATTTTAAGCATGTACAATCTCATCTGATGTGAGCCAAATTTTGTTTAGACTAGAGTCCACATAAACAAGGTTTATTATAGCCGTTGATTATGTGCGTTCCATGTATAATTCTCACGTGATCGACGGCTATAATTGCTTTGGACCCATAAATCCGGGTTCATGCAAGGTTTCTCCTAAATCGAGGGGTATGATGGAACTTTAAAACTTCACTGGTCACGTTTCAATCTTGAAGTCAAGAAATCATCTGCAAATACGTTTACGTATTAATGGCATATTTATTTTGAAAAAATATTGATGATAAAAGAAAATATTTTTTAAAAATAAAAAAATAATTTCTCATTTTCAGGTTAGAAAGTTCATTTTCTTAAGTATACATGTTTTTTCTGACTGTTATGATTTTTCTTAACTAATAATTTTCAACAAATCAAATGCATGAAAGTCCAGAGAATTGACTCACGGGAAATTCTTTCACTTAAACAACCACATCCTAAAGATGCATTTGTTTTACTGGAAACTTTATAATAGAGAAAAATATTTTCCATAAAAAACAATTTCAAGGAAAATAATTAGTTTTCATTTGTTTTCAAGGAAAACACAACTCCATTTCTAAATTGATGAAGGTATCCTTGATTTCGCTCAAAGATCGTAGTGTTCTCTTGGGAAAAATATTTATGTTTATAGAAGATGAAAAAAAAAGGGTTAAACTTACATGATTTTCGCTAATATTTTGTCCCTTTTATTTGTTCAAGACCCCAAGATGAAATTTTTTAGTACGTCCCTATCTTTGGGACGTAATTCTCCATTTATTAGATGGAAACAAGTTGCCAAAATGTCCGAGTTGAGTTTCAGAGAATATCAAACACTTAACCCTCTTTGGCCGAAAGGAAACTCCTACACTCCTCAGAAAAAGTTCGTTTGCCTCTGTAAATATATAAATAGGAGGACTTCACCCACCACCAATGCCCACAAAACCACCGTCACATCCTCCGACGACCGCCAGCAACTCTGGATGAGCAGGCTCGCCAGACCCGACCCAGTAATCCACCAACATCCCTGCTCCATTTCTCTTCACAGAGATGAGCAGCCATTTCATCACTAGAACCAGGGTCGAAGAACTCATCCTCGTCCTCTCCTTCATGGCGGCTTTCTTGCTTCTCCAACTTCCCTTCGAGGAAGTCGATGGAAACCCTGTTCCAAGAGTTGTATTCTCAAAGAGACCCGCGTGCTTCCATGCCTACCTCCTGGCTCTCAACTTCGCGTTCACAGGGGCTGTGATGACCATGTCGTTACGCAAAAAGTGCCCCAAAGCCGCTGCCCTGTGCCGGAGGCTTGCTTGCTTGGCTGCCACAGCGGCAGTTGGAGCTTTGGCTTGGTCTGCAGCAGCAGCGAGCTTAGGACCTGTTAACTTTCCTGTGAGTCAGGTGGCAGAAGCTTCCGGGCTTTGAGTTCACCGGGAATATAGAGGAGAATGAAAGGCGAAAGCTGATGATGTTTGTAGTATTTGCAACGCTAGCCAGTTTTTTCATGATCAGTGACACTATAAATAGTCCAAAGTGCAAAAAGGAAATAAATTCACATGTAAGTTAATTTGCCTAGGCATATACATCTATATGCACGCACCAATTACGAAGATTGCGACGACACATGCAACCTTCTCCTTTTGTAATCTCCGTTCTTTTTTTTTCTGTTTTTGGTCAATTCTGAGAGACTATAGCAAGGCTCATGACTTCGGCCCAAGGGATCAACCAGTTACCAACATTAAAAGCATAACATCATGTGTTTCTGTCAAGATCTGATCGCTTTGGAAGAGATGCTCGTGTAAACATGTTTAAGTTCATTTTGTTGCCAAAAGAATAGACACAAAAATGGGGAGGAGAAGGGATATTAGATTTTATTTGATGGAAGAGAGCAACCTTTCCAACGCAAAAGCAGAGCCTCCAGGCAAAATACTTACAGCAGTAACCTGCACAAGGCAAGGAACCAAAAGAAACGGAGAGGGTCTAATTGTTGACCCTTGCTGTTTTAGTCTATGAACTCTTTATTTACTCTTGTCAAGAACTTTCTCAATGCCCGAGCAACGGGAAGAGGGTTCTCCAAATGAGCAGCATGCCCACTCCCAGGAACTTCGAAGATCCCGCAGCTAGAATCTGGCGAGCCTGAGCCATCCCAGACTTCTCTGTTGTGGCCAAATTCATCAAACATTTTTCGAGCAATTGCCTTGAACTTCACATCACTTTCCCCCACAACAAGTAAAAGAGGAGTCTCGCAGTGCTTTAAGTCTTCCCAAACTGACCTAAACGCAGAGAGAGAGAGAGAGAGAGAGAGAGCAGAAAATCGGGGCCAAAACATCAGTTTTACAAATGGCGAGCTTATTAATCAGTCAATTCAGTTTATAAACAAAAACAGCCATGAACTAACATTGTTCTATTAGGTTTAACCATGAAAAGACTGGAATAAACTCACGGTTGCCTTCCAATGCTCAAATCGGATAGAGCTTTTGCAAGACCATGTACGTCATTGTGCCGTAAGCGGCTCAAAACTATCTTCTGAAAATGTGGATGGCTCCTTAAGCTGTCAAGTAGAACACATGCCTAAGTGATACTTTCACCTGAACAAGCATGAATCCAGAGTTGATTACAAACAAATGGGATCCAGAATACCTCTTCCACAGCTCTCCTTCATACCAAGAATCAAGAAAGACTGGTAAGCCATATGTAACAAGAATTTGCGCTCTGTTATCATCTTTAGCACGGCGAACTTTCCTTGCACTGGCATTCTTCAACCCAGGGCTTCCGGATATAATTGTGGCTCCTTTAATCTATATAACAAACATTCTCCTTAGTAAGCTATGTTAATCAGACGCATCATGCATTCATCAAATAATAAATCGGCATTTTAACCATGAGGAACCTACCTTGTCAGTAAATTTTAAGGTCATATACAATGATATCCTTGCTCCCATTGAATATCCGATAAGAATAATCTTCTTAGAAGTTATCTGTTGTAGTACGTTGCGTAACCCATCTGCAATAATCTCAATAGACAGTCTTGGTGTCTCAGCTGCTTCTTCAGTCGCATGTGATTGGCCAACTGAATTCCCGTGGCCAGGAAGGTCGATAGAAATGCATCTTACTGTTCCTGCAATGGCCTTCATTATTGGTATCAATTCTACACAAGTTCCTAGAAAACCGTGAAGGAACACAAGTACATTGTCCTGCTGCAGCATTTGGCACATTAACATTGGATTAATAAATAATGAGGCTGCCTAGAACGCAGCTACGTATCTCACTATCTTAAAGTAGTCAATAGCTAGAGATCAATTTTGTTCCCCATCACACTCGAGCCATTTCGCTAAGATTTGGTATCAAATGACCAACAGAAACAAAAGTAGAAATAAGAACTTTATTTTCACTTACACATGAGACGTAAGCTAGCACAAGATTACAGTTCAGATAGTTTCATCTTTCATGTCGTACCGCAAGTTTGATAATTTTAAGATACTACCAGTCTTTCTCAAATTATTATAGAGGATGATCTTCAAACATTAAGAAAACCATATGCACCAGAGCGCCATGAATATGCACCCGCATTTGTGGTGAAAACATCAACGAGATACTTCTTGATACCAAGTATCTCACCTATGAGATGCTTTTTTGAACACGATTGACGATACCAAGCACACAGGGAACACATATAGAACCAAATAGAGTGATAACTACAGAAAAGACAACAATCAGAAGAAAGACTTTGTGTGCTCAGGCAGTGGAATAGTTATCATCATGAGGATATCCAGTTGTCAATAAGAAATATTTCAGGGATTTTCACTTACAGTTTCATGCCCAACTTCGATCGCATTGATTGAATACTGATTGCCCTTCAAATTCACCATCAAGTTGTATCTACGGACTTCCTCATCAGTAGATTTTCTAACTGTGACCTTGTGATTGACCTGAAAATTCTGAAGCAGACTACTAGCATCAGCTATATTTGCTTCTACGCACTCACTATTTGGATGATGATAAATCTTCAGAGGATCAGTTGTCACATCATCTTTGAGCCACTGGTAAGTCCCAAGACCATGTGCTATGGGTGGATCAACTTTGTGGCTCCTCGTTTTGAATAACTTGGCTTGATGTAGATCAATATAATGGGAAAACAAAATGTACGCTGATAAACCCACACCACTTTCGAATGTAGAGCTTACGACGGCCATCTTCTCCTGATGCTGAGCCCACCGAGCAACCATAGCTGAGGTTTCAAATCCACCAAGCACACTTGGTTTAAGGACCTGCAAGACATGTGCATAAAAAAAACATGAAAATTTCCAAAAGGGCTTGAGTAATAAATTATTTTTTCAGAGCTTCCCCATTATAGTTAAGTACAACGAGAATACTTGAGCAAGTAAAAGGGCTTCCAGCCTAACAAACACTTACAACAGCAACTATTCCTGGGTGAACATGATTTGCAAGCATTTTGAGAGATATGGGAATCTTATCACGTCGGTTGTTAATGAGATTGTGGTCAGGGTGAAGACAAGACAAAGGCAACTGACCAAAGATTTAGTTGGAATGGAGGATTGAGTAGCAACCATAGACAATTTATCAGACATCGCTTTTGACGATATGCGGTTCATTGGAATCTATGGGTTGGGGAGAATCGGCAAAACAACACCCGCCAAGGTTATCTTCAACTAGCTATATCCTCGCTTTGGGAAAAACCGCAACTTTCTTGTTGACACAAGGGAAATGCTAAAAACCAAGGGCCTAGTCATGCCACAAGAAAAATTATTTTTCGATATATGTTATTCTAGAGTGACTCGTGACATTGACATGAACATTAACACAAGATTTAATTGACTTCATTTTGTGTAATTTCACAAAGAAAAACTTTTTGAATCAAAACTTTTAAGAGGAAATTTTTAATCTCGTTGTGCAGTCCTTGGAGCTCTCATCGAGAGCTCTTCCTCTTCGTATTCACAGAGAAAATACACTAGAAGCAAATAAAGAAGAAAGGAAACAACGAGCGGCCATCGTTAAATGACACCATTATTGCAACTTTCTTCATCGTTTTCCTTCCCCTTTTGTCTCGTATCAGCGGTGGCCATCATCATTCTCTCTTTTCCCTTTCTTCAGCTGAGCAAAGTCGTCTCTTACGGTCAAGACCAGGGCCATGGACAGGCCATCATTGCATTTCCTCTCACCACTCTTGATTAGAGGTCGAGTGTCGATAAGTCTCTTTCGATCCGGTTTAATCCGGCTCCGACTTGAGATATATTTCAATGTTTATATAATTAGGTTTGGCTGATGTCCAAACCACACTAATTATATCATGCTCGCATTCTAATAGTTTTCAATAAGACAATAAGTGTTGTAAAAGATTTGCTTTTCAATATAAAGGCACATATATTGCAATATTTGTGGGGTTGAAGGTAATTAATTATGATAAAAGGTAAGTCTTTAAGGGGAAGAGATCAAAACAAATACGTCATAGTGAGTAGTAAGCATACTGTTAGGTAGTGCTTAGGTGGAGCGTTTTTATGGTGAATGTAGCAAATCCAATCTCAATAGTTTGAAGGAAAATCTTCTAATTGTCCGAAGTCTCATATGTCATAATGAGAGATATTCTTTAGGAATATTTTTTTATTATACATTTATATATATTGTGATTTTATCGATATAAATATGTTTAATTATAGATATAGCTATAGAATAATTATAAATGATTTAAACATTTGAAAAATGGAGTTTTTTTTTTTTTTTTTAATTCAAAAGTTCAAAGGCACCAAGAAGAAAGGCAAAGATATTGGGCGTGTGAAATGGTACATCTCCATCATTGGACATCTGGACCGACCAAAAAAAGTGGTACATCTCCATAATTGTCCTTCATCTAGTTTTTTCTGAAGCCATCAACTTTATTCACTATTTATTAAAAGCTACAGCTTCTGGGAAGTTGCCTATCCGTCACTTTCAATTAAATCTCGCGAGTCACGTGGTACAAACGTCCAAAATGATGTCTCTCATTGACGAAAGTGGCATTGGACTTCGGGTGTTCAAATCAAGAATTTTATGGTCATATCTTACAATAAACAGCCTTTTCTCCTCTTTTTTTAATGTAATGGGCTTGTTCTTCTTTTGTAAATTTCTAAAGGAGGATGATATGGTGGAGAAGCTTTTCACATTAAGAATGTAATAAAAGCTCTTCCCATTAATGAATGTAATGTTATTATTGCTAAAATGTCCAATCCGAAAAAACAGTTGAAATTTAACGAACAACGAACTTCTCACTTGGTAAATGTACTTAAACTTAAACTTTTCTATAGGAGTATTTTCTTATTATGCATATATATATATATATATATATATATATATATATAGATAAATTCCATTTGTATCTATATAAATATGTTTAACCATGGCTATAGAATAATTATAAATGATTTAAACATTTGAAAATCAGATTTTCTTTTAAACATTAGAATCTTTTTTAATCTTGAAAGAAATTAATGCTTGCTTTTATATGTTAGAAGCATATATTATAATTGGCAAAATTGATCGGCGAATCGAAGGAAGGAAAGTACATGATATTCTCTATATTTTGAAAGACATCGTCCTCGTGACTTTCTTAGACTTCTTCCTTTTCGATCCATTATTGGCAATGGCCATCATTGATCTCGTTTTCTCTTTCTTCAGGTGAGCAAAGCCATCTCTTATGGTCAAGACCACCATGGTTTCTTTTTCTTTCTTTCGTGCTCACAGCAACACCAGGATGGAGTGGCACCATGGCCATTGACAGGCCATCACTACATTTCCTCTCACCAATTTTGAATAGTGGTGGAGCATCCATAAGTCTCATCTGGTCCTATTTCATCCAACAATTTCAAATTCGAAATATATTCTATCATATGTATATAATTTGATTTGGTTTAACGTCCAATGCACACTAACTGCACCATGCTCACATTCTAATAGTCATCAGTAGAAAATAAATGATCATTTGCTGTTTAATATAATGGCACATTTTATGAGAATATTTGAGTTGTTAAAGGAAATGACTTATAATTAAAGGAAGTCTTTAAGGCAAAGAGATTAAAACAAATATTTCATAGGAAGTAGTACGTATATGCTTAGGTAGAGCATTTGTTGTAGAGAATGCAGCAAATCCAATCTCTATAGTAAGAAGGAGATATTTCTGATTATCTACAGTCCCAAGTATTAGAATAAGAGGCGATCCTTTAGGAATAATTTGTTTCTCTATATAAATAAATTGTCATTTTACAATTCTAGATTGGGATTTTAAATATGCCTAAATATAGATATAAAGAATCGAATATTTTTAATCCAAAAGTTCAAAAACACAAAGGGGAAACTGGAAAGAAATTGGGCGTATAAAAAGGGGCACCTCCATAATTGTCCTCCGCCTTATTTTTCTTTTTTAAAGCCATCGACTTTATTGATGGCAAACTGGAAATTGCACCTGCTACGAAGTTGCTTATACGCGTTTTGGACGGCAAATTGGATTGGATTCAAATATGTGAAATGTCATATGGCAAACTCAAAGACCAAGTGAGAGGGCTGACCTTGCTAAGTGCGAAGTGAGCTCCGATGGTGAACTCAGAGACAGGAACAAGCACCAGCAATCCATCAGGAGGTGAGTACCAGGTCTTCTTGAATTTTAGAGGGCCTGATACTCGTCGTAAATTCACCGATATCCTCCGCCACGCCTTGGTAAATGCTGGGATTAGTGTTTTCATCGATGATGAAGAGCTTCGACCAGGTGAAAGAATTAGTGGCAACCTTCTACAAGCAATTGACAATTTCAAGCTCTACATACCCATCTTCTCCAAAAATTATGCTTCAAGTCACTGGTGCCTCGACGAGCTTGCGAAGATGGTGGAGAACACCTCTAAATTTAAAGAAGATGGGAAAGAGAAGGTCATATTGCCCATCTTCTATGACGTGAAACCCGATGACGTGAAGTTGAAAACCCCGTTGTACAAAGATGCCATATCGAATTTGGCGCAAGAGATGGAGGATCAGAAGAATAAGTTCAGCTCCGCGGTTATAAATACATGGCAGCAAGCTCTCAAAGAAGTTGGTCGCAACAAGGGATGGGAGTTGGAGAAATATTCTGGGTAACAATCTAACCATGACTCTGAAAATTGTTTTGTACAATCAGGCCATTTTATATTTAAGTAAATCTTCTATTATAGTAACTCATTAGATGTTTATATTTTGATTCTTCTACCCTTTTTGGCCAAAAATTCTGATTCTTCCACTTGATACAAAGATCAAACATTTCTCTTCTATATGCTAAACTTGATCGAGTTCCCACCTGGTTGGTTAGTAGATGGCTGGTCAACATGCAAATTTGTCACCTTTTCTCAATTGAAACTACTCAACTTGTTGGCAGCTATGCGGAACTTATCTAGGCGGTTGTTCACGAGGTTTTGGTCAGGCTCGAGACAAGACAGAAACATGTAACCGAACATTTAGTTGGAATGGAAGGTGGAATAGCAACCATAAAAGATTTATTAGACATTGATTCTAATGACGTGCGGTTCATTGGAATCTACGGGATGGGCGGCATCGGTAAAACAACACTCGCCAAGATTATCTTCAACCAACTACTTCATCGCTTTGGGAGAAACCGCAGCTTTCTTGATGATGTGAGGGAAACGGCAAAAACCAAGGGCTTAGTCGAGCTACAAAAAAAATTATTGTTCGATGTCTCTTATTTTGGAGTGGCTCCTGACATTACTGACATTGATCGTGGGATCAATATGATTGAAGAAACAATTTGCAACAAGAAGATGCTAATTGTATTGGATGATGTTGATGAGGCCAAGCAGATCCAAAACCTAATCGGAAAGAAATCTTTGCATCCTGGTACTAGAGTACTTGTTACTACTAGGGACAACAGCGTTTTGAATATCAGGGGAATTAAATATGGATTCAAGGATTATGAAATGGTGGGGTTGATTGACGAAGACGCACTCAAACTTTTTTGTAGGCATGCATTTGACGACAACCCTCCTCCAGCCAATTACTATACTCTTTCAAAAAGCATTGTCTCTACTACAGATGGACTACCTTTAGCTCTTGAAGCAATAGGTTCATCGCTTTTTCAAAGAAAGAGAGAAATATGGGAAGAGATGCTAGAGAAACTAAAGAAGACACCTCATAAGGATGTCTTGGGAAAGCTAAAGATTAGCTATGATGCCTTAGAGCTGGAACAACAAAAGATATTCCTCGATGTTGCATGCTTTTTCATTGGTGAGAATAAGATTTATCCAATGTACATGTGGAAAGATTGTGAGCTTTGCCCAGAGGATGCCATTGAGGTTCTTACTAGGAGGTGCATGATTAAGGTTTTCGACAATGGTAGATTGGGGATGCATGATCAATTTAGAGATCTAGGAAGGGCAATTGCCAAAAACGAGCGTACTAGATTGTGGGATGAACACGACATCATTTCTGAATTAACATCAACAGAGGTAAAGCATGGCCAAATTTGACTAGAAAATTTCTTACACCCTCTTCTTAATTGAGGATTCTCGTTTTTGATTCGGAAGCTACTCTTCTGTTTTGTTTTTTCTTCTCTTCTTTGAATTGGCAGACCAAGAACAACGTTGAAGCACTCGATTTGTCACGGAATCATTTAACTCATCCTCGTATGACTGTCACTTCAGAGCAAATTAAGCGTTTCCCATGTTTACGGCTTCTCTTGATGAATGAGGTAATCTGCCAAGGTGACTTTACGGGCTGTCTTTCCAAGCTGAGATGGTTAAGTTTGCGCTACGATACATTTTTGGGCTCTCCTCCACGTTTGGAGGCAACCAATTTGTTGCATCTAGAAAACGCGGTTGTGGTGCGTCTTTCTAGTATCGATTTCACAGAAGATGTGTTCGAGAGCCTAATCAAGGTATGCCAGTTTCCCTCTTAGTCTACTCATTCAATGAAGGACAAAATTTGCTGGATTTATAATCTTATTTACTCATTGGTAGCCTAAATCCATATTTATTTCTTGTCTATCTTGATGTTTCGTTGGCTTTTGTAGGGGGCAAGGAAATTGAAGATTCTCATTATTCGTAATAATCACTTGATACATAGGATACCAAACTTTCCTGAGAACTTAGTTTTAGAGAGGTTGACTATTGTTTTTTTTTTTTCTTTGAAGGAAATTGATTGCTCTATTGGAAAACTGAGGTGGTTGACTTACTTGAGTTTTGAGTCATGTAACTCTCTTAGAAAATTGCCAAAACAAATTGGAGAGTTACATAATCTGCGGCACCTCTCTCTTTGGAATTGTTGCGAATTCATTGAACTCCCCGACTCAGTTTTGAAATTAGAGTCGGTTACGACGTTAAATGTATCTGGCACAAAAATTACAAGATTACCAGATTTCATTGGTAGACTAGCAAGCTTGTCATCTATCGAAGTATCACACACACCAATTGCGGGAATGCCCAGTACAATCAGCAAGTCCCATCAACTCCAAACACTAAACTTGAGGGGTTGTGATGGGATACAAGAGTTGCCAGAACTCCCCAAATGTTTGACCACTCTACAGCTAAGTTCTACTTCGTTGCTGACTGTCCCTAACCTCTTATACCTTACTAATCTAGTTGAGCTGGACCTATCCAATGGCTCGATATTTAGTGACACATCAAATGCAATTCAAACTTGGGATTTGCGGTGGATTGGCATGTTATCCAAACTGAGGAAGCTGTACTTTTCCTTTCCAAATGTCCGCGCCCCAACTACACAGTTGCGTTCCCTTTCTTTGCTGAAGGAACTTACTCTACGTGGAATAGACTTGCCACCTTTCAAACAACTTCCGTCAAACTTAATGGTTTTAGAGCTTTACGAAACTAGAGGGAAAAAAGTAGGACTCGATGGGCTTCCTCCATCGGAAAAGGAGACTCCATTCCTTCCAACAAGTTCGGGAATATCGAGAGAAAGCAAGGCGTACGAGCAACTAGATGTTCAATCTCCCAATGTCTTAGAATCGTCGGAGAGATCACGTATTCAGGACTGCAAATCTTCCGAGAGTTTGGTTTGTCAGCCGGAGGAGCTGGGGTGCAGTGAAATACAAGCTCCTGAGCTGATTGATCATTGGAGGGAAGCCTTCCTTTTCCCCAGCTCCCTAAACATGCTTATAAAATGCTGTCTGTCGGGGTTCCCAGAGGTACAGGATATTCAATTTGTTTCTCCGTTAGAATCATTGGAAGAATTTTCCGTTCAAGAGTGCTCTTCATTAAAAAGCTTAGGCGGTTTGTCAAGCTTGAAGAACTTGAAGAACTTAGCGATTCAGCAATGCCCGAGCCTGAAGGTTGTTGAGGGCATTGACGAACTGGAGTTTTTACGTTGGTTGGAAATTGGGGGGTGCAGATCATTAGAAAGGATTTTTTATGCTTCGAGATCAAAAATCCGCAGAACTTCCAAGAGTATGGTTTGTCACCCGGAGGAGCGGGGGTGCAGTGAACCACAAGCTCCCGAGTTGACTGATCATTGGAGGGAAGCGATCCTTTTCCCAAGCTCCCAAAAGATGCTTAAAAGTTTCTATTTGTCGGAGTCCCATGAGGTACAGGATATTCAATTTGATTCTACGTTCGAATCATTGGAAGAAATTTTCGTGAGTGAGTGCTCTTCATTAAAAAGCTTAGGCGGTTTGTCAAACTTGAAGAAATTGACGTGGTTAGACATTGACCAGTGCTCTTCGTTAAAAAGCTTAGGCAGTTTGTCAAACTTGAAGAACTTGTGGATAAAGATTGACCGGTGCCCCAACCTGCAGGTTATTGAGGGCATTGACGAACTAGAGTCTTCATGTTCCTTGGAAATTAGTGGGTGCATAGTGGAAAGGATTTTTGATCCATTGAGCTAAAAAATACCAGATAATTGCCGGATATTCATACGATGCGGGGAGTTGCCCAACGGTTGTAAAATTGTCGACACTTGGGAGTCTTACAGAGAGAAGATTCTGAGCAGAACAAAGCAAGCGCCGGGCTCTGAAATTGAAACAACGAACTCTGAAACAGAAACAGGGGATCCTCTACAGAAAACGGTGCGCCTTCTTTCTGTTCATAGATCATCATTGTTTCTTCTGCTTTGCTTGCTTTCTATTTCTGCTTTACTCTAGTGAAGAGAGACAATGAACTGATTCTACAACGCGCAACCAAGAAACATCTTGTTAAAATTCCCCATCTTACTGGGAATCTCCATATGTTGTGTGTGTCCACTTCGGTGGCGACATTGGGTATCTTACATCCCTCACCATCCACAACGAAGGGGCCTTTCTTAAGAGAAATTTGGGCGCAAGAGACCTCAACTCACTTTATTATTTCTTTCTGCAGAATCAGGAAAATAAAGAGAAGAAAAGGAAGAGAAAGACAGAGTCGGCAAAACAACAAGGAAGAATAAAGAGGAGAAAACTTCAAAAAAAAGCTTGGGTGCGTTTGTTTCACCCTATTATTTCCTTGTGCAGAATCAGGAAAATGAACAGAAGAAGAGAGAGAGGGAGGCGAAAAGAACAGAATAAAAGAAAGAGGGAAAAAAGTGCATGAAGTGGATTTTAGGACCGAGGTGGTAAGTCGGTCTCAAATTGCGAATCAAATTGGGGTTGGAGTTCTTCTTCCTTTCTCCTGCTGCTCAAGCAAATCGCTGTCGCTCACTCCACAGGGACTTCACGCCCAATCCTCGCTCGCTCCTTGCAAGCTTAAGTCTGTCGTTCGCTGTCGTCTCTCTTTTCCCAGGTTCCGTCGTCTGCGAGCTCTGCGAGCTTCAAGTTCCATGTCCGTGAGCTTCAAGTCCTTCTCCAATGCCACTTTTCACTCTCGTGCACATTTTCTTCTTCAGTACTGCACAGCTGCAGGAATTTAGTGCATTCATTAACTTCATCAGTGGCAGGAGTCATGGGCTTGAACTCAAGCTCTGGCTCACTAGCTAATCGCTAAATAACAGGTAAGAATGGTGTGGCAGTTGGTGTGTTTCTTTTTTTTTTTGGTCAGAGTGGCAGTTGGTGTTTAGTTGAATGTAATCGTGTGATTTATCTTTGCGTAGAGCATGAGCTCAAGCTTCATATGGTAATATTTGTATAAGGGTTTGCTTTCTTGCATTTGTCTGACTGTTTGAATACCTAGTCTAGTTATGTTGCTATGCTTTTGTGGACTGCTCGATTGAGTGTAATCATGTGCAGAGGATGTTGTGCATCTTCTCGTGAAGAGTTTATCTATAAGTATATTCTAAGGTTTGGATAATCGTCGCTTCAATGACTGTCCACGGTTTGTTTATCACCTGTGAGGAGCTCTTGATGATTGAAAATGAAGCAAACAGTGCTTCTCTTCTTGGTTCATCGTGCAGAATTAAAATGGGATATCCATTTTTTTCTGTTTTCAAATTTTGGGCAGTTGTGGTTTCCATTGGTTTGAGGTCTGCTGCATATGGTTGGGCATTCCGCATGTCAAATTTGCTATGTGGCCGACTAGACAATTGGCTAGACAAAATACACACGGCTTTGTCATCTATTGAAGCAGGAACACCAAATCTTGTCACTTCAGGATTACTCCCACGTTCCAGTTCTCTGTTTTGCAAATATCTTCTTATTTGAATTGAAAGAAGAGAGAAAAGTGAGCAACTTGTGGCAAGGTGCTTGGTGAGGCTCTTGTGCTTCTTAATTTAGTTGTTTGGTGCTTCATTGTTTATGCCTAATTCTCCATTGGAAATCATTAATTCCTTCCTACTTTGGCACGTCTAAGATGAGTCCTAAGGAATGTCTTAAAACCATGGCGACTCGGTTTTATCCTTTGCATGTGTTCATTGGAGCATAACTAGAAGGCAACCATGTAATTAAGCAAATACATGACTTACTATGCACCAATCAGAAATTAGGAACCAGCGAAAGAGCTCAGCATGAGGTTATGACATACTTGCTAGATTTGGTTGGGTTGCTAGATTTGCTCTATATTATTCAAGGGTAGGACAGTGGACTGGAGAAACTTTCGTTATTACGTAGCTAGTAAAGAACTGCAATTCACTGAGGCCCTTCGTGGCTGCTTATGAGAAAGCAGTTTTCAATTGTTGCTCATTGCCGGTTTTACACGTTTGAAGTGTGCTTACTTGCTCAGTTAGCACAGCATTCTAGGATTTAAGCGGTTCTGTTAATCTCCTGATTACTACTTTACTAAGTCCGGAGGTTTTTCAGATTGGAATACTTGCAATCAATTGTGGACCTGCCGTGTCCCCGAATATAGACTTCTAGAACTGCACATTGTAGGATCCTGGGAATTGGAAAGAAAAATTATTCAAAACTGATGATTTATGAAATTCAATAAGTATGCCTTGAGGTCGAGTTTACATTCTCAAAATATATCGCCAAGGTTATACTGTATTTATATGAGACTATAGTCTTACTGATCCGAAGGAGATCATTGTCTTGTGAAGATCGTAGCTTAATAATATTTTAGGCAACTCTGAAGTTTCTTTACCTTTTGTGATAGTACAGCGAGATCTAGAATCTTTTAGTTGGCATTTTGGTGACAAATAGTTCCTTGTAGATATAGATAGAGCATATGGTTTTCTCCAACTGTTAACTACTACCAGCTAGATTAGTAAAGAGAGCAAGGACATTAGTGCGTTGTCTTAGGATATCTTAGATAGACATCAGTGGTGCACACAGTGATTAACCATCAAGATGGAAGCGAAGGCTGTTTGCGATGGTATCATTTCAGGTGAGACCCTGCACCAGGATTGCAACCAAACCCGACATCCAGAGTTTTGCAACTCACTATATATCTGACAGCATTCTCCACATTTATCGAATCCAACCATTTTAGTATCGCAAGACAGCATATAGCACAATAAGAGAGCCTTCGAAGGGAAAAAAGGATTGAAGGGATGTCAATAATTTAAGAAACATCCTCAAGAAGCACAAAAATTATAATTGATCCAAGATGAGGACAAGACACCGAGTATAAACTTCTCCCCATATATCCCCAGAGAAATATCCATCTTCGTTTCGCACTGCTCTGATGCCTGAATCATGGTTCAGGCACAACAATGTAGAACATTTGACACCAGGGATTATCCGACAGTAGCAACTTCAATCTCCATATAGAGAGCCCCCTCATCAGTGTCTGGCTAGCCTAAGGTAAGTTTGCCACTCGTGATGTTGAAAACTTAAAAACATAAAACAACACGAAGGATCTTGCATCGATGGTAAGAGTTTGCAAATCTAGGAACCTATATTCCAAAGGATACAATCTGTCACACAGAAGATGTCTATTATATCTCCACCAAATCCACCAGCACAAGCAGCCGTAAGTGAAATTCACATTTTGTTCTTTAGAGTGAAGTTTCGATTATAAATAAAGCAACACTAATCACTTCTAAGACGCAGTCATTATTGTAACAGATGGAATTGTTAATCCCAAGCTAAAATCTTAATCGTACCGTCAAATAAGAAATATTTGATTGAATGTGGAGTGGAGGTTCTGTTAGCTGCATGTTTTTTGTGGGTAATCGCCAAAAAAGAAGTTGAGAGACAAATAAATACAAACGAGACCCATGCTGGCATTGCGGGATCCAAGAAACAACTTCATTTGAATCCACACTGCCAAGTTTTCCAAGAAGATCTAGAATGGTCAATCCCCAATATGCTCCATTCAATCTCTAGCACTCCAAAACCACCTACTCAAAACTATCCTTTTTCTGATGCAATATCAACCCAAAAGCTCAAATCGGTAAAACTCCAAAATGCTGAATGGTAGATCCAGATAAACCGAGTCATTTTCAGAAACTGGCAGGAAGTGGACAAGAGAACAAGAAGAGAATTGTTAAAATTTCATCCCTATCTTTTCATCAGACAATATGCACTCGACATGTTTATTGCCAGCAAGCTCTCCCATCAATCAATAAGGGACTACATATCAATGACCATGGAATCAAATCTCACACATCCCACATAAGAACTTAGCAACTCAAGCGAAAAAAAGTATACAATTACGAAATTTCGAGAGGTTATCAAGGATCGTAAAGATCCTATAAATTTAACAAAAGATTGTATTCAACTTTGTTTTGAACAATCGCATGCATATTAACATGGATAAAAGGGAATGAAGCACATCTCTCTTTCCAATTGGAGAAGATGGGTCCATGCTCAAATTGCTCGCATTCCCAATTTCTGACTCAAGCACAAAATAATCTCCAGTTCAAAAGAAAGCACCGCCATTTAGACAAACAAGCACGTCCAACAGAAGTAATTCCACGGACACCCGTCAGCAATTACGGCTGGAACACACCTACGGCACAACATTTCTTAAATCTTCATCTCACCTTCTTACACTACTATCTATCTCGATCGCCACGAGAGATCTCCAATATTTTCTTGCTACCCGAGCTAGAAACCATCTGGCCCGAGGTCAAAGACGATCTAATCAGCAAGAAACAGTAGCGACATCAACGGAAACTAGCTTAAAAAAGCAAAATAGATATCAAATTGAAGAACAGAAGCGGCGGCGTAACGTTTAGTAGTGAAAATCGTTCACAGAAGCTCCCCGAAGACCTCACCAGTCGATCGATCGATCGAAGATGAATTAGGGCGAAAACGAAGGTTTGAGCTCAATTCAGAACCAAAAATGCTCTCCAGGTCGACTGACAAATCAGACTTTCTTTCGTTCGGCTGAGGGACGAAGGTTTAATTAAGCCCAAGAATTTTTGGGCCAACGAAAACTGGGCCCAATTATCCATTTTCTTCGGCTGAATATTATTTCATTGTCCTCCTATTTGGAGGGAAATGAATGATTCAAAAAATATTTTTCAAAAAAGATTACTTATAATGTTTGTAATTATTTGTATCGCTTATAAAAATGAATGATAAGAAATTTTTTCATCGTTCACCAAATTGTTTAGGGAAAATATTACAAATGGTCCCTATACTTTTACTTAATGTGCAATCTCATCCCTGAACTTTCGATTGGTTCAATTTAATCCTTAAACTATCGATAAATGTCCGATCTAGTCCCAGACTATTTCAAAATTGACCAATTTCGTCCTTTTGTCAATTAAAGTTAACGGAATTAGGCATTTTGGTCTTTTTTATTTTTATTTTTATTTTTTTTCTTCTTCTTCTCTCTTCTCTCCGCCAGCCATGGCAGAGCCGGCGGAGGGAAGCTGGCGTTAGGTGAGGGCCGTCCTCGCCGGACGACCCTCGCTAGATTTGGCGAGGGCACCCCTCGCCCATCGCCGGCAGGGGCAACCCTTGCTAGATTTGGCGAGGCTCGTCCTCGCCCAACGCAGGCGAGGGCCACCCCTGCCAGAGTCGGGTGAGGGGCTCCCTCGCCTGCGTCTGGCAAGGACGGCCCTCACCTAATGACGGCAAGGGCCGCCCTAGCTCGCCTAGGTGAGGGCGATCCTCACCTGACGTCGGCTTCCATCTGCCGAAGTCGGCGGAGGGAAGAAAAAAAAGAAGAAGAAGGGAAAAATAGTAACGGAAGGACTAAATCAAACATTTATCGATAGTTCATGGATTAAATTGAGTCAATCGAAAGTTTAGGGACGAGATTACACATTAAGTAAAATATAATGACTATTTGTGACATTTTCCCAATTTTTTAGAAATAAATTGTTATTAATAATGAAAACATCGTTCATTGATTAATAATTTTAAGTGACGCAAGGTATTATTTTTTAGAAAATATTTATCAAATAATTTATTTTTTGTGTAACAAATAGAGCATAATTATTATAGAATTCTTCACCAGAATTTGACTGGCTACATTTGGTCACCAAAAAATAATATTTAACATAATATGATTTAATGAAAATTTTATATTATCATTAAGCCTACCGTCAGTGTAAAAGAAAAACGGAGAGAGCTTCGGCTAAACTTCTTAATTGACAAGTCTCTCTACCGAGTAGTGTTTCTTAAGAACCTAGCATTTGGTTGCATTGAACTTTAATTTTGTCAGGTTGATATTTCATTGAACTATGTACCAACATAGTCTAGGATAAACACAACACTAATATACCCTAATACTATTGCTGTAAAAGTACCCTTGATGTCAGTTTTAGTATGTTTCGAAAGATTGCCCCATCAAAACAAAAGGTTACGTAGTAAGAGAGACAATACTGTAAACACATAAATTTTTGTGGCTCGAAACTTAGGCTTGTCAGGTTACTCCATTGAACTCAACTTCCACCATTTATGGTTTGCAGGCAAACTAAAGAAGACATAGGGAAACTGATCTCTCCATTTCTAGAGGGTGTTTATCCTTAGAGAGTGAATCATGATACTACTCTAGATATATCAACTCTTTGGTAGTTGTTATTAGTTAGAGATGAGCGGTCTTGCCTTCGACAAGATTAGATCTATTTGTGCAAACACAAGACAGCATTATGCAGGATGCTTTATCCTTGTCATATTGCTGAAGAATTGCATCCAGTTGCTTTGCCCAAACTGATGCTTTATCCTTGTCATTGGATCTGAGATAAAATAAAAGAGAAACTTTTCTTACTTGAGAAAGTCTACACCGATGATCATGATACTATTCTAGGTTTGTGTCGAGGATGGCCGAACGGCGCTCAGCCGGGGGGAATTTTCTGCTCTCTCACTCTCGGTCTCCCTCTCGGGCAGATCCCCTCTATCTCCCCGTTTCGCTCTCCGTCCATTTCTCCCTCTGCCCGAGCCCCTAAAATCCCCCCTCTACGCCCGGCCGGTGCACATCGCCTCTGCCACTGCCAGCTCACCGTGCCGGCCTGCCCCCGACGCAAAAGGCGCGCTCCTCACTCCCCATCCCGCTTTTGCTGCCGTCCTTCGTCCTTTTTATTTTTTGCAAAACGCATGAGAGCGTGAGCAAGTGGGGGTGCGTGAGGGAGAAGATGAAGGAAGAGGCTAGGCTTGGGGAAAAGAAAAGGAAACGTGGGCCGAGCTGGCCTAGGCATAAAGAAAAGGTAGAAAAGAAAGGGAAATAAGGCTGGGTCGGCCTAACCCTGGCCCGATCTCACTTTTTCTTTTCTTCTTCTTTCTTTTTTAAATAATAATTTTTTTAATCAATTAGTTAATTTTTTATTTTTTTTCCACTTTTTAAAATTTTTTCTTATAAATTATATACATCGTAATGTAAATGCTCATAATGTGTATATACTATGCAATTCTAGTGAAAACTATTTTTGTTTAGGGGTTAAAAATTAATTCTTAATTTTCTATACAATTAAATCTTATATGAACAAGAAAAATTTAGGAGTCAACATTACGATTTAACTATTTTATCTTAATTGATGAGGATTGTCGCAGAGGTACAAATTTCAATTACTAGATTTTTAAGTAGATGAATGCTAAGTTGCTTGGTGAATTGGTGTATTTTTCTTCAAGTGGCAGATTGTTGGCAAGTGATGCCAAATTTTTTTAGGGTTTTTTTTTTTTTGTCTTTTATATTAGTCTTGCTTTTAGGTTAAAAGCTACACTTTACATTAGTGATAGTCAAACCCCAGCCATCAAGGGGCTGAAAAAAGAAAATAGAGAGAAAAGAAAAAAGAGAAAAGAGAAAAAAAAATGAGTTTTTTCTTTGAGGACTCTATTAGTGTTCTGATCTTACGAAAGGTCATCCCTGTATTTGAACTTTATTCAAAGTCTAGTAGATTTGCAGAGTGTCTCTGCACGAAAACATAGCCAAAGTTTAAATGAACTTCGATAATAAATTTTCTGTTGTATTCTTTTGATTGTGTTATTTTACTATTATATTTAGTCTTGGTGGACAGTTTGTTTGGGTTAATTTTTTTTCTGAAATCAACGCGTGATTTCCTAACATTGCGCTAGTAATTTGGGCGGCGAAGACCAGCCAAGAGGGAGGAGTAACCCATGAATCGCGGGGTGACGCAACGACCACGCTGCTGATGGAAGGCGAGGATTTATCTGGACAGGTGGGGAAGCGATGAGCTCATCGAGCGATGGCTCAGTCCAAAGATTCGAGAGGAGACAATTGGTCAGGCCGTGCAGGGTCAAAACGACTATTGTGAAGGGGGGGGGTTTCAAAACGAATTGACTTTGATGGCAACGATGATTGGTCGGTACGCGAGATTAACGGAGGAACAGGCGAGAAAATGATAAGCATTCCCCGCAATCCTCAGGCTGTTCACCCAATAATTCACTTTCAATATGCAGCGAGATGAACTGTCTGAACAGGTCCTATTCTTGCTATTTCCTCCAATTGCCAAGATTGCCCTCTGCTCTGCTTTCTTGTCTTTTCTGTTTCGCACGCTCTCGCTCTCTGGTCCCAGGTGAAACTCTTGGTCGATTGTTGACTAGATGGCCCATATGTTGACTTAGTTTCATGTCCCCAGTAAGGCTAAAGCGATGAGGTTAGCTGAGGTTTTAATGGTACGCACAAAAATAGATCAACTTAGAAGGAGAAAATCAATCGAGTAATGTTGAGTGGCCTTGAATATTTCTTCAGAGATTAGAGGGACTCGAAAGTGCCTGTCATCTTCGTTGGTCCAAGATTGTTTCGATGCAGGGCCCAAGGTATCGAAATCAATATGCCTCTAATCACGAATGGAGGAACGAATGCAAAAATCGTGCAGGCTAGGCGTTCTTGGTTAGGGATTGAATTATAGCGTTATTGGCAAATTTGGTCCATAAATTTTTTTTAGGAAACGCACAATCTAACCATACAAATTTAGATGTCAACAACCATGCTCACATTCTAGTACCGTCAGGCTTGATTCCTATACCTTAGGGGAGACTAGCATAGGACTCCAACATCATGCCCCCCACTTACAACGCTTCGGCAACTGCAAGTTTCGACCCACTTACAACACTTCAACAAATGCGAGTTTTGAACCCTCGACATCGGCGATGAAGGAGAGACTTTAATCTAGCACAACTACCCACGGTTGGGTAGAATACTTGAGTGGTTACAGACAATTAATTATAATAAAAGTTAAGTCTTTAAGATGAAGAGAATATTTCATAGTAAGTAGTAAGTATATGCTTGGGTAGTGCTTAGGTGGAGCATTTTTTTCAAATGAGAGGTCTTTGGAAATATTTTGTTATTATGCATTTATATAGATAAATTGTTATTTTACTATATTGGATTGGGATTTTAAATAAGTGAAACTATAGAAAAGGTACACATTCATGATTGTCCTCCACCTCATTTTTTTTATAAAGCCATCGACTTTAGTAACTATGAATTGGAAATTGCACCTGCTGCGAAGTTGCCTTGACATGTTTTTTGTGTTGAATGGAATTAAGAGTTTTTGTCCGTGAAATTTTTAATTAAACTCCGTGAGCCACGCAATACAAACCTCCAAAATGGTATCTCTAACTAACGAAAGTGGCATCGGGCTTCATCGTTTATATCATATAATTAAATATCCATTTTTCCTTTTTCTAATGTAATGCATGGGTTCTCCTTTTGTAAATTTTTTAGGGAGGATGATCTGGTGAGAAACTTTTCACATTAATTATGTAATAAAAGCTCTTCCCATCAATGAATGTATTATTATTGTTGCCAAAAAGTCCGATTGAAAGCCATCTAATTGCAATCGAGAGCCGCAAGGCTTTATCCGAAATTGCCTTGAAGCGTTGACTTTGCTAAGTGCGAGTGCGATTGAGTTCCTATGGCGAGCTCTGAGGTAGGATCAAGCACTAGCAATATTACAGGAAGCGAGTTTCAGGTGTTCCTGAGTTTTAGAGGGCTAGATACTCGTCGTGGGTTCACCAGCAGCCTCTATCATGCCTTGGTAGATGCTGGGATTCGTGTTTTCATCGATGACGAAGAGCTTCGATTGGGTGAAAGAATTAGTGACAACCTTCTACAAGCGATCAACGATTCCAAGCTCTACATACCTATTTTTTCCAAAAACTACGCTTCAAGTCATTGGTGCCTTTGCGAGCTTGCAAAGATGGTGGAGAACACCTCTAAATCTAAAGAAGATGAGAAGATCATATTGCCATCTTCTATGATGTGAATCCATATGACGTGAAGCTGAAAACCATGTTGTATGGAAAGGCCATATCGAAATTAAAGCAAGAGATGGAGGATCAGAAGAACTTCAGCTCCAAGGATGTAGAGACGTGGTGCCAAGCTCTTAAAGAAGTTGGCGGCACCAAGGGATGGGAACTAGAGAAATATTCGGGGTAACAATCTAACCATGATTTTGATAATTATTTTGTACAATCAAGCCGTGGTTCTCATAAAAATTCACCAATTATTGTCCGATTCTAATTTCCTTAAATTTAAACAAAAATATTAAAATTTTCTTTTGTTGTTTTAAGTCATGAGATTTCAAAAAATTTCTGACTTAATGGGGTTGTTATGATTTTGTTTTTCACCTAATATTCCTCATATAAAAATTTGGCTTTGCATCTTTCTTTATACTAATTTGATCCATGTATGTCTTAAGATTTTTATTGCATATTAATTTGGCTTTGATTAGGAATTTTAAGTCGCAAAGTTCTTTTCCACGTCGAAAGAAGTGAGCAAATTTGCTATCACAATAGTTTATCAAACGTTTATATTTTTATTTTTCCACTTTTTTTGCCAGCAATTTTGATTCTCCTACTTGATATAAAGATCAAACATATCTCTTGTTCTATTCCTTTAACTTAAACTTGTAATGGATGTTGAAGTTTGTAATTCATCATGTTCCCGACGCTTATGGGGGTAATGTTGAATTTTTATATATCCTAAACTTGGTCATGCTCCCACTTGGTTTCTTAGTAGATAGTTGGTCAACATGCAAATTTGTTGCCTTTTTTCAATTCAAACTGTTCAACTTTGTGGCAGCCATGGGGATCTTATAAAGTCCGTTGTTAAGGAGGTGGTGACCAGGCTCAAGACAAGACAAAGACAAGTGACAAAAGATTTAGTTGGAATGGAGGATCAAATAACAGTCATAAATAATTTATTAGACATCGATTCCGGTGGCGTTCGGCTCATTGGAATTTACGGGATGGGTGGCATCGGTAAAACAACACTTGCCAAAATTATCTTCAACCAACTATGTCCTCGCTTTGGGAAAAACTGCAACTTTCTTGAAGACGTGAGGGAAATGGCAAAAGCCAAGGGCTCGTTGGTCAAGTTGCAAAGAAAATTATTGTCCGATATCTCCAATTCTGGAGTGGATCTTAACATTGATAACTTGGATCAGGGGATCACTATGATTGGACAAACAATTTGCAACAAGAAGATGCTAATTGTATTGGATGACGAGGATGAGGAAAACCAAATCCAAAAACTAATTCAAGTGAACACTTTGTGTTTTGGTACTAGGATACTTGTTACCACTAGGGACAAAAGTGTTCTAAAAATCAAGGGATTTAAGTATAAAATCTTGTGTTACGAAATGGAGGGGATGAGCAAAACAGACGCACTCCAGCTTTTTAGTAGGCATGCCTTTGATGATAGCTCTCCTCCTACCAATTATTACACTCTTTCCGAAGGCATTGTCTCAACTACGGGTGGACTACCTTTAGCTCTTACAGCTATAGGTTCATTGCTTTTTGGTGAGAAAGAGGAAACAATATGGGAAGAGATGCTAGAGAAGCTAAGGGAAACACCTCATAGGGATGTGTTGGGAAAGCTAAGGATTAGTTATGATGCCTTAGAGCCGGATCAACAACACATATTTCTCGATATTTCATGCTTTTTCATCGGTTGGAAAAAGGCTGATCTAATCTACCAATGGAAATATTGTGGGTTTAAGGCTGAGTATGCTATTCATGTCCTTATTAATTGGTGCATGATAAAGGTTTCAGAAAAATATGAAATTTGGATGCATGATCAATGTAGAGATCTCGGAATGCCAATTGCTATGCAAGACCGTACTAGGTTGTGGAATGAAGATGACATAATTTGCGAATTAAAATCAATAGAGGTGAAGTATGACCAAATTCGTATAGAAAATTGCTTACCATGTTCTTAATTGAGGATTTAATCACGTTTTTGAATTGATAGCTACTTTACTATTCAATTTTTTTCTTCCCTTGGACAAATTAAATTGTAGGATTATTGACAAATTCCCGCTCTTGCTCCTCAATGTCATTAGCAGATGAAGGAAAGCGTCCAAGCACTCTATTTGCGAACGACCTCTAGCAATCCTACAACTATCACGGTAGAGCAACTTAGGCGGTTCCCACGTCTCAAGTTTCTTTGGTTGAGTGACGTAGTCTGCGAAGGTGACTTCACAGGCTGTCTTCCCAAGTTGAAATGGATCATTTTGATGGGAAAAACAGGCCATTCTGGAGAACTTGATTCGCAAACCAATTTGGGTCTAGAAAACGTGGTTGTGATGAATATTCATTCCTCTGACCTCAGCAAAGATGAGATCAGTTACCTAATCAAGGTACGTGACTTTCTCTCTTGCTCTAATTTTCTCATTCAATGAAGGACACAATTTGATGGATTTGTAGTATAATTTTCTCAGCTAGTTAGAGGATCGGATGACATATGATCCCAGTTGGGAGCCTAATTTCATATTTATTTTTTTGTATAGGCATCTAATTGTTTGTCCTAATGTTTGATTTGCTTTTGTAGGGGGCAACGAAATTGAAGGTTCTCACTCTTGAAAGTAATTACTGGATACATGGGACACCAACCTTTCTAGAGTACTTAGTTTCAGAGAAGTTGACTATTTGTCATTGTCCATCTTTGAAGGGAATTGACCGCTCTATTGGAAAACTGAGTCAGCTGACTGACTTGAGTATTAAGTCATATTCGAAACTTGAAAATTTGCCAGAAGAAATTGGAGAGTTACAGAATCTTCGGCACCTCTCTATTTGTAAATGCAATCGCTTGAGCGAGCTCTAGGATTCAGTTTCAAAATTAGAGTCGTCAACGAAGTTAGATATATCATACATGACAATATTACTAGGTTTCATTTGCCAAAGTATCACACACACCAATTGTAGAATTGCCCAGTATAATGAGCAAATTGCTTCACCTCCAAACATTGAACTTGCAATATTGTCATAGGATAAGAGAGTGGTCGGAGCTTCCCAGATATTTGACCACTCTACGACTGATATCTAAATCATTGTTGACTGTCCCTAACCTCTCAAACCTTACTAATCTAGTTGAATTGTTCCTATCTGATAGCTTTGGCAGTGGGTTGTCCACATCAAATGAAATTCCAAGCGGTGACTTGAGGTGGATTGGGAGTTTATCCAAATTGAGCAAGTTGCACTTGTGCTTATGTTTTGTCCGTGCACCAACTACGAAGTTGGGTTCCCTTTATCTGCTGAAAGAACTTACTCTATTTGGACTAAACTTCAGAACTCTCTTACAACTTCCATCAACCTTGATAGTTTTAAAGCTCTCCGGCCCTGGAGTGAAACTTCTACATCTCGGTGGGCTACGTCCGTCGGAAGAATTAAGAAAAAGAGAGGTGTACGAGCGACTTGATGGTTGCCCTCTCGATGAAAAACTCCTTGTCCTAAGCTCCCTGAAGATGCTTCGAGAGTTCCATATGAGGAGTTGCGAGGAGGTAAGAGCTATTGATTTTGTGTCTCCGTTGGAATCATTGGAAGTATTTGTTGTTGAAATGTGCGGTTCATTAAGAATGATGAAAGGTTTGTCAAATTTGAAGAAATTGGAGATGTTAGATATTAACCGCTGGGACGACTTAGAGTTTCTACAGGTGTTGAGATTTCGTGAGGAGTTATACAATGTGGGGATTGTTTTTGGATTCGGCTCATGATTACCGATGAGTGCCAGATAAACAAAAGATCTAGTTGGAGCCCACACGTCAATTGGTTTGCTTATCGCGACAATTGAGAGTCTATAAGAGAGAAGATTCGGAATGAATTCATATTCTGTGAAACTAGTGACTCCGAAACATAAAGAGGGGATCCTTCGTGCGCCTTTCTTTCTATTGGGAGCCGATTGTTCAGGCCGTGCAGGGTCAAAACGACCATTGTGAAGGTGGGTTTCAAAACGAATTGGCTTTGATGGCAGCAATGATTGGTTAGCACGCGAGATTAACGGAGGAACGGGCAAGAAAATGAAAAACATTCCTTGCATGTTGTCCTCTCCTATCCTCAGGCTGTTCACCTAATAATTCACTTTCAATATGCAGCGAGATAAACTGCCTAAACAGGTCCTACTCTTGCTATTTCCTCCTATTGCCAATGAGTTACGGACTAGAGTGCCAAAACTTGGCACGAAGGGACACTTAAGTACCAAAAGTTAGGAAAGTGACACTTAAGTGCCAAAATCGGAGCAAAATGGATTACTTAAGTGCCAATTCGGCTAAAATCCAGCCAAAATGCTAGCATGCCGATTTTCCAATGAGGTAAGTGTAAACGACATTGTTTTGCACGCTAATATGGCTAAAAATGCAAAAACGACGTCGTTTTGCCTCTAACGTGGTAAAAATTTAATATAAAAATTAATTAAACTAAATTTATTTAAAACATTTAAAAATACAAATTCAAATGTTTAAATATAAAAAATTAATAATTATAATTATAATAGTAATTATAATTATAATTTAAAAAGAGACGGGATCAGCCCCACCGGGAAGGGTTGGCGATGGAGGGAGGAGGGTCGGCCGAGGTCGCCGGCCCCCAGTCGACCGGCAGTGAGGGCCCGCGAGCCCTCGCCGGATCTAAGCGAGGGCTGCGAGTCCTCGCTAAGATCTGGGGTGAGGGTCGCAGCCCTCGCCCAAATTCGGTGAGGGCTCGTGGGCCCTTGTCGCTGGTCGGCGACCCTGGCCGACCCTCCCCCCTTTGTCACCAGCCCTTCCCGACGGTGGCGGGGAGGCGGCGAGGGCCGAGAGCCCTCATCGGATTTGGGCGAGGGCCGCAAGTCCTCACCGAGATTTGGGGCGAGGGCTCGCGGCCCTCGTCGCCGGTCAGCTGGGGGTCGGCGACCTCGGTCGACCCTCCTCCCACCGTCGTCGGCCCTTCCCGATGACGGCGGGGAGGCGGCGGCGGCGAGGTCTCTCAGCCGCTGCCTCCTCTCCCCACTTTTTTTTTTAAATTAATTTTTATATTAACATTTAAATCCGCTTAAAAACGAAGTCATTTTTGGCTTTGTTTGTTGAGTCACCATTTTCGGCGAGCTATGTAGACGAAAAAATAATAAAAAATTGCCATATAGGATTTCCGGTGGGGTTTTCCAGAGATGGCACTTAAGTGTCACTTTCCTAACTTTTGGCACTTAAGTGTCCCTCCGTGCCAAGTTTTGGCACGTGGGTGTACTTTGCCCATTGCCAAGACTGCCCTCTGCTTTGCTTTCTTTTCTTTTCTGTTTCGCACGCTCTCGCTCTCTGGTCCCAGGTGAAACTCTTGGTCGATTGTCGACTAGATGGCCCATATGTTAACTTAGTTTCATGTCCCCAGTAAGGCTAAAGCGATGAGGTTAGCTGAGGTTTAATGGTACGCACAAAAATGGATCAACTTAGAAGGAGAAAATCAATCGAGTAATGTTGAGTGGTCTTGAATATTTCTTTAGAGATTGGAGGGAATCAAAAGTGCCTGTCATCTTCGTTGGTCCAAGATTGTTTTGATGACGGGCCCTAGGTATCGAAATCAATATGCCTCCAATCATGAATGTGAGGAACGAATGCAAAAATCGTGCAGGCTAGGTGTTCTTGTTTAGGGATTGAATTATAGCGTTATTGGAAAATTTAGTCCCTAAATTTTGTTTAAAAAATGCACAATCTAACCACAAAAATTTAGATGTCAACAACCATGCTCACATTCTAGTAGTTATCAGTAAGGAAATAAGTGTTGAAAAAGATTTGCACAATCATTTGCTATTTAATATAAAGGCACATTTAATGAGAATACTTGAGTGGTTACAGGCAATTAATTATAATAAAAGGTAAGTATTTAAGATGAAGATATCAAATTAAATATTTCATAGCAAGTAGTAAGTATATGCTTGGGTAGTGCTTAGGTGGAGCATTTTTTCAAATGAGAGGTGATTCTTTGGAAATATTTTGTTATTATGCATTTATATAGATAAATTGTTATTTTACAATATTGGATTGGGATTTTAAATATGTGAAACTATAGAAAAGGTACAGATTCATTATTGTCCTCCACCTTATTTTTTTATAAAGCCATCGACTTTAGTAACTATGAATTGGAAGTTGCACCCGCTGCGAAGTTGCCTTGACATGTTTTTTATGTCGAATGGAATTAAGAGTTTTTGTCCGTGAAATTTTCAATTAAACTCCGTGAGCCACACAATACAAACCTCCAAAATGGTATCTCTAACTAACGAAAGTGGCATCGGGCTTCATCGTTTATATCATATAATTAAATATCCATTTTTCCTTTTTCTAATGTAATGCACGGGTTCTCCTTTTGTAAATTTTTTAGGGAGGATGATCTGGTGGAGAAGCTTTTCATATTAATAATGTAATAAAAGCTCTCACCATCACTGAATGTATTATTATTTTTGCCAAAAAGTCCGATCGAAAGTCCTCTAATTGCCTAGAAGTCCCCGGGCATAGGGATTAGCAGCGTTGACTTTGCTAATTGCGCGTGCAGGGGGGGCGGGTTGACATTGCTAAGTGCCCGTGCGAATTGAGTTCCTATGGTGAACTCAAAGATAGGATCAAGCACGGGCAATACAACAGGAAGCGAGTTTCAGGTGTTCCTGAGTTTTAGAGGGTTAGATACTCGTCGTGGATTCACCAGCAGCCTCTATCATGCCTTGATAGATGCCGGGATTCATGTTTTCATCGATGAGGAAGAGCTTCGACCGGGTGAAAGAATTAGTGGCAACCTTCTACAAGCGATCAACGATTCCAAACTCTACATACCTATTTTTTCCAAAAACTACGCTTCAAGTCGTTGGTGCCTCCGTGAGCTTGCGAAGATGGTTGAGAACACCTCTAAATCTAAAGAAGATGAGAAGGTCATATTGCCCATCTTCTATGATGTGAATCCATATGACGTGAAGCTGAAAACCATGTTGTATGGAAAGGCCATATTGAAATTAAAGCAAGAGATGGAGGATCAGAAGAAGTTCAGCTCCAAGGATGTAGAGACGTGGTGGCAAGCTCTTAAAGAAGTTGGCGGCACCAAGGGATGGGAACTAGAGAAATTTTCGGGGTAACAATCTAACCGTGATTTTGAAAATTATTTTGTACAATCAAGCCATGGTTCTCATAAAAATTCACCAATTATAGTCCGACTCTAATTTCCGTAAATTTAAACAAAAAGTTTCAAAATTTTCTTTTGTTGTTTTAAATCATGAGATTTCCAAATTTATTTGACCTAATGGGGTTGTTATGATTTTGTTTTTCACCTAATATTCCTCATATAAAAATTTGGCTTTGATTCTTTCTTTATACTAATTTGATTTGGAAAATTGTCCAAAAAGTCCTAAATCTATTATACTTTTGCCAATTTAGTCATAAACCTTTTAATTTAGCCAATTCAGTTCTAAACAGTTTCACTTCTT
Source organism: Eucalyptus pauciflora (assembly GCA_007663325.1). NCBI lineage: Eukaryota > Viridiplantae > Streptophyta > Magnoliopsida > Myrtales > Myrtaceae > Eucalyptus > Eucalyptus pauciflora. Next base: position 531,311 of record VMYD01000045.1, on the reverse strand, counting down.
GCCGATTCAATCCATCCGGCTTGGTCGAAAAATGCTGATGCTGATGAGGATGCTGGTAATGCCATGTGGCTGGCCATTGGCCACAGGTGACAACCGACCACCGGCCACAGCTAGTCGGCTCGCCTCGCCCGCCACAGGCGAGGCCTGGTCGGGCAAGGAGGAGCCCTAGCTAGGGGAGCCCTCCAAGCGTGGCCCGGCAAGGGTCGCTTGGGCGAGGCCGACCTGCGCCTAGGCCAGGGCGGTGTCACCGACTGTCGGTTGGGGCTCGCCCTCGCCCAGACCAGATTTGGTGAGGCCGACCCTCTCCTAGGCCAAGGCGGCCTCGCTCGGGCGTCGGCCAGCTAGGGGTGAGGGCCGACCTCACCAGATCTGGTCTGGGTGAGGCCAACACTCACCTAGGAAAAGGCGAGCCCCGGCAAGGGCTCCCCTCGCTAGATCTGGCGAGGTTGGCCCTCGCCCAAGCTAGGGCGGCCTTGCTCAGCATCGCCATCCTGTAGCTGACACCCGGTGTGGCGGCCCTGGCATGGGTGAGGGTCGGCCTCACCCAAGTGACCCTTGCTAGGCCGCGCCTAGGCAAGGGCTCCCCTCGCTAGGGCTCCTCCTCGCCCGGTGGAGCCTCCCCTATGGCAGGCGAGGCTAGCCAAGCTATCTATGGTTGGTGGCCAGCCGTTGCCTGTGGCCGATGGCCGACCACCGGAAAAGGCAAAGAAGAAAGCCAAAAAGAAAAGAAAAAAAAGAAAAAAAAAATGCAAAAAAAAAAAGAAAATAATATTAAAAATTCAAAAAAATATTGCAATATTAAAATATTATTAAAAATTATTCACGTCAACACTGACAGTTCTACGTGGCACCGTCGGCGTCCACATCAGCATTTTCCGACAAAAAATGACCGAATGGACTGAATTGGGAAGAAGTGAAAATATTTATGATTGAATTGGCAAAGTTAAAAAGTTTAGGACTGAATTGGCAAAAGTACAATAGGTTTAGGGCTTTTTTGACAATTTTCCCAATTTGATCCATGTACGTCTTAAGATTTTTATTGCATACTAATTTGGCTTTGATTAGGAACTTTGCCTTCGCAAAGTTCTTTTCCTCGTCGAAAGAAGTGAGCAAATTTGCTATCACAATAGTTTATCAAACGTTTATATTTTTATTCTTCCACTTTTTTTGCCAGCAATTTTGATTCTCCTACTTGATATAAAGATCAAACATATCTCTTGTTCTATTCCTTTAACTTAAACTTGTAATGGATGTTGAAGTTTGTAATTCATCATGTTCCCGACGCTTTTGGGGGTAATGTTGAATTTTTATATATCCTAAACTTGGTCGTGCTGCCACTTGGTTTCTTAGTAGATAGTTGGTCAACATGCAAATTTGTTGCCTTTTTTTCAATTCAAACCGTTCAACTTTGTGGCAGCCATGGGATCTTATAAAGTCCGTTGTTAAGGAGGTGGTGACCAGGCTCAAGACAAGACAAAGACAAGTGACAAAAGATTTAGTTGGAATGGAGGATCGAATAACAGTCATAAATAATTTATTAGACATCGATTCCAGTGGTGTTCGGCTCATTGGAATTTATGGGATGGGTGGCATCGGTAAAACAACACTTGCCAAAATTATCTTCAACCAACTATGTCCTCGCTTTGGGAAAAACTGCAGCTTTCTTGAAGACGTGAGGGAAATGGCAAAAGCCAAGGGCTCGTTGGTCAAGTTGCAAAGAAAATTATTGTCCGATATCTCCAATTCTGGAGTGGATCTTAACATTGATAACTTGGATCAGGGGATCACTATGATCGGACAAACAATTTGCAACAAGAAGATGCTAATTGTATTGGATGACGTGGATGAGGACAACCAAATCCAAAAACTAATTGAAGTGAACACTTTGTGTTCTGGTACTAGGATACTTGTTACCACTAGGGACAAAAGTGTTCTAAAAATCAAGGGATTTAAGTATAAAATCTTGTGTTACGAAATGGAGGGGTTGAGCAAAAAAGATGCACTCCAGCTTTTTAGTAGGCATGCCTTTGATGATAGCTCTCCTCCTACCAATTATTACACTCTTTCCGAAGGCATTGTCTCAACTACGGGTGGACTACCTTTAGCTCTTACAGCTATAGGTTCATTGCTTTTTGGTGAGAAAGAGGAAACAATATGGGAAGAGATGCTAGAGAAGCTAAGGGAAACACCTCATAGGGATGTGTTGGGAAAGCTAAGGATTAGTTATGATGCCTTAGAGCCGGATCAACAACACATATTTCTCGATATTGCATGCTTTTTCATCGGTTGGAAAAAGGCCGATCTAATCTACCAGTGGAAATATTGTGGGTTTAAGGCAGAGTATGTTATTCATGTCCTTATTAATAGGTGCATGATAAAGGTTTCAGAAAAAAAGATGAAATTTGGATGCATGATCAATGTAGAGATCTCGGAAGGGCAATTGCTATGCAAGATCGTACCAGGTTGTGGAATGAAGATGACATAATTTGCGAATTAAGATTAATAGAGGTGAAGTATGACCAAATTCGTATAGAAAATTGCTTACCATGTTCTTAATTGAGGATTTAATCACGTTTTTGAATTGATAGCTACTTTACTATTCAATTTTTCTTCCCTTGGACAAATTAAATTGTAGGATTATTGACAAATTCCCGTTCTTGCTCCTCAATGTCATTAGCAGATGAAGGAAAGCGTCCAAGCACTCTGTTTGCGAACGACCTCTAGCAATCCTACAACTATCACGGTAGAGCAACTTAGGCGGTTCCCACGTCTCAAGTTTCTTTGGTTGAGTGACGTAGTCTGCGAAGGTGACTTCACGGGCTGTCTTCCCAAGTTGAAATGGATCATTTTGATGGGAAAAACAGGCCATTCTGGAGAACTTTATTCGCAAACCAATTTGGGTCTAGAAAACGTGGTTGTGATGAATATTTGTTCCTCTGACCTCAGCAAAGATGAGATCAGTTACCTAATCAAGGTACGTGACTTTCTCTCTTGCTCTAATTTTCTCATTCAATGAAGGACATAATTTGATGGATTTGTAGTATAATTTTCTCAGCTAGTGAGAGGATCGGATGACATATGATCCCTGTTGGGAGCCTAATTTCATATTTTTTTTTCTTGTACAATCATCTAATTGTTTGTCCTAATGTTTGATTTGCTTTTGTATGGGGCAACAAAATTGAAGGTTCTCACTCTTGAAAGTAATTACTCGATACATGGGACACCAACCTTTCTTGAGTACTTAGTTTTAGAGAAGTTGACTATTTGTCATTGTCCATATTTGAAGGGAATTGACCGCTCTATTGGAAAACTGAGGCAGCTAACTGACTTGCATATTAAGTCATGTCCGAAACTTAAAAAATTGCCTGAAGAAATTGGAGAGCTACAAAATCTTCAACACCTCTCTATTTGTAAATGCGATAGCTTGAGCGAGCTCCCGCATTTAGTTTCGAAATTAGAGTTGTTGACAAAGCTAGATATACCATGCACGACAAGTTTATTAGGTTTCATTGGTAGACTACAGAGTCGGTCATTTGTCAAAGTATCACACACACCAATTGTGAAACTGCCCAGTACAATGAGGAAATTGCTTCACCTCCAAACATTGAACTTGGAGTATTGTCATAGGATAAAAGAGCGGTTGGAGCTCCCCAGAAGTTTGACCACTCTACAACTGACATCTAAATCATTGCTGACTATCCCTAACCTCTCAAACCTTGTTAATCTAGTTGAATTGTTTCTATATGATGGCTTTGGCAATGGGCTGTCCACATCAAATGAAATTCCAACCGGTGACTTGAAGTGGATTGAGAGGTTATCAAAATTGAGCAAGTTGCACTTGTGCTTATGGTATGTCCGTGCACCAACTACAGAGTTGGGTTCCCTTTATCTGTTGAAAGAACTTACTCTATTTGGACTAAACTTCGGAACCCTCTTACAACTTCCGTCAACCTTGATAGTTTTAAAGCTCTCTTGCCCTGGAGTGAAATTTGTACATCTCAGCGGGCTACCTCCGTCGGAAGAATTGAGAAAAGTAGAGGTGCACGAGCGACTTGATGGTTGCCCTCTCGATAAAAAACTCCTTGTCCTAAGGTCCCTGAAGATGCTTCGAGAGTTCCATATAGGGAGTTGCGAGGAGGTAAGAGCTATCGATTTTGTGTCTCCGTTGGAATCAATGGAAGTATTTTCTGTTGAAAGGTGCGGTTCATTAAGAATGATGAAAGGTTTGTCAAACTTGAAGAAATTGAAGATGTTACATATTAACTACTGCGAGAAGCTGCGCCGTGTGGAGGGCATCCACGAATTAGAGTTTTTGCAGCTATTGAGATTTCATGGGGAGTTATATGATGTGGGGATTTTTTATGCATCTAGCTCAAAAATACCGAATGAGTGCCAGATGGACATAAGATCTAGTTAGAGCCCACACGGCAATTGGTTTGCTTATTGCGGCAATTGGGAGTCTTTAAGAGAGAAGATTCGGAATGAATTCGGATTCTGTGACCAGCAACTCCGAAACATAAAGAGGGGATCCTCGGTGCGCCTTTCTTTCTATTGATAGATCATGATTGTTCTGCTTTATTTGCTTTCCATTTATGCTCTACTCTAGTAAAAAGAGACAACAAACAGATTCTAAAACGTGCACCAGCGATTAGGCTTCTCCTTCACGTTTTCTTCTTCCTCCTCTCTTGCTGCTGCTCAAGCAAATCTCTATCACCCGGTCCTCGCTGCTGCTTGCTCGCTCCTTGCAAGCTTCAGTCTGTCGTCCGCTGTCTCTCTTCTTTCCTTGGTTCCATCGTGAGCTTCAAGTCCTATGTCCGCAAGCTTCAAGTCTTCTTCTTCAGTGCCGCTCGGCTGGAGGAATTTGGGTGCTACATGAGGCTCCATTGATTGCATTCATTAACTCCACCAGTGGTAGGATGGATGGGCCTGAACTCAAGCTCCATATCACCAGCTAATTGCTGAAGAATAGGTACGAGCAGTGTGGCAGTTGGTGTTTAGTTGAATGTGATCATGTGAATTATCTTTGTGCAGTGAAGCATGAGTTCGAGCTCTAGCTTCATATGGTAATAGCTTCGTAGTTTATTTATGTTGCTATGCTTCCGTGGACTGCTCGATGCTGTGAAATCATGTGCCGGCATGTTGTGCATCTGTTAGTTGGGTTATTACAAGAATTATGGGTATTTTGGTGAGTTGACTTAAGATTAGAGAGTTACAAAATTTGGGGAATAGAGTTTACAGCTTCGTTGTAGAACGGCGATGTAGATGTTTGTAGTTGACCATCTAAGAATTGAACCACTCCCATGAATGTTATTGTAGAGCGCACAAAACTTTCCACACAGGATGTTGAGTGTCTTCCCACAAAGGGTTTGTCTGTTAAGTATATTCTAAGGTTTGAATAATGATCATCTCAATGAGTATCTACTGTCTCTTTATTAGCTGTGAGGGGCTTTAATGATTGAAAATGAAGCAAACGGTGCTTCTCTTCTTGGTTCTCTTCTTCAGCAGTAGTATTTTCCATTGGTAATTTGAGGTCTGCTGCATATGGTTGAAGGGACCAGAAGTTTGTGGGGGTGGTTGCACAGAATGTGCCTAAACTGGCTGCTGTGAACATGCGCACTATTAGGAAACCTAGCTAGTATTTATCAACCATAAATAGCTTCACGCAACAAGTGGGGGCTGATGTGAATCAGCATTTCTTTTTATTCCTTTAATGTTGATGGTATGTTTCATAATTGGTGGGGAGGGGGGGGGGGTAAAAGATGATTACTTTTGAGTTATTCATGCTTGTAGATTGTCCTTCGCCACTATTTCTGGTGTAAGAATAGAAGAGCTTTGGATATGTGTCAGTGTGCTGTTTCTAAATATTTGGAGTACAATTTCCTTTTTTGCATACGCAGTCATGGCAAATACCTGGATTTTGTAATTGCTTGCATGTTATCTTCTCTAGCATATGCAATGGAAAACTTATATTCAAGTATTTACCTTATTTTACAGAGTCTAAACATTTAGAATCTCAACTCATATTCATCTTATTGAGGGCATAATCGATCAAGTTAACATTACGATTTGTATTATTTTATCTTAATTGATGAGGACTATTGCAGAGGCACAAATTTCAATTACTAGTTTTTTAAGTAGATGAATGTTGAGTTGCTTGGTGCATCGGGCTATTTTTCTTCAAGTGGGAGTTTTTTTAGGGGCTTTTTTTGTCTTTTATATTAGTTTTGCTTTTAGGTTAAAAGCTACACTTTACATTAGTGATAGTCAAACGCTAGCCATCAAGGGGCTGAAAAAGAAAATAGAGAGAAAAGAGAAAAGAGTGAGTTTTTTCTTTGAGAGCTCTATGTGTGCTTTGATCTTACAAAAGATCATCGCTGTATTTCAACGTTATTCAAAGTCTAGTAAATTTGCAGAGTGTCTCTCTACGGAAACATAGCCCAAGTTTGGATGAACTTCGATAATAAATTTTCTGTTGTGTTCTTTCGATTATGTTATTTTATTATTATATTTAGTCTTGATGGACTGTTTGTTTGCATTACTTTTTTCTGAAGTCAATGCATGATTTCCTAACATAGCGCTGGTAATTTGGGCGGCCAAGACCAGCTAAGAGGGAGGAGTGACCCATGAATCGCGGGGCGACGCAACAACCACGCTGCTGATGGAAGGCGACGATTTATCTGGACAGGTGGGGAAGCGATGAGCTCATCGAGCGATGGCTCAGTCAAAACGACTATTGTGAAGGGGGGTTTCAAAACGAATTGACTTTGATGGCAGCAATGATTGGTTAGCACGCGAGATTAACGGAGGAACAGGCGAGAAAATGATGAACATTCCCCGCAATCCTCGGGCTGTTCACCTAATAATTCACTTTCAATATGCAGCGAGATAAACTGTCTGAACAGGTCCTACTCTTGCTATTTCCTCCTATTGCCAAGACTGCCCTCTGCTCTGTTTTCTTTTCTTTTCTATTTTGTACGCTCTCGCTCTCTGGTCCCAGGTGAAACTCTTGGTCGATTGTTGACTAGATGGCCCATATGTTGACTTAGTTTCATGTCACCAGTAAGGCTAAAGCGATGAGGTTAGCTGAGGTTTAATGGTACGCACAAAAATGGATCAACTTGGATAATGTTGAGTGGCCTTGAATATTTCTTCAGAGATTGGAGGCACTCGAAAGGGTCTGTCATCTTCATCAGTCCAAGATTGTTTTGATGCCGGGCCCAAGGTATCGAAATCAACATGTCTCTAATCACGAATGTGAGGAACAAATGCAAAAATCGTGTGGGCTAGGTGTTTAGGGATTGAATTATAGCGTTATTGGCAAATTTGGTCCCTAATTTTTTTTAAGAAACGCACAATCTAACCACAAAAATTTAGATGTCAACGATCATGCTCACATTCTAGTAGTTATCAGTAAGGAAATAAGTGTTGAAAAGATTTTCACAATCATTTGCTATTTAATATAAAGGCACATTTAATGAGAATACTTGAGTGGTTATAGGCAATTAATTATGATAAAAGGTAAGTCTTTAAGATGAAGAGATCAAATTAAATATTTCATAGTAAGTAGTAAGTATATATGCTTGGGTAGCGCTTAGGTGGAGCATTTTTTCAAATGAGGTGATTCTTTGGAAATATTTTGTTATTATGCATTTATATAGATAAAATGTTATTTTACAATATTGGATTGGGATTTTAAATATGCGAAACTATAGAAAAGGTACACATTCATTATTGTCCTCCACCTTATTTTTTTTATAAAGTCATCGACTTTAGTAACTATAAATTGGAAGTTGCACTAGCTGCGAAGTTGCCTTGACATGTTTTTTATGTCGAATGGAATTAAGAGTTTTTGTCCGTGAAATTTTCAATTAAACTCCGTGAGCCACGCAATACAAACCTCCAAAATGGTATCTCTAACCAACAAAAGTGGCATCGGGCTTCATCGTTTATATCATATAATTAAATATTCATTTTTCCTTTTTCTAATGTAATGCACGGGTTCTCCTTTTGTAAATTCTCGAGGGAGGATGATCTGGTGGAGAAGCTTTTCACATTAATAATGTAATAAAAGCTCTTCCCATCACTGAATGTATTATTATTTTTCCCAAAAAGTCCGATTGAAAGTCCTCTAATTGCAATCGAGAGCCGCAAGACTATCCGAAATTGCCTAGAAGTCCCCCGGCGTAGGGGTTGGCCGCGTTGACTTTGCTAAGTGCGCGTGCAGAGGCGGTGGCGGCGTTGACTTTCTTCTTCTTCTTCTTCCCTTTCGGCCCATTATCAGCAATGGCCATCATTAATCTCGTTCTCTCTTCTTCAGCTGAGCGAAAGCCGTCTCTAGTGGTCAGGACCATCATGGTTTCTCTTTCTTTCTTTCGTGCTCAAAACAATACCGCAATGGACTGGCATCATGGCCATTGACAAGCCATCTCTGAACTTTCTCTCACCAATTTTGAACAGTGGTCGAGCGCCTATAATTCTCATCTGATCCTATTTCATCCAAGGTGCTCAAACTCAAAATATATTTATATAGTGAAAAGGACAAAGGAAGGAACTCGAAGGACAAAGGAAGGAACTCGAAGGACATTGGACGTGTAAAAAGGTGCATCTCCATTATCGTCCTTCGCCTTATTTTTCTTTTTTGAAGTCATCAACTTGATTGACTGTAAACTAGAAACAGCACCTGCTACGAAGTTGCCTATCCGCGTTTTGGATGGCAAATGGGATCGGATTCAAATATGTGAAATGTCATATTGCGAACTCAGAGACGAGGTGAGAGGGCTGACGTTGTTAAGTGCGAAGTGAGCTCCTATGGCAAAATCTGGGACAGGAACGAGCATCAGCAACGCATTAGGAGGTGAATACCAGGTTTTTCTGAGTTTTAGAGGGCCTGATACTCGTCTTTCATTCACCAATATCCTCCACCAAGCCTTGGTAGATGCCGAGATTCGTGTTTTCATCGATGACGTAGGGCTTCAACCTAGTGAAAAAATTAGCAACCTTCTGCAAGTGATTGACAATTGCAAGCTTTACATACCCATCTTCTCCAAAGATTACGCTTCAAGTCATTGGTGCCTTGACGAGCTTGCGAAAATGGTGGAGAACACCTCTAAACATAAAGAAGATGGGAAAGAGAATGTCATATTGCCCATCTTCTATGACGTCAAGCCCAAAGATGTGAAGCTGCAAACACCGTTATACAGGGATGTCATATTGAATTTGGAGCAAGAGATGGAGGATCAGGAGCAAAAGTTCAGCTCCGAGAATATAAAGACGTGACGGGAGTCTCTCATAGAAGTTGGTGGCATCAAGGGATGGGAGGTGGAGAAACATTCAAGGTAACAATCTAACCATGATTGTGAAAATTATTTTGTACAATCGGGCTGCCATTTTTTTATTTAAGTAAATATTCCAGTACATTAATTCATTAGATGTTTATATTTTGATTCTTCTACCCTTTTTTGCCAGAAATTCTGATTCTTCTACCTGATATAAAGATCAAACATTTCTCTTCTATATTTTTGAACTTGATCGCGTCCCCACCTGGTTGGTTAGTAGATGGTCAATATGCAAATTTGTCACGTTTCCTCAATTGAAACTGTTCAACTTTGTGGCAGCCCTCTAAAACTCATCGAGGCGATTGTTGACAAGGTTGTGGCCAAGCTCGAGACAAAACGGAGACGTGTAACCGGAGATTTCGTTGGAATGGAAGATCAAATAGCAAACATAAAGAAATTATTAGACATTGATTCTGATGATGTGCAGTTCATTGGAATCTACGGGATGGGCGGCATCGGTAAAACAACACTTGCCAATACTATCTTCAACGAACTATGTCCTCGATTTGGCAGAAATTGCAGCTTTCTTGATGACGTGAGGGAGACGGCAAAAAGCAAGCAGATAGTCGAGCTGCAAGAAAAATTATTGTCCGATATATCTCATTCTCAGAAAATTGCTAACATTGATCAAGGGATTGATACGATTGAAGCAACAATTTACAACAAGAAGATGCTAATTGTATTGGATGATGTTGATGAGGCCAACCAGATCCTACAACTAATCGGAGAGAAATCTTTGCATCAAGGTAGTAGAATACTTGTTACTACTAGGGATAAGAACGTTATGACAAGTAGGAAATTTAAGTATGAATTTAAGGATTATGAAATAATGGGGTTGGAAGGTGAAGATGCACTTAAACTTTTTAGTAGGCATGCCTTCAATGACGACTCTCCTCCAGCTGATTATTGCACTCTTTCAAAGCGCATTGTCTATACTACACGTGGACTACCTTTAGCTCTTCAAGCAATTGGTTCATCTCTTTTTAGGAAAAAGAGAGAGATATGGGAAGAGTGGCTAGAGAGGCTAAAGAAAACACCTCATGAGGATGTCTTGGCAAAGCTAAAGATTAGCTATGATGCCTTAGATCGGAATGAAAAAGAGATATTCCTTGATATTGCATGCTTTTTTGCCGGTCAGAATAAGACCAATCCAATGTACGTGTGGAAAGATTGTAATTTGTACCCAGAGGATGCCATGGATGTCCTCATTAACAGATGCATGATAAAGGAGTTAGACAATAATAGCCTTTGGATGCACGATCAATTTAGAGACCTTGGAAGGAAAATTGCCAGAGAAGAGCGTATCAGATTGTGGGATGAAGACGACATCATTCGCGAATTAAGATCAAGAAAGGTAAAGAATGGCCTAATTTGAATAGAAAATTGCTTATACCCTCATCTTAATTGAGGACTCACGTTTTTTATTTGGGAGCTACTCTTCTGTTTCGTTTTTTCTTCTCTTTTACGAAATAAAATAGTGGGATGTTGACAAATTCCTGCTTCTGCTCCTCAATGTCGTTGGCAGAACAAGGAAAGCTTTGAAGCACTCAGTTTCTTAGCATCGTGGGATTGTAAAACTATCACCTCGGAGCAAATTAAGTGGTTCCCGCATTTGCGGATTCTTCGGTTGTATGAGGTAATCTGCCAAGGTGACTTTACGGGCTGTCTTTCCGATTTGAGATGGATCGATGTGAGTTACACTTATACTGATTGTACTCATGCCCCCTCTATGAAACGTTTGGAGGCAACCAATCTGTTGTATCTAGAAAACGCAGTTGTGGTGAATCTTAGTGGGCTTGACATCACAGAAGATGTGCTTCAGAGCCTAATCGAGGTATGCCAGTTTCCCTCTGAGTCTAATTTTCTCATTCAATGAAGGACAAAATATGATGGATTTATAATCTAATTTTCTCGTTGGTAGCTTACATCCATATTTATTTCTTTTCGGTCCTGATGTTTCATTGGCTTTTGCAGGGGGCAAGGAAATTGAAGGTTCTCACTATTATGGACAATGGGTTGATAAATGGGATACCAACCTTTCGTGAGGACTCAGTTTTAGTGGAGTTGGCTATTTCTTCATTTTGGTCTTTGATGCGAATTGACCACTCTATTGGGAAGCTAAAGTGGCTGACTCGCTTGATAATTTTTTTTTTTGGTCGGAAAAGACGTAGCTTATCATTTCTTCATAAGAACATTACACCCATCTAAGTGGGATTCAGTACAAAATTTTTTGAGCAAAACAGATGGAGGTGAGGAGGCCCAGTCAGCTGCAAGAATATTTCGGCCATGGGCCTTTGCAGCCCAATCTGCTATTGAGTTTGCTTCGCGTCTACAATGGCTGAAAGTGAGGTGAGAGAAACGCGCAAGGAGGCAGCGACTCTCCGCAACCAGCGTGCGAGCTTCCCAGGGAGGCGATCGGCGAGCATTCACCGCTTCAATGAGCACTAAACAATCAGATTCAACCTGCAGGTGGGTTTCCTCCATGCCGAGCTATAGCAGATATTTCAGACTTGTATTTAGGGCTTGATTTTCCGCTTGCAGGGGAGATTGAGCTGGGATAATCCGGGAAAAACCATCAAGTAAACGGCCAGCATGATCCCTACACACACACGCCATGGATCCGGTGCTTGTTGATACAGGGAAAGCGCCATCCACGTTGATCTTGAGGCAACCTGGTACTGGAGGGGCCCAAAGCCGCGAGTGCCGATCCTTCTCTGTTTTCGCCTCTGGGACTGTCGGCTGCTGCTGAGCGCGGCGGTGGGACTCAACCTCTGCAAGCGCCATATCTACAAGATGGGCTGGGGAGGATCGATTTCCCCTAAAGACAACATGATTTCTGGCCTTCCAGATTTGCCAAAGAATGGAAGCTAAAGTCGCCAGATCAGGTACAGTAGCTGGACTCTCCAAAACATCATGTAGCCAGGTATCCATACGATTTCGGTTATATCGGGTCATGTCTAGATTCACCTTGGGATGGGACCAGATAGGCTGTATCCATGGACAAAAGAGAAACAGGTGTTCGGTAGTCTCTGGTGTTTGGGTTGTACATAACTGACAGATCGGGTTAGGGATAATGCGCCTTCGATAGAGGTTTTCCCGTGTAGCGAGAGCGTTATGACAGAGGGACCACAAGAAAATTCGAATTTTTGAAGAAGTTTGAGTATTCCAGACCTGCCTCCATAACCGGGATGGTGTATGATAAGAGGTTGAGGCAGAGGTTGGATTGTGAGTGCTGCGTATCTGGCGAAGATAGTGATAGCCACTTTTCACCGTATACTCTCCTGTATTTGTAGCTGTCCAGATAAGTTGGTCTGGAATTGACAGTGAACCGAGAGGTATGTTAGTAATATCTGTCACCGTCTGATCGTCAAAACTGCTACTAATAAGAGGAAGATTCCAGGTAGCCTGCTCAGTATTGATGAAGTCAGCGACCATCTGTGGTTCCCCGCGATTAGCAGGTCCACCAATGATACCTCTAGGTAGCCAGTTGTCCCGTCTTATGAAAATATTTTGCCCGTTACCTACAGACCATTTAAGTTGAGGTAGAATAGCATCACGACCCAACAGGAGGCTTTGCCATCCCCATGACGGTCTGTGTCCTTTAGTCGCATGCCAGAAGTCGGTAGAGTGGAAATAGAGGCCTTTGAATAGTCTGCACCATAGCTCTAATGGGTATTGGAACACTCGCCAAGCTTGTTTTCCCAAAGTTGCTCTATTAAAGTCAAGTAAGTCTCGAAAACCTAGTCCCCCTTCTGCCTTTCTCTCTTTAAGAAGTTCCCAACCCTTCCAATGAATACCTGACCTGGTACTCTGATTTTGCCACCAAAACCTAGCTATCTTTTGTTCAATGGACTTGCAAATCGACACTGGAATCTTAAAAACTGACATGGCATATTGTGGGAGGGCCTGAACCACAGATTTTAACAAAACTTCCTTCCCCCCCTTAGAAATTAGGTGTTCTTTCCAGCCTGCGACTTTTGCATTAACCCGCCCTATAAGCCAGGCAAACATGTCTTTCTTAGAAGCCCCCCAATCCGACGGAATCCCCAGGTATTTTCCAGTTTTTTCAAGGACAGGCACCCTCAATTCCTTAGCTAAATTCTGCTGTAAGATGCTTGGGCAACCTTTACTTAAAAAAAGACCAGATTTGTTTCGGTTAACCTCTTGGCCCGTAGCTAGACAGTATTGGTTTAAAATGTTCGCTAAATTCTGACATTCAACGAGACGGCCATCCAAGAAAAATATTGCGTCATCAGCAAAAAATAGGTGAGAGAGGGTAGGACAGCACCTGTTAAAAGTTATCCCTTTAAGATTCCCCATATCGACGGCTTGCTTGATGAGGGTGGACAGAAGATTTGCTACGAGAATAAAAATATAAGGAGACAGAGGGTCCCCTTGGCGCAATCCCCTTGTAGGATGGAAATAGGGCAACTCCTCGCCATTGAATTTGATACTGAAAGAAGCCGTAGTTATGCATTGCATGACCCATGTAACCCAAGAGTTATGAAAACCAAGTTGACGGAGATAAGCTTCCAGAAAATCCCACTTGACCCGATCGTATGCTTTCTTCATATCCAACTTTAGGATCGCCTGAAAACGTTTCCTCCTAGACCTGATTTTTAGCTGATGCAGGACTTCTTGGACTACCAGGATATTATCTTGGATTTGTCTACCCGTCACAAAGGCGCTTTGTTCCTTGGATATTAACTCGGGTAAGTAAGGTTTCAAGCGATTGGCAAGCATCTTTGAAATTATCTTATATATGAAGTTGCACAAACTGATGGGACGGTATTGATCTAAGTGTTCAGCATGCGGTATCTTGGGGATCAGAGTAATCAGAGTTCTATTAACAGCTTGGGGCAGCTCACCTGAAGTGAGAAAATCACGCACAATGATGAATATATCTTCTTCTATGAGATCCCAATAAGTATGGTAGAAAAGTCCATTAAAACCATCCGGTCCGGGGGCTTTAGTAGCCCCAAGTTGAAATGCAGCCTGTTTAATTTCCTCCCTGGTTACCGCTGCTGTGAGGGCTATGTTCATCTGTTCAGTTACCAGCTGGGGGCATTGCCTTAGAACATGAAGATAATCTCTGTGTCCTGCTGTTTGATAGAGATTCCGAAAGAAACCCAGAGTTGTGTCTTTCAGGTTGTCAGGTTCTCTTATCCACCCTTGTTCCTCATCAAAAAGCATACTAATACGATTCTTTTGTCTTTTTTGTACAGTCGTCGCATGGAAAAACTTGGTGTTCTTATCCCCCCATCTCAACCAGTTGATGCGTGATCTCAAGGCCCAATACTTTTCTTCTTGGTGCCAAAGATGTTGAACTTCTTCTTTGAGGTTAGTCACCTGTTGCTTATCAAAATTAGCGCCAGTAAGGTTGATCTGCTGTTGGATTTGAGGTTCTATAAGATACAAGAGTTGCCAAAACTCGCTTGATAATTGAAAACTGTCACAAACTGAGAAAATTGCCTGAACAGATTGGAAAGCTACAAAATCTGCAACATCTCTCTCTTAATAGTTGTTATGACCTGATCGAACTCCCCGACTCAGTTTCAAATTTAGAGAAGTTAATGAAACTAGAGGTATTTAACACGGGTATTTCAAGATTACCTAATTCCATTGATAGACTACGAAGCCTGTTATTTATCAATGCATCATACACACAAATTGAAGAGCTGCCCAGTACAATGAGCAAGCTTCGTCAACTCAAAACACTGGACTTGAGGTTCTATAAGATACAAGAGTTGCCGAAACTCCCCATAAGTTTGACCACTCTTAAATTGGCATCTAGTTCATTGCTGACTATCCCTAACCTCTCATACCTGACTAATCTAGTTGAGTTGTTCCTATCTGATGGCTCTGAAATTATAGACAGGTCAGATATAATTCAAACTGGCGACTTGGGGTGGATTGGGAAGTTATCCAAACTGATCAAGCTGCACTTTTGCTTTCCAAATGTTCGTGCACCAACTACAGAGTTGTGTTCCCTTTCTCAGCTGAAAGAACTTACTCTACATGGACTAGACTTGCCAACTTTCGAACAGCTTCTGTCAAACTTGATAATTTTAAAGCTCTACGAAACTCGAGGGAAACAAGAACACCTTGACGGGCTTCATCCATTGAGAAAATCGAGAGAAAACAAGGTGTGCGAGCAACATGATGTTCAATTTCCCGATGTCTCAGAATCGTCGGAGAGATCAAGCATTCAGGACTGCAGATCTTCCGAGAGGTTGGTTTGTCAGCTGGAGGAGTCGAGGTGCAATGAACAACAAGCCCCCAAGTTAATTGATCATCGGAGGGAAGCCTTCCATTTCCCAGGCTCCTTAAAGATGCTTGAAAAATTCCTTCTGTCGGGGTTCCCAGAGGTACAGGATATTCGATTTGTTTCTCCGTTAGAATCATTGGAAGAATTTTCCGTTAAAGAGTGCTCTTCATTAAAAAGCTTAGGCGGTTTGTCAAGCTCGAAGAACTTGAAGCGGTTAGAGATTCACCAGTGCCCGAGCCTAAAGGTTGTTGAGGGCATTGACGAACTGGAGTTTTTGCGTCGGTTGGAAATTAGGGGGTGCAGATCATTGGAAAGGATTTTTTATGCTTCGAGCTCAAAAATCCGCAGATCTTCCAAGAGTATGGTTTGTCACCCGGAGGAGCAGGGGAAAAGTGAACTACAAGCTCCCGAGTTGACTGACCATTGGAGGGAAGCGATCCTTTTCCCAAGCTCCCAAAAGATGCTTAGAAGGTTCAGTCTGTCGGGGTCCCATGAGGTGCAGGATATTCAATTTGATTCTACGTTCGAATCATTGGAAGAAATTTTCGTTCGTGAGTGCTCTTCGTTAAAAAGCTTAGGCGGTTTGTCAAACTTGAAGAAATTGAGGTGGTTAGACATTGACCAGTGCTCTTCGTTAAAAAGCTTAGGCAGTTTGTCAAACTTGAAGAACTTGTGGATAAAGATTGACCGGTGCCCCAGCCTGCAGGTTATTGAGGGCATTGACGAACTAGAGTCTTCATGTTCCTTGGAAATTAGAGGGTGCATAGTGGAAAGGATTTTTGATCCATTGAGCTCAAAAATACCAGATAATTGCCGGATACGCATACTATGCGAGAAGTTACCCGACGGTCGTGAAATTTTCGACACTTGGGAGTCTTATAGAGAGAAGATTCTGAGCAGAACAAAGCAAGCGCCGGGCTCTGAAATTGAAACAACGAACTCTGAAACAGAAACAGGGGATCCTCTACAGAAAACGGTGCGCCTTCTTTCTGTTCATTAATCATTGTTGTTTCTTCTGCTTTGCTTGCTTTCTATTTCTAATTTAGTCTAGTGAAGAGAGACAATGAACTGATTCTAAAACGCGCAACCAAGAAAAATCTTACTAAAATTCCCCATCTTACTGGGAATCTCCATATTTTGTGTGTGTCCACTTCGGAGGCGACGTTGGGTATCATATATCCCTCACCATCCATTACAAAAGGGCCTTTCTTAAGAGACATTTTTAGGCCCAAGAGACCTCACCTCAACTCACCTTATCGTTTCCTTCTGCAGACAGAGTGCGCAAAACAAAAAGGGAAAAGAAAGTTGGATGATTATTCGTGAACGATGGATTGAATTGGGATTAGGGTTCTTTTTCATGTTTTCTTCTTCCTCTCTCTCGCTGCTCAAGCAAATCGCTGTCATTCAATCCACGATGCTACTCGCTCCTCGCAAACTTCAGTCCGTCGTTGGCCGTGTCGGTTGCCATCGTCTCTTCTTTCTTCGTCGTCCACAAGCTTCAAGTCATTCTTCACGAGCTTCAAGTTCCAGGTCTGTGAGCTTCAAGTCCTTCTCTAGTGCCACTTTTCACTCTTTTGCACATTTTCTTCTTTAGTGCCGCTCAGCTGGAGGAATTTGGTGCATTCATTAATTTCATCAGTGGCGGGAGTCATGGGCCTGGGCTCTGGATCACTAGCTAATCACTGAAGAACAGGTAAGAGTGGTGGGGCAGTTGGGTTTTTTTTTTTTTTGGGTGTGTTTTTTGGTGTGGCAATTGGTGTTTAGTTGAGTGTAATTGTGTGATTTATCTTTAAATATTAAGCATGAGCTTGAGCTCTAGCTTCACATGCTAATAGTTGTATAAGGGTTTGTATGCCTAGTCTAGTTATGTTACTATGCTTTCATGGACTGCTCGATTGAGCGTAATCATGTGCACAAGATGTTGAGCATCTTCTTTTGAAGAGTTCATCTGTAAGTATATTCTAAAGTTTGGTTCGTGGTTGCTTTAATGAGTATTCACTGTCTCTTTATTACCTGTGAGGAGCTGTTGATGATTGAAAAAGAAGCAACTAGTGCTTCTCTTCTTGGTTCATCATGTAGAATTAAAATGGGATGTCCAGTTTTTTTTTTTTCCTTTCATGTTTTGGGCAGTTGTGGTTTCCATTGCTAATTTGAGGTCTGCTGCTTATGGTCGAGGATTCCACAGGTCAAATTCACTACGTGATCGACTTGACAATTGGTACACAAAATACACACGGGTTTTGTTATCCGTTGAAGTAGAAACACCAAATCTTATCGCTTCATGATTACTCCCACGTTCCAGTTCTCTGTTTTGCAAATATTTTCTTATTTGAATTGAAAGAAGAGAGAAAAGTGAGCCACTTAGGGTGCGTTTGTTTGTGTTTCTGTTTAAAAACTGTTCCAGGGAACAGAAACAAAAAAAGTATTTCTATTCCGGGGAACAGTTTTTGAACAAATATGAGCGTTTAGTAAACTTGTTCCTAAAATAAAAAAAGAACAGAAATATGTTTGGTAAATTATGTTCTTTTTTTTTTATTTCTTTTAATTTTTTAATGTTTTTTTTATTATTTTTCTTTCATTTTTATTTTTATTTTTATTTTGCTTTGGCCGGTCGCCGGCCTCGGCCATGGCCGGCGACCGGCCGACGAGGGCCGGCGGCCTGACGGCCAAGTTTCCTTATGAAGCAGCCTAGCCGAACGCCCTGGTGGTGACGAGCTCGAACTCGGAGACGCGATGTCCTCGGCCCATGGCCGATGGACCGGCCAAAGCAAGAAGAAAAAGAAAAGAAGAATAATAAGAAGAAAAGAAGAAAAAAAAAGAAAAGAAAAGAGAAGAGAGAGAAAACTTACTTCTTTGTTTTTGTTCCAGAAACAAGAAACAACTTTTTTTTGTTTCTTGTTTCTGTTCTTTTTTTGTTCCCGGGAACAAAAAAACAGAAAAACTGTTTCGGAACAGAAAAAAGAAACACAAACAAACAGGCCCTTAGTAGCAAGGTTCTTGGTCAGGCTCTTGTGCTTCTTAATTTTCTTGCTTGGTCCTTCATTGTTTTATGCCTAATTCTCCACTGGAAATCATCAATTCCTTTATACGTTCTCTCATCTAAGATGAGTCCTAAAGAATGTCTTAAAACTGTGGCGACTCGGTTTTATCTTTTGGATGTGTTCATTGGAGCATAATTAGAAGACCACTATGTATTTAAGCAAATACACGACTTACTATGCACCAATCAGATATTAGAAACCCGTGAAAGAGCTCAGCATGAGGTTATGATATACTTGCTAGATTTGGTTGGGTTGCTAGATTTGCTCTTCAAGGGTCCGTGGCCGGTTATGAGAATAAATTTTGCGATCGTTGCTCATTGCGGGTTTTACACGTTTGAAGTGTGTTTACTTGCTCAGTTAGCAAAGCATTCGAGGATTTAAGCGGTTCTGTTGATCTCCTAATTACTACTTTACTAAATCCTAAGGTTATTCAGATTGGAAAATTTGCCATCAATTGCGGACCTGCTGTGTCCCGAATATAGACTTCTTGAACTGCACATTGTAGGTTCCTAGGAATTGCAAAGAAAAATTATTCGAAACAGATGATTTATGAAATTCAATAAGTATGCCTTACGGTCAAGTTTACATTCTCGAAATACTGTCACCAAGATTAAACTGTATTCAATGTATATGAGACTATAGTCTTACCAATCCTAAGGAGATCATTGTCTTGTGAAGATTGTAGCTTAATAATAACTTAGGCAACTCTGAAGTTTCTTTACCTTTTGTGATAGTACGGTGAGATTCTGGAATTTTAGTTGGCATTTTGGCAACAAATAGTTCCCTGTAGATATAGTTAGACCAGATGGTTTTCTCCAACTGTTAACTACTACCAGCTAGATTAGTTGAGAGAGCAAGGACATTAGTGCGTTGTCTTGGGATATCTTAGATAGACATCAGTGGTTCACGCAGTGATTATACCATCAAGATGGAAGCGAAGGCTGCTTGCAATGATATCATTTCAGGTGAGACCCTGCACCAGGAATGCAACCAAACCCACCATCCAAAGTTTTGCAACTCACTATATATCTGACAGCATTCTCCACATTTATCGAATCCAACCGTTTAAGTATCGCAAGACAGCATATAGCACAATGAGAGAACCTTCAAAGGGAAGAAAGGGGTGAAGGGATGTCAATTATTTAAGAAACATCCTCAAGAAGCACAAAAATAATAATTGATCAAAGATGAGGACAATACACCGAGCATCAACTTCTCTGCATATATCCCCATAAAAAGATTCATCTTCATTCAGGCACAACAATGTAGACCATTTGATACCAGAGATAATCCAACAGTAGCAACTTCAATCTCCATCAATGTCTGGCTAGCAATGTACACACTATAAAATTCCAAAACATAACATAATCTGACCTTTTACATGCAAAACAGAGCCTAAGGTAAGATCATCAAGGAAGTTGTGAATCTGAGACTTTATTCCAAAGGATACAATCTGTCACGTTATTGATCTCAAAAACATCTACTTGCACGGCTCTGAGTGCATACAGCAGATGCGGATCATGTCCAATATTTGGCACCAAAGCCACCTGCACAAGCAGCCCTAAGTGTCATTTGCACTTTGCTCTTTAGAGTCAAGTTTTAGAATATAAATAAATAAAGCAACACTAATCACTCCTAAGATGTGGTCATCAATGTAATAGATGGAACTTGTCAATCCCAAGCTAATATCTTAAGCATACTGTCAAATAAGAAAAACTTGACTGATTGTGGAGTGGAGGTTCCATCAGCCACATGTTTTTGGTGGGTAATCGCAAAAAGGAAGCAGAGAGACAAATAAATACAAACCAGACTCATGCTGGCATTGCAGGATCCAAGAAATAACTTCATTTGAATCCACAGTGCCAAGTTTTCCAAGAAGATCTACAGTGTTCTATCCCCAAAATGCTCCATTCAATCTCAAGTGCTCCATAATCAACGACTCAAAACTATCCTTTTTCCTAGTGCAAGATCAAACCCAGAAACTCAAATCAGTAAACTCCGAAATGCTAATAGTAGCAGATCCATATAAACCAAGTCATTTTCAGTAACTGGCAGAAAGTGGACAAGAGAACAAGAAGAGAGTAGTAAAAATTTCATACCTACCTTTTCAACACAGTATGTACTTGAGATGTTCATTGCCAGCGAGTTCACCCATCTTCCAATAAGACGCCACATATCAATGAACACGGAATCAAATCTTAAGCATGCCCCATTACAAAATTTCATGAGGTCATCGAGGATCATAACGATCCTATAAATTTAACAACAGATTGTGTTCGAATTTGTTTTGAACAATCACATGGAAGAAAGGGAACTGGGCACATCTCTTTTCCCAATTGGAGAAGATGAGTCCATGCTCAAATTGCTCGCATTCCCAATTTCTGACTCAAGCACAAAATAATCACCAGTTCAAAGAAAGCACGCCATTTAGACAGACAAACAAGCACGTCCAACGGAAGTAATTCCACGGACACCCATCAGCAATTACGGCTCGAACGCAACTACAGCATAACATTTCTTAAATCTTCATCTCACCTTCTTACACTACTATCTATCTCGATCACCACAAGAGATCTCCGACATTTTCTTGCTACCCGAGGTAGAAACCATCCAGTCCCAGGTCGAAGACGATCCAATCAACAAGAAACAGTCGCGACATCAACGAAAACTGGCTTCAAAAGGCAAAATAGATATCAAATTGAAGAACAAAAGCAGCGGTGTAACGATTAGTAGTGAAAAACGCTCACAGAAGCCCTGCGCAGACCTTAGATGAAAACGAAGATGAGTAGCGAAAACGAAGGTTTGAGCTCGATTTAGAACCAAAAATGCTCTTCAAGTCGACTGAAAGATGAGACTTTCTTTCGTCAGTAAGAGGGACGAAGGTTTCATTTAGCCCAAGAGAATTTTTGGGCCAACGAAAACTGAACCCAATTACCCATTTTCTTCTGCTAAATGTTATTTGGTTATCTTTTTATTTCACGAGAAATAAATGATTTTGAAATATCAAAAAATATTATTTATATCACTTACAATTATTTATATCACTTATAAAAATAAATGATAGGGTATTTTTTTATCATTCACCAAAATTCTTAGACATAAAATTATTATTAATAATGAAAACATTGTTTATTGACTAATTATTTCAAGAAATACAATGTAATTATTTTTTGGAAAATATTTTCTAAATTATTTATTTTTCATGAAACAAACGGAGCATGATTATTATCAAATTCTTCACTTGAATTTGACTGGCTGCATTTGGTCACCAGGAAATAATATTTAGCATAATATGATTAAATGAAAATTTATATTATTGTTAAGCTTGCCGTTAGTGTAAAAGAAAAATGGAGAGAGCTTCGGCTAAATTTCTTATTCGACAAGTCTCTCTGCCGGGCAGTATTTCTTAAGAGCTTAGCATTTGGTGGCGTTGAACTTTAATTTAGTCGGTCGATATTTCATTCAATTTCCTCGAAGCTATGTATTAACATAGTCTAGGATAAACACAACACTAATATAACCTGATATTATTGCTGTAAAAGTGCCTTTGATGTTGGTTTTAGTATGTTTCGAAAAAATGCCCCATCAAAACAAAAGGTCACGTAATAAAAGAGACAATATTGTAAACACACATGTTTTAGTGGCTCCAAACTTAGGCTTGTCAGGTTACTCCATGGATCTCAACTTCCACCATTTATGGTTTGCAAGCGAACTAAAGAAGATATAGAGAAACTGATCTCTCCATTTCTAGAGGGTGTTTATCCTTAGAGAGTGAATCATGATACTGCTCTAGATATATAAACTCTTTGGTAGCTGCTGTTATTAGTTAGAGATGAGCGGTCTTGCCCCCGACAAGATCAAATCTATTTGTGCAAATACAAGACAACATTATGCGGGATGCTTTATCCATGTCATATTGCTGAAGATAAAGTGATGTTCACTAGAATTGCATCTGGTTGCTTTACCTAGACTGATGCTTTATCCTTGTCATTGGATCCGAGATAAATTAGATGAAAACTTTTCTTACTTGAGAAAGTCTACACTGATGATAATGGATCTAATATGATGAGTAAAACCTTGCCAACGGTGAAACTTGATTCCTGTATAGATAACGCTGGCATAATGAAACTTCTTCGTAAGGTGAAGGGGAAGTTTGTTGGGTTGGGTCCACCTCTTGTGGGGCTCATCTCATCATGTTAAATAAAATAAAAAAGAAAAAGAATTGATAGGGCTGAATGTTCTTGATTTAGAAGAGAGGGAAGAGCAATTCGTTGTTATAGAGAAAAAGAGGCGAAGAGCTTTGCTTTGAAGAAGAGAAGAGGTAGTCTAAATTCGATAATGAAACTTTGTTGGAATTGGCCGAAATTTCATATAATGTTCGTGAGTCCAGATCTACAAGTTGATCGGTTGTGTTTGTTAAAATCTTCTCCAACTTGTCTCCTGATTTTGTCTAGCAGCGGTTAGATCTTTCTTGCTTCTTTATGTTAATCCATGGCAATAATATTTTGTTTAGGTGAAAGAGCCTCTAACTGTGTTATTTGAGATGAACTATTATGTATTATGCTATTCTTGGTGATTAGTGGAAGATTTTGACTGATCTCGTGATTTTTTCTATATTGTGTTTTTCACGTAAAATTTTACAGGTGTTGGTTTTCCCTTGCTTTAATATTCAGCACTATCTTTACTGCTTTAGGGTTAATATTGCTGGAATATTGAGACTAGTTGTTATTGGGGTTAATTTAATATTAGTTGGTTGATTTTTGGGGAAAATATTCATCATGATTGGGCATAAGCAATAAATTGTTGCCGTTTCTATGTTACAGAATAGGAATGCTTGTTTGTCTTCTGCAGATAAAGATTGGTTTAGCAATGAGTTCGCGAGTTCCTTTGGTGTCTAGTAATGGGAAGCATAGTTGCAAATGGGTGGCTTTTTTTTTATTGAAAAATATGCCCCACCCGATCAACTTCGGGCCCGGTTGAAAGGTTCGGGCCTAAACAAGTCCTCTTGGATTGGCATTAATTTAATTTTGGGCTGGGTTAAGCCTGAAATATGACTGACTTAAAAAATGAAGAAAAAAAAAAGACGAGGAATTTCCAGTCATCTCTAATCTCTTCAACGTTGTTGGAAATCAACGCGACACCGTTTAGAAAGCCAGGGGCCGCCGAAGGGGAGCCTCTAATTGCCTGTGGGCTCCGGCTCAATATGGTGTTGTCGCTCCAAATTTCCTTCGATGAAGAAATTTAATTTCTTTTTATTTCTTTAATCTTTCTCATGAGGACGTAGGAGCCACATTGAGTCAACTTGGCATTTAACGGTCACATAAGCATTTTTTTTTTTTTTGGGTCTTTTAATGGAAGATCCAATGTGAACGAATAAATCATAGTTCAAGAATCTGATTGCGCCCCAGTGGCCACCCTTCCTTCTTGGAAGGGGGAGGTTGGGGGTTCAAATCCCCACTTTCTTAGGGGGGATTGGGGTGGGGACGATTCATTTCAGGAGTGGGTTTCAACTCCCACGCTCTGCAAGGAGGCAGGGTAAAAGTCTGAGAGTGAGTGTTAGAGTAGGATTAGCGTAGAACCGACCAAAAAAAAAAAAGAATCTAATTGCAAAAAAATAAATTCAAAGACGATATTACACAAGCCGATAAAGTCTAGGGGTATCCTGTAGTGTTATTCCATATCAAGATGATAACTTCCCAAAAAAAAGTGGGAAGTTTTCGGCATTTGTCATCTAGACTTTAACATTGCTACGAAACATTTCTCTCGATGCCTAAGAGATGGACTATATATCCCGTACATTGACGTCATTTTGCTACGTGGACAACGGCCAAAAGAGGCTTCGATTGTACAACAGTAAAGCATGTAAAAATCCACGAGGATGAGGTAAAGAGAGGGAAAGATGAGACAGGGAAACAAAAGTTCGTCTGATGTTGGTCAGTTTACGTGAGGTATAAACCAACGATGGATATAGCCATCGATCCATCTCGCGATGTCGTTCCGCCGGTGAGCACCTAACCAATCGCGACAATTGATGGATCTTGGATGGTGGCTGGGCGCCGCCGCCGCCGCCACTAGTCCGCCCTCCCCCTCTATCCTCTCTCTCTCTCTCACTCTCTTTCTCTGGGTTGCAATTTTGGATTTTTTAAATCTTTAGTTCCACCTAAGAAATTCGTTGGAGAAGTAGTCTGACATTGTGGTGACATAGACGGCCATGTCAACTTATGCTCTACCTCTCTGAAGTATCAACTCAAACAAATAAATACGTAGTTCGAGGATATGATTACACTAACAAAAATGATGAAATTGTACAATAAAAAAAAATTAAAAAATCTCTGGTGGCTTTATCCCAATAGACTAATATGAGTATATACAACGGAGAAAATTTTAAGCATGTACAATCTCATCTGATGTGAGCCAAATTTTGTTTAGACTAGAGTCCACATAAACAAGGTTTATTATAGCCGTTGATTATGTGCGTTCCATGTATAATTCTCACATGATTGACGGCTATAATTGCTTTGGATCCATAAATCCGGGTTCATGCAAGGTTTCTCCTAAATCGAGGGGTATGATGGAACTTTAAAACTGTTGGATGAAATCCCTTAAGGTATTTTGAAGTTGACAAAACAGGTTTATCAGTCTAGTCTGAAGACTTACAGACTCTTTTGACAAAGTCTGAAGAACAAAGTCTGAAGATCAAAGTCTGAAGATTAAAGTCTGAAGCTAGCAAGACTCAAGACTTATATTTCAAAGTCTACTCACATGGACAGTTTCCAGGACGACGTTTATTCTGATCTTATACGATCTTTATTCTAACGACTAATGGATATCTTTCTACTGGATTCAGCACTAAACGATCTAAGTTTTATATGGAATATGTTTAGATTCTTTGACGACTTCGCAATTTATATTTGGAAGGATCTACTTATGGAAACCGAGATCCTGATTGTATGGGCGAGCAGGATTGATGGGCTATCAACACTTACCTTAAAGAGCTCGAGATCTCTCTAATTGATTCTGTCCAACGGGTTGATTGGAAGAACTTCTTTGGAAGGTGCCAACGGTATTGAAGGCATAAAGAAGTATATAAGAGAGATGCTCTAGTTGTTGAAGGGTGCGGATAGAAGAATTCCAAAGTCTGAAATCTCCTTTACTACTTTGCGATATCATTCTTTGAGCGTTACATGTAATCAAAAGAGAGATTATATTGTAGACCTTGAGGAAGTGTAGTAGAGTAATCTACACTGTGGACTCAAGAGCGTGAGACTGTAATCACTCTTATTGATTCTTAGTGAAATCCAGCCAGAAGGGCTGTCCGTGCGGGAGAGTGGACGTAGGCTTGATCTAAGCCGAACCACTATAAATCTGGAGTCTTGATTCTCTATCCCTAATCCTTTATATTGTTAATTGCTTTCATTTGCTGCAATCGTTGATTTTAAATTATTTATATCTCATTTGATTTGAATTGTTAAAATTGCTTTAAACACCTATTCACCCCCCTCTAGGTGCTAATACTAGTTCTAACAATTGGTATCAGAGCTTGTGTACTTGTTTATAAGAAGTGTCTTTACTTCTAAGTAAAAGATCTATGGCTAGTATGCTGCCTACAGGGTTGGTTGAAGGACAAAGCAATACCAGACCTCCATACTTTGATGGAAAGGATTACAACATATGGAAAAATAAGATGAAGGCATTCCTAAGATCGAAAGATCCTTTGGAATGGGAAGTGGTTGATAAAGGAATCATTCCTGTTGCTGAATCAGACTCAGAGAGAGGAAAAGAACCTGCTGTTCCTACTCTTTTGACTCAAGAAGAAATTACCAAGAGACAGACTCTCGACGCCAAAGCTATTTACTCTTTATATTGTGCTTTATCCCCTACTGAATATAATAGAATATCTTCTTGTGATACAGCAAAAGAAGTATGGGACAGGCTTCACATTACCTATGAAGGAACTGATCGTGTGAAAGAAACAAGGATCAACATTCTCTTGGGACAATATGAAGTCTTTAAGATGAGATCAGGAGAATCAATTACTGACATGTTTAGTCGCTTTACTGAAATTGTGAATGGTCTTGAATATCAGGGACATCCAATCTCAGGACATATGAAGGTCAACAAACTCCTTCGTGGACTCTCAAAAGACTGGAATCATATAAAAACCTCAATAAGAGAGACACAGAGGATTGCTCCACTTTCTGTAGATGAATTGGTTGGAACTCTTCAATCCTATGAAGTAGAACAGACCAACGAAGAGGAAGACTCAAAAGGTAAGAAATCTATTGCCTTAAAGTCTAATGACTATTCTGATGTTACAGATTCTGAAGAAGATCTAGATGATGAAGAACTGGCACTTATGATAAAGAGATTCAGAAAGCTGAACAGAAAATGAAGGAAATTCAATTGGAAGAAACAAAATTCTCAAAGGTTTCAAAATAGGTCAACAGAGGAAGATGATACGAATAAAGAAGTTACTTGCTTTGAATGCAAGAAAAGGGGACACATCAGACCTAACTGTCATCTGCTAAAAAAGAGAAAATTGAAGACTGAGAAAAACAGGAAGGCACTCAAGGCAGAGACTTGGAGTGATACTGAATGTGAAGATAGTGACAATGATTATGTTAATATTTGTTTAATGGCAAAATCAGACTCAGACTCAGACTTTGATTCAGACACAGACTCAGACAGCGAACTCGAGGTAAGTAACTTGAAAATTCCTGTTAAAGTTTCTAAATACATTGATGAACTTTGTCTTAGTCTGAAAACCTCTCTTAAGAGGATCTCCGAATTGAAAAGGGAAAATTCTACATTGAAACATCAAGATAAACTTATGAAAGAAAAGGTTGAAAAACTGGAAAAAGATTTTGTTGTTGTGAAAGAAAACTCAGACAGTATTTCAAATGAAAATAATCTTTTGAAAAATGATATCACTAACATATCAAAGAGATTTTCAAATGGTTCTGAAAAGCTGAATAAGATTCTTTCAATACAAAGACCATACTTTGACAAGTTAGGTCTTGGTATGACTTCTGAAACTATTCCACTGATTGATTTTCCAAAGGTAAAAGAAAGAATTAAACAAAGACCAGCTAGAACTGTTTACAAGAATCATTTTCAGAAAGTCTTTGTAAAACCTGTTGGTAGAAATGCTCTGAGATGTTCCAAGTGTAAAAGCTTAGAACACTTCGAGAAAGAGTGTCCTTTAGTTTGGAGACCTGTTAAAAAGAGCTGGGCTAAGACTGTCTATTGCACTAACACTTCTGGACCCAAGATGGTATGGGTACCAAAAAGAGCTTGAATTCTTGTTAATTGCAGGTTATTATCAAAAAGAAGATAAAATGGTATCTTGATAGTGGCTGCTCAAGACATATGACAGGAGACTCAAACTGCTTCATAAAACTTATCCAGATAGACGGAGGAAAAGTTTCCTTTGGTGGTAACAACAGAGGGAAGATTACTGGTCGAGGAACAGTGAAGATTGGGAGTTTGTCTATCAATAATGTTTCATTAGTTGAAGGATTAAATTACAACTTGCTTAGCATAAGTCAGTTGTGTGATTCTGGTTTCAAGATCAACTTTCAGGAAGAAACGTGCTCTGGAATCAGTAAAGACCTTACTCAATCTTTTACTGGTCGAAGACATGGAAATATCTATCTTCTGGATGTGAATCAAGAAAGATCACAATGCTTAATATCAGTACAAGATGAAGCAAATCTATGGCACAAAAAGCTAGGCCATATCAACATGAAGCAGATCAACAAGATCTCTACAAAGAAACTTGTTCGAGGATTGCCTACTCTGAATTATTCAAAGTCTGATCTATGTACACCATGCGTACTGGGTAAACAGGTTAGAAATTCTTACAGATCAATAAATAGAGTTTCCACTAATCATGTATTGCAGCTTTTGCACATGGATTTGTTTGGACCTACCAGAACGAAAATCATTGGTGGTAAAAGGTTCTGTCTGGTAATAGTGGATGACTATTCACGATTTACTTGGGTCTACTTTCTTACAAGTAAGTCAGAGACTTTCTCTCTCTTTTCAAAATTTGCTAAAAATGTGCAGAATGAGAAATGTCACACTATTACAAGCATTCGTACAGATCATGGAGGTGAGTTTGAAAATCAAGACTTTGCTAACTTATGTGATGAATTTGGATTTCAACACAAATTTTCTTCTCCATATACACCAGAACAGAATGGGGTTGTGGAAAGGAAGAATAGATCTTTACAAGAAATGGCAAGAACACTTTTAATTGGAAATCAAGTTTCTTCAAGGTTTTGGGCAGAAGCTGTTTCAACTGCTTGCTATATTATAAACCGAGTGTTTTTAAGACCAATTCTTGAGAAAACTCCTTATGAAATTTTTAAAGGGAAGAAACCAATAGTTTCTTATTTTCAAATATTTGGATGCAAATGTTTTATTCTAAAGAATGCAAATGATCGTGTTGGTAAGTTTGAAGAAAAATCAGATGAAGGATTCTTTCTTGGATACTCTACAACAAGCAAAGCCTTTAGAGTGTTCAACAAAAAGACTCAGACTGTGGAAGAATCAATGAATGTCAAATTTCAAGACTCTCCACAAGTTCAGCAGATACAGACTGAAGACTCAGAATCTGCTCCAGACATTGCTAAAGCTAACTCCACTGAAGCAGTTGCTAATTCAAAATCAGTACAACAAGCTACTGATGAAGAATCTACTCAAGAAGAAGAT
The DNA here is from genome assembly GCA_007663325.1 of Eucalyptus pauciflora. Lineage (NCBI taxonomy): Eukaryota > Viridiplantae > Streptophyta > Magnoliopsida > Myrtales > Myrtaceae > Eucalyptus > Eucalyptus pauciflora. The sequence goes on along the minus strand of VMYD01000045.1, from coordinate 501,951 downwards.
CAACAATCTATCAGACTGAACAGTAACTGGAGGCACAAGTCCAGTCATCCTGAAGAACTCATTATTGGAAACATTAATGAGGGAATTCGAACAAGATCCAAAAGGCGAGAGAAGTCTAGTGCTGTTGCTCTTATTTCTGAAATAGAACCCAAAAATATCGAAGAAGCTTTAGCTGATGAAAGCTGGATTGAAGCAATGCAAGAAGAGCTCAGACAATTCAGTATTAACGACGTATGGGAATTAACTCCCAAACCAAAAGGTAAATCAGTTGTTGGAGCTAAATGGGTTTTCAGGAACAAAGTTGATGAAAAAGGCAAAGTAACGAGAAACAAAGCAAGACTCGTAGCTAAAGGATACACGCAAGAAGAAGGGATAGACTACGATGAGACTTATGCTCCAGTAGCAAGGTTAGAAGCAATCGAATTATTACTTGCTTTTGCTTGCTATAAGAATTTCAGGTTGTTTCAAATGGATGTCAAAAGTGCATTCCTGAATGGATTTATTCAAGAAGAAGTCTACGTAGAACAACCTCCTGGTTTTGAAGATTCAAAGAAACCAGACTCTGTATTCAGACTGAAGAAAGCTTTATATGGACTGAAACAAGCTCCTCGAGCTTGGTATGAAAGGCTAAGTAATTTCTTAATTCATAGTGGCTTTTCTAAAGGAAAGGTTGACACTACTTTATTCATTAAAAAGGAAGGTAAAAGCTTTCTACTTGTTCAGATTTATGTTGATGACATCATATTTGGATCATCTAACGAGACTTTGTGCAAGAAATTTTCTAAGTCTATGCAGGATGAATTCGAGATGAGCATGATGGGTGAACTATCCTTTTTCCTTGGTCTTCAAGTCAAACAACTAAAGGAGGGAATATTCATTCATCAAGAGAAATATGCAAAAGAACTTGTTAAAAAGTTCGGTCTGGAGAATTGCAAAAAGACTGACATACCAATGTCAAGTTCCTTGAAGATAGACAAAGATGAAGCAGGGAAGAAAATTGACCAAAAGTTATACAGGAGTATCATTGGCTCACTTCTTTATCTTACTGCATCCAGACCTGACATATTATTTAGTGTTTGCATATGTGCTAGGTTTCAATCTGACCCTAGAGAATCTCACTTAAGTGCTGTTAAACGTATTATTAAATATGTTGCTACTACTGCTAAGATCGGTCTTTGGTATCCCAAAGAAGGAGACTTTACACTTCTTGGCTATTCAGACGCAGATCTTGCAGGTTGTAGAGTTGAAAGAAAAAGCACTTCAGGTACTTGTCAATTGCTTGGAAACAGGGTGGTATCCTGGTTTTCGAGGAAACAAAGTACTGTGGCTCTTTCAATAGCTGAAGCAGAATACGTTGCTCTTGGAAGTTGCTGTTCTCAAATATTGTGGATAAAACAACAACTGCAAGACTTTGGCATTGAAGACTCTTGCACAGAAATTAGATGTGACAACACCAGTGCAATCAATCTTACAAAGAATCACATTCTACATTCAAGAGCAAAACATATTGAGATTCGACATCACTTTATAAGAGATCATGTTCAGAACAAAGAAGTCTTGATACGATTCATAGACTCAAAGAATCAATTGGCAGACATCTTCACAAAGCCTCTTGAGAAAAGCTTGTTTGAGTCTATTCGCTCAAGACTCAATATATTATCTCTTGAAGAATGTTGAAGTTCAGACTCAGTAACTAAAGTCTGACAGAGCATCAGACTCAAAGGTTAAAAGACTGAGAATACGAATCGACACGACTGTAAGTTTCCTTACTTAAACTGTCTTATTGATAAGGTAAGATTATCTGTCTAATTTTAAGTCGGTTATTATTTTTAAAAGAAGTGGTTATCGTTTTATTAAGGCAGTTATTTTTCAAAAAGGAAAATTCAAGATTTCCAAAATATACGACGCTTGGTTATTCCCCGTACCTGTTATCTTTTATACATCTATTCTCCTTCGTTTTGACTTTACTCAGAAACCCTAGATCAAAAGCTTTTCACTGCTCTGCATTTTTCTCTCCAAAAGTTCTTTGTTTCAAAGTTCTCAACTTTCTTGCGACACAAGTGAGAAAGTCTCTCCAAAGAAAAGCACAATGTCGTATCAGAGGAAGTCTTCTAGAATAGCAAACAGGGGACCACAAGGCTCTGGTGAGGGGCCTACGCATTTTGATCTCACTGAGGAAAGCGACATTCCTACTGAGCAATCTCAACAGCGGTCATCCCCAACTAGACCTCAAGATGAAACGATTTATGAAGATATCGAACCAGTAAGAACTCTAAAGCCTGCCTTTGTTTACAAGCTTTACTCTGCGTTAAAGGAAGGTTCTGCTATGACTTTTGTGGATGAGTTTCTGAAAGAGAAGGGTTATTGAAACGAGACGCACTTTCTTACTGTTATGGAAAGGTCTGGAATTGTGCCTGAGGGAACGGCTGCAAGAGCATTTGCAAATTTCCCGAGTGACCCTAGGTTTAGTAGTATGAATCAGCCTGAGGGAAAGGATGATGATGAAAAGATGTTCATGCACTTTAAACCATGGATGGGTGTGGCTGCGAGCCTAAGAGGGAAGAAGGATGAATTGTTCCGCTCAGACGGACACAGGAAGAGATATGAAAAATTGCTGAAGCGTGGGGTGATGAACCCACAAACTGTGGATTTCGATTTTCTGGACTTGTTGAGCATAAATCTGCGAGAGAAATTCGAAAAGCTCCAACTTTATCAGTTCTGCACAGACTGTGACACAGCACATTCTGAATTGACTGCCTATTTCTACTCCAATATCAGTTTCATTGATGCAAACAGCTTTACCTTCAGTGTGAGAGATAAGGAGTATGTCATTGATTGTGACATTTTGGCTGATGTGCTTGGTGTGGAAAGAGGGGCTTTCCAACCAATCGGTGTGTCTGTGAGTCATGCTACGCTTGAACTAGCAAAGGACAGAATTGCAGAAGGAAGACTATCTTATTCCAGAATGAATGCAACAAATACTTTGCTGCATAAAATTGTAATCAACTGTCTAAGACCCAAATCGACATCTAAGACAGATGTTTCAATTTCTGAAGCTAAGTTGATGTTTGCCATCAAGATAGGTGTGAACTTCTCTTTGCCACATACCATTATCTTTCACATGTATAGATGCATGGTTAAGGACAAAGGAAAGCTTCCTTATGCTACTCTCATTACTCGTCTCCTCAAACATCTCAACATTCAACCTCCTCATATTCTCACAGTGAAGACTATTGATAAAATGGTCATCGGGCTGAGGATGATTACCAAGATGCGTCTAAAAGAGCTTAGCAAGAAGCTGGAGCAATTCAAGGAAAAGACTCCTATCAAACTCAGACCAGACTCATCAGCAGCAAAAAGGAAAGGGAAAGAACCTGTGGCTGGTTCTACCAAGAAGAGAAGGGCTGTCATCCTGGAAGATGAAGATGATGAGGATGCAATTCCTATCTCTATTCTTATTTCTCAAATTGCTGCATCTACTCCAACTGTTCCAGAACATCAAGTTGCAGAGAAAGAGAAAGAGGAAGAGAAAGAGAAAGAGAAAGAGGAAGAGAAAGAGGAAAAGAAAGAGGAAAAGAAAGAGAAGACAGAGGAAGAAAGAAAGGAAGAAAGAGAGGAAGAGGAAGAAAGAAAAGAAGAACAAGTAGATGAACCTGAAAGAACAGATTCTCCAGCAGAAAATGAAGATTTACAACACCTTGTCACTGAGGAAACGCCTCCGAAAGAAGAATTCTTTTCTCCACCAGAAGACATGGAGACAGGGGGAGATAAAGAAAGCGAACACACACCTCTTCAGCTGACTTTCAGAGAAGAGGATGCTCAAACAGGTGTTAGTCGATCACCTCCTGATGCTGAGGATATTCATGCTGCACAATTTCCTGAAGGAGAGGCATCATCTCCACACACTGAACCGCCTGTTGACATTCATACTGGCTTGACTCCACCTTCAGACCGAGCTGAAACAAGCACTCAGACTGACAACTCTGGAAATTTTCAAAGGCTACTTGAGATCATCTTGGAACTTAAAGGTCAAATTTATGCCATGGGATATGAATTTCAGACCTTGCAGAATGAAAATCATGCAATGTTCATCACTTTGCATGATCAGATTAAAGATGTTCAGCGTCAGATTCAGGATACTGCAAAGGGCGCTACTCTCACCCAAGTACAGGAAGATTTGAGGAAGTTGGAAGACACTGTCAAGTCTATGGGAGACTTTCAACTTGTTCGCATTCTTCGAGCTCCTTGATTTTTTTTATGCTGACAAAAAGGGGGAGAAGACTTTGCAGATTTTTTGAACTTTTTCAAACCAAACCAAATTTTATCTTTTGATTGCTTGACTTTGACTTGACTTGAGTTTGTAGTTTTTGGAATGTGTGCTCTCTATGGCAATACTTCAAGCTTTATAAATTAGATAGTACTGTCTGTTTATGACTAATGAGGTTTCGGTGAATGCAGATCTGTGTACAGGGAAAGTCTGTGTACATGATAACTTCTACTATCTTATCTTTTATATGCTTGCTTAAAAGTTGTATTGCAGGGCGATTATATTCAAATCTGCAGGAAAGTTTTGTCACCATAAAAAATGGGGAGATTGTTGGATGAAATCCCTTAAGGTATTTTGAAGTTGACAAAACAGGTTTATCAGTCTAGTCTGAAGACTTACAGACTCTTTTGACAAAGTCTGAAGAACAAAGTCTGAAGATCAAAGTCTGAAGATTAAAGTCTGAAGCTAGCAAGACTCAAGACTTATATTTCAAAGTCTACTCACATGGACAGTTTCCAGGACGACGTTTATTCTGATCTTATACGATCTTTATTCTAACGACTAATGGATATCTTTCTACTGGATTCAGCACTAAACGATCTAAGTTTTATATGGAATATGTTTAGATTCTTTGACGACTTCGCAACTTATATTTGGAAGGATCTACTTATGGAAACCGAGATCCTGATTGTATGGGCGAGCAGGATTGATGGGCTATCAACACTTACCTTAAAGAGCTCGAGATCTCTCTAATTGATTCTGTCCAACGGGTTGATTGGAAGAACTTCTTTGGAAGGTGCCAACGGTATTGAAGGCATAAAGAAGTATATAAGAGAGATGTTCTAGTTGTTGAAGGGTGCGGATAGAAGAATTCCAAAGTCTGAAATCTCCTTTACTACTTTGCGATATCATTCTTTGAGCGTTACATGTAATCAAAAGAGAGATCATATTGTAGACCTTGAGGAAGTGTAGTAGAGTAATCTACACTGTGGACTCAAGAGCGTGAGACTGTAATCACTCTTATTGATTCTTAGTGAAATCCAGCCAGAAGGGCTGTCCGTGCGGGAGAGTGGACGTAGGCTTGATCTAAGCCGAACCACTATAAATCTGGAGTCTTGATTCTCTATCCCTAATCCTTTATATTGTTAATTGCTTTCATTTGCTGCAATCGTTGATTTTAAATTATTTATATCTCATTTGATTTGAATTGTTAAAATTGCTTTAAACACCTATTCACCCCCCTCTAGGTGCTAATACTAGTTCTAACAAAAACTTCACTGGTCACGTTTCAATCTTGAAGTCAAGAAATCATCTGCAAATACGTTTATGTATTAATGGCATATTTATTTTGAAAAAATATTGATGATAAAAGAAAATATTTTTTAAAAATAAAAAATAATTTCCCATTTTCAGGTTAGAAAGTTCATTTTTTTTTTTTAAGTATACATGTTTTTTCTTACTGTTATGATTTTTCTTAACTAATAATTTTGAACAAGTCGAATGCATGAAAGTCCAGAGAACTGACTCACGGATAATTCTTTCACTTAAACAACCACACCCTAAAGATGCATTTGTTTTACTGGAAACTTTATAATAGAGAAAAATATTTTCCATAAAAAACAATTTCAAGGAAAATAATTAGTTTTCATTTGTTTTGTAATTTATGGAAAGTGATTTTCCTTCTTATCAGAAAGAGAAGTCATTTTCTCCTAATCTAAGCTTGTATTTTTCAGTCCCGGAATATGTTTTTCATAAGATCGATTAGTTTTCCGTCATCTAAATATCAAAAAGTTGGAAAACTATTTTTCAAAAACAAATTTCCTTCAAATAAATGGATGATACTATTAATTTAATTATAACACACTTATTCAAATGCCCGCTACGTGATGTAGCATACCAATTTGTCCCCCAACCAGGGTTAGAGAGACTTTCCTCCTATCCTCTAATTAAAGATGGAGGGACACACGACTCCATTTCTAAATCGATGAAGGTATCCTTGATTTCGCTCAAAGATCGTAGTGTTCTCTTGGGAAAAATATTTATGTTTATAGAAGATGAAAAAAAAAGGGTTAAACTTACTTGATTTTGGCTAATATTTTGTCCCTTTTATTTGTTCAAGACCCCAAGATGAAATTTTTAGTACGTCCCTATCTTTGGGACGTAATTCTCCATTTATTAGATGGAAACAAGTTGCCAAAATGTCCAAGTTGAGTTTCAGAGAATATCAAACACTTAACCCTCTTTGGCCCAAAGGAAACTCCTACACTCCTCAGAAAAAGTCGTTTGCCCCTGTAAATATATAAATAGGAGGACTTCACCCACCACCAATGCCCACAAAACCACCGTCACATCCTCCGACGACCGCCGGCAACTCTGGATGAGCAGGCTCGCCAGACCCGACCCAGAAATCCACCAACATCCCTGCTCCATTTCTCTTCACAGAGATGAGCAGCCATTTCATCACTAGAACCAGGGTCGAAGAACTCATCCTCGTCCTCTCCTTCATGGCGGCTTTCTTGCTTCTCCAACTTCCCTTCGAGGAAGTCGACGGAAACCCGGTTCCAAGAGTTGTATTCTGAAAGAGACCCGCGTGCTTCCATGCCTACCTCCTGGCTCTCAACTTCGCGTTCACAGGGGCTGTGATGACCAAAGCCTCTGCCCTGGGATGTCCAGGTTTTTTTTTTTTTTGGGCAGTTGTGGTTTCCATTGCTAATTTGAGGTCCGCTGCTTATGGTTGAGGATTCCACAGGTCAAATTTACTACGTGATCGACTCGACAATTGGCTACACAAAATACACACGGGTTTTGTTATCCGTTGAAGTAGAAACACCAAATCTTATCGCTTCACAGTTCTCTGTTTTGCAAATATTTTCTTATTTGAATTGAAAGAAGAGAGAAAAGTGAGCCACTTAGTAGCAAGGTGCTTGGTCAGGCTCTTGTGCTTCTTAATTTTCTTGCTTGGTCCTTCATTGTTTTATGCCTAATTCTCCACTGGAAATCATCAATTCCTTTGTACTTTCTCTCGTCTAAGATGAGTCCTAAAGAATGTCTTAAAACTGTGGCGACTCGGTTTTATCTTTTGGATGTGTTCATTGGAGCATAATTAGAAGACCACTATGTATTTAAGCAAACACACGACTTACTATGCACCAATCAGATATTAGAAACCCGTGAAAGAGCTCAGCATGAGGTTATGACATACTTGCTAGATTTGCTCTTCAAGGGTAGGACAGTGGACTGGAGGAACTTCCGTTATTGCTTAGCTAGGAGAGGAAAGAACTGCAATTCATTGAGGCCCTCCGTGGCTGCTTATGAGAATGCATTTTGCGATCGTTGCTCATTGCGGGTTTTACACGTTTGAAGTGTATTTACTTGCTCAGTTAGCAAAGCATTCGAGGATTTAAGCAGTTCTGTTAATCTCCTAATTACTACTTTAGTAAGTCCTAAGGTTATTCAGATTGGAAAACTTGCCATCAATTGCGGACCTGCTGTGTCCCGAATATAGACTTCTTGAACTGCTCATTGTAGGATCCTAGGAATTGCAAAGAAAAATTATTCGAAACAGATGATTTATGAAATTCAATAAGTATGCCTTACGGTCGAGTTTACATTCTCGAAATACTGTCACCAAGATTATATTCAATGTATATGAGACTATAGTCTTACCAATCCTAAGGAGATCATTGCCTTGTGAAGATCGTAGTTTAATAATAACTTCGGCAACTCTGAAGTTTCTTTCCCTTTTGTGATAGTACGGTGAGATTCTGGAATTTTAGTTGGCATTTTGGCAACAAATAGTTCCCTGTAGATATAGCTAGACCAGATGGTTTTCTCCAACTGTTAACTACTACCAGCTAGACTAGTTGAGAGAGCAAGGGCATTAGTGCGTTGTCTTGAGATATCTTAGATAGACATCAGTGGTTCACGCAGTGATTATACCATCAAGATGGAAGCGAAGGCTACTTGCAATGATATCATTTCAGGTGAGACCCTGCACCAGGAATGCAACCAAACCCGCCATCCAAAGTTTTGCAACTCACTATATATCTGACAGCATTCTCCATATTTATCGAATCCAACCGTTTAAGTATCGCAAGACAGCATATAGCACATTGAGAGAACCTTCGAAGGGAAGAAAGGGGTGAAGGGATGTCAATTATTTAAGAAACATCCTCAAGAAGCACAAAAATAATAATTGATCAAAGATGAGGACAATACACCGAGCATCAACTTCTCCGCATATATCCCCAGAAAAAGCTTCATCTGCATTCAGGCACAACAATGTAGAACATTTGATACCAGAGATAATCCAACAGTAGCAACTTCAATCTCCATCAATGTCTGGCTAGCAATATACACACTATAAAATTCCATAACATAACATAATCTGACCTTTTACATGCAAAACAGAGCCTAAGGTAAGATCATCAAGGAAGTTGCGAATCTAAGAGACTTTATTCCAAAGGATACAATCTGTCACCTTATTGATGTCAAAAACATCTAACTTGTCATAAAGGGCCAGTACTTGCACGGCCCTGAGTGCATACAGCAGATGCGGATCATCTCCAATATTCGGCACCAAAGCCACCTGCACAAGCAGCCCTAAGTGTCATTCGCACTTTTGCTCTTTAGAGTCAAGTTTTAGAATATAAATAAATAAAGCAACACTAATCACTCCTAAGACGTGGTCATCAATGTAATAGATGAAACTTGTCAATCCCAAGCTAATATCTTAAGCATACTGTCAAATAAACAAAACTTGACTGAATGTGTAGTGGAGGTTCCGTCAGCCACATGTTTTTGGTGGGTAATCGCAAAAAAGAAGCCGAGAGACAAATACATACAAACCAGACAGATGCTGGCATTGCAGGATCCAAGAAACAACTTCATTTGAATCCACAATGCCAAGTTTTCCAAGAAGATCTAGAGTGTTCTATCCCCAAAATGCTCCATTCAATCTCAAGTGCTCCATAATCAATGACTCAAAACTATCCTTTTTCTGAGTGCAAGATCAAACCCAGAAACTCAAATCAGTAAACTCCAAAATGCTGAATAGTAGCAGATCCAGATAAACCAAGTCATTTTCAGTAACTGGCAGAAAGTGGACAAGAGAACAAGAAGAGACTAGTAAAAATTTCATACCTACCTTTTCAACACAGTATGTACTTGAGATGTTCATTGCCAGCGAGCTCGCCCATCTTCCAGTAAGACGCCACATATCAATGAACACGGAATCAAATCTTAAGCATGCCCCATACAAAATTTCATGAGGTCATCGAGGATCATAACGATCCTATAAATTTAACAACAGATTGTGTTCAACTTTGTTTTGAACAATCACATGTATATTAATATGGAAGAAAGGGAACTAGGCACATCTCTTTTCCCCATTGGAGAAGATGAGTTCATGCTCAAATTACTCGCATTCCCAATTTCTGACTCAAGCACAAAATAATCACCAGTTCAAAGAAAGCACGCCATTTAGACAGACAAACAAGCACGTCCAACGGAAGTTAATTCCACGGACACCCATCAGCAATTACGGCTCGAACACAACTACGGGCACAACATTTCTGAAATCTTCATCTCACCTTCTTACACTTCCATCTCTCTCGATCACCACAAGGGATCTCCGACATTTTCTTGCTACCCGAGCTAGAAACCATCCAGCCCCAGGTCGAAGACGATCCAGTCAGCAAGAAACAGTCGCGACATCAACGAAAACTAGCTTCAAAAAGCAAAATAGATATCAAATTGAAGAACAAAAGCGGTGGCACAACGATTAGTAGTGAAAAACGCTCACAGAAGCTCCCCGAAGACCTTAGATGAAAACGAAGATGAGTAGCGAAAACAAAGGTTTGAGCTCGATTTAGAACCAAAAATGCTCTTCTTCAAGTCGACTGAAAGATGAGACTTTCTTTCGTCAGTAAGAGGGATGAAGGTTTCATTTAGCCCAAGAGAATTTTTAGGCCAACGAAAACTGAGCCCAATTACCCATTTTCTTCGGCTAAATGTTATTTAGTCATCTTTTTATTTCACGAGAAATAAATGATTTGAAATATCAAAAAATATTATTTATATCACTTCCAATTACTTGTATCACTTATAAAAATAAATGATATAGTATTTTTTTTCATCATTCACCAAAATGTTTAGACATAAAATTATTATTTATAATGAAAACATTGTTTATTGACTACTTATTTCAAGAGATATAATGTAATCATTTTTTGGAAAATATTTTCCAAATTATTTATTTTTTGTGAAACAAACATAGCATGATTATTATTGAATTCTTCACTTGAATTTGACTGGCTGCATTTGGTCGCCAGGAAATAATATTTAACATAATATGATTAAATGAAAATTTATATTATTGTTAAGCTTGCCGTTAGTGTATAAGAAAAATGGAGAGAGCTTCGGCTAAATTTCTTATTCGACAAGTATTTCTTAAGAGCTTAGCATTTGGTTGCGTTGAACTTTAATTTGGTCGGTCGATATTTCATTAAAATTCCTCGAAGCCATGTACCGACATAGTCTAGGATAAACACAACACTAATATAACCTGATATTATTGCTGTAAAAGTGCCTTTGATGTCGGTTTTAGTATGTTTCGAAAAAATGCCCTATCAAAACAAAAGGTTACGTAATAAAAGAGACAATACTGTAAACACACATGTTTTAGTGGCTCGAAACTTAGGCTTGTGAGGTTTCTCCATTGATCTTAACTTCTACCATTTATGGTTTGCAGGCAAACTAAAGAAGATATAGGGAAATTGATCTCTCCATTTCTAGAGGGTGTTTATCCTTAGAGAGTGAATCATGATACTGCTCTAAATATATCGACTCTTTGGTAGCTGCTGTTATTATTTAGAGATGAGCGGTCTTGCCTCCTACAAGATCATATCTATTCATGCAAATACAAGACAGCATTATGTGGGATGCTTTATCCTTGTCTTATTGCTGAAGATAAAGTGATGTTCACTAGAATTGCATCTGGTTGCTTTACCCAAACTGATGCTTTATCCTTGTCATTGGATCTGAGATAAATTAGATGAAAACTTTTCTTACTTGAGAAAGTCTATACCGATGATAATGGATCTAATATGATGAGTAAAATCTTGTCAATGGTGAAACTTGATTCTTGTTTAGATAACACTGTCATAATGAAACTTCCTTCGTAAGGTGAAGGGAGGCTTGTTGGGTTGGGTCTACCTCTTGTGGGGCTCATCTCATCATCTTAAATAAATAAAAAAGAAAAAGAATAGATAGGACTGAATGTTCTTGATTTAGAAGAGAGGGAAGAGCAATTCGTTGTTATAGAGAAAAAGAGGCAGAGAGCTTTGCTTTGAAGAAGAGAAGAGGCCGTCTAAATTTGATAGTGAAACTTTGTCGGAATTGGCCAAAATTTCATATGCTTTTCGTGAGTCCATGATCTACAAGTTGATCAGTTGTGTTCGTTAAAATCTTCTCCAAATTGTCTCTTGATTTTGTCTAGCAACAGTTAGATCTTTCTTGCTTCTTTATGTTAATCCACTTTTGTGGTGATAATATTTTGCTAATGTGAAGAGCCTCAAGCTGTGTTATTTGAGATGAACTACTATGTATTATGCTATTCTTGGTGATTAGTGGAAGAATTTGATCAATCTCGTGATTTTTCCTGTATTGTGTTTTTTACGTAAAATTTTACAGGTGTTGATTTTCTCTTGCTTTAATATTCAGCACTATCTTCACTGCTTTAGGGTTAATATTGCTGGAATATTGAGACTAGTTGTTATTGGGGTTAATTTAGTATTAGTTGGTTGATTTTTCGGGAAAATATTCATCATGATTGGGCATAAGCAATAAATTGTTGCCGTTTCTATGTTACAGAATAGGAATGCTTTTTTGTCTACCGCGGATAAAGAATGGTGTAGCAATGAGTTCGCGAGTTCCTTTGACGTCTAGTAATCGGAAGTATAGTTGCAAAGGGGTGGCTTTTTTATTAAAAAAATATGCTCCGCTCGATCAACTTCAGGCCCGGTTGAAAGGTTCGGGCCTAAACAAGTCCTCTTGGATTGGCATTCATTTAATTTTGGGCTGGGTTTGGCACGAAATATGACGGACTTAAAAAATGAGAAAAAAAAAAAAAAACAGAAGAATTTCCAGCAATCTCCAATCTCTTCAACGTTGTTGGAAATCAACGCGACACCATTTAGAAAACCAAGGGCCGCCGAAGGGGTGGGCTCCGGCTCAATATGGTGTTGTCGCTCCAAATTTCCTTCGATGAAGAAATTTAATTTTTTTTATTTCTTTAATCTTTCTAATGAGGACGTAGGAGCCACATTGAGTCAACTTGGCATTTAACGGTCACATAAGCATTTTTCTTTTTGGTCTTTTAATGGAAGATCCAATGTGAACGAATAAATCATAGTTCAAGAATCTAATTGCAAAAAAAAAAAAAAAACGATATTACACAAGCCGATAAAGTCTAGGGATATCCTGTAGCGTTATTCCATATCAAGATGATAACTTCCCAAAAAAAAAGTGGAAAGTTTTTGGCATTTGTCATCTAGACTTTAACATCGCTACGAAACATTTCTCTCGATGCCTAAGAGATGGATTATATATCCCGTACATTGACGTCATTTTGCCACGTGCACCGGGAATGCAACCAAACCCACCATCCAAAGTTTTGCAACTCACTATATATATGACAGCATTCTCCACATTTATCGAATCCAACCGTTTTAGTATTGCAAGACAGCATATAGCACAATGACAGAACCTTCGAAGGGAAAAAAGGATTGAAGGGATGTCAATTATTTAGGAAACATCCTCAAGAAGCACAAAAATTATAATTGATCCAAGATGAGGAAAAGACACCAAGTATAAACTTCTCCCCATGTATCCCCAGAGAAATATCCATGTTCGTTTCGCACTGCTCTGATGCCTGAATCATTGTTCAGGCACAACAATGTTGAACATTTGACACTAGGGATTATCTGACGGTAGCAACTTCAATCTCCATATAGAGAGCCCCCCTCATCAATGTCGGGCTAGCCTAAGGTAAGTTTGCCACTCGTGATGTTGAAAACTTAAAAACATAAAACAACACCAGGGAACTTGCATCGATGGTAAGAGTTTGCAAATCTAGGAACCTTTATTCCAAAGGATACAATCTGTCACACAGAAGATGTCTATAATGTCTCCACCAAATCCACCAGCACAAGCAACCGTAAGTGAAATTCACATTTTGTTCTTTTAGAGTGAAGTTTCGAAAATAAATAAAGCAACACTAATCACTTCTAAGGCGCAGTGATTATTGTAACAGATGGAATTGTTAATCCCAAGCTAAAATCTTAAGCATACCGTCAAATAAGAAATATTTGATTGAATGTGGGGTGGAGGTTCTGTTAGCTGCATGTTTATTGTGGATAATCACAAAAAAGAAGTTGAGAGACAAATAAATACAAACGAGACCCATGATGGCATTGCGGGATCCAAGAAACAACTTCATTTGAATCCACACTGCCAAGTTTTCCAAGAAGATCTAGAATGGTCAATCTCCAATATGCTCCATTCAATCTCTAGCGCTCCAAAACCACCTACTCAAAACTATCCTTTTTCTGAGTGCAATATCAACATAAAAGCTCAAATCGGTAAAACTCCAAAATGTTGAATGGTAGATCCAGATAAACCGAGTCATTTTCAGTAACTGGCAGGAAGTGGACAAGAGAACAAGAAGAGAATTTTTAAAATTTCATCCCTATCTTTTCATCAGACAATATGCACTCGGCATGTTTATCGCCATCAAGCTCTCCCATCAATCAATAAGGGACTACATATCAATGAACATTGAATCAAATCTCACACATCCCACATAAGAACTTAGCAACTCAAGCGAAAAAAAGTATACAATTACGAAATTTAGTGAGGTCATCAAGGATCGTAAAGATCCTATAAATTTAACAAAAGATTGTGTTCAACTTTGTTTTGAACAATCACATGCACATTAACATGGAAAAAAGGGAATTAAGCACATCTCTCTTCCCAATTGGAGAAGATAGGTCCATGCTCAAATTGCTCGCATTCCCAATTTTTGCCTCAAGCACAAAATAATCTCCAGTTCAAAGAAAGCACGCCATTTCGATAGAAAAACAAGCACGTCCAACCAAAATAATTCCACGGACACCCGTCGGCAATTACGGCTCGAACGCAACTATGGCACAACATTTCTTAAATCTTCATCTCACCTTCTGACACTACTATTTATTCGAGTCACCACAAGAGATCTCCGCCATTTTCTAGCTACCCGAGCCAGAAACCAGCCAAGCCTAGGTTGTAGAATTTTATTAATATGTCTATGATGGGGTGCGATTGGAATGCACTGTTTCGTCTTGATATGCTATGATGGAAATGCACATTTTGAAAGGTTATGAAGGGAGTTGAATAAAAGTCTTCTGAAGATAACCGTTGCCACTATTGGTAGAACATACGCTCAGAAATTCCTCTTATTTTCTTGTCCCATTTCCATCAAAAGCAAATGAAAGCGTTCCATTTCTTCTTTACAAGAACAATTGGCATTTATGCTGTAGAAATCAAATATTTTTCTCGTGATTGCATTTAGACTAACATGAAGTATTTTTGTTCGTGATTCATCTGCAATTCAACGTTTGTTCCAGGGCAAATTGTTGTTTGCACATCAGAAAGAGGTAAGTCGTCTTCCGCCGACTTTCTTCCAACACAGGTCAAAGACGGTCTAATTAGCGAGAAACAGTCGCGACATCAATGGAAACTAGCTTAAAAAAGCAAAATAGATATGAAATTGAAGAGCAGAAGCGACGGCATGACGATTAGTAGTGAAAAACGCTCGCAGAAGCTCCCCGAAGACCTTAGCAGTCAATCGATCAAAGGTGAATTGGAGCGAAAACAAAGTTTTGAGCTCGATTCAGAACCAAAAATGCTCTTCAAGTCGACTGAAAGATGAAACTTTATTTCGCTTTTTTGTGGAACAAAGGTTTTAATAAGCCCATAAAGCTTTTTGGACCGACGAAAAATGGGGCCTAATTGTCCATTTTCTTCTCCTGATTTTTTTTTTTTATCCTCCATTTGTTTTGCGAAAAATGAGTAATTTAAAAAAAAATCAAAAATATTACTTACATTTTTACAAAAATGAATGATCGGGAAATGTTTTTATCGATCACCAAAATGTTTAAACATAAATTGTTATTAATAATGAAAATATTATTTATTGACTAATTATTTCGAACGATACAATGATCATTTTTTTAAAAATGGTTTCGAGATCATTTATTTTTCGTGAAATAAACACGACATAATTATTGTCAAATGCTTCACCTGAAATTGACCAGCTGCATTTAGCACCACAAAATAATATCTAACCTAATATGATTAAAGGAAACTTTATATTATTATTGGGCCCACCGTCAGTATGTAAAAGAAAAACGGAGAGAGCTTTGGCTAAATTTCTTAATCATCAAGTCTCTCTACCGGGCAGTATTTCTTAAGAGCTTAGCATTTGATTGCGTTGAACTTTAATTTAGTCGATCGATATTTCATTAAATTCCCTCTAAGCTATGCACCAATGTAGTCTTGGACAAACACAACCCTGATATAACCTAATATCATGGCTGCAAAAGTGCCTTTGAAGTCAGTTTAGTATGTTTCGAAAAAATTCCCTATCAAAACAAAAGATTAGATAATAAAAGAGACAATACTGTAGAGACACATGTTTTAGCAGCTTGAAAATTAGGCTTGTCAGATTACTCCATTGATCTCAACCTCCATCATTTATGGTTTGCAAGCAAACTAAACAAGACATAGGGGAACTAATATCTCCATTTCAATATTGTATTTTCACGGTTTGAAAAGGGATATTAAACACAAGTACAAACTCGTTATAACACGATCCTTAGTTTTATAACATGTGAAGGTGGTTTAGGCTTGAAGAAGCTACAAACACAAAATCAAGATTGCGCTCTCAGGAATTTGTAGAAGTTGTTGCTAGGAGCAGAGTCCATTTTGGTTACTTGGGTTATTGCTTACTTGCTGTAACAAATTTATGTATGGTCTGTTACTACTAAAAGTTAGGTCCATTCTTAGGCGACATGCGATTGGCAATGGACAGGGCACTTCATCTGTGGTGTCATCGAGGCACCCTCATGGCATTTCTAGAGGGTGTTTATCCTCAGAGAGCGATTCATGATATTGCCCTAGATATATCAACTCTTTGGTAGCTGCTGTTATTAGTTAGAGATGTGTGGTCTTGTCTCTAACAAGATTAGATCTACTCGTGCAAATACAAGACAGCTTTATCCGGGACACTTTAATCCTCGTCATATTGCTGAAGATAAGATTGATGTTAGAATATTTAAATAATAAACCACGCCTTCATCTAATAGCTTAAGCTTTTAGAACAGTTGGCAGTGGTTCCACAAAATCTCACATGGTATCAGAGCTAGGAGGTCCTGAGTTCAAATCTTCCAAGCCCCTATTTGCCTTCCCAATTAAATTTCCACACTTAGTACTAGACAAAAGACTGGGCTAAGTGTGAGGGGAAGTGTTAGAATATTTAAATAATAAACCACGCCTTCATCTAATAGCTTAAGCTTTTAGAACAGTTGGCAGTGGTCCCACAAAATCTCACAATGTTCACTAGAAATGCGTCTAGTTGCTTTACCCAAGACGGATGCTTTATCCTTGTCATCGGATCCAAGAAAAATTAAAAAAGAAAATATTCTTACTTGAGAAAGTCTACACCAATGATAATGGATATGATATGATGACTTAAACCTTGCTAATCGTGAAACTTAATTATTGTACAGATTAAGTGGGTATGATGGAACTTCCCTTGTGAGGCAGAGGGGGAGATTTGCTAGGCTGGATCCACCTCTTGCGAGCCCCATGTCATCATCTTAAATAAAAAAAGAAAAGAAAAAAAGATAGGGCTGAAGGTTCTTGATTTAGAAGATAGAGAAGAGCAATTCAATGTTACAAAGAGAAAGAGGCGGAGAGCTTTGCTTTGAAAAAGAGAAGAGGCACTTCGGATTCAATAGTGTAACTTTGTTGGGATTGGCGGAAAGTTCGATACGCTATACGTGAGTCCAAGATCTACAAGTTGATCGATTTTGTTTGTTAAAATCTTCTCCAAATTGTCTCTTAATTTTCTCTGCAGCGGTTAGATCTTTCTTGCTTCTTTTTATTAATTCACCTTTGCTGTGATGATGTTTTGCTAATGTGAAGAGCCTCTAGCTGTGTTATTAGAGATTTTGACTGGCCCAATGATTTTTCATGTATTGATTTTTTCACGTAAAATATGTGGGTGTTGGTTTTGCCTTGCTTTAATAGTCAGCACTATCTTCACCGCTTTAGGGTTAATATTGCTAAAATAGCGTGACTGGTTGCTATTGGGGTTAATTTAATATTAGTTGGTTGATTTTTGGGAAAAATATTGATCCCGAACAGGCATAAGCAATAAATTGTTGCCATTTCTATGTTACAGAATAGGAATGCTTGTTTGTCTACCGCAAATAAAGAATGGTGAAGCAATGAGTTTGTGAGTTCCTTTGGCGTCTAGTAATCGGAAGCATAGTTGCAAATGGGTGGCTTTTTTATTGAAAAATATGCCCCACCCGATCAACTTCAGGCCTGGTTAAAAGGTTCGGGCCTAAACAAGTCCTCTTGGATTGGCATTCATTTAATTTTGGGCTGGGTTAGGCCCAAAATATGACTGACTTAAAAAATGAAGAAGAAAAAAAAAGACAGAGAGGAATTTCCAGTCATCTCCAATTTCTTCAACGTTGTTGGAAATCGACGCGACACCGTTTAGAAAGCCAGGGGCTGCCGAAGGGGAGCCTCTAATTGCCTGTGGGCTCCGGCTCAATATGGTGTTGTCGCTCCAAATTTCTTTCGATGAAGAAATTTATTTTATTTTATTTCTTTAATCTTTCTCATGAGGACGTAGGAGCCACATTGAGTCAACTTGGCATTTAACCGTCACATAAGCATTTTTTTTTTTGGTCTTTTAATGGAAGATCCAATGTGAGCGAATAAATCATAGTTCAAGAATCTGATTGCAAAAAAATAAATTCAAATACGATATTACACAAGCCGATAAAGTCTAGGGGTATTCTGTAGTGTTATTCCATATCAAGATGATAACTTCCCAAAAAAAAAAGTGCGAAGTTTTCGGCATTTGTCATCTAGACTTTAACATCGCTATGAAACATTTCTCTCGATGCCTAAGAGATGGATTATCTATCCTGTACATTGACGTCATTTTGCTACGTGGACAACGGCCAAAAGAGGCTTCGATTGTACAACAGCAAAGCATGTAAAAATCCACGAGGATGAGGTAAAGAGAGGGAAAGATGAGACAGGGAAACAAAAGTTCGTCTGATGTTGGCCAGTTTACGTGAGGTATAAACCAACGATGGATATAGCCATCGATCCATCTCACGACGTCGTTCTGCCGGTGAGCACCCAACCGCCTGCGACAATTGATGGATCTTGGATAGTGGCTGGGCGGCACCGCCGCCGCCGCCACTGGTCCGCCCTCCCCCTCTATCCTCTCTCTCTCACTCTCTTTCTCTGGGTTGCAATTTTGGATTTTTTAAATCTTTAGTTCCACCTAAGAAATTCGTTGGAGAAGCAGTCTGACATTGTGGTGACATAGACGGCCATGTCAACTTATGCTCTAACTCTCTGAAGTATCAACTCAAACAAATAAACACATAGTTCGAGGATATGATTACACTAACAAAAATGATGAAATTGTACAATAAAAAAAATTCAAAAATCTCTGGTGGCTTTATCCCAATAGACTAATATGAGTATATACAACGGAGAAAATTTTAAGCATGTACAATCTCATCTGATGTGAGACAAATTTTGTTTAGACTAGAGTCCACATAAACAAGGTTTATTATAGCCGTTGATTATGTGCGTTCCATGTATAATTCTCACATGATCGACAGCTATAATTGCTTTGGATCCATAAATCCTTGTTCATGCAAGGTTTCTCCTAAATCGAGGGGTAATGATGGAACTTTAAAACTTCATTGGTCACATTTCAATCTTGAAGTCAAGAAATCATCTGCAATATACGTTTACGTATTAATGGCATATTTATTTTGAAAAAATATTGATGATAAAAGAAAATATTTAAAAAATAATAATTTCTCATTTTCAAGTTAGAAAGTTCATATTTTTAAGTATACATGTTTTTTCTAACTGTTATGATTTTTCTTAACTAATAATTTTCAACAAATCAAATGCATGAAAGTCCAGAGAACTGACTCACCGGAAATTCTTTCACTTAAACAACCACACCCTAAAGATGCATTTGTTATACTGGAAACTTTATAATAGAGAAAAATATTTTCCATAAAAAACAATTTCAAGGAAAATAATTAGTTTTCATTTGTTTTGTAATTTATGGAAAGTGATTTTCCTTCTTATTAGAAAGAGAAGTCATTTTCTCCTAATCTAAGCTTGTATTTTTCAGTCCTAGAATATGTTTTTCATAAGATCGATTAGTTTTCCGTCATCTAAATATCAAAAAGTTGGAAAACTATTTTTCAAAAACAAATTTCCTTCAAATAAATGGATGATACTATTAATTTAATTATAACACACTTATTCAAATGCCTGCTACATCACATAGCATACCAATTTGTCCCCCAACCAAGGTTAGAGAGACTTTCCTCCTATCCTCTAATTAAAGATGGAGGGAAACACAACTCCATTTCTAAATCGATGAAGGTATCCTTGATTTCGCTCAAAGATTGTAGTGTTCTCTTGGGAAAAATATTTATGTTTATAGAAGATGGAAAAAAAAAGGGTTAAACTTACATGATTTTTGCTAATATTTTGCCCCTTTTATTTGTTCAAGACCCCAAGATGAAATTTTTTAGTACGTCCCTATCTTTGGGACGTAATTCTCCATTTATTAGATGGAAACAAGTTGCCAAAATGTCCAAGTTGAGTTTCAGAGAATACCAAACACTTAACCCTCTTTGGCCGAAAGGAAACTCCTATACTCCTCAGAAAAAGTTCGTTTGCCCCTGTAAATATATAAATAGGAGGACTTCACCCACCACCAATGCCCACAAAACCACCGTCACATCCTCCGACGACCGCCGGCAACTCTGGATGAGCAGGCTCGCCAGACCCGACCCAGAAATCCACCAACATCCCTGCTCCATTTCTCTTCACAGAGATGAGCAGCCATTTCATCACTAGAACCAGGGTCGAAGAACTCATCCTCGTCCTCTCCTTCATGGCGGCTTTCTTGCTCCTCCAACTTCCCTTCGAGGAAGTCGATGGAAACCCTGTTCCAAGAGTTGTATTCTCAAAGAGACCCGCGTGCTTCCATGCCTACCTCCTGGCTCTCAACTTCGCGTTCACAGGGGCTGTGATGACCATGTCGTTACGCAAAAAGTGCCCCAAAGCCGCTGCCCTGTGCCGGAGGCTTGCTTGCTTGGCTGCCACAGCGGCAGTTGGAGCTTTGGCTTGGTCTGCAGCAGCAGCGAGCTTAGGACCTGTTAACTTTCCTGTGAGTCAGGTGGCAGAAGCTTCCGGGCTTTGAGTTCACCGGGAATATAGAGGAGAATGAAAGGTGAAAGCTGATGATGTTTGTAGTATTTGCAACGCTAGCCAGTTTTTTCATGATCAGTGACACTATAAATAGTCCAAAGTGCAAAAAGGAAATAAATTCACATGTAAGTTAATTTGCCTAGGCATATACATCTATATACACGCACCAATTACGAAGATTGTGACGACACATGCAACCTTCTCCTTTTGTAATCTCCGTTTTTTTTTTTTTTTTTCTGTTTTTGGTCAATTCTGAGAGACTATAGCAAGGCTCATGACTTCGGCCCAAGGGATCAACCAGTTACCAACATTAAAAGCATAACATCATGTGTTTCTGTCAAGATCTGATCGCTTTGGAAGAGATGCTCGTGTCAACATGTTTAAGTTCATTTTGTTGCCAAAAGAATAGACACAAAAATGGGGAGGAGAAGAGATATTAGATTTTATTTGATGGAAGAGAGCAACCTTTCCAACGCAAAAGCAGAGCCTCCAGGCAAAATACTTACAGCAGTAACTTGCACAAAGCAAGGAACCAAAAGAAACGGAGAGGGTCTAATTGTTGACCCTTGCTGTTTTAGTCTATGAACTCTTTATTTACTCTTGTCAAGAACTTTCTCAATGCCCGAGCAACGGGAAGAGGGTTCTCCAAATGAGCAGCATGCCCACTCCCAGGAACTTCGAAGATCCCGCAGCTAGAATCTGGCGAGCCTGAGCCATCCCAGACTTCTCTGTTGTGGCCAAATTCATCAAACATTTTTCGAGCAATTGCCTTGAACTTCACATCACTTTCCCCCACAACAAGTAAAAGAGGAGTCTCGCAGTGCTTTAAGTCTTCCCAAAGTGACCTAAACGCACAGAGAGAGAGAGAGAGAGAGCAGAAAATCGGGGCCAAAACATCAGTTTTATAAATGGCGAGCTTATTAATCAGTCAATTCAGTTTATAAACAAAAACAGCCATGAACTAACATTGTTCTATTAGGTTTAACCATGAAAAGACTGGAATAAACTCACGGTTGCCTCCCAATGCTCAGATCGGATAGAGCTTTTGCAAGACCATGTATGTCATTGTGCCGTAAGCGGCTCAAAACTATCTTCTGAAAATGTGGATGGCTCCTTAAGCTGTCAAGTAGAACACATGCCTAAGTGATACTTTCACCTGAACAAGCATGAATCCAGAGTTGATTACAAACAAATGGGATCCAGAATACCTCTTCCACAGCTCTCCTTCATACCAAGAATCAAGAAAGACTGGTAAGCCATATGTAACAAGAATTTGCGCTCTGTTATCATCTTTAGCACGGCGAACTTTTCTTGCACTGGCATTCTTCAACCCAGGGCTTCCGGATATAATCTTGGCTCCTTTAATCTTTATAACAAACATTCTCCTTAGTAAGCTATGTTAATCAGACGCATCATGCATTCATCAAATAATAAATCGGCATTTTGACCATGAGGAACCTACCTTGTCAGTAAATTTTAAGGTCATATACAATGATATCCTTGCTCCCATTGAATATCCGATAAGAATAATCTTCTTAGAAGTTATCTGTTGTAGTACGTTGCGTAACCCATCTGCAATAATCTCAATAGACAGTCTTGGTGTCTCAGCTGCTTCTTCAGTTGCCATTGAAAGAAAAGCCACTTTTGTGATAAAGGCTCCATTGGGCAACGCGGCCAGTACGGTTGACGTCGAAACATGGCCATCATGGAATGGATTCAATTTAGTGCTTCCCTAGATTAGACTTGTGCACACAATGGGGATGCCGTTGACTGTTGAGTGGCGGTGTGCGATGTGCATTAGAGTGCTTAGGGAGCATCGGAGCATCGGCTCTAATACCGAGTTAAATGTTAAAAATTGGAAGAGAGAAAATGAGAATTTGTGTATGCTAGGATATATAGAAAAGAATACATGGAGAGCCTATTTATAGGCTTCAATAGATGACTATCCAAGGAAATTAAATCACAAATACATAATCAAAATAGATATAGAAAATCAAAGGGATTTTCCTAAATATCTCTAGAAGATATCTAACTATCTCTAACACCTTCAATGACAACTCTCCTTCGATCAATTACTACATTCTTTCTTAAGGCATTGTGTAGATGGCCTATCTTTAGCTCTCAAAGCATTAGGTCCAAAAACTAATCGTTCGATAACATCGATTTTCATGTGCCTAAAACCTTTTGGATTTATTAAAGTTGCGCACAACATGCATGCTTGATAAAAAGGTAAAAGCGTGGTTTTGATGAATGGCATTTTGGCATCTTTTGGGGATTTTGTAATACGGTGATCTTCCAATTTACTAAAAAGTAATCATGCATGTTTTTCATGTATTTCAATTGTTTGAGGCAATGGCTTGAAAGCATAGGATGTACATTTCTGTAGCGTTTTCATAAGGTGTTGCTAAGTTGAACAAAGTAGTGCATCGAAGATGACCATAATTATGATATCTGATTGCCATGTGATAGAAAGGATTGTTGTGCAGAGTTGAGTTCCTATAAACCGTCATGAGTGCATTACGTGTATTTTGAACGCTATTCTTGAAAAAAAAATTGTTCAAATTTGATCATGGTGTCTCTTACTCATTGCTAGAGTGTCTTGCTAGCCATCCTGTGAATGGAACTAATCTAACGTATGTGGATGAAGTGGTTTGCGTTTATAAATCGGTGTTAATTGAGTCCAATGATTTGGATACTAGTGTTATGAATGAGATAAAATAAATGTGGCCAAGTCATCCTCTCGAAGACTTCGTACAGTGCGCCGATTTAGTCAACAAGTCAAAGCAACCAATAACGCCATGAAAGACATTTATAAATAAAACAAGCCAAAAAATAAATAATTGCGGCTAGGCTCTATCCGAGCTTCTTTACGTCAAATTTCGAAGGATAATATTCCTAATGATTTTCAATTTCTCATGAAAAATTATTAAGAGATAAAATATGAAAATGATTTATGTTTAACATGCTAATTAAAAATAAAAATGTATCATTAACAAACGTCGTGAAAATCTATGTCAAATAATGCAAAATAGACTTATTTAATATATCAAGATTGTAGTTGCAAATTTAGGGTTTTCTTGATATGTTGCGTCCAAAACTAAATAAATAAAATACATGTGACCATAGGATCATGGAAAATGAAGGAAGGAAAGTGAAAGGTACACACGGCCTGGAGCGATTCAATGGACAAAATGGCAATAAAAGAACAATACCCCTAATACTGATCATATTGAATATCTTTTAGTTGGGTTTCACTTCCTTCGAACCATATTCATTTTTGGAAAAAAAATTGAATAAAATGTACAAAACAAAGAAATGAATCAGATATTAAATTTACGTGATTCGGTTTATGACTTACATTCATGATAGAGCAGTACAAGATTCACTTATAAATTAAAAGATATGACAATTTATAATCACACGTACTCTTGGTATTTTTCAAATCCTAGTTATACTCAGTAATTCATAAAATGTTTAGCCTTCAAAATTTCACTTGAAAATATTTCTCAATCTCTTAAAAGTACGAGGCAAATCTTAACGAAAGATTTAACCCTCTTTTCTTTCTTTTTTTTGACGAGAAATAAAGCTAATATTATTAGATAAAAGCTGGAGCTAATACAGCATGTGCATCAGTACACACAGTTAATCCAAAAGAGCATAGGGGGGCTAGTCGCCCAGTTGCTAGGAAGAAAATCAAACCGCTGGGCTTTAGTTACCCAATCGGTTACCTTATTAGTATTCCTACTATAGTGGGCTAAAGTAAGACCCAAAAGAGTCTCCATTTTGTGCTTGGCCTTGTCCACGAGAGGTTGCACTGACCAGCTTAAAGTAGATGAGGACAATACGCTCTCCTTCAACAACCGACAATCAGATAAAAGTATTATTTCTTTTTCTGGGGAATTAGGGATTCGGTTCGAAGAGTTGAAATCTAGGGTTTCAACCAAAGCGACGGCCTTCGCTTGTTCAGCTGAACTTACCTTAATATTCTTTGCAAACCCATCTCTGATTCGACCCAAAGAGTCTCTGCAGACACAAGCAATAGCAGCCCGAGTTGTTGATCGTGTATGCTGAGGACTGAAAAAAGTGGATCTTGTCTGCCGAGTACCGAAGCAATCTCCCGTCGTCTCTCTGGTTGGGGCATGGCACAATGCCGGATCTAGAAGTCTTCCAGCTGCTCGTTCGGTTAGATCTGGTCCGGGACGAGGGGCGCATCTGTCCTCAACATCGCAGGTGCGTTGGTTGCTCGTTCCTTCTTCCCTCTCTTCCGAATCGCAATGCCTGCCATGTTGGGCGTCGTTGTTGATTCTTCGTTGCTGCTGCGGTGCTGGATAATCAGATCCGGTAGATCTGAGGTCTAGATTTAACCCTCTTTAGAACATAAATATTTGGTGTAATCGAGAGTAACTCTCGACACGCTTTTCGATATGCTCTGTGCAGCCTTCAGAGCTCTCTAATCTCTATGACTTTAAGAGCTCTCTAATCTCTATGACTTTAAGAGCTCTTCCTCTTGGAACTTAAAGAGGAAATTCAGCGGAACCAAATAAAGCAGAAGTAAGGAAACAATGAGTGGCCAACATGAAAAGACACCATCCTTGCAACTTTCTTCGTCTTCTTCCCCTTCGGCTCATTATCGGCAATGGCCATCATTAATCTCGTTTTCTCTACTTCAGCTGAGCAAAAGCCGTCTCTTGTGGGCAGGACCATCATGGTTTCTCTTTCTTCTTTCGTGCTCAAAGCAATACCGCAATAGACTGGCATCATGGCCATTGACAAGGCATCACTGCACTTCCTCTCACCAATTTTGAACAGTGGTCGAGCGCCTATAATTCTCATCTGATCCTATTTCATCCAAGGTGCTCAAACTCAAAATATATTTATATAGTTTGGTTTGATTTGACATACAAACTGTACTAACTACACCATGCTCACGTTCTAATAGTTGTTAGTAGGAAATAAATGATCATTTACTTTTTAATATAAAGGCACATTTTACGACAATAATTGAGTTGTTAAAGGAAATTGGTTATAATTGAAGGTAAGCTTTCAAGGCGGAGAGATCAAGACAAAGTGAAAAACACAAAGGAGAAACTCGAAAGACATTGAAAAAAAGACATTGGGCATGCAAAAAGGTGCACCTCCATTACTGTCCTCCACCGTACTTTTCTTTTTCAAAAGCAAAAAGTGAAAAGGAGAAGGGAGAGACTCGAAGGACATTGGGCGTGTAAAAAGGTACATCTCCATTATTGTCCTTTGCCTTATTTTATTTTTTTTGAAGTCATCAAATTGATTGACTGTAAACTAGAAACACTACGGAGTTGCCTCTGCGCGTTTTGGATGGCAAATGGGATCGGAGTCAAATATGTGAAATGTCATATTGTGAACTCAGAGACGAGGTGAGAGGGCTGACCTTGTTTAAGTGCGAATATGGCAAACTCAGAGACAGTGACGAGCACCAGCAACACGGTAGGAGGTGAATACCAGGTCTTCCTAAGTTTTAGAGGGCCTGATACTCGTCTTTCATTCACCGATATCCTCCACCAAGCCTTGGTAGATGCCGGGATTCGTGTTTTCATCGATGACAAAGGGCTTCAACATGGTGAAAAAATTAGCAACCTTTTGCAAGCGATCGACAGTTGCAAGCTTTACATACCCATTTTCTCCAGAGATTATGTGTCAAGTCACTGGTGCCTTGACGAGCTTGCGAAGATGGTGGAGAACACCTCTAAACATAAAGAAGATGGGAAAGAGAATGTCATATTGCCCATCTTCTATGATGTGAAGCCCAAAGATGTGAAGCTGCAAACACCGTTATACAAGGACGTCATATTGAATTTGGAGCAAGAGATGGAGGATCAGGAGCATAAGTTCAGCTCCGAGAATATAAAGACGTGGCGGGAGTCTCTCATAGAAGTTGGTGGCATCAAGGGATGGGAGGTGGAGAAACATTCAAGGTAACAATCTAACCATGATTGTGAAAATTATTTTGTATAATCGGGCTGCCATTTTTTTATTTAAGTAAATATTCCAGTACATTAATTCATTAGATGTTTACAATAAAGCACCAAGCAAGTAAATTAAGCTGCAAAAGAGCCTGACCAAGCACCTTCTTAAGCGGGAGCAACCTATACGTCTGCTTTACAAATGTCCACGCGCCAACTATAGAGTTGGGTTCCCTTTCTCTGCTGAAAGAACTTACTCTAGAGGGACTAGACTTGCCAACTTTCAAACACCTCCCGTCAAATTTGATAGTTTTAGATCTCTACGAAACTGGAGGGAAACAAGTACACCTCGATGGGCTTCCTCCACCAGAAAATGAGATTACATTCCTTCTTCCAACAATTTTGGGAAAGTTGCCAGAAAACAAGGTGTCTGGGCAACTTGATGTTCAACCTATCGATGCCTTAGAATCGTCATTTAGATCACATAGTCAGGACTGCAGATCTTCCGAGAGTTTGGTTTGTCAGCCGGAGGAGTCGGGGTGCAGTGGACTACAAGATCCCGAGTTGATTGATCATTGGAGGGGAGCGATACTTTTCCCAAGCTCCCAAAAGATGCTTGTAAAATTTTTTCTGACAGGGTTCCTCGAGGTACAGGATATTCAATTTGTTACTGCGTTCGAATCATTGGAAGAATTTTATGTAAGAAAGTGCTTTTCGTTAAAAAGCTTAGGTGGTTTGTCAAACTCGAAGAACTTGAAGCGGTTAGAAATTCACCAGTGCCCGAGCCTGAAGGTTGTCGAGGGCATTGATGAATTAGAGTTTTTGCATGTCTTGATAATTTGGGGGTGCAGATCAGTGGGAAGGATTCTTGATCCATCGAGCTCCAAAGTACCAGATAATTGCAAGATACTCATAACAGGTAGCGGGGAGTTACCCGACTGTCGTGATTCTCCCCTCGGTTGGAAGTCTGACCATTGGAAGTCTTACAAAGAGAAGATTCTGAATGGAGCAAAGCTAGCGGGGAGCTCTGAAATTAAAACAGCGGACTTTGAAACTGGAACAGGGGATTCTCTGCAGAAAACGGTGCGCCTTCTTTCTATTCATAGATCATCGTTGTTTCTTCTGCTTTGCTCGCTTTCTATTTCTGCTTTATTCTAGTGAAGAGAGACAGTGAACTGATTCTAAAACGCGCAACCAAGGAAAATCTTATTAAAATTCCCCATCTTACTAGGAATTTCCATATGTTGTGTCTGTCCACTTCGGTGGCGACGTTGGGTATCTTACATCCCTCACCATCCTTAATGAAAGCGCCTTTCTTAAGAGAAATTTAGGCGCAAGAGACCTCAACTCACTTTATTATTTCTTTCTACAGAATCAGGAAAATAAAGAGAAGAAAAGGAAGAGAAAGACAGAGTCGGCAAAACAACGAGGAAGAAGAAAGAGGAGAAAACTTCAACAAAAAGCTTGGGTGCGTTTGTTTCACCCTATTATTTTCTTGTGCAGAAGAAGGAAAATGAACAGAAGAAGAGAGAGAGCAAGACAGTCGGCAAAAGAACAGGAAAAAAGAAAGAGGGGAAAAAGTGCTTGAAGTGGATCGAGGTAGCTAAGTCGGTCTCAAATTGCGAATCGAATCGGGATTAGAGTTCTTCCTTTCTCCCGCTGCTCAAGCAAATCGCTGTCGCTCGCTCCACAGTGACTTCACGCCCAATCCTCACTCGCTCCTTGCAAGCTTAAGTCTGTCGTTCGCTATCGTCTCTCTTTTCCCAGGTTCCGTCGTCCGCGAGCTCTGTGAGCTTCAAGTTCCATGTCCGTGAGCTTCAAGTCCTTCTCCAATGCCACTTTTCACTCTCGTGCACATTTTCTTCTTCAGTACCGCACAGCTACAGGAATTTAGTGCACTCATTAACTTCATCAGTGGCAGGAGTCATGGGCTTGAACTCAAGCTCTGGATCACTAGCTAATTGCTAAATAACAGGTAAGAATGGTGTGGCAGTTGGTGTGTTTCTTTTTTTATTTCTTTGTTTTTGGTCAGAGTGACAGTTGGTGTTTAGTTGGATGTAATCGTGTGGTTTATCTTTGCGTAGAGCATGAGCTCGAGCTTCATATGGTAATATTTGTATAAGGGTCTGCTTTCTTGCATTTGCCTGACTGTTTGAATACCTAGTCTAGTTATGTTGCTATGCTTTTGTGGACTGCTCGATTGAGTGTAATCATGTGCAGAGGATGTTGTGCATCTTCTTATGAAGAGTTTATCTGTATGTATATTCTAAGGTTTGGATAATGGTCACTTTAATGAGAATCCATTGTATTAAAAATTCGACTTTAAGAAAAAAAAAATAAAAGAGAAAAAAAAAATAATTGAAAATTTCAATTTTTCTAAAAATTAAATAATTCGATTTTTTTTTACTAAAATAAAATCATAAGATTGAAATCATTTTAAAATAGTATCCAAACATTGAAAAACAATTTCGATTATATATTATCAAACAAGGAAAAACTAATCGTATTCCTAGAAAATGTTTTACTAGAAAGCTTTTTCCTATATCATTAAGATTTCGCTAAACAAACACATCCTAAAGCAAATCAGGCCCGAAAATCACTAGTCCAAATATAAGGAGAACTAGACCCAAACTTAATAAATCCTAATTGAGCCCAAAACCAATAGACTTTTTAACTCCTATGAAAACAGAAACGAACCTAAACCCACTACACTAACTTAAGCCGATGCTAATTAAACCTAATTAAGCCTTCTAACCTTATTGCTTCTGACCTCCCGCTGCCACCGTCTTCTCCAAATGGCCGTGAGCCGACGAAGATGTCGCCCTTGGCCTGACCACGCTCTAACTCCGACGGCTTTGGACTCTTGGCGACGGCCAGCATGGCCGAACCACAGTAACAAGCCTCCATTATCGTCGGCCACAAAGTCGAAACACAAAACAAAGTAAACGACGGTGGTGGCGGGGGGCAGTGAAGCGACCAAACGGCCATGCCCGTATTGGCAAACATCACAGGGACATAGCAATAGAACGCAAGAGTGCGGACGACTCGATTTTGGCTAAAAAAGGAGGAGACGAAAATTAGATCTCGTTGAGGCGTTTCATCGAGCGGGCGGCGCGCGACACTGAACGAGGGGCTCCCCGCTCAGCCGGGACTCAAACTCGCACGGTCCCCTCGAGATAGGACCCACCAGACAGACAATTCAAAACAGAGGCGCGAAAGGACCGGAGTTCGCGCAAGCGGACGGCCGCGAGCTCCGGGCCGGCATGCCCAAAATAGGGCAAAAACAGAGCAGCAAAGAAAGGACAAAAAAGGGGCGCCGGAGCGCGCGACCGTGGGGGCCTTACTCAGCTTGGCGACGACGGCCGGAAGCCGGTCTCAATGCGAATCGAATTATAGCCGGCCATCTCATTTTTGCCAAGCCAGGAACCACGGGAAAATGGCTGATCGAAACCGAAACTCAACTCACCAAAAATCGGACGCCGTGAAAGATGGGGGCCACAGGCTCGGTGGTAACGGCTAGGGGACGCCGGTTTGTGTCGAGGATGGCCGAACGGCGCTCAGCCGGGGCGAATTTTCTGCTCTCTCACTCTCGGTCTCCCTCTCGGCCGGATCCCCTCTATCTCCATGTTTCTCTCTCCGTCCATTTCTCCCTCTGTCCGAGCCCCCCGAATCCCCATCTAATGCCCGGCAGGCGCGCATGGCCCCTGCCGCCGCCAGCTTGCCGTGCCAGCCTGCCCCCGACCCAAAAGGCGCGCTCCTCACTCCCCGTCCCGCCTCTGCGTCCGTCCTTCGTCCTCCTTTTTCCTTTTTGTAGAACGCGTGAGAGCGTGAGCGAGTGGGAGTGCGCGAGGGAGAAGATGAAGGAAGAGGCTGGGCTTGGGGAAAAGAAAAGGAAAAGTGGGCCGGATTGGACCTAGGCAAAAAGAAAAGGTAGAAAAGAAAGGGAAAGAAGGCTGGGCCGGCCTGACCCCGGCCCGATCTCACTTTTTCTTTTCTTCTTTTTTTTTTAAAAAAAAATAATTTTTTAATCAATTAGTTAATTTTTTTATTTTTTTTCCATTTTTTCAATTTTTTCTTATAAATTATATACATCGTAATGTAAATGCTCATAATGTCTATATGCTATGCAATTCTAGTGAAAACTATTTTTGTTTAGGGGTTAAAAATTAATTCCTAATTTTCTATACAATTAAATCCTACATGAACAGGAAAAATTTAGGAGTCAACATTACGATTTGTATTATTTTATCTTAATTGATGAGGAATATCACAGAGGCACAAATTTCAATTACTAGATTTTTAAGTAGATGAATGCTAAGTTGCTTTGTGCATTGGTATATTTTTTTTTAAGTGAGAGATTGTTGGCGAGTGAAGGCAAAAATTTTTTAGGGGTTCTTTTTTGTCTTTTCTATTAGTTTTGCTTTTAGGTTAAAAGTTAAACTTTACATCAGCCATAGTCAAACACTAGCCGTCAAGGGGCTGAAAAGGAAAATAGAGAAAAGAAAAAAGAGAGAAAAAAAGTGAATTTTTTCTTTGAGAACTCTATTTGTGCTATGATCTTATGAAAGATCATGCTGTATTTCAATTTTATTCAAAGTCTGGTAGATTTGCAGAGTGTTTCTATGCGAAAAAATGGTCCAAGTTTGGATGAACTTCGATAATAAATTTTATGTCGTGTTCTTTCGATTATGTTATTTTATTATTATATTTAGTCTTGGTGGACTCTTTTGTTCACATTTTTTTTTTTTTCTGAAATCGACGTGTGATTTCCTAACATAGTGTTGGCGAAGAGCACCCAAGAGGAGTAACCCATGGAACGCGGGGTGACGCAACGACCATGCTTGTCACGACCTAATTTTTTCGGGTTCACCGCCTAAAACTAGGTTAATGGATTGCTAAGTTTTTTAAACTTAGCTCAGGCTCTCCCAAGCCCATACCAAATCGCGACTTGAGTCTAAACTTTTTAAACATGCAAAATACTATCTAAGAGTCCCCACTAATCAGTTTAGGGTAGGTCGATTAGACACCTAAGTAAAATAAATGGAGATTTATTTTACTCCTACGAACCAGAGACTAAGGGTACGGGGACTTGGTTATACTAGACTATCCTAGTGCCCTTTCGGTACCAATTCTTTTTAATTTTCAAAAATGTTTTGCAAGCAGCTTGATTTGATTTTAATTCATTTTCCTAATGTGTGAGGCGATCATGCGAGTGCACAAACCACCAATTTAACACCCGAGAAAGCGAATAAAATAATGCAGGACTTACCTCAAAGCAACTGCGTTGTTAGGTCAGAATTCATATCAATAATCCTAGATATGATTTCTAATTAATAAGCAATCACTCAATTTAATGAAAGTCGTGCAATGCATGCTACTAATTTAACATGAAATGACGTGGCAATATGACCTAAACTATATAACATGAATAAGCATGCAATCCCTCTTAAAGCATGAAATGAATTTATTCTAATTTTTTGTATTTTCCATGAAATTCGAAATTAAAGAAATGCAACAATTAAATATGCAATTTAATCAAATGACCTAGTTCTAATGACGAGCAATGAACTTAGCAATAATCACTAGATGACGAAAATTTCATAAACCTAATCCTACATGTCTGATTTACTAAACCTATATGCTCAGGTAGAATTTTGATTTATTTTTTAAATAATTAATTATTAAATAAATATTAAATCTAAACTATCAACAAAATAAAGCAAGAAATGATTAAAATAATCGAAAAAATAACTTATTGTCTCACAGGTCAAATTAACGGTTATTCTAACCATAATTATCACAACAAGGAGATCAAAACAATTACAAATCTGATCCAAAGTCCTACGGACCAAATTAAATAATCATTGTGATTTAACAATTAAAATTTCACCAAAAAACCCAAAAATTATTATAATAAAAAAATGATCTGATGTCTCTCGGATCAAATTAATAATTCATTAATTTTGGACAAAATCCCTACGGATAATGCATACAAAATGCACAAATATTAACATTGACAAACCATATTCTAACTTAAACAATAATAACAAAATTTAAAACACAATAATATAACATAAAATAAGCAAAAGAAAGAAATAAAAATAAAACTAAAGGAGGGGGATTGCAGCAGCGTTGGTGGGCATATGGCTAGTTCTTGATTTGATCATTTGCTAGTCTCCTCCGAGAACTTTTTGAGTGGACACCCTCCTTCTCTTGTCGTTTCTCTCTTGTCAATTATGGTGGAATATGGAATTGTGTGGCCTTTTGTTCGGCATTGAATTGCCTGTGACCACAACATCAGAACAAAACAAAGTAAATTAGGTGAAAATATGGGGTGAACAACTTTAATAGGGAGAGAAACAACCCGGTTTTATCACAGTGAAATCACTGGATGGCAATCGGCACTTAGGTAGGTTGGCCACTTCGATGTCTCGCTGTTGGAATTATCGTCGGAGATGTAGGAGTTGAAAAAATAAAACCACCTTAGTGCGAATAGCAAATTGGAATTGCACACAATCAAACTTAAAAAAAAAAAAGAAGCTCGACTTAGCTTTATGCTTGTCGTCAATATCCATGAAGCATGATGAACATGGGGCATCGTCAAGAAGACTACACCATCGTCCGAGATCCCTGAGGGTGTGTGCCTCCCCCTTTTTTTTCACAAAATTTGGTCTCCTTTTTATAGTGGTTCCGAGCACCATCTTCCATGGCAATTTTTTAGCTTTCTTTTTTCGTTGCCTCAATTTATGGTCTGCAAATTGGAGCAAAATCTTGCAATCGGTTTGATTTTTCCTCGAATGTTTTGATTCCTTCCATTTTATCAAACTCCTTGCTTTTTTATTCACCTTATTTCTCTGATCGAGAATTTGCTTCCACATTTATTATGATTTGAATATTCGCCGGAGCAAATATTGCTAATCAGAATTTCCACATTCCATTCATAATCAAATCATATTGATCTTCCCCTTATTTTCCTTTTGTTCAAAATGCAATTTTATTTTTCCAAAATTAGGTGTCAACAGCTGCCCCTCTTTGAAGGTGAGCTCGTAGAGGTTGCCTTCAAAGACAAATTGAGACCTAATTTTAATTATGCACATGCACTAAATGACTTTTTGTTGGAAAATGAATTCCTTTTTTGAATGCAATATATATGATGCGTGGAAATGCTAATGCAAATGATAAATGAATTTACCTTGAATAACTTACCTTCAATGAGGGTAGAGTAACTCAAGATAAATTGGTGTTACACGTCCAGAACCCATACCATTCTACGGTCGCCCAGAATAGTAACATGACTTTGTAAAGAAAACTGCATTAATTCAAGCAAGGTTTACGCATAATGATTTCTATCAACCATGCATCACCTAATTCCAATGGAAAGGATTTCAAGAGAAGATTCCAATCCGAACACGTAAGTGTCATGGATGTGTCAAATGAGGGATCATTTAGTCTGAAAGGACTTTCCACTCATCCTCATTAAAATGGGCTGTTTTATCCTGACATTTGATGCAGGATTTTGACAATCACTTTATCTCACTGTCATCATGCCAAACAAGAATTTGGGCAATCTCGCAAGTGGTATGACTTTACCAATCTGAGAGGTCTTTAACAGGGATTGTAATGTGAGCTTGGTCAATGACTTAACAAAGACGACTCTTTGAGTCGAGGCTATTCAAAAATGACATTTCGCAATTGTCTTTGGATTTACAAGTCAAGAAACACGCGAAATGAGGTGGAATTTATCTTACTCGCACTTTTTCAAGCGATGCTTTCAAGCATACGAACTCTTACGTTAATTCAAGTGCCATAATCTGAAGAGACTTTGCAAGGGACATAATGTAGGCTTGGTTCATGGGTTGAAAAATGAATGGATCATTAGGCTAAAAAAAGTGTTTAAGGGATTAAAGTTGGTGATCATCTTGACATTTCCAACATTTTCCTTTCCACTGTTGAAGATTTTTTCCTTCATCAAATCTCCATTGATTGCAACAGCATTTGAGTTTAGTACTGCCTTTTGGGGATACGACTCATCATATCAAAAGTTTGATTTTTTCTTCTTTTTTTTTCTAGGCATTGGCCTTGCTTTTACCAGGCACACTACTTTTTCATGCCCCTTAGTTCTTATACATTATCTTTACTTCTTTTCATGGGCATCGGCCTTGCTTTTACCAGGCACACTGCTTTTTCATGCCCCATTTTTTTAGCACTTATTTTCTTTTGACAGAAGCTCCATTTGGTCAGCATTCTAGTTCATGCTACTCGAATGTTTTTTGTCTTGCCCCAGCATGGGGGATGATCACCAACTAGGTTTAATATGAAATGAATTTATAAGCTCAAGTGGGCTAAGCAATAGATAAAAGTGTATAGGATAGAGAAATGATTGCTCTTCATCATCTTAGGGCACTTTGAATTATCATATGAGTTACGATGCGAAAGCAATACTCGAAGATTGATGCAAGTGTGAGTAAGAAAATTCCTATCACTCATCTCAATTTTTTTCTCAATGTGGGCTGATCCTTGACAGGGATGATTTAAAAACTCTTCACGTGTATGGGTTCAAAGGGCTAAACAAATGGTGTACCTGTAGTGTTTTGGGTAGAGGAAAGAACTGCCTCTCATCACTTTGGTTACCGTACCCTTTGCAAGATCACCTTTTTCCTTGTAGGCATGGAAATTTTTATACAACTCACTGAAGATTAGTGTACGGGACAGTGTATGGAGTAAGGCTGCCTTTCATCATTCCAAAGTATCCCATTTGACACATTCAATTCATCTCACACAATTCATCAAGCAAGAAAAATGCAAGTTTTGCAGCAAATTTGAATAATTCAACTCATTGAAGAAATTTATTCAACATAAAAATGCTCGCAGTTCAAAACATGACATGGTAAATTTTATCATGAATGACACTTTTTGACAGCATTAGAACTAACAAGAGTGAAAAAATCACTACCATCCATTTCCTCTTGGATCAAGGCGCCTCCAGGGAGTACCTTCTTCACCACATATAGGCCGCTGCAATTTGAAACAAACTTGCCTCCCAGAATTTGGAATTGGATTGGACTATTTTCACACATTTGCATGCTATAAGACCGTCCTTGAAACATATAGTAGATAAATCAGAAAAGACAAACAGAGTAAACTACATCTTTTGTTTTTGAAATTCTTTGGCAAAACTTCTTTTTTTTTTAAACATTTTGACACAAGAAAGCATGATGAAGCCCAGGCCTCAGAATTCTTCTTGGATTTTTCTTTTCTTTTATCGGCTGGATATCATCACCGGGCTGGTTTGGCATACCCCATCATGTCTTCAAAACAAAACTTGTAATTTTATTGATATTCATCAATCAAATTACATTTATTGGAATGAAAAATGTGATATTCAAGCACTAGAAGAAATTTAAACCAATCCTTGAAAAGCACTAAGAATTCCCACGCAATGAAAGGTGCAACTGAACATGCCCCTACTTAGGACCATGAATCATGTGTGCTTGAGTTCTTCACCCTCCTTGATCTTGTGATGCGAACCCTCCAGGTCGAAGATTCTTCCTTCTAGATATGTTACTAGCCTTTTCATGGTGGCATCAAATTCAGCTATGTCATCACAGCCCTTTTGCTTGACGAGAAAAGCCACAGTAACAGACAATTCATCGACTTGACTTTGGAGGTGTGCAATTCGCTTGTTTATATTGTCAATGATACGATCCAGCACCTTGTTTTGATCCGCCATTTTAGCTCTTGACCGTGTAAGGATGGGTGAGCGAGATCGCTCCATAATCACCTAATTCAAATAAATGGGAATATGTAAGCATGAGGTGTAAATGGGAACATGTAAGCTAGTCCATGACAACAATCTAATTGATTTTTTTATTTTTTTTTATATTCATGAAAAAGTCTTTGCAAGAAGGGAATTACCTAAAAATAACTAGAAAAATAAAAATAAGACACCCTAACAAGAACCAAATTTCCTAAACACGAATTAGGATTGATCAAAATTTAAAACTCCCTAAGGAGAACAATAAAGACATGAATTGAAAACAAATTCTCTAAAGTTTTTGTTATTTTCCAAATGATTCATATATGGCAATTTCCTCATTTCATTTCTAACTGACAAAGGAATTAAATTCAATGATTGACCTATATTGTCATGGACTGACTTAAAAAATAAATTGCATGATATAGGGATAGAAGACTTACTTCACCAATGAAAATTAATGGCAATCACATAAACATGCACATGAGATGTGAGGCTCAACACCTAAACTACGAGGCTTAGCAAGTTAGAACTAAAAGGATGAACCGACTTGTCGCAGTCTTGCGTACAAATGTCGGGTCCTCTTAGCTCTGGCTCAGTCAAAAGAAAATCCCATGGTCACGCAGTTTCGTGAGCAAGGATAAACGTTTTGACATCAAGAAAAATTTTCGGGGTTGAGAAAGGCAACCTCTACATCGCGGTCTCACGTTCGAGGTTGGTTCATTTCTCAACACCATCCTAGAATCCTTAAATGCGGTCCAGGTCCGACGGCAGGTTGTGTGTGTAATGTGTAGTGCTAAAACATTTTAAAAATCATGCACAACAATTTATAATACAAACAACACTTCAATGATAAGAAAAACATTCAATCCCAACACCTTCCTACAAAACAAATAGTCAGCAAGCACTACTCCTCTTATACCTCCCATATGCAATAACATTTAACACCTTAGAAATGTTAAGGACATACCTGGGATCCTCGCTGCCAAACAAAAACATTTTTCATAAAAGAAAATTGGCCTAAGTCCGCTAAGAATTTCAAACTTATGTCCCCAGCGGAGTCGCCAAGCTGTCGCGACCTAATTTTTTCGGGTTCACCGCCTAAAACTAGGTTAATGGACTGCTAAGTTTTTTAAACTTAGCTCGGGCTCTCCCAAGCCCATACCAAATCTTGACTTGAGTCTAAACTTTTTAAACATGCAAAATACTATCTAGGAGTCGCCACTAATCAGTTTAGGGTAGGTCGATTAGACACCTAAGTAAAATAAATGGAGATTTATTTTACTCCTACGAACCAGAGACTAAGGGTACGAGGACTTGGTTACACTAGACTATCCTAGTGCCCTTTCGGTACCATTTCTTTTTAATTTTCAAAAATGTTTTGCAAGCAGCTTGATTTGATTTTAATTCATTTTCCTAATGTGTGAGGCGATCATGCGAGTGCACAAACCACCAATTTAACACCCGAGAAAGCGAATAAAATAATGCAGGACTTACCTCAAAGCAACTGCGTTGTTAGGTCAGAATTCATATCAATAATCCTAGATATGATTTCTAATTAATAAGCAATCACTCAATTTTTTTTGTTTTCACTTTATTTAATGAAAGTCATGCAATGCATGCTACTAATTTAACATGAAATGACTTGGCAATATGACCTAAACTATATAACATGAATAAGCATGCAATCCCTCTTAAAGCATGAAATGAATTTATTCTATTTTTTTTTGTATTTTCCATGAAATTCGAAATTAAAGAAATGCAACAATTAAATATGCAATTTAATCAAATGACCTAGTTCTAATGACGAGCAATGAACTTAGCAATAATCACTAGATGACGAAAATTTCATAAACCTAATCCTACATGTTTGATTTACTAAACCTATATGCTCAGGCAGAATTTTGATTTTTTTTTAAATAATTAATTATTAAATAAATATTAAATCTAAACTATCAACAAAATAAAGCAAGAAAGGATTAAAATAATCGAAAAAATAACCTATTGTCTCACAGGTCAAATTAACGGTTATTCTAACCCTAATTATCACAACAAGGATATCAAAACAATTACAAATCTGATCCGAAGTCCTACGGACCAAATTAAATAATTATTGTGATTTAACAATTAAAATTTCACCAAAAAGCCCAAAAATTAATATAATAAAAAAATGATCCGATGTCTCTCGGATCAAATTAATAATTACATTAATTTCGGACAAAATCCCTACGGATAATGCATACAAAATGCACAAATATTAACATTGACAAACCATATTCTAACTTAAACAATAATAACAAAATTTAAAACACAATAATATAACATAAAATAAGCAAAAGAAAGAAATAAAAATAAAACTAAAGGAGGGGAATTGCAGCAGCGTTGGTGGGCATATGGCTAGTTCTTGATTTGATCATTTGCTAGTCTCCTCCGAGAACTTTTTGAGTGGACCCCCCCTTCTCTTGTCGTCTCGCTCTTGTCAATTATGGTGGAATTGTGTGGTCTTTTGTTCGGCATTGAATTGCCTGTGACCACAACATCTGAACAAAACAAAGTAAATATCGAAAATATGGAGTGAACAACTTTAATAAGGAGAGAAACAACCCGATTTTATCACAGTGAAATCACTGGATGGCAATTAGCGCTTAGATACGTTGGCCACTTCGATGTCTCGCTGTTGGAATTATCGTCGGAGATGTAGGAGTTTAATCTAGGCAAGAAACAAAAATAAAATCACCTTAGTGCGAATAGCAAATTGGAATTGCACGCAATCAAACTTAAAAAAAAGAAGAAGCTCGACTTAGCTTTATGCTTGTCGTCAATATCCATGAAGCATGATGAACATGGGGCATCGTCAAGAAGACTACACCATCGTCCGAGATCCCTGAGGGTGTGTGCCTCTTCCCTCCGTTTTCACAAAATTTGGTCTCCTTTTTATAGTGGTTCCGAGCACCATCTTCCATGGCAATTTTTGAGCTTTCTTTTTTCGTTGCCTCAATTTATGGTCTGCAAATTGGAGCAAAATCTTGCAATCGGTTTGATTTTTCCTCGAATGTTTTGATTCCTTCCATTTTATCAAACTCCTTGCTTTTTTATTCACCTGATTTCTCTGATCGAGAATTTGCTTCCACATTTATTATGATTTGAATATTCGCCGGAGCAAAGATTGCTAATCAGAATTTCCACATTCCATTCATAACCAAATCATATTGATCTTCCCCTTATTTTCCTTTTGTTCAAAATGCAATTTTATTTTTCCAAAATTAGGTGTCAACAACGTTGCTGATGGAAGGTGGGGATTTATCTGGACAGGTGGGGAAGTGATGAGCTCATCGAGTGATGGCTCAATCCAAAGATTCGAGAGGAGACGATTGTTCAGGCCGTGCAGGGTCAAAACGACTATTTCAAAGGGGGGTTTCAAAACGAATTGACTTTGATGGTAGCAATGATTGATTACTACGCGAGATTAACGGAGGAACAAGCGAGAAAATGATAAACATTCCCTGCATGTTGTCCTCTCCTATCCTCGGGCTGTTCACCTAATAATTCACTTTCAATATGCAGTGAGGTCAACTGTCTGAATAGGTCCTACTCTTGCTATTTCCCCCTATTGCCAAGACTACCCTCTGCCCTGCTTTCTTTTCTTTTCTGTTTCGCACACTCTCGCTCTCTAGTCCCAGACTCCCAGGTGAAACTCTTGGTCGATTGTTGACTAGATGGCCCATATGTTAACTTAGTTTCATGTCCCCAGTAAGGCTAGAGCGATGAGGTTAGCTGAGATTTAATGGTACGCACAAAAATGGATCAATTTAGAAGGAGAAAATCAATCGAGTAATGTTGAGTGGCCTTGAATATTTCTTCAGAGATTGGAGGGAATCAAAAGTGCCTGTCATCTTCGTCGGTCCAAGATTGTTTTGATGCCGGGCCCTAGGTATCGAAATCAACATGCCTCTAATCACGAATGTGAGGAACGAATGCAAAAATCATGTGGGCTAGGTGTTCTTGGTTAGGGATTGAATTATAGCGTTATTGGCAAATTTGGTCCCTAATTTTTTTTAAAGAAAAACGCACAATCTAACCACAAAAATTTAGATGTCAACAACCATGTTCACATTCTAGTAGTTATAGTAAGGAAATAAGTGTTGAAAAAGATTTGCAAAATCATTTGCTATTTAATATAAAGGCACATTTAATGAGAATATTTGAGTGGTTACAGGCAATTAATTATAATAAAAGGTAAGTCTTTAAGATGAAGAGATCAAATTAAATATTTCATAGTAAGTAGTAAGTATATGCTTGGGTAGCGCTTAGGTGGAGCATCTTTTCAAATGAGAGGTGATTCTTTGGAAATATTTTGTTATTATGCATTTATATAGATAAATTGTTATTTTACAATATTGGATTGGGATTTTAAATGTGTGAAACTATAGAAAAGGTACACATTCATTATTTTCCTCCACCTTATTTTTTTTTATAAAGCCATCGACTTTAGTAACTATGAATTGGAAGTTGCACCCGCTGCGAAGTTGCCTTGAAGTGTTTTTTTTATGTCAAATGGAATTAAGAGTTTTTGTCCGTGAAATTTTCAATTAAACTCCGTGAGCCACGCAATACAAACCTCCAAAATGGTATCTCTAACTAACGAAAGTGGCATCGGGCTTCATCGTTTATATCATATAATTAAAAATCCATTTTTCCTTTTTCTAATGTAATGCACGGGTTCTCCTTTTGTAAATTTTTTAGGGAGGATGATCTGGTGGAGAAGCTTTTCACATTAAGGGTCCGTTCGTTTCGCGGAAAATGACTTCCGGGAAAATTTTTTCCGGATTTTCCGGTGTTCGTTTCACGGAAAATGAACTAATCAAGGAAAATGTTTTCCATCATTGGAAAAAACAACCTTTAAAGTGAGGAAAACGTTTTCCACTTTTGAAAAGTGGAAAACATTTTCCATGAC
Organism: Eucalyptus pauciflora; assembly: GCA_007663325.1. Classification (NCBI taxonomy): domain Eukaryota; kingdom Viridiplantae; phylum Streptophyta; class Magnoliopsida; order Myrtales; family Myrtaceae; genus Eucalyptus; species Eucalyptus pauciflora. Next base: position 460,438 of record VMYD01000045.1, on the reverse strand, counting down.
TTCTTCCCTCTTGCTTTTTTTTATTAATACATTTTTATTTTATTTTTATGCTTTTTTTTTCTTTTTTTTTTTAAAATTGAGTTTTTAATTTCTTTTCTTTTCTTTTTTCTTTTATTTCTTTCCTATTCATCTTCTTCTTCTTTGGCTCGACCGGCCACGGCGGCGTCCGGCGACCAGCCGCGACCGGTGACCGGCCGCAAGCCAGCCGAGGCCGGCGAGGCTTCGCCTAGCCCGATCTGGCGAAGCCGAGATCGGGCCTCGCCAGATCGGGCGAGGCGGAGCTCTCGCCGGCCTGGGCGGAGCTCGCGGCTCGCCAGATCCGGCGAGCTGGGCGGGGCTCAGGCCTCGCCCGAGCTTGCCGCGAGCTTCGCCAGGCTCTGGCGAGCCGCGAGCTCGCCGGATCTGGCGGCGGAGCTCGGGCTCCCGATCCAGGCGAGCCCGAGCTCTGCCGCCAGATCCGGCGAGCTCGGGCGAGATCGGCCGAGCCTCGAGCTCGCCGGATCTGGCCACCAGGTGCCGGCCATCGTCAGGCGGGAAGGAGGCGGCGGTGGCGGAAGGAGGAGGAAGGAGGCGGCGGCGGAGGAAGGAGGAGGAGGAAGGAGAAGAAAAATAAAAATAAAGAAAAATAAAAAAAATAAAAATTTCGATTTTAAAAAAAATATAAATAATTAAAAATTCATTTTTTAAAAAAAAAATATTTTAAAAAAATATTTTTTTGGTCAATTAAAAATTTTAAAATTCAAATTTTGATAATTTTTCTTAAACAATTAAATGAGCTAACGAACGGTGGAAAATATTTTCCACTCAAATTTTAAGTTTTGGCCGAACACCGGAAAATAAAGTCATTTTCCTGGAAAATGACTTCCAGGAAAATGTTTTCCAGAAATGTGATATTTTCCGTGAAACGAACGGACCCTAATAATGTAATAAAAGCTCTCACCATCACTGAATGTATTATTATTTTTGCCAAAAAGTCCGATCGAAAGTCCTCTCATTGGAATCGAGAGCCGCAAGACTTTATCCGAAATTGCCTAGAAGTCCCCCGGCGTAGGGGTTGGCGGTGTTGACTTTGCTAAGTGCGCGTGCGAATTGAGTTCCTATGGCGAACTCAGAGATAAGATCAAGCACTGGCAATATTACAGGAAGCGAGTTTTAGGTGTTCCTGAGTTTTAGAGGGTTAGATACTCATCTAGCCTCTATCATGCCTTGGTAGATGCCGGGATTCATGTTTTCATCGATGACGAAGAGCTTCGACCGGGTGAAAAAATTAGTGGCAACCTTCTACAAGCGATCAACGATTCCAAACTGTACATACCTATTTTTTCCAAAAACTACACTTCAAGTTGTTGGTGCCTCCGCAAGTTTGTGAAGATGGTTGAGAACACCTCTAAATCTAAAGAAGATGAGAAGAAGGTCATATTGCCCATCTTCTATGATGTGAATCCATATGATGTGAAGCTGAAAACCATGTTGTATGGAAAGGCCATATCGAAATTAAAGCAAGAGATGGAGGATCAGAAGAAGTTCAGCTCCAAGGATGTAGAGACGTGGTGCCAAGCTCTTAAAGAAGTTGGCGGCACCAAGGGATGGGAACTAGAGAAATATTCGGGGTAACAATCTAATCGTGATTTTGAAAATTATTTTGTACAATCAAGCCATGGTTCTCATAAAAATTCACCAATTATAGTCCGACTCTAATTTCCCTAAATTTAAACAAAAAGTTTCAAAATTTTCTTTTGTTGTTTTAAGTCATGAGATTTCCAAATTTATTTGACCTTATGGGGTTGTTATGATTTTGTTTTTCACCTAATATTCCTCATAGAAAAATTTGGCTTTGCTTCTTTCTTTATACTAATTTGATCTGGAAAATTGTCCAAAAATCATAAATCTATTACACTTTTGCCAATTTAGTCATAAACCTTTTGACTTTGACAATTCAGTTCTAAACATTTTCACTTCTTGCCGATTCAGTCCATCCGACTTGGCCAAAAAATGCTGATGTGGATGTTGGCGGTGCCACGTAGGATCGCCGGCACTAATGTGGATAATTTTTAATAATATTTTAATATTTTTTTGAATTTTTAATATTTTTTTTTTTCTGTTTTTTTCTGTTTTTTTTCTGTTTTTTTCTTTTCTTTTTGGCTTTCTTTGCCTTTTTTGGTGGCCGGCCATCGGCCACAGGCGACAGTTGACCACCGGCCACAACTAGCCGGTTGGTCTCGCTCGCCACGAGCGAGGCTCGGCTGAGCAAGGAGGAGCCCCGGTGAGGGGAGCCCTTGCCCAGGTGTGGCCCGGCAAGGGTCACCTGTGCAAAGCCGACCTACGCTTAGGCAAGGGCGGTGTCGCCGGCTGTCGGCTGGGGCTCGCCCTCGCCCAGGCAAGTGTTGGCCTTGCCCAGGCCAGGGTGGCCTCATTAGGCATCGGCCGGCTAGGGGCGAGGGCCGACCTCGCTAGATCTGGTCTAGGCGAGGCTGACACTCACTTGGGAAAAGACGAGCCCTGCCAAGGGCTCCCCTCGCTAGATTTGGCGAGGCTAGCCCTCGCCCAAGCTAGGGCGACCTTGCCTAGTGCACCATCCCTCGACCGACACCCGGTGAGCCCGCCCTAGCTTGGGTGAGGGTCGGCCTTGCCCAGGTTACCCTTGCCAGGTCGCGCTTGGGCGAGGGCTCCCCTTGCCGGGGCTTCTCCTTGCCTAGCAAGGCCTCGCCTATGGTGGGAGAGGCTAGCCGGGTGAGGCTAGTTGGTTGGTTGTGGTCGATGGCTGGTCGTCACCTATGGCCGGTGGCCGACCACCGGAAAAAAAGGCAAAGAAGAAAGCCAAAAAGAAAAGAAAGAAAAGAAGAAAAAGGGAAAAAACAAAACAAAAAAAAAAGATAATAAAAATTCAAAAAAATATCAAAATATTATTAAAAATTATCTACGTCAGCGCTGACGGTTCTACGTAGCATCGTCGGCGTCCACATCAGCATTTTCCGGCCAAAATTGGCCGGATGGACTGAATTGGGAAGAAGTGAAAATGTTTATGACTGGATTGACAAAATTAAAAGGTTTAGGACTAAATTGGCAAAAGTACAATAGGTTTAGGGCTTTTTGGACAATTTTCCCAATTTGATAATTGTATGTCTTAAGATTTTTACTGCATACTAATTTGACTTTGATTAAGGAACTTTGCCTTTGCAAAGTTCTTTTCCACGTCGAAAGAAGTGAGTAAACTTGCTATCACAATAGTTCATCAAACATTTATATTTTTATTCTTCCACTTTTTTGTGCCAGCAATTTTGATTCTCCTACTTGATATAAAGATCAAACATATCTCTTGTTCTATTCCTTTAACTTAAACTTGTATTGGATGTTGAAGTTTGTAATTCATCATGTTCCCGAAGCTTTTTGGGGGTAATGTTGAATTTTTATATATCCTAAACTTGGTCGTGCTCCCACTTGGTTTCTTAGTAGATAGTTGGTCAACATGCAAATTTGTTGCCTTTTTTCAATTCAAATTGTTCAACTTTATGGCAGCCATGGGGATCTTATAAAGTCCATTGTTAAGGAGGTGGTGACTAGGCTCAAGACAAGACAAAGACAAGTGACCAAAGATTTAGTTGGAATGGAGGATCGAATAACAGTCATAAATAATTTATTAGACATCGATTCCAGTGGCGTTTGGCTCATTGGAATTTACGGGATGGGTGGCATTGGTAAAACAACACTTGCCAAAATTATCTTCAACCAACTATGTCCTTGCTTTGGGAAAAACTGCAACTTTCTTGAAGACGTGAGGGAAATGGCAAAAGCCAAAGGCTCGTTGGTCAAGTTGCAAAGAAAATTATTATTCGATATCTCTAATTCTGGAGTGGATCTTAACATTGATAACTTGGATCAGGGGATCACTATGATTGGACAAACAATTTGCAACAAGAAGATGCTAATTGTATTGGATGACGTTGATGAGGACAACCAAATCCAAAAACTAATTGAAGTGAACTCTTTGTGTTTTGGTACTAGGATACTTGTTACCACTAGGCACAAAAGTGTTCTAAAAATCAGGGGATTTAAGTATAAAATCTTGAGTTACGAAATGGAGGGGTTGAGCAAAAAAGACGCACTCTAGCTTTTTAGTGGGCATGCCTTTGATGATAGCTCTCCTCCTACCAATTATTACTCTTTCCGAAGGCATTGTCTCAATTACGGCTATAGGTTCATTGCTTTTTAGTGAGAAAGAGGAAACGATATGGGAAGAGATGCTAGAGAAGCTAAGGGAAACACCTCTTAGGGATGTGTTGGGAAAGCTAAGGATTAGTTATGATGCCTTAGAGCTGGATCAACAACACATCTTTCTCGATATTGCATGCTTTTTCATCGGTTGGAAAAAAGGCTGATCTAATCTACCCGTGGAAATATTGTGGGTTTAAGGTGGAGTATGCTATTCATGTCCTTATTAATAGGTGCATGATAAAGGTTTCAGAAAAAGATGAAATTTGGATGCATGATCAATGTAGAGATCTCGGAAAGGCAATTGCTATGCAAGACCGTACCAGGTTGTGGAATGAAGATGACATAATTTGCGAATTAAGATCAATAGAGGTGATGTATGACCAAATTTGTATAGAAAATTGCCTACCATGTTCTTAATTGAGGATTTAACCACGTTTTTGAACTGAGAGCTACTTTACTATTCAATTTTTTTCTTCCTTTGGACAAATTAAGGCATAAGAACGTTTCAAGTGCCACAACTTGGCACAAAGGGACACTTAAGTGCCATAACTTACGAAAGGTACACTTAAGTGCCACATTCGAAGAAAAACGGATCACTTAAGTGCCACTCCGGCCAAAGTCCGGCCAAAACGCCGACGTGGCATTTTTCCGACGAGGCGAGCCCAAAACGACGCCGTTTTGCTTGCTGACGTGGCCAAATAATACAAAAACGGCGTCGTTTTGGGCTGACATGGTAAAAAAAATTAATAAAAAATTAATTTAATTTAATTTAATTTTAAAATAATAATTTTAAAATTAAATTTAAGTTAAAATATTTAAAAATAATAATTTTAAAATTAAATTCAGTTAAAATATTTAAAAATAATTATTTTAAAATTAAATTCAGTTAAAATATTTAAAAATAATTATTTTAAAATTAAATTGAGTTAAAATATTTAAAAATAATTATTTTAAAATTAGAAAAATTTACAAAAAAAAAAAAAATTAAAAGGGGGTGGGGGCCTGAGGATCGCACCGCCTCGGGGAAGAGGCCGATGGCGGGGGGGTCGGGGGAGGGACTCGCGGGCGGCGGCCGGCGGCACTGGATCCTGGGTGGGAGCCCTCGCCAATAGCTTGACCCGCCTCCGGATCCGGCGGCGCTCAAGCCATCAGAAGCCGCCAACCCTCGACCCTTCCCGCCGGCCCTTCCCGGCGGTGGCGGGGCGGCGGCAGCGGCGGCTGAGGGTTGATCCCTCAGCCGCCTCCCCCACACTCCCCTTTTTTTAAATTTTTTAATTTTTTTAATTTTTAAAATTTTTTTAAAAATTTTAATTTTTTAAAATTTTAAAATAATTATTTTTTAATATTTTAACTAAATTTAATTTTAAAATTATTAATTTTAAATATTTTAACTAAATTTAATTTAATTAATTTTTATTTTTATTTTTTTACCACATCAGCTCAAAACGACGCCGTTTTTGCATTATTTGGCCATATCAGCGAGCAAAACGGCGTCGTTTTGGGCTTGCTTCGTCGGAAAAAAGCCACGTCAGCTTTTTGGTCGGACTTTGGCCGGATTGGCACTCAAGTGATCCCTTTTACTCCGATTTTGGCACTTAAGTGTACCTTTCGTAAGTTATGGCACTTAAGTGTCCATTTGTGCCAAGTTGTGGCACTTGAGGGGTCCGCACGCCGACAAATTAAATTGTAGGATTATTGAAAAATTCCTGCTCGTGCTCCTCAATGTCATTAGTAGATGAAGGAAAAGCGTCCAAGCACTCTGTTTGCGAACGACCTCTAGCAATCTTACAACTATCACAGTAGAGCAACTTAGGCGGTTCCCACGTCTCAAGTTTCTTTGGTTGAGTGACGTAGTCTGCGAAGGTGACTTCACTAGTTGTCTTCCCAAGTTGAAATGGATCATTTTGACGGGCAAAACAGGTCCTTCTGGAGAACTTGATTCGCAAACCAATTTGGGTCTAGAAAATGTGGTTGTGATGAATATTTGTTCCTCTGACCTCAGCAAAGATGAGATCAATTTCCTAATCAAGGCACGTGACTTTCTCTCTGGCTCTAATTTTCTCATTCAATGAAGGACACAATTTGATGGATTTGTAGTATAATTTTCTCTGCTAGTGAGAGGATCGGATGACATATGATCCCAGTTGGGAGCCTAATTTCATGTTTTTTTCTTGTACAGACATCTAATTGTTTGTCCTAATGTTTGATTTGCTTTTGTAGGGGGCAACAAAATTGAAGGTTCTCACTCTTGAAAGTAATTACTCAATACATGGGACACCAACCTTTCTTGAGTACTTAGTTTTAGAGAAGTTGACTATTTGTCATTGTCCATCTTTGAAGAGAATTGACCGCTCTATTGGAAAACTGAGGCAGTTGACGAACTTGCGTATTAAGTCATGTCCGAAACTTAAAAAATTGCTTGAAGAAATTGGAGAGCTATGGAATCTTCGACACCTCTCTGTTTGTAAATGCGATAGCTTGAGCGAGCTCCCGGATTTAGTTTTGAAATTAGAGTCGTCAACGAAGCTAGATATACCATCCACGACAAGTTTACTAGGTTTCATTGGTAGACTACAGAGCCGATCATTTGCCCAAGTATCACAAACACTCGCAAAACTGCCTAGTACAATGAGCAAACTGCTTCACCTCCAAACATCAAACTTGGAATATTGTCCTAGGATAAAAGAGTGGTAGGAGCTCCCCAGAAGTTTGACCACTCTACAACTGACATCTAAATTGTTGCTGACTATCCCTAACCTCCCAAACCTTATTAATCTAGTTGAATTGTTTCTATCTGATGGCTCTGGCAATGGGTTGTCCACATCAAATGAAATTCCAACCGGTGACTTGAAGTGGATTGAGAGGTTATCCAAATTGAGCAAGTTGCACTTGTGCTTATGGTATCCGTGCACCAACTACAGAGTTGGGTTCCCTTTATTTGTTGAAAGAACTTACTCTATTTGGACTAAACTTCGGAACCCTCTTACAACTTCCATCAACCTTGATAGTTTTAAAGCTCTCCTGCCCTGGAGTGAAATTTGTACATCTCAGTGGGCTACCTCCGTTGGAAGAATTGAGAAAAAAAAAGAGGTGCACGAGCGACTTGATGGTTTCCCTCTCGATAAAAAAACTCCTTGTCCTAAGCTCCTTAAAGATGCTTCGAGAGTTCCATATGGGGAGTTGCGAGGAGGTAAGAGCTGTCGATTTTGTGTCTCGTTGGAATCATTGGAAGTATTTTCTGTTGAAAGGTGCGGTTCATTAAGAATGATGAAAGGTTTGTCAAACTTGAAGAAATTGAAGATGTTACATATTAACTATTGCGAGAAGTTGCGCCGTGTGGAGGGCATCCACGAATTAGAGTTTTTGCAGTTGTTGAGATTTCGTGGGGAGTTATACGATGTGGGGATTTTTTATGCATCTAGCTCAAAACTATCGAATGAGTGCCAGATGGACATAAGATCTAGTTGGAGCCTAGGTGGCAATTGGTTTGCTTATTGTGGCAATTGGGAGTCTTTAAGAGAGAAGATTCGGAATGAATTCGAATTCTGTGAAACCAGCGACTCTGAAACATAAAGAGGGGATCCTTGGTGCGCCTTTCTTTCTATTGATAGATCATGATTGTTCTGCTTTATTTGCTTTCCATTTCTGCTCTACTCTAGTAAAAAGAGACAACAAACAGATTTTAAAACGTGCACCAGCGATTAGGCTTCTCCTTCACGTTTTCTTCTTCCTTCTGTCTTCCCGCTGCTCAAGCAAATCTCTATCACCCAGTCCTCACCGCTGCTCGCTCGCTCCTCACAGCTTCAGTCCGTCGTCCGCTTGGCACCACGTCTCTACATCCTTGGAGCTGAACTTCTTCTGATCCTGCATCTCTTGCTTTAATTTCGATATGGCCTTTCCATACAACATGGTTTTCAGCTTCACATCATATGGATTCACATCATAGAAGATGGGCAATATGACCTTCTTCTCATCTTCTTTAGATTTAGAGGTGTTCTCAACCATCTTCACAAACTTGCGGAGGCACCAACAACTTGAAGTGTAGTTTTTGGAAAAAATAGGTATGTACAGTTTGGAATCGTTGATCGCTTGTAGAAGGTTGCCACTAATTTTTTCACCCGGTCGAAGCTCTTCGTTATCGATGAAAACATGAATCCCGGCATCTACCAAGGCATGATAGAGGCTAGATGAGTATCTAACCCTCTAAAACTCAGGAACACCTAAAACTCGCTTCCTGTAATATTGCCAGTGCTTGATCTTATCTCTGAGTTCGCCATAGGAACTCAATTCGCACGCGCACTTAGCAAAGTCAACACCGCCAACCCCTACGCCGGGGGACTTCTAGGCAATTTCGGATAAAGTCTTGCGGCTCTCGATTCCAATGAGAGGACTTTCGATCGGACTTTTTGGCAAAAATAATAATACATTCAGTGATGGTGAGAGCTTTTATTACATTATTAGGGTCCGTTCGTTTCACGGAAAATATCACATTTCTGGAAAACATTTTCCTGGAAGTCATTTTCCAGGAAAATGACTTTATTTTCCGGTGTTCGGACAAAACCTAAAATTTGAGTGGAAAATATTTTCCACCGTTCGTTAGCTCATTTAATTGTTTAAGAAAAATTATCAAAATTTGAATTTTAAAATTTTTAATTGACCAAAAAAATAATTTTTTTTAAATAATTTTTTTTTAAAAATGAATTTTTAATTATTTATATTTTTTAAAATCGAAATTTTTATTTTTTTTTTATTTTTCTTTCTTTTTCTTTTTATTTTTTTTTTCTTCTCCTTCCTCCTTCCTCCGCCGCCGCCTCCTTCCTCCTCCTTCCGCCGCCACCGCCTCTTTCCCGCCTGACGATGGCCGGCACCTGGTGGCCAGATCCGGCGAGCTCAAGGCTCGGTCGATCTCGCCCGAGCTCGCCGGATCTGGCGGCAGAGCTCGGGCTCGCCTGGATCGGGAGCCCGAGCTCCGCCACCAGATCCGGCGAGCTCGCGGCAAGCTCGCCAGAGCCTGGCGAAGCTCGCGGCAAGCTCGGGCGAGGCCTGAGCCCCGCCCAGCTCGCCGGATCTGGCGAGCCGCGAGCTCCGCCCAGGCCGGCGAGAGCTCCGCCTCGCCCGATCTGGCGAGGCCCGATCTCGGCTTCGCCAGATCGGGCTAGGCGAAGCCTCGCCGGCCTCGGCTGGCTTGCGGCCGGTCACCGGTCGCGGCTGGTCGCCGGACGCCGCCGTGGCCGGTCGGGCCAAAGAAGAAGATGAATAGGAAAGAAATAAAAGAAAAAAGAAAAGAAAAGAAATTAAAAACTCAATTTTAAAAAAAAAAAGAAAAAAAAAAGAAAGCATAAAAATAAAATAAAAATGTATTAATAAAAAAAAGCAAGAGGGAAGAAGTCATGGAAAATGTTTTCCACTTTTCAAAAGTGGAAAACGTTTTCCTCACTTTAAAGGTTGTTTTTTCCAATGATGGAAAACATTTTCCTTGATTAGTTCATTTTCCGTGAAACGAACACCGGAAAATCCGGAAAAAATTTTCCCGGAAGTCATTTTCCGCGAAACGAACGGACCCTTAATGTGAAAAGCTTCTCCACCAGATCATCCTCCCTAAAAAATTTACAAAAGGAGAACCCGTGCATTACATTAGAAAAAGGAAAAATGGATTTTTAATTATATGATATAAACGATGAAGCCCGATGCCACTTTCGTTAGTTAGAGATACCATTTTGGAGGTTTGTATTGCGTGGCTCACGGAGTTTAATTGAAAATTTCACGGACAAAAACTCTTAATTCCATTTGACATAAAAAAAACACTTCAAGGCAACTTCGCAGCGGGTGCAACTTCCAATTCATAGTTACTAAAGTCGATGGCTTTATAAAAAAAAATAAGGTGGAGGAAAATAATGAATGTGTACCTTTTCTATAGTTTCACACATTTAAAATCCCAATCCAATATTGTAAAATAACAATTTATCTATATAAATGCATAATAACAAAATATTTCCAAAGAATCACCTCTCATTTGAAAAGATGCTCCACCTAAGCGCTACCCAAGCATATACTTACTACTTACTATGAAATATTTAATTTGATCTCTTCATCTTAAAGACTTACCTTTTATTATAATTAATTGCCTGTAACCACTCAAATATTCTCATTAAATGTGCCTTTATATTAAATAGCAAATGATTTTGCAAATCTTTTTCAACACTTATTTCCTTACTATAACTACTAGAATGTGAACATGGTTGTTGACATCTAAATTTTTGTGGTTAGATTGTGCGTTTTTCTTTAAAAAAAATTAGGGACCAAATTTGCCAATAACGCTATAATTCAATCCCTAACCAAGAACACCTAGCCCACATGATTTTTGCATTCGTTCCTCACATTCGTGATTAGAGGCATGTTGATTTCGATACCTAGGGCCCGGCATCAAAACAATCTTGGACCGACGAAGATGACAGGCACTTTTGATTCCCTCCAATCTCTGAAGAAATATTCAAGGCCACTCAACATTACTCGATTGATTTTCTCCTTCTAAATTGATCCATTTTTGTGCGTACCATTAAATCTCAGCTAACCTCATCGCTCTAGCCTTACTGGGGACATGAAACTAAGTTAACATATGGGCCATCTAGTCAACAATCGACCAAGAGTTTCACCTGGGAGTCTGGGACTAGAGAGCGAGAGTGTGCGAAACAGAAAAGAAAAGAAAGCAGGGCAGAGGGTAGTCTTGGCAATAGGGGGAAATAGCAAGAGTAGGACCTATTCAGACAGTTGACCTCACTGCATATTGAAAGTGAATTATTAGGTGAACAGCCCGAGGATAGGAGAGGACAACATGCAGGGAATGTTTATCATTTTCTCGCTTGTTCCTCCGTTAATCTCGCGTAGTAATCAATCATTGCTACCATCAAAGTCAATTCGTTTTGAAACCCCCCTTTGAAATAGTCGTTTTGACCCTGCACGGCCTGAACAATCGTCTCCTCTCGAATCTTTGGATTGAGCCATCACTCGATGAGCTCATCACTTCCCCACCTGTCCAGATAAATCCCCACCTTCCATCAGCAACGTTGTTGACACCTAATTTTGGAAAAATAAAATTGCATTTTGAACAAACGGAAATTAAGGGGAAGATCAATATGATTTGATTATGAATGGAATGTGGAAATTCTGATTAGCAATATTTGCTCCGGCGAATATTCAAATCATAATAAATGTGGAAGCAAATTCTCGATCAGAGAAATCAGGTGAATAAAAAAGCAAGGAGTTTGATAAAATGGAAGGAATCAAAACATTCGAGGAAAAATCAAACCGATTGCAAGATTTTGCTCCAATTTGCAGACCATAAATTGAGGCAACGAAAAAAGAAAGCTCAAAAATTGCCATGGAAGATGGTGCTCAGAACCACTATAAAAAGGAGACCAAATTTTGTGAAAAAAAGGGGGAGGCACACACCCTCAGGGATCTCGGACGATGGTGTAGTCTTCTTGACGATGCCCCATGTTCATCATGCTTCATGGATATTGACGACAAGCATAAAGCTAAGTCGAGCTTCCTTTTTTTTAAGTTTGATTGTGTGCAATTTCAATTTGCTATTCGCACTAAGGTGATTTTATTTTTTCTTGCCTAGATTAAACTCCTACATCTCCGACGATAATTCCAGCAGCGAGACATCGAAGTGGCCAACGTACCTAAGTGCTGATTGCCATCCAGTGATTTCACTGTGATAAAACCAGGTTGTTTCTCTCCCTATTAAAGTTGTTCACCACATAATTTCACCTAATTTACTTTGTCTTGTTCTGATGTTGTGGTCATAGGCAATTCAATGCCGAACAAAAGGCCACACAATTCCATATTCCACCATAATTGACAAGAGAGAGACGGCAAGAGAAGGGGGCGTCCACTCAAAAAGTTCTCGGAGGAGACTAACAAATGATCAAATCAAGAACTAGCCATATGCCCATCAACGCTGCTGCAATTCCCCTCATTTAGTTTCATTTTTATTTCTTTCTTTTGCTTATTTTATGTTATATTATATTATTGTGTTTTAAATTTTGTTATTATTGTTTAAGTTAGAATATGGTTTGTCAATGTTAATATTTGTGCATTTTGTATGCATTATCCGTAGGGATTTTGTCCGAAATTAATGTAATTATTAATTTGATCCGAGAGACATCGAATCATTTTTTTTATTATATTAATTTTTGGAATTTTTGGTGAAATTTTAATTGTTAAATCACAATAATTATTTAATTTGGTCCGTAGGACTTCGGATCAGATTTGTCATTGTTTTGATCTCCTTGTTGTGATAATTAGGGTTAGAATAACCGTTAATTTGACCTGTGAGACAATAGGTTATTTTTTCGATTATTTTAATCCTTTCTTGCTTTATTTTGTTGATAGTTTAGATTTAATATTTATTTAATAATTAATTATTTAAAAAAAATCAAAATTCTGCCTGAGCATATAGGTTTAGTAAATCAAACATGTAGGATTAGGTTTATGAAATTTTCGTCATCTAGTGATTATTGCTAAGTTCATTGCTCGTCATTAGAACTAGGTCATTTGATTAAATTGCATATTTAATTGTTGCATTTCTTTAATTTCGAATTTCATGGAAAATACAAAAAAAAATAGAATAAATTCATTTCATGCTTTAAGAGGGATTGCATGCTTATTCATGTTATATAGTTTAGGTCATATTGCCAAGTCATTTCATGTTAAATTAGTAGCATGCATTGCATGACTTTCATTAAATAAAGTGAAAACAAAAAAAATTGAGTGATTGCTTATTAATTAGAAATCATATCTAGGATTATTGATATGAATTCTGACCTAACAACGCAGTTGCTTTGAGGTAAGTCCTGCATTATTTTATTCGCTTTCTCGGGTGTTAAATTGGTGGTTTGTGCACTCGCATGATCGCCTCACACATTAGGAAAATGAATTAAAATCAAATCAAGCTGCTTGCAAAACATTTTTGAAAATTAAAAAGAAATGGTACCGAAAGGGCACTAGGATAGTCTAGTGTAACCAAGTCCTCGTACCCTTAGTCTCTGGTTCGTAGGAGTAAAATAAATCTCCATTTATTTTACTTAGGTGTCTAATCGACCTACCCTAAACTGATTAGTGGCGACTCCTAGATAGTATTTTGCATGTTTAAAAAGTTTAGACTCAAGTCAAGATTTGGTATGGGCTTGGGAGAGCCCGAGCTAAGTTTAAAAAACTTAGCAGTCCATTAACCTAGTTTTAGGCGGTGAACCCGAAAAAATTAGGTCGCGACAGCTTGGCGACTCCGCTGGGGACATAAGTTTGAAATTCTTAGCGGACTTAGGCCAATTTTCTTTTATGAAAAATGTTTTTGTTTGGCAGCGAGGATCCCAGGTATGTCCTTAACATTTCTAAGGTGTTAAATGTTATTGCATATGGGAGGTATAAGAGGAGTAGTGCTTGCTGACTATTTGTTTTGTAGGAAGGTGTTGGGATTGAATGTTTTTCTTATCATTGAAGTGTTGTTTGTATTATAAATTGTTGTGCATGATTTTTAAAATGTTTTAGCACTACACATTACACACACAACCTGCCGTCGGACCTGGACCGCATTTAAGGATTCTAGGATGGTGTTGAGAAATGAACCAACCTCGAACGTGAGACCGCGATGTAGAGGTTGCCTTTCTCAACCCCGAAAATTTTTCTTGATGTCAAAACGTTTATCCTTGCTCACGAAACTGCGTGACCATGGGATTTTCTTTTGACTGAGCCAGAGCTAAGAGGACCCGACATTTGTACGCAAGACTGCGACAAGTCGGTTCATCCTTTTAGTTCTAACTTGCTAAGCCTCGTAGTTTAGGTGTTGAGCCTCACATCTCATGTGCATGTTTATGTGATTGCCATTAATTTTCATTGGTGAAGTAAGTCTTCTATCCCTATATCATGCAATTTATTTTTTAAGTCAGTCCATGACAATATAGGTCAATCATTGAATTTAATTCCTTTGTCAGTTAGAAATGAAATGAGGAAATTGCCATATATGAATCATTTGGAAAATAACAAAAACTTTAGAGAATTTGTTTTCAATTCATGTCTTTATTGTTCTCCTTAGGGAGTTTTAAATTTTGATCAATCCTAATTCGTGTTTAGGAAATTTGGTTCTTGTTAGGGTGTCTTATTTTTATTTTTCTAGTTATTTTTAGGTAATTCCCTTCTTGCAAAGACTTTTTCATGAATATAAAAAAAAATAAAAAAATCAATTAGATTGTTGTCATGGACTAGCTTACATGTTCCCATTTACACCTCATGCTTACATATTCCCATTTATTTGAATTAGGTGATTATGGAGCGATCTCGCTCACCCATCCTTACACGGTCAAGAGCTAAAATGGCGGATCAAAACAAGGTGCTGGATCGTATCATTGACAATATAAACAAGCGAATTGCACACCTCCAAAGTCAAGTCGATGAATTGTCTGTTACTGTGGCTTTTCTCGTCAAGCAAAAGGGCTGTGATGACATAGCTGAATTTGATGCCACCATGAAAAGGCTAGTAACATATCTAGAAGGAAGAATCTTCGACCTGGAGGGTTCGCATCACAAGATCAAGGAGGGTGAAGAACTCAAGCACACATGATTCATGGTCCTAAGTAGGGGCATGTTCAGTTGCACCTTTCATTGCGTGGGAATTCTTAGTGCTTTTCAAGGATTGGTTTAAATTTCTTCTAGTGCTTGAATATCACATTTTTCATTCCAATAAATGTAATTTGATTGATGAATATCAATAAAATTACAAGTTTTGTTTTGAAGACATGATGGGGTATGCCAAACCAGCCCGGTGATGATATCCAGCCGATAAAAGAAAAGAAAAATCCAAGAAGAATTCTGAGGCCTGGGCTTCATCATGCTTTCTTGTGTCAAAATGTTTAAAAAAAAAAGAAGTTTTGCCAAAGAATTTCAAAAACAAAAGATGTAGTTTACTCTGTTTGTCTTTTCTGATTTATCTACTATATGTTTCAAGGACGGTCTTATAGCATGCAAATGTGTGAAAATAGTCCAATCCAATTCCAAATTCTGGGAGGCAAGTTTGTTTCAAATTGCAGCGGCCTATATGTGGTGAAGAAGGTACTCCCTGGAGGCGCCTTGATCCAAGAGGAAATGGATGGTAGTGATTTTTTCACTCTTGTTAGTTCTAATGCTGTCAAAAAGTGTCATTCATGATAAAATTTACCATGTCATGTTTTGAACTGCGAGCATTTTTATGTTGAATAAATTTCTTCAATGAGTTGAATTATTCAAATTTGCTGCAAAACTTGCATTTTTCTTGCTTGATGAATTGTGTGAGATGAATTGAATGTGTCAAATGGGATACTTTGGAATGATGAAAGGCAGCCTTACTCCATACACTGTCCCGTACACTAATCTTCAGTGAGTTGTATAAAAATTTCCATGCCTACAAGGAAAAAGGTGATCTTGCAAAGGGTACGGTAACCAAAGTGATGAGAGGCAGTTCTTTCCTCTACCCAAAACACTACAGGTACACCATTTGTTTAGCCCTTTGAACCCATACACGTGAAGAGTTTTTAAATCATCCCTGTCAAGGATCAGCCCACATTGAGAAAAAAATTGAGATGAGTGATAGGAATTTTCTTACTCACACTTGCATCAATCTTCGAGTATTGCTTTCGCATCGTAACTCATATGATAATTCAAAGTGCCCTAAGATGATGAAGAGCAATCATTTCTCTATCCTATACACTTTTATCTATTGCTTAGCCCACTTGAGCTTATAAATTCATTTCATATTAAACCTAGTTGGTGATCATCCCCCATGCTGGGGCAAGACAAAAAACATTCGAGTAGCATGAACTAGAATGCTGACCAAATGGAGCTTCTGTCAAAAGAAAATAAGTGCTAAAAAAATGGGGCATGAAAAAGCAGTGTGCCTGGTAAAAGCAAGGCCGATGCCCATGAAAAGAAGTAAAGATAATGTATAAGAACTAAGGGGCATGAAAAAGTAGTGTGCCTGGTAAAAGCAAGGCCAATGCCTAGAAAAAAAAAGAAGAAAAAATCAAACTTTTGATATGATGAGTCGTATCCCCAAAAGGCAGTACTAAACTCAAATGCTGTTGCAATCAATGGAGATTTGATGAAGGAAAAAATCTTCAACAGTGGAAAGGAAAATGTTGGAAATGTCAAGATGATCACCAACTTTAATCCCTTAAACACTTTTTTTAGCCTAATGATCCATTCATTTTTCAACCCATGAACCAAGCCTACATTATGTCCCTTGCAAAGTCTCTTCAGATTATGGCACTTGAATTAACGTAAGAGTTCGTATGCTTGAAAGCATCGCTTGAAAAAGTGCGAGTAAGATAAATTCCACCTCATTTCGCGTGTTTCTTGACTTGTAAATCCAAAGACAATTGCGAAATGTCATTTTTGAATAGCCTCGACTCAAAGAGTCGTCTTTGTTAAGTCATTGACCAAGCTCACATTACAATCCCTGTTAAAGACCTCTCAGATTGGTAAAGTCATACCACTTGCGAGATTGCCCAAATTCTTGTTTGGCATGATGACAGTGAGATAAAGTGATTGTCAAAATCCTGCATCAAATGTCAGGATAAAACAGCCCATTTTAATGAGGATGAGTGGAAAGTCCTTTCAGACTAAATGATCCCTCATTTGACACATCCATGACACTTACGTGTTCGGATTGGAATCTTCTCTTGAAATCCTTTCCATTGGAATTAGGTGATGCATGGTTGATAGAAATCATTATGCGTAAACCTTGCTTGAATTAATGCAGTTTTCTTTACAAAGTCATGTTACTATTCTGGGCGACCGTAGAATGGTATGGGTTCTGGACGTGTAACACCAATTTATCTTGAGTTACTCTACCCTCATTGAAGGTAAGTTATTCAAGGTAAATTCATTTATCATTTGCATTAGCATTTCCACGCATCATATATATTGCATTCAAAAAAGGAATTCATTTTCCAACAAAAAGTCATTTAGTGCATGTGCATAATTAAAATTAGGTCTCAATTTGTCTTTGAAGGCAACCTCTACGAGCTCACCTTCAAAGAGGGGCAGCTGTTGACACCTAATTTTGGAAAAATAAAATTGCATTTTGAACAAAAGGAAAATAAGGGGAAGATCAATATGATTTGATTATGAATGGAATGTGGAAATTCTGATTAGCAATATTTGCTCCGGCGAATATTCAAATCATAATAAATGTGGAAGCAAATTCTCGATCAGAGAAATAAGGTGAATAAAAAAGCAAGGAGTTTGATAAAATGGAAGGAATCAAAACATTCGAGGAAAAATCAAACCGATTGCAAGATTTTGCTCCAATTTGCAGACCATAAATTGAGGCAACGAAAAAAGAAAGCTCAAAAATTGCCATGGAAGATGGTGCTCAGAACCACTATAAAAAGGAGACCAAATTTTGTGAAAAAAAGGGGGAGGCACACACCCTCAGGGATCTCGGACGATGGTGTAGTCTTCTTGACGATGCCCCATGTTCATCATGCTTCATGGATATTGACGACAACATAAAGCTAAGTCGAGCTTCTTTTTTTTTTTTTTAAGTTTGATTGTGTGCAATTCCAATTTGCTATTCGCACTAAGGTGATTTTATTTTTTCTTGCCTAGATTAAACTCCTACATCTCCGACGATAATTCCAGCAGCGAGACATCGAAGTGGCCAACCTACCTAAGCGCCGATTGCCATCCAGTGATTTCACTGTGATAAAACCGGGTTGTTTCTCTCCCTATTAAAGTTGTTCACCCCATATTTTCACCTAATTTACTTTGTTTTGTTCTGATGTTGTGGTCACAAGCAATTCAATGCCGAACAAAAGGCCACACAATTCCATATTCCACCATAATTGACAAGAGAGAAACGACAAGAGAAGGGGGGTGTCCACTTAAAAAGTTCTCGGAGGAGACTAGCAAATGATCAAATCAAGAACTAGCCATATACCCACCAACGCTGCTGCAATTCCCCTCCTTTAGTTTTATTTTTATTTCTTTCTTTTGCTTATTTTATGTTATATTATTGTGTTTTAAATTTTGTTATTATTGTTTAAGTTAGAATATGGTTTGTCAATGTTAATATTTGTGCATTTTGTATGCATTATCCGTAGGGATTTTGTCCAAAATTAATGAATTATTAATTTGATCCGAGAGACATCAGATCATTTTTTTATTATATTAATTTTTGGGTTTTTTGGTGAAATTTTAATTGTTAAATCACAATGATTATTTAATTTGGTCCGTAGGACTTTGGATCAGATTTGTAATTGTTTTGATCTCCTTGTTGTGATAATTATGGTTAGAATAACCGTTAATTTGACCTGTGAGACAATAAGTTATTTTTTCGATTATTTTAATCATTTCTTGCTTTATTTTGTTGATAGTTTAGATTTAATATTTATTTAATAATTAATTATTTAAAAAATAAATCAAAATTCTACCTGAGCATATAGGTTTAGTAAATCAGACATGTAGGATTAGGTTTATGAAATTTTCGTCATCTAGTGATTATTGCTAAGTTCATTGCTCGTCATTAGAACTAGGTCATTTGATTAAATTGCATATTTAATTGTTGCATTTCTTTAATTTCGAATTTCATGGAAAATACAAAAAATTAGAATAAATTCATTTCATGCTTTAAGATGGATTGCATGCTTATTCATGTTATATAGTTTAGGTCATATTGCCACGTCATTTCATGTTAAATTAGTAGCATGCATTGCACGACTTTCATTAAATAAAGTGAAAACAAAAAATTGAGTGATTGCTTATTAATTAGAAATCATATCTAGGATTATTGATATGATTTTTGACCTAACAACGCAGTTGCTTTCGTTGCTTTGAGGTAAGTCCTACATTATTTTATTTGCTTTCTCGGGTCTTAAATTGGTGGTTTGTGCATTCACATGATCGCCTCACACGTTAAGAAAATGAATTAAAATCAAATCAAGCTGCTTGCAAAACATTTTTGAAAATTAAAAAGAAATGGTACCGAAATGGCACTAGGATAGTCTAGTGTAACCAAGTCCCCGTACCCTTAGTCTCTGGTTTGTAGGAGTAAAATAAATCTCCATTTATTTTACTTAGGTGTCTAATCGACCTACTCTAAACTGATTAGTGGCGACTCTTAGATAGTATTTTGCATGTTTAAAAAGTTTAGACTCAAGTCGCGATTTGGTATGGGCTTGGGAGAGCCCGAGCTAAGTTTAAAAAACTTAGCAGTCCATTAACCTAGTTTTAGGCAGTGAACCCGAAAAAATTAGGTCGCAACAAGCATGGTCGTTGCGTCACCCCGCGTTCCATGGGTTACTCCTCTTGGGTGCTCTTCGCCAACACTATGTTAGGAAATCACACGTCGATTTCAGAAAAAAAAAAAAATGTGAACAAAAGAGTCCACCAAGACTAAATATAATAATAAAATAACATAATCGAAAGAACACGACATAAAATTTATTATCGAAGTTCATCCAAACTTGGACCATTTTTTCGCATAGAAACACTCTGCAAATCTACCAGACTTTGAATAAAATTGAAATACAGCATGATCTTTCATAAGATCATAGCACAAATAGAGTTCTCAAAGAAAAAATTCACTTTTTTTCTCTCTTTTTTCTTTTCTCTATTTTCCTTTTCAGCCCCTTGACGGCTAGTGTTTGACTATGGCTGATGTAAAGTTTAACTTTTAACCTAAAAGCAAAACTAATAGAAAAGACAAAAAAGAACCCCTAAAAAATTTTTGCCTTCACTCGCCAACAATCTCTCACTTAAAAAAAAATATACCAATGCACAAAGCAACTTAGCATTCATCTACTTAAAAATCTAGTAATTGAAATTTGTGCCTCTGTGATATTCCTCATCAATTAAGATAAAATAATACAAATCGTAATGTTGACTCCTAAATTTTTCCTGTTCATGTAGGATTTAATTGTATAGAAAATTAGGAATTAATTTTTAACCCCTAAACAAAAATAGTTTTCACTAGAATTGCATAGCATATAGACATTATGAGCATTTACATTACGATGTATATAATTTATAAGAAAAAATTGAAAAAATGGAAAAAAAATAAAAAAATTAACTAATTGATTAAAAAATTATTTTTTTTAAAAAAAAAAAAGAAGAAAAGAAAAAGTGAGATCGGGCCGGGGTCAGGCCGGCCCAGCCTTCTTTCCCTTTCTTTTCTACCTTTTCTTTTTGCCTAGGTCCAATCCGGCCCACTTTTCCTTTTCTTTTCCCCAAGCCCAGCCTCTTCCTTCATCTTCTCCCTCGCGCACTCCCACTCGCTCACGCTCTCACGCGTTCTACAAAAAGGAAAAAGGAGGACGAAGGACGGACGCAGAGGCGGGACGGGGAGTGAGGAGCGCGCCTTTTGGGTCGGGGGCAGGCTGGCACGGCAAGCTGGCGGCGGCAGGGGCCATGCGCGCCTGCCGGGCATTAGATGGGGATTCGGGGGGCTCGGACAGAGGGAGAAATGGACGGAGAGAGAAACATGGAGATAGAGGGGATCCGGCCGAGAGGGAGACCGAGAGTGAGAGAGCAGAAAATTCGCCCCGGCTGAGCGCCGTTCGGCCATCCTCGACACAAACCGGCGTCCCCTAGCCGTTACCACCGAGCCTGTGGCCCCCATCTTTCACGGCGTCCGATTTTTGGTGAGTTGAGTTTCGGTTTCGATCAGCCATTTTCCCGTGGTTCCTGGCTTGGCAAAAATGAGATGGCCGGCTATAATTCGATTCGCATTGAGACCGGCTTCCGGCCGTCGTCGCCAAGCTGAGTAAGGCCCCCACGGTCGCGCGCTCCGGCGCCCCTTTTTTGTCCTTTCTTTGCTGCTCTGTTTTTGCCCTATTTTGGGCATGCCGGCCCGGAGCTCGCGGCCGTCCGCTTGCGCGAACTCCGGTCCTTTCGCGCCTCTGTTTTGAATTGTCTGTCTGTGGGTCCTATCTCGAGGGGACCGTGCGAGTTTGAGTCCCGGCTGAGCGGGGAGCCCCTCGTTCAGTGTCGCGCGCCGCCCGCTCGATGAAACGCCTCAACGAGATCTAATTTTCGTCTCCTCCTTTTTTAGCCAAAATCGAGTCGTCCGCACTCTTGCGTTCTATTGCTATGTCCCTGTGATGTTTGCCAATACGGGCATGGCCGTTTGGTCGCTTCACTGCCCCCCGCCACCACCGTCGTTTACTTTGTTTTGTGTTTCGACTTTGTGGCCGACGATAATGGAGGCTTGTTACTGTGGTTCGGCCATGCTGGCCGTCGCCAAGAGTCCAAAGCCGTCGGAGTTAGAGCGTGGTCAGGCCAAGGGCGACATCTTCGTCGGCTCACGGCCATTTGGAGAAGACGGTGGCAGCGGGAGGTCAGAAGCAATAAGGTTAGAAGGCTTAATTAGGTTTAATTAGCATCGGCTTAAGTTAGTGTAGTGGGTTTAGGTTCGTTTCTGTTTTCATAGGAGTTAAAAAGTCTATTGGTTTTGGGCTCAATTAGGATTTATTAAGTTTGGGTCTAGTTCTCCTTATATTTGGACTAGTGATTTTCGGGCCTGATTTGCTTTAGGATGTGTTTGTTTAGCGAAATCTTAATGATATAGGAAAAAGCTTTCTAGTAAAACATTTTCTAGGAATACGATTAGTTTTTCCTTGTTTGATAATATATAATCGAAAATGTTTTTCAATGTTTGGATACTATTTTAAAATGATTTCAATCTTATGATTTTATTTTAGTAAAAAAAAATCGAATTATTTAATTTTTAGAAAAATTGAAATTTTCAATTATTTTTTTTTTCTCTTTTATTTTTTTTTTCTTAAAGTCGAATTTTTAATACAATGGATTCTCATTAAAGTGACCATTATCCAAACCTTAGAATATACATACAGATAAACTCTTCATAAGAAGATGCACAACATCCTCTGCACATGATTACACTCAATCGAGCAGTCCACAAAAGCATAGCAACATAACTAGACTAGGTATTCAAACAGTCAGGCAAATGCAAGAAAGCAGACCCTTATACAAATATTACCATATGAAGCTCGAGCTCATGCTCTACGCAAAGATAAACCACACGATTACATCCAACTAAACACCAACTGTCACTCTGACCAAAAACAAAGAAATAAAAAAAGAAACACACCAACTGCCACACCATTCTTACCTGTTATTTAGCAATTAGCTAGTGATCCAGAGCTTGAGTTCAAGCCCATGACTCCTGCCACTGATGAAGTTAATGAGTGCACTAAATTCCTGTAGCTGTGCGGTACTGAAGAAGAAAATGTGCACGAGAGTGAAAAGTGGCATTGGAGAAGGACTTGAAGCTCACGGACATGGAACTTGAAGCTCACAGAGCTCGCGGACGACGGAACCTGGGAAAAGAGAGACGATAGCGAACGACAGACTTAAGCTTGCAAGGAGCGAGTGAGGATTGGGCGTGAAGTCACTGTGGAGCGAGCGACAGCGATTTGCTTGAGCAGCGGGAGAAAGGAAGAACTCTAATCGCTTTACAAGATTAGAGAGTTACAAAATTTGGGAAACAGAGTTTACAGCTTCATTGAAGAAAAGCGATGTAGATGCTTGTAGTCGACCATCTAAGAATCGAACCATTTGCATGAATGTTATTGCAGAGCGCACAAAACTTTCTACACAGGATGTTGAGCGTCTTCCCACAAAGGGTTTGTCTGTTAAGTATGTTCTAAGGTTTGAATAATGATCATCTTAGTGAGTATCCATTGTCTCTTTATAACCTGTGAGGGGCTTTAATGACTGAAAATGAAGCGAACAGTGCTTCTCTTCTTGAGCAGTTGTATTTTCCATTGGTAATTTGAGGTCTGCTGCATATGGTTGAAGGGACTAGAAGTTTGTGGGTTGGTTGCATAAAATGTGCCTAAACTGGCTGCTGTGAACATGCGCACTATTAGGAAACTTAGCTAGTATTTAGCAACCATAAATAGCTTCATGCAACAAGTGGGGGCTGATGTGAATCAGCATTTCATTTTATTCCTTCAATGTTGATGCTATGTTTCATAATTAGGGGGGGTGTAAAAGATGATTACTTTGAGTTATTCATGCTTGTAGATTGTCCTTCGCCACTATTTCCGGTTTAACAATAGAAGAGCTTTGGATATGTGTCAGTGTGCTGTTGCTAAATATCTGGAGTACAATTTCCTTTTTCGCATACGCAATCATGGCAAATACCTAGATTTTGTAATTGCTTGCATGTTCTCTGCTCTAGCATATGCAATGGAAAACTGATATTCAAGTATCTACCTTATTTTACAGAGTCTAAACATTTAGAATCTCAACTCATATTCATCTTATTGAGGGCATAATTGATCAAGTTGAGGGAACATTATGCATTTTGTTGGGATATAATATGCGGAATTACCATGATCTTGCAATTTACGTCAACGTGAAATCACTAGAGAAATTAATGAGAAAAATAAGAACACTAGAAATTTACGTGGTTCGGTCCGAGTATCGGTACCTACGTCCACGGGGAGAGCCAGCGGCAAATAATCCACTAAAATCGAAGAATCAGAGTTTACAATCGCTCAATCGCTCAAGTGTTTCCCACACCTAGATTTAACCCCAAACCCTAAGTGTTTATAAATAAATCACTCACTTGGGTATAAACTCACTGCACAAAATTACTGCGCGTTCAAGCTCAAAATCAAACGCCGAAAACAAGAACTCCTTTTCTTGATCACGTGGGTGGCTTCACTTGACGTTGTGCGGCAGCGGCTCCATGTAGGGTTTCAGCAGCAACTCTTTTACGTAGGGCTTCTTTTCCCTTTTATATGTGTGTGCTTAAAGAGAAAACCTTTATTTGATCTTTATCTCCTCTTTTGTAAATCTTCAAGAGTACTGAGGAAATCTTTATTAATAAAATTCGGTTTAACAAATCGTTATCCGAATTCAAAATCGAGACATTAATTTAACAATTCTCCACATTGGCTCGATGTTTGAAACCAAGTTATAGTGCTCATCATCCATGCTGCTCTCCCAACGCCCCGATGGGCCTCACTCTCCACAGACGCCAATAGAGCTCAAGCAAAGCTTGAGCTTCGCCAAAGGAACAGACTTAGTCATCATGTCTGTTGGGTTATCTGCTGTAGCAATCTTTTTAACAATAACAATACCCTTAGCTAAGACATCTCGGATGAAGTGGTACCTGATGTTGATATGCTTCGTTCGCTCGTGATAAACTGGATTATACGCCAAATATATCGCACCCTGGTTATCATAGTGTATATCCACACTTTTCTGTTCTAACCCAAAGTCCATGAGCAAACTTTGTAACCATATCGCCTCCTTCGATACAAAGGTTAGTGCCATGTACTCTACCTCAGTCGAAGACAAGGCAATGTGATCCTGTAAGGACGCTTTCCAACTAACTGCACCACCCGCTAGCGTAAATACATACCCTGCTAAAGATATGCAATCATCCAAGTCACCGGCGTGATCCGAGTCCACAAAACCAGTGGTCTCACTACCATTGATGTCCCTCCGGTATACTATACCCACGTCTGTTGTCCTCTTCAAATATCTGAGAATCCACTTCACAGCTTCCCAAAGAGCTTTACCAGGGTGCTTCATATAGCGACTAACTACGCTCACAACTTGTGAAATATCAGGCCTAGTGCACACCATAGCATACATAATATTACCCACGACACTAGAATAAGGAACACGAGACATATGCTCCTCCTCCTCCTCAGACTGCGGTGATAATTTATCTGAAAGTTTAAAGTGCTTCGCTAAAGGTGTACTTACAAATTTTGTTGACTGCATATTAAAACGTGCTACGATCTTCTCAATATATTTCTTTTGAGACAGACGTAAAACTCCTGCAGCTCTGTCACGCAAAATCTCCATACCCAATATTTTCTTTACAGCACCTAAATCTTTCATTTCAAATTCAGCATTTAACTACCTCTTCAGCACATCAATATCAGACATATTCTTAGCTGCTATCAGCATGTCATCAACATATAAAAGTAGATAAATCAAAGAACCATTCTCCAATCTCCTATAGTAAACGCAGCTATCCATCTGACTTTTTGAATAATCTTGACTAGCCATGAAAGTATCAAAACGTTTATACCACTGCCTAGGAGATTGTTTCAGCCCATACAAAGATTTCTTCAACAAGCAAACATGATATTCCTTACCCGGAATAGCAAATCCCTCTGGTTGCCTCATGTAAATCTGCTCCTCCAACTCATCGTGAAGAAACGCAGTTTTTACATCTAGCTACTCTAACTCGAGATCCTGCGAAGCAACTAAGGCAAGTAAAACACGAATAGAAGTATGTCTTACCACAAGAGAGAACACCTCATTGTAGTCAATGCCCTCACGCTGTGTATACCCCTTCGCCACAAGTCTAGCCTTATACCTCGCTGCCTCAACACCAGGAATGCCCTCTTTCCGTTTAAAGACCCATTTACTTCCGACAATCTTTTGGCTCTTGGGTACTTTGACCAGCTCCCATGTCTGATTTCGATGGAGAGATTCAATCTCTTCACTCATAGCCCCTAGCCACTGCGATGACTCCGAACTAGCCATCGCCTCAAAATAAGACGAAGGCTCATCTGTCTCCACCTCATCACCTACAGTTAATGCATAAGCAATATATGTATAACCATAACGTACCGGTGGTTTAATTTGCCTTCTCTGTCTATATGCAGCTATAGTCTGCTGCGGCTTTGTTGGTTGTTCACTATCACCGACTCAGGAACTGTGGCTTCATCTACAGTCTCAACTTCTGTAACCTTAGAAGTCTCCGAAGTCTCCACTTGAAGCTCCACCTCACTCATGACACCATGATCTGTCTTCTCTACTAGTTGTGTCTCAGAACTCCTCCTTTGAAACATTGCAGTCTCGTCGAAGATCACATCTCTGCTGATTAGAAAACCGGGTGATCTGGGATCGGTGCACCACAGCCGGTAGCCTTTCACCCCATGTGCATAACCCAGAAATATGCACTTCTTCGCCCTCGGCTCAAGCTTACCATCACTCGCATGAGCATACACAAGACATCCGAATATACGTAATATGGAGTAATCAACATGTTTCCCCAACCATACTTCCTCAGGAGTCTTCCACTCGATAGCAGACGATGGAGATCGATTTACCAGGTAACATGACATGTTTACTGCTTCGGCCCAAAATTCCTTGCTAAGTCCTGCATGCGAAAGCATGCATCGAGCTCGCTCAAGCAAAGTTCTATTCTTCCGTTCTGCTACGCCATTCTGTTGTGGTGTCCCAGGTACTGTGCGGTGTCTTACAATACCTTATTTCTCGCAAAACTCAGTAAAAATTTTACCACAAAACTCCATGCCATTATCGGGTTTCAGGCACTTGATTTGTTTATCTGACTGCTTCTCAATCAATGCCTTAAATTTCTTGAACTGATCAAACACATCATATTTGTGCTTCAGAAAGTAAACCCATACCTTCCTCGAATAATCGTCGATAAATGTCAGTATATATCGGGCACCTCCTTTCGAAGGAACCGAAGACGGGCCCCAGACGTCTGAGTGAATATATTCAACTGGTCGTTTGGTCGAATGAATAGCTGTAGTAAACTTAACACGATGCTGCTTCCCATAGATGCAGTGCTCACATAAGTCTAGCTTTCCTGTCTTCTGACCTTTCAACAACCCCCTTTCACTCAGCATCATCATACCTACTTCACTCATGTGCCCCAAACGCATATGCCATAATTGAGTCAAGTCAGAATCTAACTCACCTGATGAAACTGCAGCGGTTCCGGTCACGGTCTCTCCCAGTAGATGATAGAGAGTATTAATTTTCTTCCCCTTCATCACTGTCATGGCACCTCGAGAGATCTTCAGTACTCCACCTTCAGCGGTGTACCTACACCCGATGTCATCAAGTGTCCCCAAAGAAATAAGGTTCTTCTTGATCGGTACATGCCTCACATCTGTCAATGTGCGAACCACCCCATCGTGCATCCGGATCCGAATTGTTCCTATCCCCACAGCCTTACAGACTGCATTATTCCCCAAAAGAACCCTACCACCATCTGCATCATGGTAACTAGTAAACCAATTCTTATGAGGCGTCATATGATAAGAACACCCCGAATCTAGCACCCATTCATCTCCTGACGAAGTAGCAGTCACACATAAGACAGCTTCTGCATCACTAGTGCTCCCCTCAGCAACGTTTGCCACACTGCTTGTGGCATTCTACTTATCAGCTTTATTCCTCCGCTTTGTACAATCTCTCCTGATGTGCCCCTCCTCGTGACACTCAAAGCACTTCATGCGTCCCTTGGACTTTCTATGGTGTGATTTTGATCTGCTTTTACCTCTGCTGCTACTAGGCTCTCGATGTTGTTCTCTACCTCAAATCGTTAGTGCTTGCGCTGCTCCTTTGGCCAGACCGTCATCTCGCAACTTTCTCTGCCACTCCTTAGAGAATAAGGCGGACTTTACCTCCTCTAAGGTAATTGTAGTACGCCCCTGCAACAGTGAATCAGTAAAGTGCTCCCATGACTCTGGTAAAGAGGCTAACAACATCATGCCTTGTTCTTCATCATCAAGTATCTTACCGACGTTCTTCAGATCCAACATGAGTTTATTAAATTCATCTAGGTGGGTTCTGATAGACGTACCTTCAGTATATCTAAATTGAAACATCTTCTTCAGCATATACAAGTGATTGTTCAAACTTTTCTTCACATAGAGTGCTTGAAGTTTTTCCCATAATGCTGCGGCATCCTTCTCCTCAGCAACCTGTATTAAGACCTCATCCGTCAAATTTAACAGGATTATGCTCTTTGCTTTTTCAATCAGCTCTACCCTCTCAGAGGTTTTCATTATAATCTGCAACTCATCTTCACCATCCAGTGCCTTGGCCAAACCTTGTGTTGTCAATAAAGCTCGCATCTTGATGCTCCATAACACAAAATTGTTGCTCCCATCAAACTTCTCAATCTCAGATTTCCTCTCAGACATAATTGCAATAAGAGAATTTCCAGATAATAATTAGACAAGCAAAAGCCCCAAATCACAATCAAGAAATCCAACCCCAAGCTCTGATACCAATTGTTGGGATATAATATGCGGAATTACCAGGATCTTGCAATTTACGTCAACGTGAAATCACCAGAGAAATTAACGAGAAAAATAAGCACACTAGAAATTTACATGGTTCGGTCTGAGTATCAGCACCTACGTCCACGGGGAGAGCCAGCGGCAAATAATCCACTAAAATCGGAGAATTGGAGTTTACAATCGCTCAATCGCTCAAGTGTTTCCCACACCTAGATTTAACCCCAAACCCTAAGTGTTTATAAATAAATCACTCACTTGGGTATAAACTCACTGCACAAAATTACTGCGCGTTCAAGCTCAAAATCAAACGCCGAAAACAAGAACTCCTTTTCTTGATCACGTGGGTGGCTTCACTTGACGTTGTGCGGTAGCGGCTCCACATAGGGTTTCAGCAGCAACTCTTTTACGTAGGGCTTCTTTTCCCTTTTATATGCGTGTGCTCAAAGAGAAAACCTTTATTTGATCTTTATCTCCTCTTTTGTAAATCTTCAAGAGTACTGAGGAAATCTTTATCAATAAAATTCGGTTTAACAAATCGTTATCCGAATTCAAAATCGAGACATTAATTTAACACGTTTCATGGGTGCAACCTATAGTTTTCGGGATTCCACAGTTCAAATTACCGTGTGACCGACTGGACAATTGGTCTAGCATTACAATGGGGTCTATTATGTCAGCAGCAAAGCTTATTCTGTTGAGGCTGAGAGCACTATAGATTACCACTCGAGAATGCACTGGAGATGATACTTGTGCTTGCAAGTGGTCACCTACAGAAAGAGACAGGGAGAAAGATCAACTAAATTGGACTACGAAACGTGAGAAAATATTAGGTGGGTTTTATACTCTAATTAGGCGAAGAGTAAAATCATTCAGAAGTCGACACGTGGAGCCACGAGTAAATGGGGTCGGAGATTCAAAATTTGCTCGGTGCCCTCCTCTGCTCTCTCTCATGTAGACTTGGCCCACCACTCTGCACACTCTGACGCTTTCTCTCATTTGCTCTCCGTCTCCTGTCCTCTCTCTCCTCTCTCTCTCTCCCCGTTCTCCGTTCCGCTGCGGGGAGAAAAAAAATCGTAGATCTGCTTCCATATGCTCTCCCCCCTCCTTTGCTCTCTCTCCTCCGCTAGTTGCTTCCATCTCCCCCACCCTAACGCCGATGCTGCCGACACTCCTCCACACGATGCTGACGCCCCTCCACCTTCACCTCCACCTCCACAGGTTGCCTCCGTCGCCCCCAACTCCGATGCCGGCGCCAACGCAGCCGATGCCTCCACCTCCATCGACGCCTCCGCCTACGCCCTTGAACCCGACGTTGACGTCGACGCCCCTGCCTCCCTCTCGCGACCTCCAGTCCGCGCTCTCTCTCTCTTTCCTCCTTGAAGTCGCGCCTCTCTTCTAGTGAACCGCGACGCCGACACCCCTTTTCCAGTTGCCTCCGTCGCCCCCGACTTCGACGCCGATGCCCCTCCGCCTCCCTCTCGTGACCTCTAGTCTGCTCTCTCTCTCTCTCTCTCTCTCTCTCTCTCTCTCTCTCTCTCTCTCTCTCTCTCTCTTTTGTCCTCAAAGTCACGCCTCTCTTCCAGCAAACCGTGACACCGACGCCCCTCCGCTGGTTGCCTCCGTCGCCCCCAACTCCGACGCCGACGCCGACGCCTCCGCCTCCGCCCTCGACGCCCTTTCGCCTCCCTCTCGCGACCTTTGCTCCGCTCTCTCCCTCTTTCCTTTGCGTAGCGCCCTTGCTGGCCAACCCCGACACCGATGAACCCTTGCTCGTGTTTTGGCCTCCCTCTCCACGAGCGAAGGTTGCTCTGCTTGCTCTCTCTCTCTCTCTCTCTCTCTCTCTCTCTCTCTCTCTCTCTCTCTCTCTCTCTCTCTCCATGAAGCGCCCCCTGCTCCTGAATGTGGACGCCGCCAGCACCGTTGCTTCCCGCCGTCACCTTCCCAAGCCCCACCGATAGGCACCCCATTGGTGACTCCCGTATGTCCGAAGGTTAATTTTTTTTTTTTTTTTTTTTGGATTCCACTTAGTAGAATTCAGTGTCATGTTAATGTTTAAGTTTATAGATACATCTGCAGCAGGTATTGCTTTATCTCTTGTACGTGCTTCTGTGGCAAGTATCTTTGGGCCATTTGTAGGCCATCTTGCCTTCAAATGTGCTGTTTTTCTCAATGTTTCTGGCTATTGAGCATCTGCAGATATTGTAGGTCCGCCCTGTGGTGAATTTGTCACAATATAGAAGTGAATAAATAATTGTGTCGGTCAATGCAAGATGACATATTTCATTTGTTGTTGAAGCTTTTTTTATATGGAGTTCTGTGAAGAATTTGCAGTGCATGCTTACAATTAATATGTCTTCAGGCTTGGGTTTGGTAAAAGGAGTCAAACTTTTTTAGCGCTTTACTTTGGACAGTGCTTCTTATCTGCCTAGGCAGGTATGACTTAAATTCTCTCAACGGGATTTTGGCTTCTTATTTTGTAGTTGCAAGTGGCACAAAAGCCACTTTAAGTTGTTTTAACAGGAAAACTGCTTTCGATTGATTTCTCAGCTGACATTTATGTGCATTATGATGCAATTCTTATCTCAGTGTCACAACGTGCTTCTACATTCTTTTGCAATTTCTCAAGCTCTCACCTCAAGAGTCTTCACAAGTTCCCATCTACCATGTTATGCTGCAGCATACTAGCAAGTATGTTTGCACTTCATTTTATTATATCATTGTTGTTTCTACGGGATTTTGGTTACAGTACTTTACGGAGACATTATGAGCTCTTGGTTTCACCGGACTACGGTAAATGAACAATTTTTAGCTCTGGAGCTATAAATCTTAAGAGTCTTTCAGACATTGTTTAGGTTGCTCTACATATTCAGTTTTAATAACGGGTTACTAATGTGCCCAACCACTCCAAAATTATGCTTTCAATTTTGAGCTGCAATCTCTTTCTTGAGGAGAACAACAAATGGAAAGTTTTGATGTGCTAATTCTGTCATTTCCAACTAAGATTTTGGGTGTGCTGGAATACCTTTTTATCAGAGCAATTTCTTTCTTCAGGGATGGCGTAGAACAGAAGAAACAACATTTTCCTGTTATAATTGCTAGAATCACTTTCATTGTTTTGGGTTGTTTGATGCTGGCGACTCTTCTCTACACTATCTTCACCGATGGTAGCCCTTTCCGGAAAGAACTTTTAACTCCGTAAGTTAATTGTTCTATCTTCAATGGGTCTTTGTCATTTGGTTCCCTAACATTTGGAGTTATGTTGGAGAAGGTATTAAAATAGGTTGTTTTTTACTTGGTCATGGTGTACTATGAGGAATGCACATAGGATTATTATAAGTGCCCATGCATATTTTTCTATTCATGTATCTCGAAAACTGGTTAGGGACTCGGCAGTTTTTGGTTTAAATACCTTTTGTTGCATTAGTTTTCTTACTTATTCAGCTGTTAGGAGCCGCCATTTTTTTTCCCTCGTATATACGGTGCGTGAATCATCTCAAACTGTACTAGAGTAAAGTGACGTGTCTTGGATGCTGGTTTGAAGAATATCTGTTTATGGGAAATAATTGTTGGGTTTTGGATTAGATATGCGAGTTGCGAGTAGGAAGAGTTTACTGATTTAAAAATGTACCTTTGACCCTAGCAATATGTTGCCTACTTCTCTTTTTGTTTTGTGGTGTGCTGTGCCCTGCGTATGCCATATATTATAATTGTCCTAAGAGTATTTTTGCTTGCTAGAACCAAACTCTCCCTTGGGATATTAGATTGACGTTTTAAGTATGGAGGTTTCTATGCTTTTCTTTCTGTACTTTTATTCTTCAATCATGAGATCGTGAAATTTAAGCAGGTCCCCATGCTAGGAGTGGACTCTTTTTTATTTTATTTTTTAAATATAAATATGA
This sequence comes from Eucalyptus pauciflora, assembly GCA_007663325.1. NCBI lineage: Eukaryota > Viridiplantae > Streptophyta > Magnoliopsida > Myrtales > Myrtaceae > Eucalyptus > Eucalyptus pauciflora. The sequence goes on along the minus strand of VMYD01000045.1, from coordinate 428,235 downwards.
GGGGGGCTACTTCTTTCATTTGCATCTGAGTCATTTTTTTAACATGTAAGCATATTAATCTCTGTCCTATGAATGTACTGAATGGTGCTATCAATTTGCAGGTGGATGACAGCGACGCTAATTGACTTCTACATCAACGTCGTTGCTCTTTCTGTATGTCTCTAATGCTTCTGTTGGCTAACTTTGGTGCATGCAATTTTTTTGACTCATCTGATAGAATAGAGGACATGCATAAAAAGGACTCTTTGTGTCTGTTAGAAATGGATAGGACGATTGTGAAGCGATATCATATGGATTCATCAACTTCAGAGTTCATCCTTCATAAGCTTATGGAACCATTGCCTGCAATCATGCCTATTAGATTTGAGAGCAGCACCTTTGGTTTTAGACGCCCACAATTAGGAGTTCTTGTTTGATGTCTACAATTTGGGGATGAGATATTTGTCTTGTTTTACCTTGTGTAACTCATTTCTATTTCGATCTCATGGTCTTTCAGGTTTGGGTTGCTTATAAGGAATCAACTTGGCTTAGTGCATTTGTGTGGATCCTTCTCTTGATATGCTTGGGCAGGTAATATAACCATATTTACCAAGTTTATGTTACTGCTATGAGTATTGTCCGGAGCATCGAAATGACCGGTTAACAAGCATTAGAGAGAACTTTAAAATTGTTGGATGATTATTGATCATATTATGCGGTGGTATTCGATTATCTTTTTTTTTATCGTTTATATGCCGATGATCAATGACAAAGACCACCTACCTACATTTTCCAGATTTTTTTATCGTTTATACTCGATTGTCTTTTTTGGTTAGACTTCTGTATGGGAGCGTTATTGGTTGAGGATCAGTTTGAAAACTTGGATTCCATGACGACGCAGGGGAAGGGCGGAGCTGAGGCTGAGGCCGGGGAAGAGGACGTAGAGGAGGCCAATGCCATCAGAATAATCGGGGAAATCATTTGGGGGCTTCTTCTTTGAACAGTCTCACCAGTAATGAGATTGCAATTGTGGCGAAGCAGCCTCCGGGACCTCGCATGCCAGATGGAACAAGAGGATTCGCGATGGGTTGTGGGAAGCCAGTCTCAGTTAGTACCACATGATCACGTTATGTGATAGAATTTTCAATACCACATGACCACGTCACGTGATAGATTGCCACGGGGACTCAGGGATCAATAGTCACCATCTTGTATGTGGTGTTGATGATACCCATGTGAGCTCACGCCAGGGTGGGTTAAAAAAGGATATGTTCTACTACAAGCTTCTCTCATATTTTTGGAGACGATGGACCAGTCCAGAACTACTTTATATTCCCTTTTCTTACGCTTTTATCATGTAGAAATGAAAATACAAAAATAAAAAGAGTGAGAAGTGAAAAAGAAAAAACAATCTATGAACATTACATAGAAGTATAAGGGTTTGTGGAATGGCTTTTTTCAAATTTTTTTTTTTTTTTTTTTGTCTTCATCTCTCCTTATATTTGTAATCAATGAATTAGGTTTTTATATACTCTTTGCGAAGACTCCAGAGTATCTTATATAAATCGTGGAAAAGTAGGGGTTGGAAGTGTGAGATAAAGGTAATATTGGAAAAGGAAATTAATGGAATGAAAAGTCAAACCAAGAGGATGTAGGTTTCTTTAAGCCATTGCTCTCGGGCAACAGATATTTGCAACCTAATTGATTTGTTAGGAAGAATTGGCTCCATGAGGCATTAATTAAAGGGTTAGATTGAGAAGTAGGCAACATCAACCCATTTGAGCCGTGTTACACATCGATCGATCCCCAAAAGTCGCTAATGATTTCCAGCTTGCATTCATACGAGCCTCAACATGAATAGAAAAAGTCCAGGTTCTAAAGCTTTGAGCATCACATAACTTAAAGCTCGATTTGCATTTCTCAAGAAAAACATGGCACATCCTAAATAAGCACAAACAAAAATCGGAAAAAGAAAACAAAAAAACATATTCAAAATTGAATGCGGTTGTATTGTGGCCTGTGGAATTGTTTATAGATGAAATGGACTAATTAATTTTTCTTCCAAAAGGTCAATGAAGCAAGAGGGAGCAAACAGTCTGGATCAAACAACCAAATTTATTCAAATATAAAAGCCAACCAAGCATTGTTATATAATGTCACGTTGCTACTCTTCACACTTGGCAACTAGGTATCTAGGTTGTCTTCTCTGTCTCTGCGCGGGAGCTCAAAGCACCATGGAGAACAATTAATTGTCTCCTTTCTCAAGAAATGACCCAAGTATCAGTTACACCTCGTGGGTTGTAGCCCTTGAGAAACCTTGATCCTTTCCTGCTTGGAAATCATCCGATACGATATCGGCAGGAGGGCACATGCGAAAAACATACGAGATGGACTTGGATACCACCATCGGATTCTTGGAGGGTATACAATCTGACAATTTCCCAAAGCATTGCTCATCGAAAGGAAATGACCCACTGAAAAAGAAGAAGCTGCTCCTTCCCAGCTTCTCCACCTGGAACAATAATCACAAAGGCATCAAAACAACATCGGGGGCTTAGGATGGATAAATACAAAAGATGGTTTGAACGCACTATTATGAACTTTTAAAGCTGCTACTCAAAACTAAGCTGAAAAATTCATCAGTGTAACTACCGATTAGGAAAGAAAAACTCCATAACAAAAATGAAAATCTAGATTACTGGCCATGCATGGAATTGGTATGCTCTCTGCCGTGCACATGCGATTGCCTCACGATCACAGATTCTTTACAAGACCTTATGATCAAGCAAACAGAGCAATGAGAAAACATGATACCATGTTCCAGTAGCAGTAATTACCCGCAGTTGTGAAAACCTAAGGTTATTCATGGTAAGAATAACCGACGCTTCATATAAAGCATCGTAAAGTAACCGAATCGCCAAATACTCGAAGAAGTTCTTCACAAAACTTCTCTGTCCCTCCAAATTTTTTCCATATCCATAAATTTAAAAATCAGGGAACCACAAGACGCATTTTACTGACTTCCACAGAACTTGGCTCTCCGCAGATTTCCCTATGAAGGTCTGGTATGGGTGATGGAGTCCCCACATAATCTTGACATCAGTCAATGACGGGTCGAATATGGAGGATTCAAGAAGAGATGTGGGGGCGGCCATTCTTAAAGGATCATAATTGCGGGCAATGTTGGAGGTAAAATGAAAGTTGGTGTCGTCCAAGATGAGAATTTCCCCATCATCAGCAAAAGGAAATAACTAAATAAGTAATGTTGGGTCGGCATAATCATTTTCTGCGATGCATGGACTTGGCTTACTCACTGATGAAAATGACGTGCCTATATTATGAGAGAACATGAATCACCATTCTGACAACCCTGCAAGTCCAATTACACAATCAATTAATGAATTACTTGCATTTTGTATGGGAGAATAAAGTAGCAGCAGTGATGAAAGCAAGACTTAGGAGCATATGTGGAGAGTGTGGCATGATTTGGACATAATCAGCTACAGGTACACTTGAGCAATCCTAATACCAGCTTCTCAATCTCTTGCTTCAGACGAGGAGTGACCAATTTAGACTCAGAAGTGATGTGGACATCGAGCCATATCGAGGAGGTGTTAGAAATCATTGTCTATTCCTACTAGTTCGATTACTCGAGCGTGGGCCAAGCAATTCAGGCAAGCTGTTGGTGTCATGGTTCGTAATCTTTGGCGTGGATATGACCTTGGATCGAATCTTGAAGAATCTTCGAAATCTTGGCGCAATTTGATTATCTGGTCATCAAATATTTGACCAAGTAAAAAAATTATCTTCTTGTTTAGATATATTCTAAAATATGACGTATTAGATTTCTAGGGCTGGTTTTAGGGTTGTGTGGCAACTAGAAGGCCTATATTAAGGATTAGTCGACTTTCTTTGGGGGACAAATTTTTTTTGGAGCAAAAAAGTTTAGAGATTCTCTTCTACTATTTTTTTGAGGACTTGACCTTATGAAGGTTCCCTTATGACGGTCGATTCGACTTATCAAGTGAGATAGCGAATTCTTTCGCTTGTGACGTCTATAACGTTGGTTGGTTGATGCGTTCGTCAACAGGTCACGTTCATACCAAGGTTGCCAATCATAGGTTTGATTAGAGGTCGAGGTTCGCAATTCGCACCATCCGGGCCTTCGTAGAACAATCTTTCTGCAACGATTCACATCATTTGGTATAAGAGCTTGCTTCTACAAGGTCTATTTATCTTTGATTTTCTGTTTATATTAAGCAATTTGATATTTATTGAGCTAGGGTTTCAGTTCTAGCCAATTTGCGTTTCAATTGGAAATTCGAAAGTTGTACTTGTTGGTTTGAAATTGTTACTTGCTGAAACAAAATCAGTAGTGATCTAATCTTGTTTGATTAGTTTGATTGATTGTCGTGAGGGGGTTGAGAGACGGGTTTTGAGTCCAATAAAGAGCTTGTGAAAAAAGAATACGAGAGGGAAAGACAAGAGTGTGTAAGCTTAATTGAGGGTGGAAAAAACCTTGACTTGAGTTAAAAACAAGGGGAGTGACAAACACCTTGAGAGAAACACGCGGGGGAGCGATTGGTGAGGATTTTTGTAACTAACGTTTACTTGTAGGTCTAAAATACGTCGCGCGAAGAAAGCGTGAATCAAAGGGAGGTTGACTCCATATGAAGGGATGAAGCGCTCATGGAAAGCATCCAGCAATTGAGGGCCGTAATGGAGGAGCTTAGTGGCCGAATGATGGGGAATGGCATGAGGGTTGATGGTGACCGAGAGCTACCCCGGGGAAGACCGCAACATCAACGAGACGCCTCTAGAACACGACATAGATGGCAGCGGCATTATGATGATGATGAGGCCGACATGGAGGATGATCAAGATGCTCGATTTGGAAGGTGGAATGGAGCATGAGCATTTAGACATCGAGAAGATAATGAACTTGGCAATATCAAGATGAAGATTCCTTCTTTTCAAGGGAAGAATGATCTCGATGCGTATCTAGAGTGGGAGAAACGCATGGAGATGGTATTTGATTGCCAACGATACTCCGAGCTTAAAAAGGTAAAAATTGCAGCTGTTGAATTTACTGATTATGCTATAATTTGGTGGGATCAACTTGTGACTTGTAGGAAGCGCAATGGTGAAAGACCGATAGAGACATGGGATGAGATGAAAGCGATGATGAGGAGGCATTTTGTACCAAGTCATTACCATCGAGATTTGTTTCAAAAGTTACCAAATCTCACATAAGGCAATAAGAGCGTGGAAGAGTATCATAAGGAGATGGAGATTGCTATGATTCGTGCTAATGTGGTGGAGGATCATGAGGCCACAATGTCAAGATTTTTGAGTGGTTTGAGCCGAGACATAGCAAGGTTGGTGGAGCTACAACATTATGTTGATATGGAGGAATTGGTGGACAAAGCCATCAAAGTTGAGTGGCAATTGAAGTTGGACCGAAATCACAAGAGTGGAGGAGGTTCAAATCAGAATTGGAGATCCAATTGGAATAGAGATGAGAAGCCAAATTGGAGAGGAAACAACACCAAAATCGAAACCTCGAAGGAGAAGGAGAGGGGCGGTAAAGTTGGAATGAATCTGGCTTCAGGTAAAATCGAAAACCCTAATACTAGAACTCGTGAGATTAAATGTTTTAATTGTTTGGGCATGAGTCATATGGCGAATCAATGCCCTAATAGGAGGGTAATGATCATGACTGGATATGGTGTTATTGAGTCCGAAAGTGAAAGGGAAGAAGAGGATGATGAGAGGCCACCATTGGAGGATTGTAGAGATGGATAAATAGCTATAAAAGGAGACTTATTGGTGGTTAGGCGTTCTCTTAGTGTGCAAGTAAAGGAGGAGGAGCATCATCAACAAAGAAATAACTTGTTTCATACAAGATGTGTGGTGAATGGTAAGATTTGTAGTTTGATAATTGATGGAGATAGTAGTGCAAATGTGGCAAGTTGTATTATGGTGGATAAGTTGGGTTTGAAGATGACAAAACACTCTAGGCCTTATAGACTTCAATGGTTAAATGATAGTGGAGAGGTGAAAATGTCGAAGCAAGTTCGAATCCCATTTGAGATAGGGAGATACAAGGACGAGGTAAAGTGTGATGTTGTACCTATGCAAGCGGGTCATATATTACTTGGAAGACAATGACAATATGATCGAAAGGTACCTCATGATGGGTATACTAATCGTTATTCATTGGTGATGAATCAAAAGACTTATACCTTAGTACCAATGACATCTAGTGAGGTGTATCAAGATCAGTTAAAGTTACAACGAGAAGCCGAGAGAAAGAGAAAAGGTGAGAAATCCGAGGGCTTGCGTGGTGTGTCTGAGACGCAAGGAAAAGGAGAGGCCGAGAGAAGGATTGTGGTAAAAACCAAGGGAAAAGAAGAGAGGAAAAAAAATAGGCAAAAGAATTTTTATGCAAAATCGAGTGAGATGAGGAGAGCTTTAGTTCTAGACCAACCGATGCTTGTACTTTTGTACAATGAGGTTTTGTTTTCTACTAACGATCTTGACCCAAGTTTGCCTAGTCCTATCGTGTCTTTATTGCAGGAATTTGAAGATGTCTTTCCTAATGAACTTCTTGGAGGGATACCACCGATTTGAGGCATAGAACATCAAATTGACTTGATTTCTGGTGCGCCATTACCTAACTAACCCGCATATCGAAGCAATCCCGAGGAGACAAAGGAACTTCAGCGGCAAGTTAGCAAATTATTGGAATGGGGGTATGTGAGAGAGAGTCTTAGCCCGTGCGCCATCTCTGTTTTGTTGGTGCCAAAGAAGAATGGAACTTGGTGAATGTGTGTCGATTGCTGAGCAATCAATAACATTGCAGTAAAGTATCGACATCCTATTCCTAGGTTAGATGACATGTTGGATGAGTTGCATGGTTCTTGCATTTTCACTAAGATCAATTTGAAAAGTGGCTATTATCAAATTAGGATGAAAGAATGTGATGAATGGAAAACTACATTTAAGACCAAGTATGGATTGTATGAGTGGTTAGTCATGCCATTTGGATTAACTAATGCACTGAGCACATTTATGCGACTTATGAATCATGTTTTGCGTGCTTTTATTGGTCGATTTGTGGTTGTCTATTTCGATGACATCTTGATATATAGCCGAAGCCTTGATGACCATATTGAGCATGTGCGAGCTGTCTTGTAAGTTTTAAGGGTCGAGCAATTATACGCTAATCTAAATAAGTGCTCTTTTGTTACTAACAAATTAGTATTTCTAGGATTTGTTGTTAGTGCTAATGGTATACAGGTGGATGAAGAAAAGGTCAAAGCAATCAGTGAATGGCCAATGCCTAAGACTGTAGGAGAGGTGTGTAGCTTTCATGGATTGGTGAGTTTTTATCGGTGATTTGTGAGAAATTTCAGCACCATTGCCGCACCTTTGACCGAGTTTTTCAAAAAGCACGTGGGTTTCATATGGGGAGAAGAGCAAGAGAAAGCATTTAATCTACTAAAAGATAAGTTGACTAATGCTCCTTTGTTATCTTTGCCGAATTCCAGGGCTACTTTTGAGATAGAGTGCGATGCTTCTAGTACAGGAATTGGAGCCATGTTGATGCAAGGAGGGCATCCCATATTTTATTTTAGCGAGAAATTGAGTGGAGCAACATTGAATTATCCTACCTACGATAAGGAGATGTATGCTTTAGTGCGAGCTTTGGAGACTTGGCAACATTATCTATGGCTGAAGGAGTTTGTGATCCACACTGACCACGAGACCTTGAAGTACTTGAGAGGGTAGCATAAGTTGAATAAAAGACATGCCAAATGGATGGAGTTCATGGAGACTTTTTCATATGTGATCAAGTACAAGAAAGGTAAGGAGAATGTGGTAGCCGATGCACTTTCTCGAAGGTATGCGATTCTAACCAATTTAGAAGCAAAGTGTTTAGGTTTTTAGCATATCAAGGGCTTATATATTGATGATGATGACTTTGGGAGAGTATTTGAAGCATGTGAACATATTGCATCTAATAAATTCTATAGGCGTGAAGGTTATCTTTTCCGTAAAAACAAGCTATGTTTGCCTAAGTGTTCTTTGCGTGAATTATTGGTGCGAGAAGCGCTTAATGGTGGTTTAATGGGGCATTTTGGCATTAATAAGACTTATGAAGTGCTCCATGAACATTTTTTTTTTGGCCACATATGAAGAGAGATGTCACACGTGTCTGTGAGAGATGCATTGCTTGTAAGCAATCGAAGTCTACAACTAAACCGCATGGCTTGTATACACCATTACCTATTCCAACGCATCCTTGGACTAATATTTCTATGGATTTTGTGTTAGGATTGCCTAGGTCTAAGTATGGTAGAGATTTTATTTATGTGGTTGTTGATCGGTTTTCAAAGATGGCTCATTTTATACCTTGTCATAAAACTGATGATGCATCTCATGTTGCCGATTTTTTATTTAAGGAGGTTGTATGTTTGCATGACATGCCTAGATCAATTGTTTTAGATTGAGATTCTAAATTTCTTAGCTACTTTTGGAAGACATTGTGGAAAAAACTAGGAACGCGATTGTTATTTTCTACTACTTGTCATCCACAGACCAATGGTCAAACCGAGGTAGTTAATAGAATTTTAGGGGTATTGTTGCGTGCTATTATTAAAAAGAACATAAAATCTTGGGAAGATTGTCTGCCACATGTTGAATTTGCATATAATAGGAGCATGCATTCTGCTATTAAATTTACACCATTTGAGGTTGTCTATGGTTTTAATCCGTTAACTCTGTTAGATTTAAACCCTTTACCTGTTAATGAGCATGTGGATTTAGATGGAGCAAAGAAAGCCGAATTTGTCAAGGTGTTGCATGAGAAGATGTGCGCAAATATTGAGCGCAAGACTAAGCAACATGCAAGACAAGCCAACAAAGGGCGCAAGGAAGTGGTGTTTGAACCCAGCGATTGGGTTTGGGTTCATATGCGCAAGGAGCGATTTCCTGAGCAGCGACATTCTAAGTTATTACCGCGAGGGGATGGACCATTCATGGTATTAGAAAGAGTTAACAATAACACCTGCAAGCTTGATCTTCTAGGTGAGTATGACGTTAGTGCTACATTTAATGTTTCTGACTTGACTCTTTTCAATGCCAGTGATGATTTGAGGGCAAATCCTTTGCACGGGAGAGAGAATGATGTGGACATCTAGCCATATCAAGGAGGAGATGCTAGGGACCCATTGCCTATTCCTACTAGTTTGATTGCTCGAGCGCGGGCCAAGCAATTCAGGCAAGTTGTTGGTGTCATGGTTCGTAATCTTTGGCGTGGAGATGACCTTGGATCGAATCTTGAAGAATCTTGAAAATCTTGGCTCAATTTGATCATCTGGTCATCAAATATTTGACCAAGTAAAAAAATTATCTTCTTGTTTAGATATATTCTAGAATATGACGCATTAGATTTCTAGAGCTGGTTTTAGGGTTTGTGTGGCAACTAGAAGGTCTATATTAAGGACTGGCCGACTTTCTTTGGGGGACAGATTTTTTTTGGAGGAAAAAAGTTGAGAGATTCTCTTCTACTGTTCTTTTGAGGACTTGACCTTATGAAAGTTCCCTTATGACGGTTGATTTGACTTATTGAGCAAGATAACGAATTCTTTCGCTCGTGGCGTCTATAACATTGGTTGGTTCATGCGTGTTCGTCAACATGTCACATTCATACCGAGGTTGCCAATCACAAGTTTGATTGGAGGTCGAGGTTCGCAATTCGCACCATCCGGGCCTTCATAGAACGATCTTTCCGCAACGATTCACATCAAGAAGCCTCTAATCTCTTAGGAGGACTATATTCAAGCAATCCCAATACCAGCTTTTGGAACTCTAGATCGTGACAAGGAGCAAATAATTTAAACTCGGAAGCCTCTAATCTCTTAGAAGGAACATACACAAAATCAAGAAATTTATTTGCTTTTTTCATTTCAACTGCCATGAAGCATCAATAGTATCTTTTTTATAAAGTACCCACTCAAGGTTGGTTTATTTTTGCAATAACTTCTGTTATTATTTTTAGTGCCGTAGCCTATAGTTGCTTAAAGCTGTGGCTTCAAAATGAGCATTAACAGAGCATGTTCCTAAAGTGCTATAGACCTTCATACATAAAGTACTCAAAAGGAATGTTCCAGATCAGAGTGACTCCTTCAGAAGCTGCTTGCTGAAGAATGAACACCATTTGAAAGTTCCTACTGCACTGGGTTTTATGTACTTGGCAAGCATCCAAGAAGAACCGAAGCACTCTGACAAAACTAAAGCAGATGCCAAGCAGTGCTCTCAAGCGTGTGTAACAAGGTAAATTCTCTCACAAATTTCAAGAACTGCAGGAGATAATGGAAAAGGTGTTATTCATGGTCTTAGTTTGATTAATTTAATTATATAACTAGATAAGAAGAAACTAATTGAAGCATATACCACTGAGCATAAATAACAAAGCAATGGAATCTGATATGCTGACAATTTAGCACGAGCAGATCAATTTACAATTACCTATGGAGGGAGTTTATCACGCTATTGATCTAAATACCATGCCTTTGAAAATGGGGATGAATCTCAAGTGTGCACCACATGCATTCTGTGAACAGAGTCTCATGAATTGTAGTAGCGCGAAAGTTAAATACATGATATAAAGCATGCCACCAACTTGTCAATGTCATCTACTGCTGTATTTGCTTTAGTCACCCGGTAAAGAATTTTTCAATCACATTCATGATAAAGCATAACATATTTCCAAACATTCACTTGGTAAGTGGGTACAAAATTTGAGAACGGAAATTTATATATTAAAACATGCATGCTACATAAGGTGAAATTAAAGTCAGAGTGAAGTATGAACCTGTAAAGAGAAGAAGAATTTGCACATGGGTTGTTTTGCTGGATAGGAATGAGAAAATGAGCAATTACTGCCCCAATTGCAAGATTTCTTAAGAAAATAGATACATAATTCACCCCCGTTGTTAACAGAGAAACCACTCTCAGTAGAACCCTTCGGCTGATCACTGTGTGCCACTCCAGAGTAAAGAGCTCTTATCTAAAATTGCAGATAAAGGAGACTTATAACTCCATAGGTATCTGCAAAAGGAGGACATAAAGTATGATATTGTACCTCTTTGACAACAGTTGTCAATTTGTCAGCCACAGTTGTTGTCTGGAAGTCATTTGGGGCAACAAAGGGCACAACAACACATTTCCTGCTGTCGGCAGATGAATTAAGTTGATCGTCATCTAGGCCAGCTGCATCTTCATCTTCATTTGGCGGTGGACACTCAAGAAGGCACTTGTGTTGGAACTCGTAAGGATAGTAATAAGAAGGAAAAGAATCAGATGCACTGAGGAAGTTGGGCCGAAACCGATGCAATGAACTCAGGACATCTACATCTGAGGAAAAGCAAATTGAAAATCAAAAGGGAAACTAATGGAAGAAAGAAAGGGAAAGAGAGGTGACAAGAGAGAACTCAAAAACCAAAGTTGCGGCTTTACATATTTCAGCAACATGATTAAGTGATGACTGCACAAGATTATGAAAGAAGCACCATTCTTCTTCCTATCTTCACTAACTATATGAATAACACAGCAAGTCAGCAACAAGTAAGATAAAGCTATATCTATAAACTTAAACATTAACATGGCACCGAATTCTACTAAGTAGAATCCAAAAAAAAAAAAGAACCTTCGGACGTACGGGAGTCACCAATGGGGTGCCTATTGGTGGGGCTTGGGAAGGCGACGGCGTCAGCGGCGTCCGCGTTCAAGAGTAGTGGGCGCTTCGCGGAGGAAAGAGAGAGAGAGCGAGTAGAGTGACCTTCGCTCACGGAGAGGGAGGCTAAAATGTGAGTAGGGGTTCGTTGGCGTCGGGGTTGGCCAACAAGGGTGCTCTGCAAAGGAAAGATGGAGAGAGTAGAGCAAAGGTCGTCAGAGGGAGGCGAAAGGGCATCGACGATGGCGTCAAGGGCGGAGGCGGAGGCGTTGGCATCGGCGTCAAAGTCGGAGGCGATGGAGGCAACCGGCGGAGGGGCATTGGTAGTTCACAGGAAGAGAGGTGTGACTTTGAGGAAAGAGAGAGAGAGAGAGAGCGGACTAGAGGTCGCGAGAGGGAGGCAGGGGCGTTGGCGTTGGCGTCGGGTTCGGGGGCAGAGGCGAAGGTTGAGAAGTTGGGGGCGACGGAGGCAATTGGCGAAGGCGGAGGTGGAGAGGCGTCAGCATCTCACTTCGCTGGAAGAGACGCATGAATTCACGGAGTGGGAAGAGAGAGAGAGAGAGAGAGCAGAGCGAACGTCATGAGAGAGGCGGAGGAGCGTCAACAGCGTCGGCGTCAGGGTGGGGGGTGATGGAAGCAACCAGTGGAGGCAAAGGCGAAGGGGCTGAACCATTAGTTTTTTCTCTAAACCCTCTGCAATTTTGTTCTCACCGCAACGGAACGGAGAACGGGGAGAGAGAGAGAGAGAGAGAGAGAGAGAGAGAGAGAGAGAGAGAGAGAGAGAGGAGGGAGACGGTCTGCAGAGTTCGATCAGAGGAGAGAGAGCGTCAAAGTGTACAGAGTGGTGGGCCAGGTCTACAGGAGAGAGAGCAGAGGAGGGAGCCAAGCAAATTTTGAATCTCTGACCCATTTACACGTGGCTCCATGTGTCAACTTCTAAATGGTTTTACTCTTCGCCTACGTGGAGTGTAAAACCCACCTAATATTTTCTCTGCGAAACTTGGGAAAGAAGAGATTCCACGTCATGTACCGTAGACGGATTGATGTTGATGTCGTAGAAAGCTTTAAAAAAAAACCACATGAAAAGTAAAAATTCATTTTTAATCTAATTTGAATAAAACATATTTTAAAAAAACCACATGGAAAATAAAAATTCATTTTAAATGCCACGTCAGTATTTTTTGTTAAAAAGTTAGACAATGTTAACTTTAGGACTCGATTAAACCAATTGACGAGTTTTAGGACTTAATTACACTTTTTACAAGTTTTAGGATTGAATTGCATTTTCGTTACAAGTTTTACGACTTCTATTGCACTTATCCCAATTTTCTAGAGTCTCATGTGTCATAACGAGAGGTGATTCTTTGGAGATATTTTGTTATTATGCATTTTTACAGATAAATTGTTATTTTACAATATTGGATTGGAATTTTAAATATGTCCAACTATAAAAAAGTTACACCTTCATTATTGTCCTCCACCTTATTTTTTAATAAAGCCATCGACTTTAGTGACTATAGATTGAAAGTTGCACATGCTGCGAAGGTTTTGTTTTTTTTTTTTTTTGGTCAGTCACCTGCTGCGAAGTTGCCTTGACGTGTTTTTGATGTCAAAAGGGACCATAATATATAATGTTTTCTGCACCTGCTGGGAAGTTACACCTTCATTATTGTCCTCCACCTTATTTTTTAATAAAGCCATTGACTTTAGTGACTATAGATTGAAAGTTGCACCTGCTGCAAAGGTTTTTTTTTTTTTTTGGTCGGTCACCTGCTGCGAAGTTACCTTGATGTGTTTTTGATGTCAAAAGGGACCATAGTATTTAATGTTTTCTGCACCTGCTGGGAAGTTACACCTTCATTATTGTCCTCCACCTTATTTTTTAATAAAGCCATCGACTTTAGTGACTATAGATTGAAAGTTGCACATGCTGCGAAGTTTTTTTTTTTTTGGTCGGTCACCTGCTGTGAAGTTGCCTTGACGTGTTTTTGATGTCAAAAGGGACCATAATATTTAATGTTTCCTGCGCCTGCTAGGAAGTTACACCTTCATTATTGTCCTCCACCTTATTTTTTAATAAAGTTGCACCTGCTGCGAAGTTGCCTTGACGTGTTTTTGATGTCAAAAGGGACCATAATATATAATGTTTTCTGCACATTCGAGAACCGCAAGGCTTTGTGCGAATTTGCCTAGAAAAAGTATTTCAACAGTGTCTATTACACAGAGAGAGAGAGGGCTGACCCTGCTAAGTACGAAGTGAGCTCCTATGGCGAGCTTAGAGGCCAGAACTAGCACTAACAATACATTAGGAGGTGAGTATCAGGTGTTCCTAAGTTTTAGAGGGCTTGATACTCGTCATGGATTCACCAACTGCCTCTACCATGCCTTGGTAGATGCTGGGATTCGTGTTTTCATCGATGATGAAGAGCTTCGACCGGGTGAAAGAATTAGTGGCAACCTTCTGCGAGCGATCGATGATTCCAAGCTCTACATACCCATCTTCTCCAAAAACTATGCTTCAAGCCATTGGTGTCTCCGTGAGCTTGCGAAGATGGTGGAGAACTCCTTTAAATCTAAAGAAGATGGGAAAAAGGTCATATTGCCCATCTTCTACGATGTGAAACCTAATGACGTGAAGCTAAAAACCACGTTATACAGAGAAGCTATATCAAATTTGGAGCAAAAGATGGAGGATGAAAAGAAGAAGTTCAATTCCAAGGACGTGGAGACTTGGCGGCAAGCTCTCGAAGAAGTTGATGGAACCAAGGGATGGGAGTTGGAGAAATACTTAGGGTAACAATCTAACCTTGAACATGACATTTGCTTTTTATAATCGGGCGATAGATCTTATAAAAATTCATTAACTATATTCCAAATTTCCCTAAATTTAAATAGCAAGTTTCAAATTATTTTCTTAAGATTTTAAATTCACAAAATTTCCAAATTTTTTTTATCAAATATGGTTATTATAATTTTGTGTTTCACATAATTTCCGTTGTATAAAAAATTGGCTTTGCTTCATCTTTTTTATAGTAACTTGATCGATGTGTGTATTAAGATTCCTATTGTATGCTAGAGAACTTGGTTAAGGAAGTATTGCCTTTGTAAAGTTCTTCTCCACGTCGAAAGAAATAAGTAAATCTACATTTACAATAATTCATCAGACGCTTGTATTTGATTCTAGTACCTTTTTTGCCAGAAATTTTGATTCTTCTACTGAATATATAGATCAAACATTTCTCTTCCTCTATTCCTTTGACTTAATTTTTATATACCCTAACCATGATCATTAGTAGATGTTTGGTCAACATGCAAATTTGTCATCTTTTCTCAATTGAAACTGTTCGACTTTGTGGCAGCTTTGGGGATCTTATCAAGTCGATTGTTAACGAAGTGGTAGCTAGGCTCAAGACAAGACAAAGACAAGTAACCAAAGATTTAATTGGAATGAATTATCGAACAGCAGCTATAACCAAATTATTAGACATAGACTCCAGTGGTGTGCGGCTAATTGGAATCTATGGGATGGGTGGCATGGGTAAGACAACACTCGCCAAGAGTATCTTCAACCAAATATGTCCTCGCTTTGGGAAAAACTGCAGCTTTCTTGATGACATAAGAGAAACAACAAAAACCAAGGGCTTAGTCGAGCGGCAAGAAAAATTATTGTCTGATATCTCTTATTCTGGAGGGGCTCATAAAATTGATAATGCGGATAAGGGGATCGAAGTGATAGGAGCAACAATTTGCAACAAGAAGGTACTGATTGTATTGGATGATGTTGATGAGGGCAACCAAATCAAAAAGCTAATTGGAGTGGAGTATATGTGTCCTGGTAGTAGGATACTTATAACCACTAGGGACAAAAGCGTTCTGAAAATCAGGGGATTTAAGTATGAAATATTGTCTTATGAAATGGAGGGGTTGAGTGAAGAAAATGCACTCCAGCTTTTTAGTAGGCATGCCTTTAATGACAACTCTCCTCCAGCCAATTACTATACTCTTTCAAAAGGTATAGTCTCTATTGCAGGTGGACTACCTTTAGCTCTTGAAGCAATAGGTTCTTTGCTTTTTGGTCTACAAGAGAGAACAATTTGGGAAGAGATGCTGGAGAAGCTAAGGGAAACACCTAATGAGGATGTCTTGGGAAAGCTAAAAATTAGTTATGATGCCTTAGAAACGGATCAACAACAGATATTTCTTGATATTGCATGCTTTTGTGTTGGTCAAATGAAGATTGATCCACACTACATGTGGAAAGACTGTGGGTTTAAGGCAGAGTATGCTATTCATGTCCTTGTTAACAGGTGCATGATAAAGGTTTTAGACAACAATAACTTTTGGATGCATGATCAGTTTAGAGATCTTGGAAGAGCAATTGCTAAAAAAGAGCGTACCAGGTTGTGTGAGGGAGACGACACAATTTGCGAATCAAGATCAATGGAGGTAAAGTATGGCTAAATTTTAATAGAAAATTACTTACCCTTTTTTTAATTGAGGATTTAATTACATTTTTGAATTGGAAGCTGCGCTACCGTTTTTTTTTTTCTTCCTTTCGACGAATTAAATTGTGGGATATTGACAAATTCCTACTCTTGCTCCTCAATGTCATTGGCAGATCAAGGAAAGTGTTCAAGCACTCTGTTTGCAAACGACCTCTTGCGAACCTACAACTATCACGGCGGAGCAACTTAGACGGTTCCCACATCTCAAGTTTCTTTGGTTGAGTGACGTAGTCTGCGAAGGTGACTTCATAGGCTGTCTTTCCAAGTTGAAATGGATCATTTTGTCAGGCAGTACAGGTTATTCTAGACAAAATCATTTGCCAACTAATCTGGGTGCAGAAGACGTGGTTGGGATGAATCTACGTTGCTTTAACCTCAACAAAGATGAGATCAGCCACCTTTTCAAGGTACATGACATTCTCTCTTGGTCTAATTTTCTCATTCAATGAAGGAAAAAAAATGGATGGATTGATAGTCTAATTTTCTCAATTAGTAAGAGGATCGGATGACATAGGGTCCAAGTTGGGAGCCTAAATTCATATTTATTTCTTGTACAGACATCTAATTGTCTATCCCAATGTTTCATTGGCTTTCGTAGGGGGCAATGAAATTGAAGGCTCTCACTCTTGAAAGTATACGTGGGACACCTACCTTTCTCGAGTACTCAGTTTTAGAGAAGTTGACAATTTACGATTGTCCATCTTTGAGGGAAATTGACTGTTCTATTGGGAAACTAAGGCGGTTGACTGACTTGAGTCTTGAGTTATGTTCAAATCTTGAAAAATTGTCTGAACAAATTGGAGAGCTAAAGAATCTTCGGCACCTTTCTCTTAGTAAATGTGATAGCTTGAGTGAGCTCCCCGACTCAATTGTGAAATTAGAGTCGTTGATGAAGTTGGATATATCACACACACCAATTGCGAAAATGCCAAGTACAATGAGCAAATTGCTTGGCCTCCAAACACTGAACTTACATCATCATAGGATAAAAGAGTGGCCAAAGCTCCCTAGAAGTTTGACCACTCTACGGTTGACATCTGCTTCATTGCTGACTATCCCAAACCTCTCAAACCTTAGTAATCTAGTTGAATTGTTCCTATCTGATGACTCTGGCAATTGGTTGCCCACATCAAATGTAATTCCAACTAGTCACTTGAGGAGGATTGGGAGGTTATCCAATCTGAGCAAGCTACACTTTTGCTTATTTAATATATGTGCACCAACTATAGAACTGGGTTCCCTTTCTCTACTAAAAGAACTTACTCTATCTGGACTAGACTCCCGAACCCTCAGACAACTTCCACCAAACTTGATAGTTTTAAATCTTTACCACACTCGAGTGAAACATGTACATCTCAGTGGGATTCCTCCGTTGGAAAAATCGAGAGAAAATGAGGCATACAAGCAACTTGATGGTCAATCTCTTGATGTCTTAGACTCGACGGACGAACAAAGTCTTCATGCCATCTTACGTGTCAAGAGCAGGCGTATTTTGCCGGAGGACCCAAGGTACAATGAGCTACAAGCTCCCGAGTTCATTGAACATTTGAGGGGAAATTTCCTTGTCCTAAGATCCCGGAAGATGCTTCGAGAATTCCATATGGGGACGTGCCGGAAGGTAGAAGTTATTGATTTTGTTTCTCCGTTGGAATCATTGGAAGTATTTACTGTGAAACAGTGCTGTTCATTACAAAGGATAAAAGGTTTGTCAAACTTGAAGAAATTGAAGAGGTTACATATTGA
The DNA here is from genome assembly GCA_007663325.1 of Eucalyptus pauciflora. Taxonomy (NCBI): domain Eukaryota; kingdom Viridiplantae; phylum Streptophyta; class Magnoliopsida; order Myrtales; family Myrtaceae; genus Eucalyptus; species Eucalyptus pauciflora. The sequence goes on along the minus strand of VMYD01000045.1, from coordinate 410,265 downwards.
ATTCTGTGAGAAGTTGCGGTGTATGCAGGGCATTCATGAATTAGAGTTTTTGCAGCTGTTCAGAGTTTATGGGGATATATACTTTGTAAAGATTTTTGATGCATCGAGTTCAAAAATACCAAATGAGTGCCAGATGGACATAACATCTAATTGCAATTTCAGCGGCAAATGTGATACTTATCACGGCAAATGGGATACTTATCACGGCAATTGGGAGTCTTTTAAAGAGATGATTTGGAATGATAAAAAGGAAATGCGGGACGCGTTAATTGAATTCGGATTCTATGAAACCAGCGACTCCGAAACATAAAGAGGGATCCTTGGTGCGCCTTCTTTCTATCCATAGATCATCGTTGTTTCTTCTGCTTTATTCGCTTTCCATTTTTGCTTTCTTTTAGTAAACAGAGACAACAAACAGATTCTAAAACGTGCACCAACGATTAGGCTTCTCCTTCACGTTTTCTTCTTCCTCCTCTCTTCCCGCTGCTCAAGCAAATCTCTATCACCCGGTCCTCACCGCTGCTCGCTTGCTCCTTGCAAGCTTCAGTCTGTCGTCCGCTGTCTCTCTTCTTTCCCAAGTTTCATCATGAGCTTCAAGTTCCATGTCCGCGAGCTTTAAGTCTTCTTCTTCAGTGCCGCTTGGCTAGAGGAATTCGGGTGCTACATGAGGCTCCATTGATTGCATTCATTAACTCCACTAGTGGCAGGACGGATGGGCCTGAACTCAAGCTCCAGATCACCAGCTAATCGCTGAAGAACAGGTACGAGTAGTGTGGCAGTTGGCGTTTAGTTGAATGTGATTGTGTGAATTATCTTTGTGCAGTGAAGCATGAGTTCGAGCTCTAGCTTCATATGGTAATAGCTTTGTAGTTTATTTATGTTGCTATGCTTCTGTGGACTGCTCAATGGTGTGAAATCATGTGCCGGCATGTTGTGCATCTGTTAGTTGGGGTATTACAAGAATTATGGGTATTTTGGTGAGCTGACTTAAGATTAGAGAGTTACAAAATTTGGGAAACAGAGTTTACAGCTTCATTGAAGAAAAGCGATGTAGATGCTTGTAGTCGACCATCTAAGAATCGAACCATTTGCATGAATGTTATTGCAGAGCGCACAAAACTTTCTACACAGGATGTTGAGCGTCTTCCCACAAAGGGTTTGTCTGTTAAGTATGTTCTAAGGTTTGAATAATGATCATCTTAGTGAGTATCCATTGTCTCTTTATTACCTGTGAGGGGCTTTAATGACTGAAAATGAAGCGAACAGTGCTTCTCTTTTTGAGCAGTTGTATTTTCCATTGGTAATTTGAGGTCTGCTGCATATGGTTGAAGGGACTAGAAGTTTGTGGGTTGGTTGCACAGAATGTGCCTAAACTGGCTGCTGTGAACATGCGCACTATTAGGAGACTTAGCTAGTATTTAGCAACCATAAATAGCTTCATGCAACAAGTGGGGGCTAATGTGAATCGGCATTTCTTTTTATTCCTTTAATGTTGATGCTATGTTTCATAATTGGTGGGGGGTAAAAGATTATTACTTTTTAATTATTCATGCTTGTAGATTGTCGTTCACCACTATTTCTGGTGTGAGAATAGAAGAGCTTTGGATATGTGTCAGTGTGCTGTTGCTAAATATCTGGAGTACAATTTCATTTTTTGCATACGCAGTCATGGCAAATACCTGGATTTTGTAATTGCTTGCATGTTCTCTGCTCTAGCATACGTAATGGGAAAAACTGATATTCAAGTATTTACTGTATTTTACAGAGTCTAAACATATAGAATCTCAACTCAGATTCATCTTATTGAGGGCATAACTGATCAAGTGGAGGGAACATTATGCGTTTCATGGGTGCAACCCAGAGTTTTTGGGATTCCATAGTTCAAATTACTGTGTGACCGACTGGACAATTGGTTGGACAAAGTACACGTGGCTTTGTTTTTTGTTGAAGCGGAAACTCCAGATCTTCTCACTTCTTGATTATTCCCATGATCCTGTTCTGCATTTTGTATCGATCTTCTAATTTGAACTGAAAGAAGAGAGAAAGTGAGCAACTTTGTAGCAAGGTGCTTGGTTAGGTAGTTGTACATCTCAATTTACTTCCTTGGTGCTTCCGTTTTGTGCCTAAAAAGCTTAGGCGGTTTGTCAAACTTGAAGATTGTGAAGTGGTTAACAATTGACCGGTACCCGTGCCTGCAGGTTATCAAGGGCATTGACAATTTAGAGTTTTTGTATCGGTTGGAAATTAATGGGTGCAAATCAATGGAAAGGATTTTTGATACATGGAGCTCAAAAATACCAAACAAGGGCTTGATAATCATAGTATGTAGTGGGAAGTTACTCGATAGTGGTCCATCTCATTCTTACGCCACTTGGGAGTCTTACAGAGAGAAGATTATGTATAGATCAGAGCAAGGGATAGACTTTGAAATTGAAACAGGGGACTTTGAAAGAAATAGGGGATTCTCCACGAAAACCGGTACGCCTTTTTTCTATTCATAGATCATTGTCGTTTCTTCTGCTTTACTTGCTTTCTATTTCCACTTTATTCTGATGAAGATGTTGGATAAATTCTCTTCAGGTATTTTGAAGTTGACAAAACATTTTCCTCAGTCTAGTCTGAAGACTTATAGACTCTACTGACAAAGTCTAAAGATCAAAGTCTGAAGCTAGCAAAACTCATGTTTCAAAGTCTACTCTCATGGATAGTCTCCAGACCATCTTTTGTTCTGATCTTATATGGTCTTTATTCTAACGGCTAGAGAATATCTTTCTACTGGATTCAGCACCAGAAGATCTTACTTTCGTATTCGAATATGTATAGATTCTCTAAAGATTTCGCAACTTATATTTGGAATGATCTACTTATGGAAACCTAGATCCTGATTGTATGGGCGAGCAGGATTGATGGGCTATCAACACTTACCTTAAAGAGCTCGAGATCTCTCTAATTGATTCTGTCCAACGGGTTGATTGGAAGAACTTCTTTGGAAGGTGCCAACGGTATTGAAGGCATGAAGAAGTATATAAGAGAGATGCTCCAGTTGTTGAAGGGTGCCGGATAGAAGAATTCCAAAGTCTGAATCTCCTTTTCTATTTTGCGATCTTATTCTTCGAGCGTTATATGTAATCAAAAGAGAGATCATATTGTAGTGAGACCTTGAGGAAGTGTAGTAGAGCTTCTACACTGTGGACTCAAGAGCGTGAGACTGTAATCACTCTTTTTTATTCTTAGTGAAATCCAGCCAGAAGGGCTGTCCGTGCGGGAGAGTGGACGTAGGCTTGGTCTAAGCCGAACCACTATAAATCTGGAGTCTTGATTCTCTATCCTTAATCATTTTATCTTTCATTACTTTCATTTGCAGCGTTTGTTGGTTTAATTCATTAATCTCTTATTCGGATTAAATTGTTAAAATTGCTTTAATCACCTATTCACCCCCCTCTAGGTGCTAATTCTAGTCCTAACAATTGGTATCAGAGCTTGTGTACTTGTTCATAAGAAGTGTCTTTACTTCTGAGTAAAAGATCTATGGCTAGTATGTTGCCTACAGGGTTGGTTGAAGGTCAAAGCAATACCAGACTCCATACTTTGATGGAAAAGACTACAGCATATGGAAAAATAAGATGAAGGCATTCCTAAGATCGAAAGATCCTTTGGAATGGGAAGTGGTTGATAAAGGAATCATTCCTGCTGCTGCATCAGAATCAGAGAGAGGAAAAGAAACTGCTGATCCTACTCTACTGACTCAAGAAGAAATCACCAAGAGATAGACTCTTGACGCCAAAGCTATTTACTCCTTATATTGTGCTTTATCCCCTACTGAGTATAACAGAATATCTTCTTGTAATACAGCAAAAGAAGTCTGGGATAGGCTTCACATTACCTATGAATGAACTAATCGTGTGAAAGAAACGAGGATCAATATTCTTTTGGGACAATATGAAGTCTTTAAGATGAGATCAAGAGAATCAATAACTGACATGTTTAGTCGCTTTACTGAAATTGTGAATGGTCTTGAATATCAGGGACATCCAATCTCAGGACATATGAAGGTCAACAAACTCCTTCGAGGACTCTCTAAAGACTGGAATTACATAGAAACCTCAATAAGAGAGACGCAGAGGATTGCTCCACTCTCTGTAGACGAACTGGTTGGGACTCTTCAATCTTATGAAGTGGAACCGACCAACGAAGAGGAAGACTCAAAAGGTAAGAAATCTATTGTCTTAAAGTCTAATGAATTAAAACCTCTCTCAAGAGGATCTCCGAATTAAAAAGGGAAAATTCTACATTGAAGCAACAGGATAAACTTATGAAAGAAAAGTTTGAAAAGCTTGAAAAAGATTTTGTTGTTGTGAAAGAAAACTCAGACATTATTTCAAATGAAAATAATCTTTTGAAAAATGATATTACTAACATATCAAAAAGATTTTCAAATGGTTCTGAAAAGTTGGATAAGATTCTTTCGATACAAAGACCATACTTTGATAAGTTAGGTCTTGGTATGACTTCTAAAACTATTACACTGATTGATTTCCCAAAGGTAAAAGAAAGAATTAAACAGAGACCAGCTAGAATTGTTTATAAGAATCATTTCCAGAAAGTTTTGTAAAACCTGTTGGCATAAATGCTTTGAGATGTTCCAAGTGTAAAAGCTTAGAACATTTTGAGAAAGAATGTCATTTGGTTTGGAGACCTGTTAAAAAGAGCTGGGCTAAGACTGTCTATTGTTCTAACACTTCTGGACCCAAGATGATATGGGTACCAAAAAGAGCTTGAATTCGTGTTAATTGCAGGTTACTATCAAAAGGAAGATTAAATGATATCTTGATAGTGGCTGCTCAAGACATATGACAGGAGACTCAAGTTGCTTCATAAAACTTGTCCAGATAGACGGAGGAAAAGTTTCCTTTGGTGGTAACAACAAAGGAAGAATTACTAGTCGAGGAACAGTAAAGATTGGAAGTTTGTCAATCAATAATGTTTCCTTAGTTGAAGGATTAAATTACAATCTGCTTAGCATAAGTCAGTTGTGTGATACTGGTTTCAAGATCAACTTCCAGGAAGAAACATGCTCTGGAATCAGTAAAGACTTTACTCAATCTTTTACTGGACAAAGACATGGAAATATCTATCTTCTGGATGTGAATCAAGAAAGATCACAGTGCTTAATATCAGTACAAGATGAAGCTAATCTATGGCACAAAAAGCTAGGCCATACCAATATGAAGCAAATCAACAAGATCTCTACCAAGAAACTTGTTCGAGGATTGCCTATTCTCAATTACTCAAAGTCTTATCTATGTACACCATGCGTACTGGGTAAACATGTTAGAAACTCTTACAAATCAATAAATAAAGTTTCCACTAATCATGTATTGCAGCTTCTGCATATGGATTTGTTTGGACCTACCAGAACGCAAAGCATTGGTGGAAAAAGGTTCTGTCTAGTAATTGTGGATGATTACTCACGATTTACTTGGGTCTACTTTCTTTCAAGTAAGTCAGAGACTTTCTCTCTCTTTTCAAAGTTTGCTAAGAAAGTGCAGAATGAGAAAGGTCACACTATCTCAAGCATTCGTACAGACCATGGAGGTGAGTTTGAAAATCAAGACTTTACTAAATTTTGTGATGAATTTGGTTTTCAGCACAAATTCTCCTCTCCATATACACCAGAACAGAATGGGGTTGTGGAAAGGAAGAATAGGTCTTTACAAGAAATGGCAAGAACTCTTTTAATTGGAAATCAAATTTCTTCAAGGTTTTGGGCTGAAGCTGTCTCAACTGCTTGCTATATTATAAACCGAGTGTTTTTAAGGCCAATTCTTGAGAAAACCCCTTATGAAATTTTTAAAGGAAAGAAACCAATAGTTTCTTATTTTCAAGTATTTGGTTGCAAATGTTTTATTCTAAAGAATGCAAATGATCATGTTGGTAAGTTTGAAGAAAAATCAGATGAAGGATTCTTTCTTGGTTACTCAACTACAAGCAAAGCTTTTAGAGTATTCAACAAGAAGACTCAGACTGTGGAAGAATCAATGAATGTCAAATTTCAAGACTCTCCACAAATTCAGCAAATTCAGACTGAAGATTCAGAATCTGTTCCAGACACTGCTAGATCTACCTCCATTGAAGCAGTTACTAATTCAGAATCAGTACAACAAGCTACTGATGAAGAATCTACTCAAGAAGAAGATCAATAATCTATCAGGCTGACTAGTAACTGGAAGCACAAGTCTAGTCATCCTGAAGAACTCATTATTGGGAACATTAATGAGGGAATTCGAACAAGATCCAAAAGGAACAAAGTTGATGAAAGAGGCAAAGTAACGAGAAACAAAGCAAGACTCGTGGCTAAAGGATACACGCAAGAAGAAGGGATAGACTATGATGAGACCTATGCACCAGTAGCAAGGTTAGAAGCAATCAGATTACTACTTGCTTTTGCTTGCTATAAGAATTTCAGGTTGTTTCAAATGGATGTCAAAAGCGCATTCCTGAATGGATTTATTCAAGAAGAAGTCTACGTGGAACAACCTCCTGGATTTGAAGACTCAAAGAAACCAGACTCAGTGTTCAAACTGAAGAAAGCTTTATATGGATTGAAACAAGCTCCTCGAGCTTGGTATGAAAGGCTAAGTAATTTCTTAATTCATAATGGCTTTTCTAAAGGAAAGGTAGACACTACGTTGTTTATTAAAAAGGAAGGTAAAAGTTTTCTACTTGTTCAGATTTATGTTGATGACATTATATTCGGATCATCTAATGAGACTTTGTGCAAGAAATTTTCTAAGTCTATGCAGGATGAATTCGAGATGAGCATGATGGGTGAACTATCATTTTTCCTTGGTCTACAAGTGAAACAACTAAAGGAAGGAATATTCATTCATCAAGAGAAATATGCAAAAGAACTTGTTAAAAAGTTCGGTCTGGAAAATTGCAAAAAGACTGACATACCAATGTCAAGTTCCTTGAAGATAGACAAAGATGAAGCAGGGAAGAAAATCGACCAAAAGTTATACAGGAATATCATTGGTTCACTTCTTTATCTTACTGCATCCAGACCTGACATATTATTTAGTGTTTGCATATGCGCTAGGTTTCAATCTGATCCTAGGGAATCTCATCTAAGTGCTGCTAAACGTATTATTAAATATGTTGCTACTACTGCTAAGATCGGTCTATGGTATCCCAAAGAATGAGACTTTACACTTCTTGGCTATTCAGACGCAGATCTTGCAGGTTGTAGAGTTGAAAGAAAAAGCACTTCAGGTACTTGTCAATTGCTTGGAAACATGGCAGTATCTTGGTTTTCAAGAAAACAAAGTATTGTGGCTCTTTCAACAGCTGAAGCAGAATACGTAGCCCTTGGAAGTTGATGTTCTCAAATACTATGGATAAAACAACAACTACAAGACTTTGGCATTGAAGACTCTTGCACAGAGATAAGATGTGACAATACCAGCGCAATCAATCTTACAAAGAATCCTATCCTACATTCAAGAGCAAAACATATTGAGATTTGACATCATTTTATAAGAGATCATGTTCAGAACAAAGAAGTCTTGATACAATTCATAGACTCAAAGAATCAACTGGCAGACATCTTCACAAAGCCACTTGAGAAAAGCTTGTTTGAGTCTATTCGCTCAAGACACAATATTTTATCTCTTGAAGAATGTTGAAGCTCAGACTCAGAATCTAAAGTCTGACAGAGTATCAGACTTAAAGGTTGAAGACTGAAAATACCAATCGACACGACCGTAAGTTCATTTACTTAAACTATCATTTCGAAAAGGTAAGTTTGTCTGTTTATCTCTAATCGAGTTTATTAAGGCAGTTATATTTAAAAAAGGGTGGTTATCGATTTATTAAGGCAGTTATTTTATTTTCAAAAGGAAATTCTTAATATTTCCAAAAATTTGCGACGCTTGATTACCCCGTATCAGTCACCTTTTATATACTTCTTCTCCTTCGTTTTCACTTTACCCAGAAACCCTAGATCAAAAGCTTTTCACTTCTCTGTATTTTTCTCTCCCAAATTTCTACGTCTCAAAGCTTTTAACTTTCTTCCGACACAAGTGTGAAAGCTTCTCCAAAGATAGCAACAATGTCTCACCAAAGGAAATCATCAAGGATAGCAAACAGGGGACCACAGGGATCTGGTGAGGGGCCTACGCACTTCGATCTCATAGAAGAAAGTGACTTTCCAACTGAACAAACTCCTCAACGATCTCAACAGCGTACTTCCTCAACCAGACCTCATGGTCGTCGCCCTTAAGATGCAGAAGAAGTTCTTGAAGATATTGAACCTGTAAGAACACTCAAGCCTGCTTTTGTTTATAGGCTTTACTCTGCATTGAAGGAAGGAGGTTCTGCAATGACCTTCATTGATGAATTTCTGAAAGAAAAAGGTTACTCAAATGAGACTCATTTTCTCACCGTCATGGAGAGATCAGGGATGGTTCCTGAAGGAACGGCTGCAAAAGCCTTTGCAAACTTTCCCAGTGACCCTAGGTTTAGTAGTATAAATCAGCCAGAGGGAAAGGATGATGATGAGAAAATGTTCATACATTTTAAACATTGGATGGGTGTGGCTGCAAACCTTCGAGAAAAGAAGGATGAACTGTTTCGCTCAGACGGACACAGGAAGATGTATGAAAAACTTCTGAAGCGTGGGGTGATGAATCCACGGACGGTGGATTTTGATTTTCTGGACCTTTTAAGCATCGATCTGAGAGAGAAGTTTGAAAAACTTCAACTTCATCAGTTCTGTACTGACTGTGATATGGCCCATTCTGAATTAACAGCGTACTTCTATTACAATCTCAGTTTCATTGATGCAAACAGCTTTTCTTTCAGTGTGAGAGATAAAGAGTATGTTGTTGATAAGGACACTCTGGCAGATGTAATTGGTGTGGAAAGAGGTGCTTTCCAATCAATTGGTTTGTCTGTAAGTCATGCCACTCTAGAACTTGCGAGAGACCGAATTGCTGAAGGTCATCTCTCCTACTCCATGATGAATGCAACAAACACTCTGTTTCACAAGATTGTGATCAACTGTCTTAGACCGAAATCAACATCCAAGACAGATGTATCCATCTCAGAGGCTAAGTTGATGTATGCAATCAAGATTGGTCTTAATTTCTCTATGCCGCATACTATCATGTTTCACATGTACAGGACCATGGCAAAGGACAAGGGAAAACTCCCTTATGCTGCTCTCATCACTCGTCTTTTCAGACACCTGAACATTCAGCCTCCTCACATTCTCTCTGTGAAGACTATTGATAAAATGGTCATCGGATTGAGGATGATAACAAAGATGCGTCTGAAAGAACTCAGCAAGAAGCTGGAGCAGTTCAAGGAGAAGACTCCTATCAAGTTCAGACCAGACTCTTCTGCGGCCAAAAGAAAATGAAAGGAACCAGTGGCTAGTCCTATCAAGAAGAGAAGGGCAATCATCATGGAAGATGAAGATGATGAGGATGCTCTACCCATCTCTGCTCTTGTTTCTCAATTTTCTGCACCTGTTCCAGCTGTTCCAGAACAACATTTTGCAGAAAAAGAAGAAGAGAAAGAAGAAGAGAAAGAGGAAGAGGAAGAAGAAAAAGCAGAACAAGGGGATGAACCGGCAAAAATAGATTCTCCAGCAAAAAAAAGAGGATCAACAACAACCTGTCACTAAGGAAACTCCTCAGAAAGAAGAGTTCTTTTCTTCTCCAGAAGACATTGAAACAGGGGGAGATACCCACAGAGAACATACTCCTCTTCTACTGACTTTTATAGAAGAAGATACACAAACAGGTGTTAGTCGATCACCTCCTGATGCAGAAGATGTTTATGCTGCTCAGTTTCCTGAAGGAGAGGCATCATCTCCACATACTGAACTTCCTACTGATATTCATACTGGCTTGACTCCACCATCAGACCGAGTTGACGCAAGCACACAGACTGACAATTCCGGAGATTTTGGAAGGTTGCTTGACACCATCTTGGAGCTCAAAGGCCAAATCTATGCTATGGGGTATGAATTTCAGACTTTGCAGAATGAAAATCATGCAATGTTCATCACCATGCATGATCAGCTTAAAGAGGTTCAGCGTCAGATTCAAGATACTGCAAAAGGCACTGCTCTTACCCAACTACAGGAAGATTTGAGGAAGCTAGAAGAAACTGTCAAGTCTATGGAGGACTTTCAACTTGTTCGCATTCCTCGTGCTCCTTGATTTTTTTAAATGCTGACAAAAAGGGGGAGAAGACTTTGCAGATTTCAAGCACATTTCAATTTCAGACTCTATCCTCAAACCAAACCAAACCAAATCTTATTTTCATTTTTAAACTTTTTTGAGTTGTTATGATATTTTGACTTTATCTTGAGTTTTTGAATGTGTGCTCATTATTGCATTACTTTAAGCTATTAATTTAGATAAAGATAGTATTGTCTGCTCATGACTAATGAGGTTTCTATGAATGCAAATCTGTGTACAAGGTAAGTCTGTGTACAGGACATCTGTGTACAGGATAACTTCTACTATTTTTATTCTAATCTTTTATGAGATATCAATGCTCGCTTAAAAGTTGTTTTGCAAGGCAATAATATTCAAATCTGCATGAAAGTTTTGTCACCATCAAAAAGGGGGAGATTGTTGGATAAATTCTCTTCAGGTATTTTGAAGTTGACAAAACATTTTCCTCAGTCTAGTCTGAAGACTTATAGACTCTACTGACAAAGTCTGAAGATCAAAGTCTGAAGCTAGCAAGACTCATGTTTCAAAGTCTACTCTCATGGACAGTCTCCAGACCATCTTTTGTTCTGATCTTATATGGTATTTATTCTAACGGCTAGAGAATATCTTTCTACTGGATTCAGCACCAGAAGATCTTACTTTCGTATTCGAATATGTATAGATTCTCTAAAGATTTCGCAACTTATATTTGGAATGATCTACTTATGGAAACCTAGATCCTGATTGTATGGGCGAGCAGGATTGATGGACTATCAACACTTACCTTAAAGAGCTCGAGATCTCTCTAATTGATTCTGTCCAACGGGTTGATTGGAAGAACTTCTTTGGAAGGTGCCAACGGTATTGAAGGCATGAAGAAGTATATAAGAGAGATGCTCCAGTTGTTGAAGGGTGTCGGATAGAAGAATTCCAAAGTCTGAATCTCCTTTTCTATTTTGCGATCTTATTCTTTGAGCGTTATATGTAATCAAAAGAGAGATCATATTGTAGTGAGACCTTGAGAAAGTGTAGTAGAGCTTCTACACTGTGGACTCAAAAGCGTGAGACTGTAATCACTCTTTTTGATTCTTAGTGAAATCCAGCCAGAAGGGCTGTCCGTGCGGGAGAGTGGACGTAGGCTTGGTCTAAGCCGAACCACTATAAATCTGGAGTCTTGATTCTCTATCCTTAATCCTTTTATCTTTCATTACTTTCATTTGCAGCGTTTGTTGGTTTAATTCATTAATCTCTTATTCGGATTAAATTGTTAAAATTGCTTTAATCACCTATTCACCCCCCTCTAGGTGCTAATTCTAGTCCTAACAGAAGAGACAATGGACTGATTCTAAAACGACAAGGACAATCTTATTAAAATTCCCCATCTTACTGGGAATCTCCATATGCTCTATGTGTGCGTGTGTGTCCACTTCGGTGGTGAGGTTGGGGCTATTACATCCTTCAACATCTATAACAAAAGGGTCTTTCTTAAGAGAAATTTAGGCCCAAGAGACCTCGCCTCAACTCACCTTATTATTTCTTATCTGCACAACTAGGAAAATAAAGAGAAGAAAAGGAAGAGAAAGACAGTTGGCAAAATGAAAAGGAGAAAAGAGAGAGCCAAACAGAGTCGGCAAAAGAACAAGAAAAAAGAAAGGGGGAAAAAGGGCCTCAACTGTATTTTCAGAATGAGGTGGTTAAGTCGATCTGCTGCTCAAGCAAATCACTGTCGCTCATTCTCGGCGACTCTGCGCCCAATCCTCATTCGCTCCTCGCAAACTCAAGTCCATTGTTCGCTGTCATCTCTCCTTTCCCAGCTTCTGTTATCCACAAGTTAGATGCTCATTGTCCGTGAGCTTCAAGTTCGATGTCCATGAGTTTCAAGTCCTTCAATGCCACTTTTCACTCTTGTGCACATTTTCTTCTTTAGTGCCGCTCAGCTGGAGGAATTTGTGGATTCATTAACTCCATCAATGGCAGGAGTCTCGGGCCTGAACTCGAGCTCCGAATCACCAGCTAATTGCTGAAGTACAAGTAAGAATGGGGTGGTAGTTGGTATTTAGTTGAATGTAATTGTGTAATTTATCTTTGAGTATTTAAGCATGAGCTCGAGCTCTAGCTCTAGCACTAGCTTCATACGGTAATAGTTGTACAAGGGTCTGCTTTCTTGCATTTGTTTGACTATCCGAATGCCTAGTCTAGTTATGTTGCTATGTTTTTGTGGACTGCTCGATTGAGTGCAATCATGTGCACCGAATATTGAGCATCTTCTTGAGAAGAGTTTGTCTGTAAGTATATTTTAAGGTTTGGAAAATAGTCACTTTAATGAGAATCCACTGTCTCTTTATTACAGAAAATTAAAAATTCGATTTTTTGAAAAAAGAAAATAAAAATAAAAATAAAAAGAGAAAAATAAAATAATTAAAATCTCAAATTTTCTAAAAATTAAAAAATTCGATTTGTTTTTTTGCTTGAAATAAATTAATGAGATTGAAATCATTTTGCAATAATATCCAAGCATTGAAAAACATTTTTAATTGTATATTACCAAATAAAGGAAAACTAACCATATTCCTAGAAAATGTTTTACTAAAAAGAGTTTTTTTATATCATTAAGTTTTCACAAAACAAACAAACCCTAATGTAAATTAGACTCGAAAATCACCGTCCAAATATAACTAGAACTAGACTGGAGCTTAATAAATCCTAGTTGACCCCAAAACTAATAAACTTTTTTACTCCCATGAAAACAGAAACGAACCAAAACACACTAAACTAACTTAAGCCCATGCTAATTAAACCTAATTAAGTCTTCTAACCTAATTCCTCCTGACCTCCCGCTGCCATATATGTAAATGGTTTGTCAACATGCAAATTTGTCACAATTTCTCAATTGAAACTGTTTTACTTTGTGGCAGTTAGAGAATATTATCAAGTTGGATTTTAATGAGACTGGTAAAATTGCAACCCCCCCCCCCCCCCAAGGTTACCTTGCTAGATGTAATGGATGATGTCGATGAGGACAACCATATCCAAAAACTAATTGGAGAGAATTTGTTTGTATCCTGGTACTTGGATACTTATTGCCACTAGGGATAAGAGCGTCTCAAATATCAAGGGACTCAAGTATAAATTAAATGATTATGAATTGGTGGGTTGAGCGATGAAGACACACTTAACTTTTTTTTGTAGGCATGCCTTCAGTTAAATGTTAATAGTTTCGTTATAATTCATAGCATTATGTCGCTTTAGTTTTCTTTATTTTCTAGTGTGCACTAACTCGTTCTCGCAAAACTTTAAGGTTGAAATTCCAAGTGAATGTTTCGACCAAAATATATATATGGATTTTTTTTTCCAAGTGAAAACGTAGTGCAAATTTTCGTGAAAATCCAGGTTTAGTTCAAATTTATTTTGGCATATAGATTCTAGTTCAAATTTAATTCAACACTTAGTAAATGTTTAGTTTCATTTCGTTTCACTATAATATAGAGAGAGAGAGAGAGAGAGAGAGAGAGAGAGAGAGAGAGAGAGAGAGAGAGAGAGAGAGAGAGAGAGGGGGGGGATGCGGATAAAATAAATAAAAATATAAAATGCATCTTAATTAAAAATATATATACATCTGGGAGTGTATTTTAGGAATCATGCATATTCATAAACCGATTTTTCTTTCTGGGAATTGCATTGCACTTTAGATTGCATTAAGTACATTTTACTTCTAGATGTAATAGTTTACTTTAGGAAAGTAGTGTATATAGTAGATATTCATGAAGTATCATTTATTTACTTTTCGGTTTTGAGTCATAGTTTATTTTGAAAATTTTACATTGAGTTTATATTTGTAGCTCAAGGGGTCCTGTCCGCGAACTTCATAACAGGCTTTGTATTGATTTTTTCCCGATGCAGCTCAAGTTCTTTATAGTACCTTGTATTTGCTCTATTTGTTTCGGTATTATTGGATTTTATATGTGTTTGCTTGAGTGAGTTTATGCATGATCACCTGCCTTGCTCAACATTGAGAATAAAATGGGTAACTAAGATTAGGAAGACCGCTTGTATAATTGTTTTCATTAAAAGCGAAAATATACTAAATTGGGCGTTAGATATATCCAGCCTAATTAAGCCCCCGGACCCACATATCTTTGGTTTGCCAAAGTAAGACGAGCTCCCGGATTTTACTTGGCTCCTAACAGTTCATAAAAATTAGTGGTGACTCTTGATCAAATGATATAATTAATAGAAACCAAGTTGAGATCGATCATGCCAAGAGCAAGCATCACCTTGCAAATATCGAATCTCGTCTTTATGATGGGAGTTAATGTTAAGCAGATGACAGGACAAATTTTATCATTAACCAAGAGTTTAAGCCTGTAAATATTGATCAATATCTTAAGAAAATAAAAGATACTTTTTTATGCATTTAATCAAGAATGCCTGCTGGTCATATTAATATCTTATAGTTTGGTTTCACTTTCCTTCAAGCGATGGAATAAAATACATAGAATAAGAAAATGAATCGAAAACTAGATTTACATGGTTTGGTCATGTGACCTATGTCCACAAGTAGTGCAAGACAAGATTTCACTAGAGATTAAATAATATAATAAAAAATTATAACTATACTTGAGTCACTCCAATACTCTCACTATTTCTCAACTCTTTATTACACCCAATAACTTATATAGTATTTAATTCTCACAATTTCTTTTAATATACTTACAAAGGGATGATACAAATCTTAACACAAGATTTAATCAGCTTCTACATAGGAATATTTGGTGTCATTTCACCAAGAAAACTCTCTGAATCAAACCTCTCCTCGGGAAACTCTCGGCACAATTTTGAATATGCTCTGTGCAGCCTTCACATCTCACTTTGACATTAAGCTCTCCCTCTTCGTTTTTAGAAAGGAAATTCAGCAGAAGCAAATAAAGAAGAAGAAAGGAAACAGTGAGTGGCCAACATGAAAAGATACCACCATTGCAACTGTCTTCACCATTCGGCAATGGCCATAATTAATCTCTTTTTCCCTTTCTTCACCCGAGTAAAGTCGTCTCTTATGGTCATGACCATTGACAGGTCTTCATTTTATTTCCTGATGGAATTCTTGTCGGCGGAAGACGACTTACCTTATTCCAATGCGCAAACAGCAAATAGCCCCGGATCGAACGTTGAATTGTGAATCAATCACGAACAACACTTCCTCACGTTAGTCTGGATGCAATCACAAGGAAAACATCCGATTTCCACAGCGTAAATGCCGATCGTTCTTGCAAAATTGAAGATGGAACGCCTTCTTCCTTGATGATGGAAATTGAGAGAGACTTTGGTGCAAATGATCTGACAACTTATCCCAACGGTTGTGTTCGGGAGATTTTATACGTCTCCCTTCGTACCCCTCCATTGGTGACTTCCCATCGTAACGCATCAAGATGAAACGGTGCGTTCCGTTCGCACCCCATCATGGACGTACCAGCTGAAAGAACTACATCTCCCACTTGGACATGATGGGCCTGATAGCGCTCTATCAAGAATATAAGCAAGGCATTCAACATTCATCAACTTTACAGAACAATTCATACTGGCAAGTAAGCCGTGCGACCAGTGACTACACCTGCACTTGGGAGCTCAAATTATGCACCTGTTAGGGATGACATAATGGCTACAACCCGAAAAGAAAAATAAACAATCGATATCTCACAGTGCCCCAGACATATTTTGTTACATCAATTCAAGTATACCTATCCCTTAGAGGCTATACTTGATTATCCTCAAAACACCATGTATTTACAATTATATCCACAACCACATAAGGCGATATAATTGGTCGACCAGTAAATACATGTGACAGATGTAAAACAACAACAGTCTTCCTTCGCACTCATGTCTCTCTCAATTTCAGAACAACTGCTTTCCTAGACATGTCCCATAGGCCATATCTATTCATGACCGCCCGTAACATGCTAAAGTAGCAACATTGATCTTTCATTTCCTAGAATATAGTCAGAAGTAACATAGGGCACGAATTGAGGTAAATTATAAATTACCTCAAGGGCTCACACAATGAGTAAATAAGGATAATTTTACTCACCTTCCCTTGTCGGTCGAATAATGCACATGTAGTATGAATTACATGCTATAGTGGATTTCTCTTTCTATAAGAGCGTATGTCATTTCTTAAATATATCCACTATACGGATCTTAGCCTAAACATAGTCACGTGCTTCTCACGTACTCATGTTTAACTCGAGTGCTATATTAGCTCACTTTCTATAGCGCCCAATTAAGTACTCGCATCCGGCATCTTACAGGCATACATGATTGTGGGACTATCATGTTCGGTCTTAAACAAATCACAGACCTCATCTTGACTCCAATCAAGGCGACGTATTTTATGTACCAGACTTGCTCTTCAGCATTTATTTGTACATAACGTCTCATCTCAAAGTGCTAACTATAGCACTTGAGGCGATTGCTCGTGTGAGTAAGCCAATCATTACCTGCTGACATACTTTTCAATAATATATGTGTGCTTGTGCTAGTCTCATAATGGATTTGTACTTTTTGATAAAACATCAAGTCATTAATAAACAAACAAGTACAATACATATGTCCATAAATACATAAAACAATGATTCTCTACAATAACACATATCACATTCTACGCAAACCTAGTGACATCCTGTGGGTCAATAATATGTCTCTAGGAATAGCCTTCGTAAATGGATCAGCAACCATTCTATTGGTTGAAATGTATTGTAGAATCACTTCTTTCTGCGCTATAATATCTCTGATGAAGTTATTCTTTATGTCAATGTGCTTCGTCCTTCCATGATACTTGGGATCTTTCACATAGGCAATGGCTGCTTGACTATCGCAATAAACTGTCACCGGTCTTGGAATCTCAGTGACAGTGGCTAAATTTTCAAAGAAACATTTTAGCCATATTGCTTCTTACACTGTAGCAGAACACGCAATAAATTCAGCCTCCATAGTTGACAAGGTTGTGCATGTCTGTTTCTTGCTATTCCAAGAAATTGCACCTCCATTGAGCAAAAATGCATAACCAGAAGTCGATTTACTCTCATCCAGGTCTCCACCCCAATCAGCATCTGAATAACCTAATAGGCGTAAATCATTCCCTTGGTAACAAAGTCGATAGTCCATGGTGCCCTTCAAGTATCTTAGGATCCTCTTCACTGCTTTCCAGTGTGCTTGACCGAGATTTGATTGATATCGGCTCACCAATCCCACGGCATAACATATGTCGGGTCGAGTACACATCATAGCATACCTCAAACTTCCTATCGCACTAGTGTAAGGAACAGTTTCCATCACTTTGATTTCTTCTGGAGTCTTAGGACATATCTCGGTACTTAGGCCTTCACCTTGCATGACAGGGGTATCAATGGGATTACAATGCTGCATATTGAAACGCTCAAGAATCTTCATAATATAAGATTCTTGTGATAAAGTAAGGAGTTTCCTTGATCGATCTCTTTCGATCTTAACTCCTAATATATAAGCAGCTTCTCCCATGTCCTTCATTTCAAAATTGGAGGACAACCATTCTTTTATGGTGATTACCATAACCTTGTCATTTCCAGCCAACAGAATATCGTCCACATAAAGTGATAAAATCACAAATTTATCTTCAGACCGCTTGACATATACACAGTGATCTTCTTCGATCATCGTAAAACCAAAAGTTGTTATGGCTCGATGAAAACGAAGATACCACTGTCTAGATGATTGCTTAAGGCCATATATTGAGCGATGAAGTTTGCAAACTTTATGCTCTTGACCTTTAGCTATGAAACCTATTGGTTGTTTCATATAAATTTCCTCATCTAGTTCTCCATTAAGAAATGCCGTCTTTACATCCATTTGATGTAATTCAAGGTCCAAATGTGCAACGATGGCTAGAATAAGGCGTATTGAGGCAAACCTTACAACTGGTGAAAAAGTTTCCTCGTAGTCTATACCCTCTTGTTGAGTATAACCTTTCGCCACAAGATGAGCCTTATACTTTTCAATGGATCCATCCGCCCTTTGCTTAATCTTAAAGACCCATTTGTTTCCAATGGTCTTACGATTGGGTGGTAGATCAACCAAGTCCCAGACATGATTTGTCTTCATTGACTCCATCTCGTCTTCCAAAGCTTTTCTCCATTCTTCCTTATCAGATGATGAGAGAGCCTCTTGAACAGTCTTAGGCTCGGCATCATCTTTATGAGCAATCATAAATGCTTCCCCTTCAATCTCAAAACGACGACGAGGAATACTTTTACGATTACTTTTACGCAACTGAATTTCTCTTGAATTCAATTCGCCAGATGATGCTACACTCCCACTAGGTCTTTCATGTTGAGGTAAATCTTCATTTCCCTCCATAACATTAGTGGGTGTATTATTAGGATCTTCCATCTCATATAATTGGAAATCTTTTTCAATCTCACCTCTACTAGGAAAATCGTTCTCCAAGAACGTGACATCTCGTGACTCCTTTTCGGTCACACTCCCATCAGCTTGTTCACCTATGAACACATACCCTTTGGAGTGTTCAGAATATCTTATAAAGATACATTTCTTCCCTCTAGGGCCTAATTTGCCATATTTATAGGAAGATTCATGAACATAAGCTGCACATCCCCATGGACGTAGACTACTTAAGTCTGGTTTTCTACCAGTCCATAATTCATAAGGGGTGGAAGTGATCGATTTTGAGGGCACTCGGTTAAGTACATAGGCAGCAGTCAATAATGCATCTTCCCAAAAAGAGATAGGTAAATTTGTTTGCGCCATCATAGACCTAACCATTTCCAATAAGGTTCTATTCCTTCTCTCAGCTACCCCATTTTGTTGTGGAGTATTAGGAATAGTCAATTGTCATACAATTCCCTTTTCATCACAAAGAGCCTTGAATTGCTCCGATAGATACTCACGTCCGCAATCGATTCTCAATGCCTTTATTGTTTTGTTCAACTGATTCTCTACCATCGTTATATATCGTCTAAAGCATTCTAATGCTTCGGACTTATGGGAGATCAGAAAGACATAACTGAAACGCGTGAAGTCATCTATGAAAGTAATGAAATATGAGACTCCATGCCTCACCCTCACATTCAAAGGACCACAAATGTCAGAATGTATGAGTTGCAATGGAAATTCAGCTCTAGTCCCTTTACCGAATGGTTTTCTAGTTGCTTTTCCCGCTAGACAATGTTCACATACGGGTAGATCAATATTAGTGAGTGACCCTAAAAGGCCTTCTCTAGCTAATCTTTGCATTCTTTGCGACCCAATGTGACCTAATCTAGCATGCCAAGTATTTGCATCAATTTCAACATTACTAGAAGATGCAATTAAAGAAAAACAACCATTAACATTAACATTGTACTGATCATAGTCAATGTCTAACACCATAAAACCATTCAACACATGACCTGAACCATAATAAGCTGTTCCATACAAAATGTCAACACAATCACCATGGAAATTCAATACATAACCTAAGCTAAGAAGAACAACTACAGAGACCAAGTTTCGTCGAATATCTGGAGCATAAAGGACATCATGCAGGAATAGGTTTCGACCACCACGTAAGATTAATTTACATGTGCCGACACCCTTCACTTCAACTCTTGAGTTATTCCCAACATATATCCATCTTCTTCCAGGCGGTATCCGACGATACTCCACAAATGTTTCTCGGTCTCTAGCTACATGGTATGTTGCTCCTGAGTCTACAGTCCACATTGGATGAGATTCAGCAAGCATTACAGTGCTAGAAACAAAAGCATTACTCAAAGTAATGGAGTAATAGGGTACCATTTTCGGCTCAGTGCATTCACGAGCAAAATGACCCAGCTTGCCACAATTGTGGCACTCCATCTTGGCCTTGTCTTTCTTCCCACCACGCTTCTTGCGTCGGAAGGTCTTAGCCCTCTTGGGTCCCTGATCAGTCATCTTCCCTTTGTTGTTGAACTGAAGATTCCTCTTGCGCTTGAAGCCCGAAGCTTTGCGCGAACTCCATTCAGCAACATAAGCATGGGTAGAGGATCTCGCAGCCTCTAGGCGCTCATCCTTTAATTCCAAATGACGCGCCATATCATCAAAAGTGACGATGTTCTCATTATGCGTCATATTGATCTTCATATGTTCCCAATTATCAGGAAGAGACCTTATAACAGCCTGAACTTGATGTTCATTAGTAAGGGAATGACCTGCCGACTTCAGCTCACGGATCATGTTTGACATTTCCCGAAGATGCTGCCTCATCGTTACATTTGGGCGCTTTCGGAATGTGTCAAACTTGATGGTGAGTCTCCTCAACTTAATGGCAGATGTACCCCCAAACTTATCCTTCAAGGCAACCCACATAACTTGAGCTTTATCATAACTTTCAAACTCACACATGAGATCATCTTGCATACAGCTCAGCAACGTGATGCGAGCAATGCTATTCTTCTTTTTCCAAGCTTGATAAGCTTCTAGATCTCTCTTGTGTTGAGCTGAAGTTCCATGCTCAGGTTCATCCATGGTGTGGTTGAGGGTTTCCAAAACTTCTTGCTCCTCAAGGATGTATTGAACCTTTCGGTGCCAAATATCATAATTGTCACCGTTCAGCTTCGCACCCTTATTGAGGTCAGCCACAATGGTCTTGGATGCCGATGCCATAATCAATTGCTATAACACATTGACATAATAGAAGCATAATCAATACTAGCACATTTTTCAGAGTAACACACATATTTAATTTGCAGCAAAAACAAACTAAAAAAATGATAATTCAACAAAAGACACAGAAACAAAAGTTCACTATGTTCCCAATCAACTTCTATGTACGATTGTTCAATTATCATTAATTAGTTTAATTTGCACAAATTTTGAGTTCTAGGTGAGGACTCCTTTGAATTCTACTAACCTACGAACTCCCACTAGGAAAAATAATTACATCACCTCATGTAATTTCTACATCTTTCCTTAACACAAAACCATAGCATGATAATAACCAACGTATAAACAACAATCATGCTTCAACTATAATTAAAATTGTAATTCAACATGTAATGGATTTCCTACCATTGTTGTAATTTTCTAGCAACTTGAAAATTGCAAGTATATTAAACTATATACATGGTATTATCAAACCAAGTTCTACACAGCATATTTGACATCATTTGCACACAAGCTAGCTAATGTATTTCCTAAACCACAAGAAAATACAAGCTACAAATGAATAAACTATGCATTAAACCCCAAAACATACGCGTACATAGGGTTCCCTACACATTTTTATGCATTTATAAAATCCAAAAATGACAAATAATTATACCACAGTGTAGAGGACATCCATACGAACCCAACGCCACCGACCACGCTCCAATCGGAGGTCACACGCGCCCCCACGCGCCGCCTGAGTGCGCGGCGCGTGTGGCGCACGCGCCAGCGAGCCAAAAGGCTCCTAGCCGGTCCGACCGGTGACCGATCCGGCCGTTGACCGGTCAACGGGTTGGGTCAACGGTCCACGGGTCGGGTCAGGTCCACGGATCGGGTCGGGTCGCCGGCCGGTGACCGACTGGCCAACCACCGCCGACGGTGACGTCATCGATGACGTCATCCCAACGGTTACCGACCTTTGGATGACGTCACAGTGACGTCATCACGCGCCGGTTCGCTGACCGGCGTGTGACGCGCACTCGCCGGTTCGCGGACCGGCGCGTGTGGCGCACGCGCTGGCCAAGCCGGCGCTTCAAGCGCGTGGCACCCACGCGCAGTGGCTTCTGGGCGCGCGTGTGGGCGCGTACGGCATCGTACGGCGGGGCTCGACCCACCGTTGGACTCGTCTCGACGAGATCTTTCACCCTGTATATTCAAAAATTAATTTTGGCCAAAAAATTATATCGAAAAATGGCCAAAACCGTACGGGTGTATGCGACCCCGAGTTCGTTCTTCGCTTCGGTTGAAATTTCGAGTTTTTTCATATGGCAATTCCGACCATTAGACATCCAAATAGTGTAGAATTGATACTCTTGATCTCAATATCAAAAGTTAATTGAGAAAATTCAATGAAAAACAAGGCAGAAATCATGATCAGGCTCTGATACCAATGATGGAATTCTTGTCGGCGGAAGACGACTTACCTGATTCCAATGTGCAAACAACAAATTGCCCCGGATCGAACATTGAATTGCGAATCAATCACGAACAACACTTCCTCACGTTAGTCTGGATGCAATCACAAGGAAAACATCCGATTTCCACAGTGTAAATGCCGATCGTTCTTGCAAAATTGAAGATGGAACGCCTTCTTCCTTGATGATGGAAATTGAGAGAGATTTTGGTGCAAATGATCTGACAACTTATCCCAACGGTTGTGTTCGGGAGATTTTATACGTCTCCCTTCATACCCCTCCATTGGTGACTTTCCATCGTAACGCATCAAGATGAAACGGTGCGTTCCGTTCGCACCCCATCATGGACGTACCAGCTGAAAGAACTACATTTCCTATCGCCACACCTTGAGCGCCCATAATTCCCATCCAGTTCGGTTTCATCCACTGAGCTCCAACTCGAGATTTATTCTAACATTTATATAGTTTGGTTTGGTTTGACGTCCAAACTGCACCAATTACACCACGCTCACATTTTAATAGTTGTCAATAAGGAAATAAGTGTGGTTAAAGATTGCACAATCATTTTTTTTTTTTGGTCGAAATAAACATTCATATTTATATAACCGAAAACATACACCCTGAAGCTACAGCATCTGCAGATAAAAGATCAAGAAATACAGTAGGAGGGTGAAATAACCAGTTATGGGCCGAGAAGGCAGTACAGTGGGCCTTTGCAACCCAGTCTGCAACCCTATTTGCTTCTCTCCTACAGTGATTCAGCATTAGGTTAGAAAACCTGGAAACCAAAAAGGCGGCCTCCTCTATCAGCGGCCGAAGCTCCCATGTCGTTGATCGATCATCCCTCACAGCTTCAATGAGAATGAGGCAATTGGATTCAAGCACGAGTTTGCTATCTTGAAGTTCTCGACTCAGCAGATGGTCAAGGGTATAGGTGAGTGCTTTAAACTCTGTTTCCAATGCCGAATGAGATCGAAACATTGTGGAATATAGATCATTAATCCTACCTCGATTATCTCTACAGACACACGCCATCGATCCCTCTGTGCTCCCCAGTTGATATGCGCCATCTACGTTGTACTTGAGAGTTTCGAGGTCTGGAGGTTGCCATAGCTGGTCGGGGGTCAATAAATCCAGTCCGAATCTTGAACAGGTGGCCCCAGGAACAACGAAAGCTCTGGTCTGAGCAATCGCCATTTCGACTGCGAGATTTGGGTTTGGTTTTTTATCACGGAAGACGAAGTTGTTGCGCATCCTCCAAATTTGCCAAAGAGCATTGGCAATTAGTTCGAATCCAGGTATGGTTTTTGATGTGGCTGCTCTTTCCGATAACCATTGATCCATTCGATGGATGGATTGAGGGGAAAAGTAAATATTAAGCTCCGGATTTTTCCATACAACTCGAGTCCACGAACAGTGGAGAAAGAGATGCTCGATGGTTTCGGGAGCGTGTTGTTGATAGAGACTGCAGCAGGGATTTGCAACAATGTGTCTATGAAATAAGTTGGCTCTAGTAGCAAATGCGTTCTGACAAACTGCCCAGGTAAACGTTCTGACTTTTGGTGTGGTCTTCATTTTCCATATTCTTCGTCATAGAGATTTAGGTGTCTGATAGGATGTAGATGCACTACTACTGTTGGTATTGTCTATTGTATGGAGAATGTTGTAGTAGCCACTCTTTACTGTATAGTCACCATCTTTTGTAGCTGTCCAAATCAATTGATTTGTAGTGACTAGAGGTTTGATTGGGATTATAAGAGCTTGTTCTGTAACTTCTTCTCCGAATAGACCGAGGAGCAGAGCCTGGTTCCAATCTTGGTGGATTGGATCAATAAGATCCGCCACCAGCAGTGGTTCCTCAAGAGTCTTAGGGCCATGGAGAATTCCCATTAGTAACCAGCAGTCGCCTCTTATTCTGATGTTTTGACCATTACCCACAGACCAACATAGGTGGGGGGAGATAGCATCTCTTCCCGACAAAAGGCTCTTCCATCCCCAGGAGGGACGAGGTCCTAGTGTCGCCAAGAGGAAGTCTTTTGTAGGAAAGTACAACCCTTTAAATAGTTGACTCCATAGAGCCTCAGGCTGTTGCAATAAGCGCCAAGCTTGCTTCCCAAGCATAACTTTGTTAAAAGCTATTAGGTCACGGAAACCCAACCCGCCAAAATCTTTGCTTTCTCTCAATACTTCCCAGCTTCACCAATGAATACCCGCCTTGTTCTGATCATTTCTCCACCAGAATCTTGCAATACTTTTCTCTATTGATTTACAAATTGACAGAGGAATCTTAAAAATAGACATAGCGTAGTGTGATAAAGCTTGTACAACAGATTTAATTAGTACTTCCTTACCACCCTTGGATATCAACTTACCTTTCCATCCTTCCATCTTAGCATTGACTCTTGCCAGTAGCCAAGAGAACATCTCCCTCTTTGAACGGCCCCAGTCAGATGGTATTCCCAAATACTTACCATATCTTTGCAACACAAGCATTCGAAGCTCCCCTGACATGTTATCTTGCAAGCGAGAAGGGCATTATTTGCTGAAAATAATACCAGACTTGTTTCGATTCACTAACTGACCAGTTGCCATACAATATTGATTTAGAATAGCTGCAAGATTCTGACATTCGTTAATAGTCCCGTCTAGGAAGAAAATTGCATCATTAGCGAAAAATAGATGGGAAAGGTTTGGACACCACCTATTAAACTTGATGCCTCTAATATGTCCCACACTGACAACCTGATTAATTAAGGTTGATAGGATATTTGCCATCAAAATGAATAGATATGGAGATAAAGGATCACCCTGTCGGAGGCCTTGAGGAGGAGTAAAGAAAGGTAGGGATTCGCCATTAAATTTCACACTAAAAGTTGTTGTCGACACACATTGCATAATCCATCGAACCCAGATAGGATGGAATCCCAATTTCAGAAGATAATCATGAAGAAAATCCCACTCAACTCTGTCATACGCCTTTTGCATGTCTATCTTTAGGATTGCATTGAATTTCCTAGTTCTTTTCCTAGTCTTGAATTGGTGAAGAACCTCTTGAACGATTAAAATATTATCTTGAATCTGTCGTCCACTCACAAAGGCTAACTGTTCCTTAGATATTAAAGAATTCAAGCAAAGTTTAAGACGGTTGGCTAGTACCTTAGAGATAATTTTGTAGGCGAAGTTGCATAGGCTTATTGGGCGATATTGCTCCAGTTGCTCTGGGTGAGGCGTCTTAGGAATTAAGGCAATAAAGGTTTGATTGAGATTTGAGGGCATCTGACCTGAGAGAAAGAAGTGTTGCACTAGAAGAACAAGATCATCTTTAATAATGTCCTAGTGTTTTTGGTAAAATAGGCCATTTAATCCATCCGGGCAAGGGGCCTTGGTAGACCCCAACTGAAAGGTGGCCTGTCTTACCTCCTCAATGGTTGCCATGGCAATCAACTAATCATTCATTTCAGAAGATACAATTTGCTGACATTGGTCAAAAATAGGGCTGTAATTCCGATACCCTCCAGATGTACATAATTCGGAAAAGTAAGCGGTAGTCATACCTTGTAGAATTTCTAGGTCCCGAATCCAATTCCGATTTGCGTTTTGCAACATAGTAATGCGATTTCTATTTCTTCTTTGGATTGTGGACGCATGAAAGAACCACGTATTCTTATCTCCCCAATGCAACCATTGTATTCTCGATCGTATGGCCCGGTATTGCTCTTCCATTTGCCAAGTCCTTGTAATTTCCTCTCGGATATTGGATGCTGCCACTCTAGAATGATTGAAGTTCTGCTGGTTGGTCAAATCCTGAAACTGCTGTTGTAAAGCAATCACTCTGGCATGTCCATCTGAAAATGTTTTGCAACTCCACGTAGATAGAGCTGTGATGACTTTCTGTGCCTTTGCAAGGAAAACCGGATGAGCAGCATAAAGTGAATTCCATACCTTAGAGATAATCTCACGATATTTAGCTTCATCATTCCAGTAGGCTTTAAAATGAAAAGGCTTATTGTGTCGTTTATAAGTTGCTGAAGTTTGTATGATCAATGGGCTATGGTCGGAACCTACAGCAGGTAGCGCAAAAACTTCCGCGCCTGGAAACATGAGGCGTCAATCCATTGAACACAATACTCGATCCAGTCTTTCCTTCACAAGCTCTTCACTCTATTATTCATCCAGGTGAATTTACACCCTTTACTCTCTAGTTCCATAAGCTCACAATCATTCAGGACAGCATGAAAAGATAGCATTCTAGAAAGGTCCGCAGGTCGCTTACCAAACTTTTCCAAGGATAAGGAAATCATTAAAGCCTCCAGCACATATCCAAGGAAAATTATTCATACAACTAATCATCCTAAGTTCATCCCAAAAAACCTTTCGTTGGTGATAGTTATAAGGAGCATGAATACAAGTCAGGCGAAAGGTTCTATCTTCCTACAACATCCTACAAGTCATGTCAAACATATGCTGTGAAGAACGAAACACTTCTATAGATACCTAATCATTCTACAACACGAATAATCCTCCGGCTAACCCATCTGGGTTAAGAATATATGAATAGGAAAATGTAAGGAGCGCTGAATTCATTGAAGCTTGACTTCAAGGTTCTTCATTTCCATTAAAAAGACTACATTGGGCTTTTCTTTGGCCGTCATGGCCTTTAGAGCCTGAACTGTCAGGGCATTGCCCAAGCCCTGACAGTTCCAAGTAATTATCTTCATTTTTGCACAATCATTTGCTTTTTAATATAAAGGCATATTTTTTTAGAACATATGAGTTGTTAAAGGTAATTAATTATAATTAAAGGTAAGTCTTTAAGGTGAGGAGATCATATCAAATATTTCATATATGCTTAGGTAGTGCTTAGGTGGAGCATTTGTTGTAGAGAATGCAGCAAATCCAATCTCTGTATTATGGAGGAAATTTTTCTTATCATCCAATAAATCGAACGCAGCCAAACCTGCTTTAATTCTTTAGGAATATTTTCTTACTTGATATAGATAAATTGTAATTTTACAATACTAGATTGGGATTTTAAATTTGTCCAACTATAGATATAGTTATAGAATAATCATAAATGATTTAAATGCTTGAGAATCAAATATTTTTTAATCCCAAAGTTCAAAAGAACAGAGTGAAAAGTACAAAGAAGAAACTCGAAAGAAATTGGGCATGTTAAAAAGGTACACCTCCATAATTGTCCTCCACCTCATTTTTTCTAAAGCCATCGACTTATTGACTTTAATTTGAAAACTGTTGAGAAGTTGCCTGTCCGTAACTTTCAAATAATTAAACATCCTTTTCTCCTTTTCTAATATAACTCACTGGTTCTCCTTTTCTAAATTCCTAAGGGAGGATGATCTGGTGGAGAAAGCTTTTCACATTCGAGAACCGCAAGGCTTTGTGCAAATTTGCCTAGGAGTGTTTCAACAGTGTCTATGAGAGAGAGAGAGAGAGAGAGAGAGAGAGAGAGAGAGAGAGAGAGCTGACCCTGCCAAGTGCGAGTGAGCTCCTATGGCTTGCCCAAAGACTGGAACGAGCACCGAAAATACATTTGGAGGTGAGTACGGGGTGTTCCTGAGTTTTAGAGGGCCCAATACTCGTTGTTCATTCACCAATAGCCTCTACCATGCCCTGTCACATGTTGGGATTCATGTTTTCATTGATAAGGAGGAACTTCAATTTGGTGAAAGAATTTGCGACAATCTTCTACAAGTGATTGACAACTCCAAGCTCTACATACCCATCTTCTCCAAAAACTATGCTTCAAGCCATTGGTGTCTTGATGAGCTTGCGAAGATGGTGAAGAACACCTCTAAATCTAAAGAAGATGGGACGAATGTCATATTGCCCATCTTCTTCGATGTGGAACCCGATGACGTGAAGTTGAAAACCGCGTTGTACAACGAGGCCATATTGAAGCTGGAGCAACAGAAGGAGGGTAAAAAGAATAAGTTCAGCTCCGAGGATATAAAGATGTGGTAGTGGGCTCTAAAAAAAGTTGGTGGCACCAAGCGATGGGAGTTGGAGAAATATCCAGGTAACTATCTAATCATGACTCTGAAAATTATTTTGTACAATCGGGTCATAGTTCTTATAAAAATTCATTAATTATATTTCAACTCTAATTGCTAAATTTAAAGAGAGTTTCGAACTCTTCTTTTAATTTTTTAAATCACGAGATTTCCAAAAAATAATAATTTCTGACCTAATAGGGTAATCATAATTTCGTTTTTCACCTATTTTTCATCGTATGAAAAATTTGGCTTTGCTTCATCTTTTTTTTATACTAATTTAATCCATGTATGTGTTAAGATTCCTATTGTATGATAGAGAACTTGATTAAGGAACTGTTGCCCTTGCAAAGTTCTTTTCTACGTCAAAAGAAAAAATTAAATCTTCTATTACAGTAATTCATTAGATGTTTATATTTGATTCTTCTACACTTTTTGCCAGAAATTCTGATTCTTATACTTGGTATAAAGATCAAATATTTCACTTCCTCTATTCCTTAAACTTGAAATGGATGTTCAAGTTTGTAATTTATCATACTCCCAGAGCTTTGGGGGTAACGGTGAATTTTGATATATCCTAAACTTGATCGCGTTCCCACCTGGTTGCTTGGTAGATGGTTGGTCAACATGCAAATTTGTCACATTTTCTCAATTGAAACCGTTCAACTTTGTGGCAGCTATATAGAACTTATCGAGGTGGTTGTTGACGAGGTTGTCGTCAAGCTCGGGACAAGACAATTAAAAGTAACCGAAGATTTAGTTGGAATGGAGGATCAAATGGCAGCCATAAACAATTTACTAGACATCGATTCTGGTGGTGTGCATCTAATTGGAATCTATGGGATGGACAGCATTGGTAAAACATCACTTGCCAAGAATATCTTCAACCAACTATGTTCTCACTTTAGGAAAAACTGCAGTTTTCTTGAAGACGTGAGGGAAACGGCAAAAACCAAGGGTTTACGCAAGTTCCAAGAAAAATTGTTGTCTGATATCTCTTATTCTGGAGTGGCTTATAAGATTCATAACATTGATCATGGGATCGATATGATTGACAGAACAATTTACAACAAGAAGATGCTAATTGTATTGGGTCATCCCAGCTGAGGAAGCTGCACTTTTGCTTTCCAAATGTTTGCGCACCAACTACATAGCTGGGTTCGCTATCTTTGCTTAAAGAACTTACCATATGTGGAATAGACTTGCCAGCTTTAAAGCAACTTCCGTCAAATTTGATAGTTTTAGAGCTCTACGAAACTCGAGGGAAACAAGTACACCTCGATGGGCTTCCTCCATTGGAAAAGGAGACTATATTCCTTTCAACAAGTTCGGGAAAATCGAGAGAAAGCAAGGTGCACGGGCAACTACATGTTCAATTTCCCGATGTCTTAGACTCATCGCGTTTTCAGGACTGCAGATCTTCTGAGAGGTTGGTTTGTCTGCCGGGGGAGCCGGGGTGCAGTGAACTGCAAGCTCCCGAGTTGATCAATCATTGGAGGGGAGTGATCCTTTTCCCAAGCTCCCAAAAGATGCTTGTAAAATTCTATCTGTCGGGGTTCCCAGAGGTGCAGGATATTCTATTTGTTTCTCCGTTCGAATCATTGGAAGAATTTTCTGTTAAAGAGTGCCGTTCATTAAAAAGCTTAGGCAGTTTGTCAAACTCGAAGAACTTGAAGGAGTTAAATATTGACCAGTGCCCAAGCCTACAGGTTGTCGAGGGCATTGACGAATTAGAGTTTTTGCATCAGTTGAATATTAAAAATTGCAGATCAGTGGGAAGGATTCTTGATCCATCGAGCTTAAAAATACCAGATAATTGCTCGATACTCATAACAGGTAGCGGGGAGTTACCTGACTATCGTACTGCTTACCGTAGTTGGATGTATGACACTTGGAAGTCTTACGAAGAGAAGATTTTGAATGGAGCAAAGCAAGCGTGGAGCTCTGAAATTGAAACAGTGGACTCTGAAACTGGAACAAGGGATTCTTTCTATTCATGGAATATCGCTGTTTCTTCTGCTTTGCTTGCTTTTGATTTCTGATTTACACTAGTGAAGAGACACAATGAACTGATTCTAAAAGGTGCAACCAAGGACAATCTTATTAAAATTCCCCATCTTACTGGGAATCTCCATATGCTGTGTGTGTGAACTTCGGTGGCGAGGTTGGAGATATTACATCCTTTACCATCTATAACAAAAGGGCCTTAAGAGAAATTTAGGCGCAAGAGACCTCCACTCACCTTATTATTTCTTTCTGCAGAACCAGGAAAATAAAGAGAACAAAAGGAAGAGGAAGACAAAGTCGGTAAAAGGGCCTGAAGTGGATCTTAGGAGCAAGGTGGCTAAGTTGGTCTCAAATCGCAAATCGAATTGGGATTAGGGTTCTTCTTCCTTTCTCCCGCTGCTCAAGCAAATTGCTGTCGCTCGCTCCTCAGCAACTCCGCGCCCAATCCTCGCTTGCTTCTCGCAAGCTTAAATCTGTCGTTCGCTATCATTTCTCCTTTCCTAGGTTCCGTCGTCCACAATCTTGAAGCTTATCGTCCGCGAGCTTTAAGTTCCATGTCCGTGAGCTTCAAGTCCTTCTCCAGTGCCTCTTTCCACTCTATTGCACATTTTCTTCTTCAGTGTCGCTCAGTTGGAGGAATTTAGTGCATTCCATTAACTCCATCGGTGGTGGGAGGCATGGGCCTGAACTCAAGCTCTAGATCACCAGCTAATCGTTGAAGAACAGGTAAGAGTGGTGTGGCAGTTGGTGTTTGGTTGAATGTAATCATGTGATTTATCTTTGCGTAGTTAAGCATAAGCTCTAGCTTTAGCTTCATATGGTAATAGTTGCATGAGGGTCTACTTTCTTGCAATTGTTTGACTATTTCAACGCCTAGTCTAGTCATGTTGATAAGCTTTTGTGGACTGCTTGATTGAGTGTCATCGTGTACACCACCAGATTTTGTGCATCTCCTCGTGAAGAGTTTATCTGTAAGTTTATCTGTAAGTATATTCCAAGGTTTGGATAATGGTCATTTTAATGAGAATCCACTGTTCCTTTATTACACAAAATTAAAATTTCGATTTTTTGAAAAAAGAAATAAAAATAAAAATAGAAAAATAAAATAATTAAAAATTTCAAAGTTTCTAAAAATTAAAAATTTTGAATTTTTTTTTGCTTGAAATAAAGTAATGACATTGAAATCATTTTGTAATAATATCCAAACATCGAAAAACATTTTCTATTATATATTACCATATAAAGGAAAACTAATCGTATTTTTGGAAAATATTTTATTAGAAAGCTTTTCCTATATCATTGAGTTTTCGTAAAACAAACACATCCTAAAGCAAATGAAGTCCAAAAATCACTGATCCAAATATAACTAGAACTAAACCCGAGCTTAATAAATCCTAGTTGACCCTAAAACCAATAGACTTTTTTACTCCCATGAAAACAGAAACGAACGTAAACCCACTAAACTAACTTAAGCCCATGCTAATTAAACCTAATTAAGCCTTCCAACCTAATTGCTTCTGACCTCCCGCTGCCACCGTCTTCTCCAAATGGCCGTGAGCAGACGACGTTGTTGCTTTAACTCCGACAGCTCTGGACTCTTGGCGACGGCCAGGATGGCCGAACCACAGTAACGAGCCTCCATTATCGTTGGCCACAAAGCCCCAAACACAAAACAAAGTAAACGGCGGTGGCGGTGGCGGTGGCGGGGGCAGCAAAGCGACCAAACGGCCGTGCCCGCAACGCCAAAATTCACAGGGACATAGCAATAGAACGTAACAGTGCGGACGACTCGATTTCGGCAAAAAAATTAGATCTCGTTGAGGCATTCATCGAGCGGGTGGCGTGCGATACTGAACGAGGGTCTCCCGGCTCAGCCGGGAATCAAACTCGCACAGTCCCCTTGACATACGACCCACCAGACCGACAATATCAAAACACGGGCGAAGGGGCCGGACGCGTGAGCCAGACGGCCGCGAGCTCCGGTCCGGCCTGCCCGAAATAGGGTAAAAACAGAGCAGTAAGGAAAGGACAAAAAAGGGGCACCGGAGCGCGCAACCGCGGGGGCCTTACCCGGCTTGGGGACGACGGCCAGAAGCCGGTCTCAATGCGAATCGAACTATAGCCGGCCATCTCAGTGTCACCAAGCCGGGAACCACGGGAAAACGACGGATCGAAACCGAAACTCAACTCACCAAAAATCGGACGCCATGTAACAGCTAGGGGACGCCGGTTTGTGTCGAGGATGGCCGAACGGCGCTCAGCAGAGGCAAATTTTCTGCTCTCTCATTCTCGGTCTCCCTCTCGGCCGGATCCCCTCTGTCTCCCCCTTTCTCTCTCCGTCCATTTCTCCCTCTGTCCGAGCCCCCAGAATCCCCCTCTACGCCCGGCAGGCGCGCATCGCCTCTGCCACCACAGCTCGCCGTGCCGGCCTGCTCCCGACCCAAAAGGCGCGCTCCTCACTCCCCGTCCCGCCTCTGCGTCCGTCCTTCGTCCTCCTTTTTGTTTTTTGCAGAACGCGTGAGAGCGTGAACGAGGGGGAGTTCGTGATGGAGAAGATGAAGGAAGAGGCTGGGCTTGGGGAAAAGAAAAGGAAAAGTGGGCTGGGCTGGGCCTAGGCGAAAAGCAATGGTAGAAATGAAAAAGAAACGAGGCTGGCCCGGCCTGACCCTGGCCCGATCTCGCCTTTTTTTTTCCTCTTCTCTCTTTTTTCAACTAATAATTTTTAATTATTTATTTATTTATTTTATTTCTCTTTTTGCCCTTTTTTAACTATTTTTTCTTATTAATTCTATACATCTTAATGCAAATTCTCCTAATAGCATTTTGGTGTTTTTGTTTAGGAGTTAAAAATTGTTCCCTAATTTTCTGTAAAATTAAAGCCTAATCGAGCATTCAAAATTTATATGTCAACATTACGATTGGTGTTACTCTATCCTAATTGATGAGGAGTATTGCAGAGGTACATATGTCATTTACTAGATTTTGAAGTAGATGGATGCTAAGTTGCATAGTGCTTCAAGTCGGAGATTGTTGGAGGGTGAAGCCAAATTTTTTTAGGGGCTTTTTTTTTTTTTTGTCTTTTCATTACTTTTGCTTTTAGATTAAAATTTATACTTTATATAGTGATAGTCAAACGCTATCCATCGAGGGGCTATAAAAGAAAATAGAGAGAAAAAAGAAAAAAGAGAGAAGAAAAAAGTGAGTTTCTTATTTGTGAGAGTTCTTAATCTATTTGTACCTTGATCTTGAAAGAAAATCGTTGTTCTATTTCAACTTTTTTCAAAGTCTAGTAGATTTGCAAAGTACCTCTGACGGAAAAATAGCCTAGGTTTGAGTGAACATTAATAATAACTTTTCTGTTGTGCTCTTTCCGTTCTGTTATTTTTATTATTATATTTAGTCTGGGTAGATCATTTGCTTGTGTTATTTCTTATGGAATCAACATGTGATTTTCTAACATAGCGCTAGTAATTTGGGCGGCAAAGAGCAACCAAGAGGAGTAACCCATGAAACGCGTGGTGACACAACGACTACGCTGCTGATGGAAGGGGAGGATTTGTTTGGTCAGGTAGGGAAGCGATGAGCCCATCGAGCGATGGCTCAGTCAAAAAATTCGAGAGAAGACGATTGTTCAGGCCGTGGAGGGTCAAAACAATGATTGTGAAAGGGGGGTTTCAAAACGAATTGGCTTTGATGGCAGCGATGATTGGTTAGTACGTGAGATTAACGGAGGAACAGTTAAGAAAATGATAAACATTCCCTGCAGGTTATCCTCTGCTATCCTTGGCTATTCACCTAATAATTCACTTTCGATATGCAGCAAGATAAGCTGCCTGAACCAGTCCTGCTCTTGTTATTTCCTCCTATTGCCAAGACTGCCCTCTGCTCTGCTTTCTTTTCTTTTCTGTTTCGCACGCTCTCACTCTCTGGTCCCAGGTGAGACTCTTGGCCGATTGTTGACTAGATGGTCCATATCTCGACTTAGTTCCATGTCACCAATAAGGCTAAAGCGATGAGGCTAGCTGAGGTTTAATGGTGCGCACAAAAATGGGTCAACTTAAAAGGAGCAAATAAATCGAGTAATGTTGAGTGGCCTTGACTATTTCTTCATATTCCATCAATCAGTATCAATTAATGGGATAGGGACATATGTGGATTGCTACGATTATTGATAGTATCCTATTTAGTTTAGAATTCGAAGAGATATCGATAATGTACTAGGTTGCCTTTCTCTCTATAATAAGGGTGCGTTCCGAGGTGTGAAGTGGGAGAGAATGGATTTTAGAATTGGGGTTTAAGTTCTTTCAAAATTGACTATTTGTCCCTTTGTTAGAGGTGTTTCAGAAATTTCTGTGATCCCTTTCATTTTGGGGTGACAGAGGGATCGTACCATTCGAGCCTTTTAACATAGGATACATCTCTATTTTTCTCCCGGGGGTTATGAAGGGATTGTACCATTCAAGCCTTTTTTTTATGCTTTTCTTGGAGGTTTGGAGAAAGTTGCAATCAATAGGATTTTCCTAATCCTCCCTTCCCGAAAGAAAGAACGTGAAATTCTTTTTCCTGTCCAAGATTTGTTTTGATGCCAGGCCCAAGGCATCGAAATCAACATGCCTCTAGTCATGAATGTGAGGAACGAATGCAAAAAAACTGTGCGTGGTAAGTGTTTTTGGTTAGGGGTCAAATTATAGTGTTGTTGGCAAATTCGGTCCCTAAATTTTTTTTAGGAAATGCAATGACAATCTAAGGAAATAAGTGTTGAAAAAGTTTTGCATGATCATTTGCTATTTAATATAAAGGCACATTTAATGAGAATACTTGAGTGGTTAAAGGTAATTAATTATAATAAAAGGTAAGTCTTTAAGGTAAAAAGATCAAATCAAATATTTCATAGTGAGTAGTAAGTATATGCTTAGGTAGCGCTTAGTTGGAGCATTTGTTTGTAGTGAATACTGCAAATTCAATCTCTATGGTATGAAGGAAATTTATCTAATCATATGGAGTGTCATGTGTCATAATGAGAGGTGATTCTTTGGAAATATTTTGTTATTATGCATTTATATTGGATTGGAATTTTAAATATGTCTTAGAGGACTAGAATTAGCACCTAGAGGGGGGTGAATAGGTGACTAAAGCGATTTTAACAATTTAATCCGAATAAGAGATTAATGCTTTAAAAACAACAATCGCTGCAAATGAAAGTAATGAAAGATAAATTATTAGGGATAGAGAATCAAGACTCCAGATTTATAGTGGTTCGGCTTAGACCAAGCCTACGTCCACTCTCCCACGCTAACAGCCTTCTTGGCTGGATTCCACTATGCAATCAACAAGAGATTACAACTTTGAGTGCAAACACTTAGTAGTAGATCACACTATCTCACTAAGTCACTCTTTTGGTATTTCTCTCAAGATCACAAACGTTTAAGCTCACGAGAGACAAGTGTATGATAGAAGATCGCTCAGACTTTGGAATTATAAATTCTACACTCTATCTCTTGCTTGCTCATCGGTCCTTCATCTCCTTAAATACTCCTCCACTTCCAAACTAACTGTTGGACAGTATCTTGAGGATCGTCTTCCAATATACCCATTGGACAGCTCTGTATCAAGAAGATTTGGTAGCCGTTGAGTGACAAAGGTAAAATCCCAAATTGATTCCGATCGCCCATACAAACGAAATCTTAGTTTCTATAAGTAAAGTTTCTTCGTATAGAAAGTTCTTGTCTTCAAGATCTAATTGTCAATCAATTAAGTCAATAAAATCAATCTTGATGTAAAATCCAAACCAGATCATTAGCCGTTATATCTTCGGGGCTTGTGTTACGTTCTGTCGAATCTGGATGTAAAGTCTGAGAGCAATAGACTTTACAATTTGAGTCTGACTGCGATAAATTTTGCAATCTGGGTCTGAACAGATTTAGCTTTAAGGTTTGAACACAGTCTGTTATGTTCTGCTTCAGCATAGAGTCTGTCTTCTGGTTCAGCTTCAGCATAGAGTTTGTCTTCTGGTTCTTCATTCACGTTCAGTCTGGAATTTGTCAGAGTTGACAGACTTCTAATGTAGAACAGACTTTGACACTAAAGTCTAGCAGTCTTCAGACTTTGACACAGAAATCTGGAAATCTTCAAAATATACTTTGGACATGTGTTCCATTCAGTTTTCTGGTCGTCTTCAGACTTTGACAATATCCTTTACATGTTCAATCATTTGCATAGTCTATTACTCAACCATCAAACATGTTAGTAGCCTTTGATTTATTTTGTCATCTTCAAAACATCATAAGGGATTTTCCTAACAATGTCCAACTATAGAAAAGTTACACCTTCATTATTGTCCTCCACCTTATTTTTTTATAAAGCCATCGACTTTAGTGACTATAAATTGGAAGTTGCACCTGCTGCCAAGTTGCCTTGATGTGTTTTTGATGTCAAAAGGGACCATAATATAAAATGTTTTCTGCACCTGCTGGAAAGTTGGCTGTGCGCGTAATTGATGGCAAATGGTCGTGGAAGAAGATTTTATAGTAATATTTGTTTCCCTTTAAAAAAAAAATTGTTTCCCTTTAAATTTTTGTCGATTCCGAGATTTATTTGAAACTTTTCGCTTCCAGCGACAAAACCCCGTGAGTCATGTAAATGGAATTAAGAGTCTTTATCCATAATTTTCAATTAAACCCCTGAGTCACGCAATACAAACGTCCAAAATGATGTCTCTAACTAACAAAAGTGGCATTGGGCTTCATCGTTTATATCTGATAATTAAATATCCGTTTCTCCTTTTTCTAATGTAACGTAGTGGTTCTCCTTTTGTAAATTTTTTAGGGAGGATGATCTGGTGGAAAAGCTTTTCAATTGAATCACGTGAGTTACACGATACAAAGTGGCATCGGACTTCGGGCATTCAAATCAAGAATTTCATCGTTTATTTCTCATAATAAACATCCTTTTCTCCTTTTCTAATGTAACGTGTTGGTTCTTTTTATGTAAATTTCTAAAGGAGGATGATATGGAGGAGAAGTTTTTCACATGAAGGGTCATGTTTCCGGAAAATATTTTCCTGGAAATCATTTTCCAAGAAAATGACTATTGCTATATTGAACAAAATAGTGCATTGAAGATGACCATAGTTATGATATCCGATTGCCATGTGATAGAAAGGATTGTTGTTTTATACAAGGAAAAAGTCACAAAAAATCCCAAACTTTGCCCAAAGTGACAAATTTACCCCAAACTTTTTTTTTTTGACATGAAAAACCCTGAAGTTTGCTAACCGTGACACATTTACCCCAAACTTTTATTTGTGACACAAAAAACCTTGAACTTTCATTTGTGTGACACATTTACCCCAAAATCATAGAGCTATTTTGGTCTTTTACTTTTAAAATTTTTTTATTTGTTTTTTCTTCCCTTCGCCGGCATCCGGCGAGAGTCGCCCTCGCCGGCGTCGGGTGAGGGCTCCGCCATGGCTGGTGGAGGGAAGAGAAAATAAAAGAAAAATTAAAAATAAAAGAAAAATAAAAAAACAGAAAAAATAAGACGAAAATGCCCTTAATGGGGGTAAATGTGTCACAATTTGTAAAGTTTAGGGTTTTTAATGTCACAAAAAAAAATTTGGGGTTTTTGGTGGCTTTTTCCCTTTTATATATAATTTGTGCAGAGTTGAGTTCCTATGAACCGTCATGACTGCATTACGTGTATTTTGAATGCTATTCTTGAAACAATATTTTGTTCAAATTTGATCATGGTGTCTCTTACTCATTGCCTAGAGTGTCTTGCTAGCCATCCTGTGAATGGAACTAATTTAACGTATGTGGATGGAGTGGTTTGCGTTTATAAATCGGTGTTAATTGAGTCCAATGATTTGGATACTAGTGTCGTGAATGAGATAAAATAAATGTGGACAAGTCATCCTCTCAAAGACTTCGTACAGTGCACCGATTTAGTCAACAAGTCAAAGCAACCAATAACGCCACGAAAGACATTTATAAATAAAACAAGCCAAAAGATAAATAATTGCGGCTAGGCTCTAGCTGAGCTTCATTACTTCAAATTTCGAAGGATAATATTCCTAATGATTTTCAATTTCTCATGAAAAATTATTAAGAGATGAAATATGAAAATGATTTATGTTACATGCTAATTAAAAAAATGTATCTCTAACAAACGTCGTGAAAATCTATGTCAAATAATGCAAAATAGACTTATTTAATATATCAAGATTGTAGTTGCAAATTTAGGGTTTTCTTGATATGTTGCGCCCAAAACTAAATAAATAAAATATATGTGACCATAGAATCATGGAAAATGAAGGAAGGAAAGTGAAAGGTACACACGGCCTGGAGCGATTCAATGGACAAAATGGCAATAAAAGAACAATAGCCCCTAACGCTGATCATATCGAATATTTATAGTTGGGTTTCACTTCCTTCGAACCATATTCATTTTTGGAAAAAAAATTGAATAACATGTACAAAACTAAGAAATGAATCGGATATTAAATTTACGTGATTCGATTTATGACTTACATTCATGATAGAGAAAGTACAAGATTCAATTATAAATTAAAAGATATGACGAAATTTATAATCATACACGAGTCATTTAAATACTCTTGCTATTTTTCAAATCCTAGTTATACTCAGTAATTCATAAAATGTTTAGCCTTCAAAATTTCTCTTGAAATAATTTTTCAATCTTTTAAAAGTACGAGGCAAATCTTAACGAAAGATTTAACCCTCTTTAGAACATAAATATTTGGTGTAATCGAGAGGAACTCTCGACACGCTTTTCGATATGCTCTGTGCAGCCTTCAGAGCTCTCTAATCTCTACGACTTTAAGAGCTCTTCCTCTTGGAACTTAAAGAGGAAATTCAGCGGAACCAAACAATGAGTGGCCAACATGAAAAGACACCGTCCTTGCAACTTTCTTTGTCTTCTTCCCTTTCGGCCCATTATCGGCAATGGCCATCATTAATCTCGTTTTCTCTTCTTCAGCTGAGCAAAAGCCGTCTCTTGTGGTCAGGACCATCATGGTTTCTCTTTCTTTCTTTCGTGCTCAAAGCAATACCGCAATGGACTGGCATCATGGCCACTGACAAGCCATCACTGCACTACTCTCACCAATTTTGAACAGTGGTCGAGCGCCTATAATTCTCATCTGATCCTATTTCATCCAAGGTGCTCAAACTCAAAATATATTTATATAGTTTGGTTTGATTTGACATACAAACTGTACTAATTACACCATGCTCACGTTCTAATAGTTGTTAGTAGGAAATAAATGATCATTTACATTTTAATATAAAGGCACATTTTACGACAATAATTGAGTTGTTAAAGGAAATTGGTTATAATTGAAGGTAAGTTTTCAAGGCGGAGAGATCAAGACAAAGTGAAAAACACAAAGGAGAAACTCGAAAGACATTGAAAAAAAGACATTGGGCATGCAAAAAGGTGCACCTCCATTACTGTCCTCCACCGTATTTTTCTTTTTCAAAAGCAAAAAGTGAAAAGGAGAAGGGAGAGACTCGAAGGACATTGGGCGTGTAAAAATGTACATCTCCATTATTGTCCTTTGCCTTATTTTTTATTTTTTTGAAGTCATCAAATTGATTGACTGTAAACTAGAAACACTACGGAGTTGCCTCTGCGCGTTTTGGATGGCAAATGGGATCGGATTCAAATATGTGAAATGTCATATTGTGAACTCAGAGACGAGGTGAGAGGGCTGACCTTGTTTAAGTGCGAAGTGAGCTCCTATGGCAAACTCAGAGACAGTGACGAGCACCAGCAACACGGTAGGAGGTGAATACCAGGTCTTCCTAAGTTTTAGAGGGCCTGATACTCGTCTTTCATTCACCGATATCCTCCACCAAGCCTTGGTAGATGCCGGGATTCGTGTTTTCATCGATGACAAAGGGCTTCAACATGGTGAAAAAATTAGCAACCTTTTGCAAGCAATCGACAGTTGCAAGCTTTACATACCCATTTTCTCCGGAGATTATGCGTCAAGTCACTGGTGCCTTGACGAGCTTGCGAAGATGGTGGAGAACACCTCTAAACATAAAGAAGATGGGAAAGAGAAGGTCATATTGCCCATCTTCTATGACGTGAAGCCCAAAGATGTGAAGCTGCAAACACCGTTATACAAGGATGTCATATCGAATTTGGAGCAAGAGATGGAGGATCAGGAGCATAAGTTCAGCTCCGAGAATATAAAGACGTGGCGGGAGTCTCTCATAGAAGTTGGTGGCATCAAGGGATGGGAGGTGGAGAAACATTCAAGGTAACAATCTAACCATGATTGTGAAAATTATTTTGTATAATCGGGCTGCCATTTTTTTATTTAAGTAAATATTCCAGTACATTAATTCATTAGATGTTTATATTTTGATTCTTCTACCCTTTTTTTGCTAGAAATTCTGATTCTTCTACCTGATATAAAGATCAAACATTTCTCTTCTATATTTTTGAACTTGATCGCGTCCCCACCCGGTTGGTTAGTAGATGGTCAATATGCAAATTTGTCACGTTTGCTCAATTGAAACTGTTCAACTTTGTGGCAGCCCTTTAAAACTCATCCAGGCTATTGTTGACGAGGTTGTAGCCAAGCTCGAGACAAAACGGAGACGTGTAACCCGAGATTTCGTTGGAATGGAAGATCAAATAGAAAACATAAAGAAATTATTAGACATTGATTATGGTGATGTGCAGTTCATTGGAATCTACGGGATGGGCGGCATCGGTAAAACAACACTTGCCAAGATTATCTTCAATGAACTATGTCCTCGATTTGGCAGAAACTGCAGCTTTCTTGATGATGTGAGGGAAACGGCAAAAAGCAAGGACATAGTTGAGCTGCAAAAAAAATTATTGTCCGATATATCTTATTCTAGAGTGGCTCAGAATATTAATAACATTGATGAAGGGATTGATACGATTGAAGCAACAATTTCCAACAAGAAGGTGCTAATTGTATTGGATGATGTTGATGAGGCCAACCAGATCCTACAACTAATTGGAGAGAAATCTTTGCATCAAGGTAGTAGAATACTTGTTACTACCAGGGACAAGAACGTTATGACTAACAGGAAACTTAAGTACAAATTTAAGGATTATGAAATGATGGGGTTGATCGGTAAAGATGCACTTAAACTTTTTAGTAGGCATGCCTTCAATGAAGACTCTCCTCCAGCTGATTATTGCGCTTTTTCAAAGGACATTGTTGATACTACATGTGGACTACCTTTAGCTCTTCAAGCAATTGGTTCATCACTTTTTGGGAAAAAGAGAGAGCTATGGGAAGAGTGGCTAGAGAGGCTACAGAAAACACCTCATGAGGATGTCTTGGCAAAGCTAAAGATTAGTTATGATGCCTTACGTGAGAATGAAAAAGAGATATTCCTTGATATTGCATATTTTTTCGCTGGTAAGAGTAAGACTAATCCAATGTACGTGTGGAAAGCCTGTAATTGGTACCCAGTGGATGCCATCAATGTCCTCATTAACAGATGCATGATAAAGGAGTTAGACAATAAAAGGTTTTGGATGCATGATCAATTTAGAGACCTTGGAAGGAAAATTGCTAGAGAAAAGTGTATCGAATTGTGGGGTGAAGACGACATCATTCGCGAATTAAGATCAACGGAGGTAAAGTATGGCCTAAATTGAATAGAAAATTGCTTATACTCTCTTCTTAATTTAAGATTCACTTTTTGATTTGAGAGCTGCTCTTTTGTTTCATTTTCTCTTCTCTTCTACGAATTGGCAGATCAAAGAAAGCGTTCAAGCAATCAATTTGCCATGGAGTTTTTATGGTCGTAGTATGATTGTCACTTCGGAGCAAATTAAACGGTTTCCACGTATGCGGTTTCTTTGGTTGCATGGGGCAATCTGTCAAGGTGACTTTACGGGCTGTCTTTTTGAGTTAAAATGGATCCGTTTGTGTTACGATGCTTTTAATCAACGTTTGGAGGCAGCCAATTTGTTGCATCTAGAAAACGTGGTCGTGGCGAATCTTTCTGGGATAGAAATCACAAAAGATGTGTTAAATAGCCTAATCAAGGTATGCCAGTTTCCCTCTTAGTCTAATTTTCTCATTCAATGAAGGACAGAATTTTATGGATTTTTTATTTAATTTTCTCATTGGTACCCTGAATGCATATTTATTTCTTGTTTGTCCTGCTCTTTCATTGGCTTTTGTAGGGGGCAAGGAAATTGAAGGTTCTCACTATTGAGGATAGTACTTTGATGAGTGGGACACCAACCTTTCCCGAGTGCTCAAATTTAGAGAAGTTGAAATTTTCTATATATGATTCTTTGATGGAAATTGATCACTGGGTGATGGAGACGAGTTTTAAGGATTATTTGCAACTTAAAAAATCGACTGGACAAATTGGATATTTACAGAATTGGCGGCACCTCTGTCTTGATGGTTGTGATCGCTTCATTAAACTTCTTGGCTCTGTTTCAAAATTAAAGTTGTTAACGAAGCTGGATGTACATTGCACAC
Organism: Eucalyptus pauciflora; assembly: GCA_007663325.1. NCBI lineage: Eukaryota > Viridiplantae > Streptophyta > Magnoliopsida > Myrtales > Myrtaceae > Eucalyptus > Eucalyptus pauciflora. The sequence goes on along the minus strand of VMYD01000045.1, from coordinate 367,373 downwards.
CAGTTTTAAAAATGGCCAATACATCGGGCTCGGTTCAGCCACTCCAAACACTAGACTTGGATTATCGTCATGAGATACAAGAGTTGCCAAAGCTCCCCATAAGTTTGACCACTCTACGGGTGAAATCTATTTGGTTGCTGACTATTCCTAACCTCTCATACCTTACAAATCTAGTTGAGCTGGTCCTATCCAATCACCCTGATGACCCTGATGACCATGAATTTAGAGAGGCATCAAATGTAATTCAAACTTGTGACTTGCGGTGGATCGGGATGCTTTCCAAACTGAGGAAGCTGTACCTTTGCTTTTCAAATGTCTGCGCACCAACTACACAGTTGGATTCGCTTTCTCTGCTGAAAGAACTTACTATACATGGCATAGGCTTGCCAGCTTTCAAACAACTTCCTCCAAACTTGATAGATTTAGAGCTCTACGAAACTCGAGGGAAACAAGTACACCTCGGTGGGCTTCCTCCATCGGAAAAGGAGACTCTATTCCTTTCAACGAGTTCAGGAAAATCGAGAGAAAGTAAGGTGCACCAGCAACTAGATGTTCAATTTCTAGATGTCTTAGAATCGTCGGAGAGATCACGTATTCAGGATTGCAAATCTTCTGAGAGGTTGGTTTGTCTGCAGGGGGAGCCGGGGTGCAATGAACCACAAGCTCCCGAGTTGACTGATCATGGGAGGGAAGTCTTCCTTTTCCCAAGCTCCCAAAAGATGCTTGTAAAATTTATTCTGTCAGGGTTCGCCGAGGTACAGGATATTCAATTTGTTACTGCGTTTGAATCATTGGAAGAATTTCATGTAAAAGAGTGCTTTTCGTTAAAAAGCTTAGGTGGTTTGTCAAACTTGAAGAACTTGAAGCAGTTAGAGATTGACCACTGCCCGAGCCTGAAGGTTGTCGAGGGCATTGATGAATTAGAGTTTTTGGGTGACTTGGAAATTACATACTGCGGATCAGTGGGAAGGATTCTTGATCCACTGAGCTCAAAAATACCAGATAATTGCTCGATAGCCATACTGGGTAGCGGGGAGTTCCCCGACTGTAGGACTTGTCCCTTAGGTTATAGGCCTGACTGTTGGAAGTCTTACAGAGAGAAGATTCTAAATGGAGCGAAGTACGCGTGGAGCTATGAAACGTGGAGCTTTGAAACAGAAATAGGCGATTCTGTGCAGAAAACGGTGTGCCTTCTTTCTATTCATAGATCATACGTTTTTTCTTCTGCTTTGCTTGCTTTCTATTTCTGCTTTAGTCTAGTGAAGAGAGACAATGAACTGATTCTAAAACGCGCAACCAAGAAAAATCTTATTAAAATTCCCCATCTTACTGGGAATCTCCATATGTTATGTGTGTCCACTTCGGTGGCGACGTTGGGTATCTTACATCCCTCACCATCTATAACAAAAGGGCCTTTCTCAAGAGAAATTTAGTCCCAATAGATCTCAACTCACCTTATTGTTTCCTTCTGCAGGGCCAGAAAAATGAAGAGAAGAAAAGGAAGAGATAGACAGAGTCGGCAAAAGAACAAGAAAAAAGAAAGGGAAAAAAGGGCCTGAAGTGGATTTTAGGACCGAAGTGGGTTGGTCGGTCTCAAATCGCGAATCGAATTAGGATTAGGGTTCTTATTCCTTTCTCCCGCTGCTCAAGCAAATCGCTGTCGCTCGCTTCTCGGCGACTTCGCGCCCAATCCTTGCTCGCTCCTCGCAAGCTTAAGTCTGTCGTTCGCCGTCGTCTCTCCTTTCCTAGGTTATGTCGTCCGCGAGCTTGAAGCTCGTCATTCGTGAGCTTCGAGTTCGATGTCCACGAGCTTCAACTCCTTCTTCAGTGCCACTTTTCACTCTCGTGCACACTTTCTTCTTCAGTGCCGCTCAGCTGGAGGAATTTGGTGCCACATGAGGCTCGAATGGTTGCATTCATTAACTCCATGAGTGGCGGGAGTCATGGGCCTGAACTCGAGCTCTGGATCACTAGCTAATCGCTGAAGAACAGGTAAGAAAGGTGCGGCAGTTGGTGTTCTTTTTTTTCTTTTTTCTTTTTTTGGGGTGTTTTTTTGGTGTGGCAGTTGGTGTTTAGTTGAATGGAATCGTGTGATTTGTTTTTGCATAGTTAAGCATGAGCTGTAGCTCTAGTTTCATATGCTAATAGTTGTATAAGGGTCTGTATGCCTAGCCTAGTTATGTTGCTATGCTTTTGTGAACTGCTCGATTGAGCGTAATCCTGTGCACAGGATATTAAGCATCTTCTCGTGAAGAGTTTGTCTATAAGTACATTCTAAAGTTTGGTTAATGGTCGCTTTAATAAGTATCCACTGTCTCTTTATTACCTGTGATGAGCTCTTGATGATTGAAAATGAAGCAGCCAGTGCTTCTCTTCTTGCTTCATCATGCAGAATTAAAATGGGATATCTAGGTTTTTTTTTTCTTTATATTTTGGGCAGTTGTGGTTTCCATTGGTAATTTGAGGTCTACTGCATATGGTTGGGGATTCCACAGGTCAAATTTAGTACGTGATCGACTGGACAATTGGCTAGACAAAATACACACGGTTTTGTTATCTGTTGAAGTAGAAACACCAAATCTTGTCGCGTCATGATTGCTCCCATGTTCCTGTTCTCCCTTTTGCACATATCTTCTAATTTGAATTGAAAGAAGTGAGATAAATGAGCCACTTAGGAAGGTGCTTGGTCAGGCTCTTTTGCATCTTAATTTACTTGCTTGGTGCTTTATTGTTTTATGCCCAATTCTCCTCCTGAATCAGCAATTCCTTCCTTCCGACTTTCTCACGTCTAAGATGAGTCCTAAGGAATGTCTTGAAACTGTGGCAGCTCGGTTTTATCCTTTGGATGTGTACATTGGAACATAATTAGAAGACCACCATGAATTTAAGCAAATACATGAGTTTCTAAGCACCAATCAGAAATTAGTAACCAGCGAAAGAGCTCCAGCATGAGGTTATGACATACTTGCTAGATTGGGTTGGGTTGCTAGATTTGCTCTATATTATTCAAGGGTAGGACATTGGACTGGAGAAACTTTCGTTATTGCTTAGCTAGAGGAGGAAAGAACTACAATTCTTTTGAGGCCCTCCGTGACTGCTTATGAGAATGCAATTTTCGATTGTCGTTCATTGCGGGTCTTACGCGTTTGAAGTGTGCTTCCTTGCTCAGTTAGCAAAGCATTCTAGGATTTAAGCGGTTCTCTTAATCTCATGATTACTACTTTACTAAGTCCTGAGGTTATTCAGATTGGGATACTTGCCGTCAATTGTGGACCTGCTGTGTCCCCGAATGTAGACTTCTTGAACTGCACATTGTAGGATCCTAGGAATTGTAAAGAAAAATTATTTGAAACATATGATTTATGAAATTCATTAAGTATGCCTTGACGTCGAGTTTACATTCTCAAAATATATTGTCACCAAGATTAAACCGTATTTAATTTATATGAGACTATAGTCTTACCGATCCTAAGGAGATCATTGTCTTGTGAAGATCGTAGCTTAATAATATCTTAGGCGAGTCTGAAGTTTCTTTACCTTTTGTGATGGTACGGTGAGATTCTGGAATCTTAGTTGGCATTTTGGCGACAACAGTCCCTTGTAGATATAGCTATTAGACTGAATGATTTTCTCCAACTATTAAATACTACCACGTAGATTAGTTGAGAGACCAAGGACATTAGTGCGTTGTCTTAGGATATCTTAGACGTTAGTGGTTCACATAGTGATTATACCATCAAGATGGAAGCCAAGGCTGTTTGCAATGATATCATTTCAGGTGAGTGTCACGCCGCGATCCTCGAACGCGTGCCCATCCCTCATTTGGTCGATTAAAAGCGACGTCCCAGGACGCATCGCCGACCCTGTTCATTTAATACGCGCAAGCGGAAGTATAAAGAAAATCCCCAGACAATAAAACAATGGGATAGAGAAGTAGGGCCATACTTTCATATTGAAGCTTATAACCAAACTTCTATACAAAATACAAACCATAGTACTTCACAACTATTCACAACCCTTTACTCTAGTTCTACTCACATCAAAAGAGTTCACAAAAGAATATGGGATCCCAGTCCATCCGGATCTTACTCAAGATCCCTCTCTATGCTATCTTCTTCTTCCAAAAATCCTTCTCCATATCAGTTTCCTCCTCCTCAGCTCCTCATCGGGGTCCTGAAATATTATCCCACAACCGGGATGAGACTACGTCTCAGCGAGTTCTACCCCACTAAGACTCAATTAGGGGGCCAATACACTACTCGGTTACCTAAGCACAGCACGAGTCAGAGGACTTACCTTGGCCTCAGATTCCACCTGCATGTTAACACATAACACATAGGCATCCAAGTGATCACATCACTGATCGAAGCATCGATCAAATCGACCTAGTCGATTTCACACCCACAAGACCACTCACGGTCAATCTCATTCAATCAATCAATTTACAACATCAGACTCAAGCAAAGGTTAATCACATTAAATCACACTCAGATCAGATCATCGATCAATCGACTTAGTCGATTACATGTCATAGAGCACACGTGCATTCTCTAAGGCACTAGTTTACCAAAGTGATGCATCAATTCACCGAGCCCACGTGTCTCTTCCAAGATGCCTCGCTTAATTCCTTGGGCCCACGTGCATTCTCTTAGGCACTCGTTCACCAAAGTGATGCATCAATTCACCGAGCCCACGTGCCCTTTTTATGATGCCACTCTCAAGATCTAGTGGCTTTACGGTCCCACCGGACCCTCTCAAGATCTAGTGGCTTTACGGTCCCACCCGACCCTCTCAAGATCTAGTGGCTTTACGGTCCCACCCGACCTTCTCCAGATCTAGTGGCTTTACGGTCCCACCCGACCCTCTCGAGATCTAGTGGCTTTACGGTCCCACCCGACCCTCTCGAGATCTAGTGGTTTTACGGTCCCACCCGACCCTCTCGAGATTTAGTGGCTTTACGGTCCCACCCGACCCTCTCGAGATTTAGTGGCTTTACGGTCCCACCCGACCCTCTCCAGATCTAGTGGCTTTACGGTCCCACCCGACCCTCTCAAGATCTAGTGGCTTTACGGTCCCACCCGACCCTCTCAAGATTTAGTGGCTTTACGGTCCCACCCGACCATCTCAAGATTTAGTGGCTTTACGGTCCCACCCGACCCTCTCACCATTCTACTCACTTTACGACCCAACAAAGCATAAGAATGCTGAATAAACACACTTGGCCATTATCCAATCAATAACCCAATCTCAATCAATTCCAAGCAATTTAGGGTAAATCCCTAAAATGACACAATTTAATTAATTCCAAGCAACGTAGAACTCAAATAAATAAACGGGCTGCGTCACGAGAATCAACACGAGATTTCGGTCGTCGGCCATCTCAGCCTTAATTTCCGAAAAATAATTAATTAAATAATTAATTTCGAAAATTAAATAATAAATATTAGAAATTCAATTTAGCTCAAAATAAGGCCCGATTAAATAAACGGACTTCACCACCGTCCTCAGCGTAATATTCCGGTCGCTGGCCATCACACTTGAATTTTCGGGAAATAAATAATTAAATTAATTTCGAGAATTAAATATATAATTACCACAAATTCAATTTAGTGCAATATAAAGCTCAATTAAATAAACGGGCTGCACCACGATCACTAACATAATATTCCGGTCGCTGGCCATCCAAGTTGAATTTTCGGAAAATAAATAATTATTTAATTTAATTCCGAAAAATAATATTTAAATGCCAAAAATTCCACTTAGGCCCGAAATATCAAATTGAAGCCCGATAAAGGGTCGGAAAATTCCCGGGCTACCCTCAATAAATAGTAGACCATGTCTACTTGCTAAATATGTATTCAATTTAACTAATTTGCATCAAAATCAACTAATCAACCATAATCAAAACACTCAAGCTTAATTAAACACACTAAACAACCAATTAAGCATAATTAACTCACTAAGCAAGCGTTAGTGTGGTTACCACCGGAATCACGCGCAACCGGTACCAAATCGATGGGCTCGGCGCGGGAACAACAAACTCCAAAGCACGGCACGACTCCGAAGCCCGGAAACGGCCCAAAGGCGGGCCTAAAGCCGCTGAAATACCCACTCGTGGAGGCTGCGTTTTCTGCAAAAGAACTCACAAAACAGCCATAAAACACATCCACAAGGGCGGCAAGGCACGGGGGGAGATCGGTGGAGGTTCGGCGAGCTCAACCGGTGGTCGGAGGTGGCCGGACGAGGGTTGAACGGGGCTGGACAGCAGCTGGTTCGCGCGGAGGAGCTGGGCAGCGCACGGGTAGAGGTCGCGCGGGCGGAGCTGGGCTCGCGGGTGGCGCGAACGGCGGTGCGGGGCGCACGGGCGGCGCGGGCACGGGCGGCGTGCGGCTGTCCGGCGAGCTGCTGCTGCTGTCTTCTTCAATTTTCTGGTTTGCTGGTTTTTCACGGAGAAGAAGAAGAGAGGCTTCGTTCACGTGGGGGTGGGGGAAAGGAAGAAAGAGAAAAAGAAAGAAAAGAAAAAAGAAAAGATAAGGAGGGGGAAGCTTTTTGACTAGTCAAAAGGATAAGTGAAAGAGAGAGAGACCAAATTCAATTTGGTTTGGGGGAGGGCTCGTACGAGGGAGGGGGCAACCGCACATGGGGGAAAGGGAGAGGAGAGAGAGAGAAGAGAAAAAGAAAAATAAAAAGAGAAAAGGGAGAGAGAGAAAGCAATTTAAACAATCATTCTTTTCTCTTTCCCTTTCTATTTTCTTTTGGTCTCCGATTTCCCTTCCGATAATTTCTTTCTCGAAATTTCGGACTCGTCAATAAATTGACGGACGATGAGACGAAGTCCTAAAAATAAGAATTATGACACGCTTAAAATTCGATTCCCGAAATTGACTTCAATTTCATGGTTAAAATCGACCAAACACGATTTTAGTCCGATCCGACCTATCGAGTAGCTTTTAGGGATTTTACCGCGGTTATATCCCTTAACAGCTTCACTCAATAGATGGGTTAACTCATAAGTGATCAGCTCAGAGAAAAAGGACCATCGGCGCGTCGACGAGATGCCCATTTCATAAATTCGGGACGGTTCGAAAATTCGGGATGCCACAACTCTTCCCCTCTTATAAAAATTTCGTCCTCGAAATTTAAACCTTCATCCAATCCTGACAAAAGGTGGGGTATTGTCGTCTCATCAAGTCTTACTTTCCCTGGTTGCTTCTTCAGTCCCGTGGCGTTGTCCGACCACTTTAACCAAGGGGACTTTCTTGGTTCACAATATCTCATCTTTCTGATGGCTCCAAGCGGTCTATAATCTGATTCTGCTCACGACAACTGCAACGACTAACTGCTAAACTGACTCTGAGCCTGTGGTCTTTCTTTCTCGGATCTCATCTCAACAAACTGGAATTCTGTACAGTCTGCTCTATTCTGCCTCAAAAGAACTATTTGACTGCTCTCCTGAAACTGGGAACCTCGATTCTAGATTTAATATAGATCTGCCGCCGGTACTCCACAAAGACGAACTATTTAACGCATGTACACTTCTTTGTGTCTGATCAAATCAAGATTCCTTCAAATATCAATGAAATGAGTCAGTTTCATCCATCTACTGACCATTATCCCAAATGGAATCATTACTCACTTAACTCTTGGGTAAATCTGTCTTAACGTTCCATCATGATGTACTTCTATTCTCACTCGAGACTCTTGAGTTATTATAAAAGTTCTCTCGGCTTGCATTACTGAATTTCCCTTATTGGCACATCTAACACTTGCAACATGTCTGGTGATATCAATCCTTATGTCAATTTACCAATCAAACCGATGTCATCCCTGACCTACTTGTACTATTAGGTCGAATACTGCAACTGCTACAGCGAATTCCTCACAAGGCCTCCTCCTTAAGTTCCGTACTGTCTGACACCAATTCGTACTCACAATACTTCGGTATTCCATCTTTCGAAATCTGAAAGTTAATCTCTTCTTTAATAGTATCCTCTTGCAGGATCTTCTTATCATTCCGATCTATCAACTGAAGCGCTTGATTCTTGCTCATATATCTAGTTCAATTTTTTAGGGCGGCTGTAAAATTTCAAAAGGTAGCCTACCTCAAATTTGAAAACCGAATTTCAAACATTTTCAAGTAAAGTCTATACTTTAGTCAGCCACTACACAATTGAAGACTCTCAACTCAACACCTCAGTGATTTCTTTCTTTCCTCAGGAGTGATACTAGATAGCACCATTCTAGACTTGCCAAGATTCTGATTCACGACACCGTTTCATATTCAACTTGTTGGGTCTCAACTGGCGGGACGTGTATGCAACAATCTTGCCATGTTGTATCAATACGTACCCAATTCTTTGAATAATGCATAAACATAGATCTCATCTCCTCCACAACCATATGGAGAGCTCAGCACAAACATAGTAGCTAGTTCTTGTATCAGCTCTTGGAATTATCCTTACTCTTACATGTCCATACGAATTCCTCTCTTTCTTCAAAAGTCGAGTCAATGCCAACACTGATGTTACGGCTCTCTCCACAAACTTTCTGAAGTGACTTGTACAACCCATACGACTTCTGATCTCTGATACTATTGTCGATCTTGGTCCACTGATAATTGACTCGGTCTTGATCGGGTCCATGGAAATTCTTTCACCATTCTCAGGTATCTCTTGAGCTCTTTAGTGTTTTTCTATTACATAGAATATCATGGAAAGACACAATTGCAAATGATTTAGGTATTCTTCGAAAACTCAGGTTGTCAAATCCATTACAACAACTGGAGCATTTACCAGGCCAAACGATATTGCAATACTCACTAAGGTCATATTAAATACGAACATCTGTCTTCAATATAACCTCATTTCTAGTTCTCAACTGATGATAACCTGTCCTCAAGTTGACCTTTAAAACATCAACACTCTTTATAACTAGTCACACCATTCATTGATCTTCAGTAATAAACACTTGTCCTTGATTGTCACCTAATTGAGTTGACCATGGTTGATGCATGATTGCCATGAACCATCTTCATTTTCTCCCTCCACAAAACTGATATTTCCTAAAGTGATGCACTGATATGCATGAATTCCTCATTCCTCAATCTTCACATCCGCATCGTTGGTTCTATTAGTTCAGACCACAATAACCGACAAGAAGCCTTCAAGAGTGGCTCTATTCCGGTGCTAGATCGATCGCAGTTTCTATCTCTTTCTGTGGCAACGGTCTGATAGTTCTTATGACAACACGTCTAGATTTTCTTATACCACTGAGATGTCTTCCACCTCCAATTCTCTAATCTGTCTTAACTATGACCATCATAAAGTTATCTTGGCAATCTCTGCCTAACAAGCGAGTTACCTTCAATCGACAAGATTAAAGAAATCAAGATTCATTTTGACTCCTAATAAACTCGACGCTTTCATGAGCTACTTGACTAAGTTGAATTGCTCCATGACCATGATTCATTACTACAAGATGCTCCATGAGTCCACTCTACTCATATAGCATCAACGTTACACTTCAGCAACTAGTCAAGCATGACTATTACTAATGATTCCTCCTTTCTTTCATTTATTCCAATAAACTGAAGTCTCCCAAACTTCATCAAAACTCTGCTGCGATACTCTGATAGAATTTTCCCCAAAACATTCTTCCTCTGATTAGTGCCGGGTCGGTTCCATTCCCGTTCTTCTCGCCATTCTAGTGGCGTCCTAACTAAGGTAGCGGTGTCAATGTTCCATTGGACTTTCACTGACAGTCCTTCATCCGATGGCCGTGCTGATCACAATCACTGCACGTTCTAGCCATACTCGGACACTGGATTCATCCATGTTTCCTTCCACAATTTCGACATCTACCTGGTGAGTCTTTTATTTCTCGTCAAGTGCCAACATACACTCTTCTCGTAACAGACACCTATTCCAAAAATCCATAGTGTGTCCCATGGCGCACTTCTCATGATCTGTCTCAACAAAGGTGACAGCAGTAACCATTACTGAGATTCCATCTACTTATGTAGACAACCCATAAATCATTGTCCGTGCTGGTGACACTTACCGTAATTCTTGTTCTCAGAATACATGAGACCGATCTATACAATCTTCCATGGAACAACATGTTCAATTTGCCTGAATGTTGACCTGACTATTTCACCTTGCCCACTGGGTGGAATAAAATACTCTTCCCTCAACACCAGTCTTTACCCTGACCGAATTCCAAATATGCCTGCACTGAATCTTGACTCAGATATCGAAATCTATTCATTGTTCATCCTTCCAGGTTGGACCTCGGCAAAGGTAGCAACAACAACTTGATCCTGATCTTACTAGCTCATCCAGATCCCAAGGAACACTTGCATCAGAACGATCCTATCGGACTTAGGATCATTCGACGCTGCTACACTAGTACCAACTTACGGTGGTACTCTTACGCTCGAACTGGCCAGAGTCAACACTCTGCCACAACCACCTCGGGTACCGACCTTTGTCGATACTTTACCCCGAGTCACAGAGGACACTGTCCTCTTACTAGAAGTTCTCAACTCCCACTCGCTCATAGTTCAGTCTTTTACTGACACCTGCTTCCGAATCCATACTGGATTAGAAGATGAGCGATTCACACAACAAACAATTTTAGCACTCAGCTAACACAGACATGCATAGTATGAATTTAAAGGCCATCCTACTACTATCCCATGAACCATCACTCCTTATCACTCCAATCTTGAACTTCGCTCTGATAAAACTTAAACGGGATGTCACGCCCCGATCCTCGAACGCGTGCCCATCCCTCATCTGGTCGATTAAAAGCGACGTCCCAGGACGCATCGCCGACCCTGTTCATTTAATACGCGCAAGCGGAAGTATAAAGAAAATCCCCAGACAATAAAACAATGGGATAGAGAAGTAGGGCCATACTTTCATATTGAAGCTTATAACCAAACTTCTATACAAAATACAAACCATAGTACTTCACAACTATTCACAACCCTTTACTCTAGTTCTATTCACATCAAAAGAGTTCACAAAAGAATATGGGATCCCAGTCCATCTGGATCTTACTCAAGATCCCTCTCTATGCTATCTTCTTCTTCCAAAAATCCTTCTCCATATCAGTTTCCTCCTCCTCAGCTCCTCATCGGGGTCCTGAAATATTATCCCACAACCGGGATGAGACTACGTCTCAGCGAGTTCTACCCCACTAAGACTCAATTAGGGGGCCAATACACTACTCGGTTACCTAAGCACAGCACGAGTCAGAGGACTTACCTTGGCCTCAGATTCCACCTGCATGTTAACACATAACACATAGGCATCCAAGTGATCACATCACTGATCGAAGCATCGATCAAATCGACCTAGTCGATTTCACACCCACAAGACCACTCACGGTCAATCTCATTCAATCAATCAATTTACAACATCAGACTCAAGCAAAGGTTAATCACATTAAATCACACTCAGATCGGATCATCGATCAATCGACTTAGTCGATTACATGTCATAGAGCACACGTGCATTCTCTAAGGCACTAGTTTACCAAAGTGATGCATCAATTCACCGAGCCCACGTGTCTCTTCCAAGATGCCTCGCTTAATTCCTTGGGCCCACTTGCATTCTCTCAGGCACTCGTTCACCAAAGTGATGCATCAATTCACCGAGCCCACGTGCCCTTTTTATGATGCCTTTCTCAAGATCTAGTGGCTTTACGGTCCCACCCGACCTTCTCAAGATCTAGTGGCTTTACGGTCCCACCCGACCCTCTCAAGATCTAGTGGCTTTACGGTCCCACCCGACCCTCTCCAGATCTAGTGGCTTTATGGTCCCACCCGACCCTCTCGAGATCTAGTGGCTTTACGGTCCCACCCGACCCTCTCGAGATCTAGTGGCTTTACGGTCCCACCCGACCCTCTCGAGATTTAGTGGCTTTACGGTCCCACCCGACCCTCTCAAGATCTAGTGGCTTTACGGTCTGTTGACACCTAATAAAATTTACATTAAGCATTTCATAGCATCGCATTTAGGATTAGACTTATTTTGCAAAATAAAAATAGAGGATAATAAGTAACTTATAAAATAAAAACATTTTGAGGAAGATTTTGAAAATTCTTTTTGAATAATAAAACATTTGGTTGTTGAACATATCTCCTCATTTCAAATTCGAAATTCAACGTTGGTGATTTTGGAGCCATTTCTTTGTTAAGTGGTTGAGTAAAAATCTCCACCGGCAAAAACAAATTTGATTCGTTTTGGCTCTATAAATGAAGAGCACGGAGGTCTTGAAAAGGGGGCTCCTTATTTTCACTTTCGTAGGGGGTTTTCTCTTTTCGTCCAAAAGGAATGCGAGTGTGGAGAAAGTAAAAGGTTTTTCCTTCATTAGAATTGAAAAGGAAGAAAAGTCAGAGGTTTTTTTCTTCTGCAGAGAGTGAGAGAGACAGGTGAGAGAGTGTCAGGTGAGAGAAAACAAAAGTAAAAAGAGAAACAGTGAAAAGGAGAAGGAAGCACTGTTGCTTCTTCTTCTTCGTGGAGTTCTTCCACCCCGCCGCACCGAGCTGTCCATCTGCGAAATTGCCGACGCCCCCTCGACGGTCGCCGCGCCTCCGCCCGAGAGACCCGAAAACCCACTCCAGCCGGAGCCCGACACACTTCCGACGCTCCACGCCGCCGCACCGAGCTGTCCATCTGCGAAACCACAGCAACGCCGCAGCCCCGACTCGCACAGCCTCCGCTCCAACGCTCGCCAATCGGATCTCACCGCGCGGACTCGCGACTCGCCGGTCTAAGATCCTCTGCACCACCGCGCCACTGCTGCTTTTCTGGTGAACATCAAGCGGACCGCCACCGCGCGACACCAGCAGATCGCCTCCACAACCCGTGACCCAGTAGCTCGCGCCCAGCAAACCAGTGGTCCGGCCCCTCACCGGAGCTCCGACCACCTCCGTGACACCGCCCGCCGAGCCCGACGTCTGCCCGACGCTGCCTCCGCTTGCACTTAGAGTTCCTTTGCTTGGAACCACCAACTTCGAGCGATGCTCCCTCCTTCGTGCGACGATTTTGCAGCTGCTGTTGCCCATTGTTGCTGGCTGTCCAATTTTGTGTCAACTCGATGATTTCGTTGACTGGTTTTGTTGCTGGACGAACCAACATTTGCTGCGAGTTTGACGTGGTTGCTCCAATATTGGTTCTCTGTGGTCGTTCATATTCGGCCAAATTACACCCCCCCACATCGAGACGTGATTTTTCCTGGGCTATTCTTTAGTTTCTCTTTGTGCAGGTGCTTTTTTTTTAGCAACAAAAAGCTGTGCCCTTGAATAGGTAATTTCTTTAGGCTAAATTTATATCAAATATTCTGTTTGTAGTGTTTTATTTTAACTTGATTTGTTGTTATTGATTTTTATTATCATTATCCGATTAGGAAATTGGTCATATTAAGTCAAATAAATCAAAAAATTTGACCCGCGAGACGTCGGGTTAGATTTTTGATTATCTTGACTTTTTTATGGCAAAATTCTTGGTTTGCTTTGCATTATTGATGCCCATTAAAATAATATGTCATTGATTTACATTGATGATTTTTAGGTACATATTCGGTGCATTATGGTTATTTGTTTATCACATATCATGCATTTTATGTCATATTTAGAACTTAGATATTTAGGACCATAAGCATTTTTACATTTTAAGCAACACTTTTTTTAGATTCATATAGGATTAGGTTAATTTTCCTTTAATAAACTAAAAAAGAAATAAAAAATGTTATTTAGGTTATATAGATTTCATAAGGTGCACGTTACATGTTGCATTAGTGGGTCATAGTTTAATGTTTTGTTTTCCATCATGTAGTCTTTTTAAATATAAAATAAAGATATAAAAAAAACAAAAAAAACAAAAAGTTAGCATTGCATCATTACGTTTTTTTATTAATAAAAATTATTCGACCATGTTGAAAAAATGAAAATATAAAAAAAGAAATAGTGAAAAGCTAAATATTTGCATGAGCATATAGGTCATATAGGTTTATTAATTTAGACACGTAAGTTTAATAAATTAACCTTTAGGATTATTTTTAGGATTTCATCCTTAGTTATTTGCATGCTTTCATAATATGAAAAGATAATAAAAAAAGGTAAAAAAATGGTTTTCTAAGACAAATGAGGTTTAAATCAAATTAATCCTGAAATTGAATTAGGAAATTATTCCATTTTGAATAGCTTAATTAGTTTGTTTAATTTCAATAAAGAATACTAGGTGCATTTTAGCTAGTTTGCATAGTAGGCACATTTAATTAGAATTTACATATTAATAAATTAGGATTGCATCATATTATCATGTTTTAGTAATCCCATCGTGTAATTTTTAATTGCATATAATTAATTCTTTAATTAAAAAAAAACAAAAAAAAATCATTTACTTAGTTAATTAATAGGTGAGTTTATAATTAATCCCATTTCATATCATCTTTATTTAGTGTAGGTTGCCTACATAAAAAAGAGAATCATTAAAAAATCACAAAAAGAACATGCATATAAAATTGTTATATCATGCATCTCATGTCATGTATTATATGCACATTTAGGATTGCATAAATCAGATTGCATACATATAGTTCAAATTAGGCCATATAAATTGCATTTCACATATCATTAAAGTAAAATTCATGCATATTAATTTTAGATTAAGATTGCATAATAATAAAAGTTAGGTGTCATGTCATTTAGAAATCATGTTTAGGGCATGCATTTTAATTAGCATTTTTTTTAAATGTTTTCTTAGAGAGTGGACTTTAATAAAGTTGTGGTTTATAATTTCTTAGCATTTTGATTTATTGAATGTTATTTAATTGATTGTGCACCCGCATGACCACCATTTGCATGTTAGCATCTTAGGTTAAAATTAATCAAGACTGCCTGCAAAAATGTTTTTCTTAAGGTACCGAAAGGGCGTTAGATTAATCTAGCGTAACCATGTCCCCGAATCCATTAAATCTCTGGTTCGTAAAAGGTAAAGTATTCTCCCATACATTACCTGGGTTTCTAATCAGCCCTAATTGGTTAGTGGCGGCTCCAATTTGAAATATAATTGCATGTCTTAATGGGTCTTTTTCTTAGTATCAAGTCGCGATTGGTAGGGCTTGGGAGAGTCCGCGCCAAGTCTTCGGACTTAGTAATCCATTAACCTAGTTTTAGGTGATTCCTCACCCATCGAAAAATTAGGTCGCGACACAGTCCCACCCGACCCTCTCGAGATCTAGTGGCTTTACGGTCCCACCCGACCCTCTCGAGATCTAGTGGCTTTACGGTCCCACCCGACCCTCTCGAGATCTAGTGGCTTTACGGTCCCACCCGACCCTCTCGAGATTTAGTGGCTTTACGGTCCCACCCGACCCTCTCGAGATTTAGTGGCTTTACGGTCCCACCCGACCCTCTCACCATTCTACTCACTTTACGACCCAACAAAGCATAAGAATGCTGAATAAACACACTTGGCCATTATCCAATCAATAACCCAATCTCAATCAATTCCAAGCAATTTAGGGTAAATCCCTAAAATGACACAATTTAATTAATTCCAAGCAACGTAGAACTCAAATAAATAAACGGGCTATGCCACGACAATCAATACGAGATTTCGGTCGTCGGCCATCTCAGCCTTAATTTCCGAAAAATAATTAATTAAATAATTAATTTCGAAAATTAAATAATAAATATTAGAAATTCAATTTAGCTCAAAATAAGGCCCGATTAAATAAACGGACTTCACCACTGTCCTCAGCGTAATATTCCGGTCGCTGGCCATCACACTTGAATTTTCGGGAAATAAATAATTAAATAAATAATTTCGAGAATTAAATATATAATTACCACAAATTCAATTCAGTGCAATATAAAGCTCAATTAAATAAACAGGCTGCACCACGATCACCAACATAATATTCCGGTCGTTGGCCATCCAAGTTGAATTTTCGGAAAATAAATAATTATTTAATTTAATTCCGAAAAATAATATTTAAATGCCAAAAATTCCACTTAGGCCCGAAATATCAAATTGAAGCCCGATAAAGGGTCGGAAAATTCCCGGGCTACCCTCAATAAATAGTAGACCATGTCTACTTGCTAAATATGCATTCAATTTAACTAATTTGCATCAAAATCAACTAATCAATCCTAATCAAAACACTCAAGCTTAATTAAACACACTAAACAACCAATTAAGCATAATTAACCCACTAAGCAAGCGTTAGTGAGGTTACCCACCGGAATCGTGCGCAACCGGTACCAAATCGACGGGCTCGGCGCGAGGAACAACAAACTCCAAAGCACGACACGACCCCGAGGCCCGGAAACGGCCCAAAGGCGGGCCTAAAGCCGCTGCAATACCCACTCGTGGAGGCTGCGTTTTCTGCAAAAGAACTCACAAAACAGCCATAAAACACATCCACAAGGGCGGCAAGGCACGGGGGAAGGTCGGTGGAGGTCCGGCGAGCTCAACCGGTGGTCGGAGGTGGCCGGACGAGGGCTGAACGGGGCTGGACAGCAGCTGGTTCGCGCGGAGGAGGATGCCCGGAGCGCAAGGAGGGCGGTGGCGGAGCGCGCGGTGCACGCGGGTGTGCGGGCGGCGGTGCGAAGGTGGCGGAACGACGGCGACGGGCGGTGCGCGGTGCGGGCGCGGCCGTCCGGCGAGCTCTTTCTTCTTCTCGTTTTTCTTGGTTTTGAAAGGAGAAGAAAGAAGAAGGGGGAGAAGGGCTTCGGTCACGTGGGAAATGGGGGAAAGAAGAAAGAGAAAAAGAAAGAAAAAGGAAAAAGAAGAGATAAGGAGAGGGAAGCTTTTTGACTAGTCAAAAGGATAAGTGAAAGAGAGAGAGACCAAATTCAATTTGGTTCGGGGGAGGGCTCGTACGAGGGAGGGGGCAACCGCACATGGGGGAAAGGGAGAGGAGAGAGAGAGAAGAGAAAAAGAAAAATAAAAAGAGAAAAGGGAGAGAGAGAAAGCAATTTAAACAATCATTCTTTTCTCTTTCCCTTTCTATTTTCTTTTGGTCTCCGATTTCCCTTCCGATAATTTCTTTCTCGAAATTTCGGACTCGTCAATAAATTGACGGACGATGAGACGAAGTCCTAAAAATAAGAATTATGACACGCTTAAAATTCGATTCCCGAAATTGACTTCAATTTCATGGTTAAAATCGACCAAACACGATTTTAGTCCGATTCGACCTATCGAGTAGCTTTTAGGGATTTTACTGCGGTTATATCCCTTAACGGCTTCACTCAATAGATGGGTTAACTCATGAGTGATCAGCTCAGAGAAAAAGGACCATCGGCGCGTCGACGAGATGCCCATTTCATAAATTCGGGACGGTTCGAAAATTCGGGATGTCACAGTGAGACCCTGCACCGGGAATGCAACCAAACCCACCATCCAAAGTTTTGCAACTCACTATATATATGACAGCATTCTCCACATTTATCGAATCCAACCGTTTTAGTATTGCAAGACAGCATATAGCACAATGACAGAACCTTCAAAGGGAAAAAAGGATTGAAGGGATGTCAATTATTTAAGAAACATCCTCAAGAAGCACAAAAATTATAATTGATCCAAGATGAGGAAAAGACACCGAGTATAAACTTCTCCCCATGTATCCCTAGAGAAATATCCATGTTCGTTTCGCACTGCTCTGATGCCTGAATCATGGTTCAGGCACAACAATGTTGAACATTTGACACTAGGGATTATCCGACGGTAGCAACTTCAATCTCCATATAGAGAGCCCCCCTCATTAATGTCTGACTAGCCTAAGGTAAGTTTGCCACTCGTGATGTTGAAAACTTAAAAACATAAAACAACACGAAGGAACTTGCATCGATGGTAAGAGTTTGCAAATCTAGGAACCTTTATTCCAAAGGATACAATCTGTCACACAGAAGATGTCTATAATGTCTCCACCAAATCCACCAGCACAAGCAGCTGTAAGTGAAATTCACATTTTGTTCTTTAGAGTGAAATTTCGAAAATAAATAAAGCAACACTAATCACTTCTAAGGCACGGTCATTATTGTAACAGATGGAATTGTTAATCCCAAGCTAAAATCTTAATCATACCGTCAATATAAGAAATATTTGATTGAATGTGGAGTGGAGGTTCTGTTAGCTGCATGTTTTTCGTGGGTAATCGTAGAAAAGAAGTTGAGAGACAAATAAATACAAATGAGACCCACGCTGGCATTGCGGGATCCAAGAAACAGCTTCATTTGAATCCACACTGCCAAGTTTTCCAAGAAGATTTAGAATGGTCGATCCCCAATATGCTCCATTCAATCTCTGGTGCTCCAAAACCACCTTCTCAAAACTATCCTTTTTCTGAGTGCAATATAAACCCAAAAGCTCAAATTGGTAAACTCTAAAACGCTGAATGGTAGATCCAGATAAAACGAGTCATTTTCAGTAACTGGCAGGAAGTGGACAAGAGAACAAGAAGAGAATTGTTAAAATTTCATCCCTATCTTTTCATCAGACAATATGCACTCGACATGTTTATCGCCAGCAAGCTCTCCCATCAATCAATAAGGGACTACATATCAATGAACATGGAATCAAATCTCACACATCCCACATAAGAACTTAGCAACTCAAGCGAAAAAAAAGTATACAATTACGAAATTTAGTGAGGTCATCAAGGATCGTAAAGATCCTATAAATTTAACAAAAGATTGTGTTCAACTTTGTTTTGAACAATCGCATGCATATTGACATGGATAAAAGGGAATTAAGCACATCTCTCTTCCCAATTGGAGAAGATAGGTCCATGCTCAAATTGCCCGCATTCCCAATTTTTGACTCAAGCACAAAATAATCTCCAGTTCAAAGAAAGCACCGCCACTTAGACAAACAAGCACGTCCAACAAAAGTAATTCCACGGACACCCGTCAGCAATTACGGCTCGAACACACCTACGGCACAACATTTCTTAAATCTTCATCTCACCTTCTTACACTACTATCTATCTCAATCACCACAAGAGATCTCCAATATTTTCTTGCTACCCGAGCTAGAAACCATCCGGCCCCAGGTCAAAGACGATCTAATCAGCAAGAAACAATAGCGACATCAACGGAAACTAGCTCAAAAAAGCAAAATAGATATCAAATTGAAGAATAGAAGCGGCGGCGTAACGTTTAGTAGTGAAAATCGTTCACAGAAGCTCCTCGAAGACCTCACAGTCGATCGATCGATCGAAGATGAATTAGGGCAAAAACGAAGGTTTGAGCTCAATTCAGAACCAAAAATGCTCTCCAGGTCGACTGAAAAATGAGACTTTCTTTCGTTCGGCTGAGGGACGAAGGTTTAATTAAGCCCAAGAATTTTTGGGCCAACGAAAACTGGGCCCAATTATCCATTTTCTTTGGCTGAATATTATTTCATTGTCCTCCTATTTGGAGGGAAATGAATGATTCAAAAAATATTTTTCAAAAAAGTTACTTATAATGTTTGTAATTATTTGTATCGCTTATAAAAATGAATGATAAGAAATTTTTTCATCGTTCACCAAATTGTTTAGGAAAAATGTTACAAATGGTCCATATACTTTTACTTAATATGCAATCTCATCCCTGAACTTTCGATTGGTTCAATTTGGTCCTTAAACTATCGATAAATGTCCGATCTAGTCCCAGACT
The DNA here is from genome assembly GCA_007663325.1 of Eucalyptus pauciflora. NCBI lineage: Eukaryota > Viridiplantae > Streptophyta > Magnoliopsida > Myrtales > Myrtaceae > Eucalyptus > Eucalyptus pauciflora. The sequence continues at coordinate 347,695 of VMYD01000045.1, read as the reverse complement.
ATTTGAAAATTGACCAATTTCATCCTTCTGTCAATTAAAGTTAACGAAATTAGGCATTTTGGTCTTTTTTTATTATTTTTTTCTTCTTCTTCTCTCTTCTCTCCACCAGCCATGGCAGAGCCAGCAGAGGGAAGCTGGCGTCGGGTGAGGGCTGTCCTCGCCGAACGTAGGCGAGGGCGGCCCTCACCTACGTCGGGCAAGGACGGCCCTCGCTCGCGTTCGGCAAGGACGACCCTCGCCAGATCTGGCGAGGGCACCCGTCGCCCCACATCAGCAGGGGCAGCCCTTGCCAGATCTGGCAAGGGCCGTCCTCGCCCAATGCAAGCGAGGGCCGTCCTTGCCAGAGTCGGGTGAGGGGCTCCCTCGCCTGCGTTCGGCAAGGACGGCCCTCACCTGACGCCAGCAAGGGCCGCCTTAGCTAGCCCAGGCGAGGGCGACCCTCGCCCGACACTAGCTTCCCTCTGCCGGAGCCGGTGGAGGGAAGAAAAAAAAGAAGAAGAAGGGAAAAACAGTAACGGAAGGACTAAATCGAACATTTATCGTTAGTTCATGAATTAAATTAAGCCAATCGAAAGTTCAGGGACGAGATTGCACATTAAGTAAAAGTATAAGGACTATTCGTGACATTTTCCCAATTGTTTAGACATAAATTATTATTAATAATGAAAACATCGTTCATTGATTAATAATTTTGAGTGACGCAAGGTATTATTTTTTGGAAAATATTTATCAAATAATTTATTTTTTGTGTAACAAATAGAGCATAATTATTATAGAATTCTTCACCAGAATTTGACTGGCTACATTTGGTCGCCAAAAAATAATATTTAACATAATATGATTTAATGAAAATTTTATATTATCATTAAGCCTGCCGTAAGTGTAAAAGAAAAATGGAGAGAGCTTCGGCTAAACTTCTTAATTGACAAGTCTCTCTACCGAGCAGTGTTTCTTAAGAGCCTAGCATTTGGTTGCATTGAACTTTAATTTAGTCAGGTTGATATTTCATTAAATTTCCTCGAAGCTATGTACCAACATAGTCTAGGATAAACACAACACTAATATACCCTAATATTATTGCTGTAAAAGTGCCTTTGATGTCAGTTTTAGTATGTTTCGAAAGATTGCCCCATCAAAACAAAAGGTTACGTAGTAAGAGAGACAATACTGTAAACACATAAATTTTTGTGGCTCGAAACTTAGGCTTGTCAGGTTACTCCATTGAACTCAACTTCCACCATTTATGGTTTGCAGGCAAACTAAAGAAGACATAGGGAAACTGATCTCTCCATTTCTAGAGGGTGTTTATCCTTAGAGAGTGAATCATGATACTACTCTAGATATATCAACTCTTTGATAGTTGTTATTAGTTAGAGATGAGCGGTCTTGCCTTCAACAAGATTAGATCTATTCGTGTAAACACAAGACAGCATTATGCAGGATGCTTTATCCTTGTCATATTGCTGAAGAATTGTATCCGGTTGCTTTGCCCAAACTGATGCTTTATCCTTGTCATTGGATTTGAGATAAAATAAAAGAGAAACTTTTCTTACTTGAGAAAGTCTACACTGATGATCATGATACTATTCTAGGTTTGTGTCAAGGATGGCCGAACGACGCTCAGCCGGGGCGAATTTTCTGCTCTCTCACTCTCGTTCTCCCTCTCGGCCAGATCCCCTCTATCTCCCCGTTTCGCTCTCCGTCCATTTCTCTCTCTGCCCGAGCCCCCAGAATCCCCCCTCTATGCCCGGCAGGCGCACATTGCCTCTGCCACCGCCAGCTCACCGTGCCGGCCTGCCTCCGATGCAAAAGGCACGCTCCTCACTCCCCGTCTCGCCTTTGCTGCCGTCCTTCGTCCTCCTTTTTATTTTTTGCAAAATGCGTGAGAGCGTGAGCGAGTGGGGGTGTGTGAGGGAGAAGATGAAGGAAGAGGCTGGGCTTGGGGAAAAGAAAAGGAAAAGTGGGCTGAGCTGGGCCTAGGCAAAAAGAAAAGGTAGAAAAGAAAGGGAAAGAAGGTTGAGCCGGCCTGACCCTGGCCCGATCTCACTTTTTCTTTTATTCTTCTTTCTTTTTTAAATAATAATTTTTTTGATCAATTAGTTAATTTTTTATTTTTTTCCATTTTTTTAAAAAATTTCTTATAAATTATATACATCGTAATGTAAATGCTCATAATGTCTATATACTATGCAATTCTAGTGAAAACTATTTTTGTTTAGGGGTTAAAAATGAATTCTTAATTTTCTAATACAATTAAATCTTATATGAATAGGAAAAATTTAGGAGTCAACATTATAATTTGTACTATTTTATCTTAATTGATGAGGATTGTCACATAGGTACAAATTTCAATTACTAGATTTTTAAGTAGATGAATGCTAAGTTGCTTGGTGCATTGGTGTATTTTTCTTCAAGTGGTAGATTGTTGACAAGTGAAGCCAAATTTTTTTAGGGGGTTTTTTTTTTTCTGTCTTTTATATTAGTTTTGCTTTTAGGTTAAAAGCTACACTTTACATTAGCGATAGTCAAACCCTAGCCATCAAGGGGCTGAAAAAAGAAAATAGAGAGAAAAGAAAAAAGAGAAAAGAGAAAAAAAATGAGATTTTTCTTTGAGGACTCTATTTGTGTTCTGATCTTACGAAAGATCATATTTTCAACTTTATTCAATTTTATTTGTGTTCTTTCGATTATGTTATTTTATTATTATATTTTGTCTTGATGGACAGTTTGTTTGCATTACTTTTTTTTTTTTTTCTGAAATCAACGCGTGATTTCCTAACATAGCGCTAGTAATTTGGGCGGCGAAGACCAGCCAAGAGGGAGGAGTAACCCATGAATCGCGGGGTGACGCAACGACCACGCTGCTGATGGAAGGCGAGGATTTATCTGGACAGGTGGGGAAGCGATGAGCTCATCGAGCGATGGCTCAGTCCAAAGATTCGAGAGGAGACGATTGTTCAGGCCGTACATGGTCAAAACGACTATTGTGAAGGGGGATTTCAAAACGAATTGGCTTTGATGGCAGCAATGATTGGTTAGTACGTGAGATTAACGGAGGAACAGGCAAGAAAATGATAAGCATTCCCTGCATGTTGTCCTCTCCTATCCTCGGGCTGTTCACCTAATAATTCACTTTCAATATGCAGCAAGATAAACCGTCTGAACACAGTGAACAGGTCCTACTCTTGCTATTTCCTCTTATTGCCAAGACTGCCCTCTGCTCTGCTTTCTTTTCTTTTCAGTTTTGCACGCTCTTGCTCTCTAGTCCCAGGTGAAACTCTTGGCCGATTGTTGACTAGATGGCCCATATGTTGACTTAGTTTCATGTCCCCAGTAAGGCTAAAGCGATGAGGTTAGCTGAGGTTTAATGGTACGCACAAAAATGGATCGACTTAGAAGGAGAAAATCAATCGAGTAATGTTGAGTGGCCTTGAATATTTCTTCAGAGATTGGAGGGACTCGAAAGTGCCTGTTATCTTCGTTGGTCCAAGATTGTTTTGATGCCGGGCCCAAGGTATCGAAATCAACATGCCTCTAATCACAAATGTGAGGAATGAATGCAAAAATCGTGCAGGCTAGGTGTTCTTGGTTAGGGATTGAATTATAGCGTCATTGGCAAATTTGGTCCCTAATTTTTTTTTTAAAGAAACGCACAATCTAACCACAAAAATTTAGATGTCAACAACTAGGCTCACATTCTAGTAGTTATCAGTAAGGAAATAACTGTTAAAAAAGATTTGCACAATCATTTGCTATTTAATAGAAAGGCACATTTAATGAGAATACTTGAGGTGTTGCAGGCAATTAATTATAACAAAAGGTAAGTCTTTAAGATGAAGAGATCAAATTAAATATTTTATAGTAAGTAGTAAGTATATGCTTGAGTAGCGCTTAGGTGGAGCATTTTTTCATATGAGAGGTGATTCTTTGGAAATATTTTGTTATTATGCATTTATATAGATAAATTTTTATTTTACAATATTGGATTGGGATTTTAAATATGTGAAACTATAGAAAAGGAACACATTCATTATTGTCCTCCACCTTATTTTTTTAATAAAGCCATCGACTTTAGTAACTATGAATTGGAAGTTGCACCTGCTACGAAGTTGCCTTGACATGTTTTTTTGTGTCGAATGGAATTGACAGTTTTTGTCCGTGAAATTTTCAATTAAACTCCATGAGCCACGCAATACAAACCTCCAAAATGGTATCTCTAACTAACGAAAGTGGCATCGGGCTTCATCGTTTATATCATATAATTAAATATCCACTTTTCCTTTTTCTAATGTAATGCACGGGTTCTCCTTTTGTAAATTTTTGTGGGAGGATGATCTGGTGGAGAAACTTTTCACATTAATAATGCAATAAAAGCTCTTCCCATCACTGAATGTATTATTATTGTTGCCAAAAAGTCCGATTGAAAGCCCTCTAATTGCAATCGAGAGCTGCAAGGCTTTATCCGAATTTGCCTTGAAGTATTTCAACGGGGTCAGCGGCGTTTGCGAATTGAGTTCCTATGGCGAGCTCAGAGATAGGCTCAAGCACCAGCAATACTACAGGAGGCGAGTTTCAGGTGTTCCTGAGTTTTAGAGGGCTAGATACTCGTCGTGGGTTCACCAGCAGCCTCTATCATGCCTTAGTAGATGCCGGGATTCGTGTTTTCATCGATGACGGAGAGCTTCGACCGGGTGAAAGAATTAGTGACAACCTTCTACAAGCGATCAACGATTCCAAGCTCTACATACCTATTTTTTCCAAAAACTACGCTTCAAGTCATTGGTGTCTCCGCGAGCTTGCGAAAATGGTGGAGAACACCTCTAAATCTAAAGAAGATGAAAAGGTCATATTGCCCATCTTCTATGATGTGAATCCATATGACGTGAAGCTGAAAACCATGTTGTATGGAAAGGCCGTATCGAAATTAAAGCAAGAGACGGAGGATCAGAAGAAGTTCAGCTCCAAGGATGTAGAGATGTGGTGCCAAGCTCTTAAAGAAGTTGGTGGCATCAAGGGATGGGAACTAGAGAAATATTCGGGGTAACAATCTAGCCATGATTTTGAAAATTATTTTGTACAATCAAGCCATGGTTCTCATAAAAATTCACCAATTATTGTCCGACTCTAATTTCCCTAAATTTAAACAAAAAATTTCAAAATTTTCTTTTGTTGTTTTAAGTCGTGAGATTTCAAAAATTTTCTGACGTAATGGGGTTGTTATGATTTTTTTTTTCACCTAATATTCCTCATATAAAATGTTGGCTTTGCTTCTTTCTTTATACTAATTTGATCCATGTATGTATTAAGATTTTTATTGCATACTAATTTGGCTTTGATTAGGAACTTTGCCTTCGCAAAGTTCTTTTCCACATCGAAAGAAGTGAGCAAATTTGCTATCACAATAGTTTATCGAACGTTTATATTTTTATTCTTCTACTTTTTTTTTTTTGCCAGCAATTTTGATTCTCCTACTTGATATAAAGATCAAACATATCTCTTGTTCTATTCCTTTAACTTAAACTTGTAATGGATGTTGAAGTTTGTAATTCATCATGTTCCCGAAGCTTTTGGGGGTAATGTTGAATTTGTAGATATCCTAAACTTGGTCATGCTCCCACTTGGTTTCTTAGTAGATAGTTGGTCAACATGCAAACTTGTTGCCTTTTTTCAATTCAAACTGTTCAACTTTGTGGCAGCCATGGGGATCTTATAAAGTCCATTGTTAAGGAGGTGGTGACCAGGCTCAAGACAAGACAAAGACAAGTGACCAAAGATTTAGTTGGAATGGAGGATCAAATAGCAGTCATAAATAATTTATTAGACATCGATTCCGGTGGCATTCAACTCATTGGAATTTATGGGATTGGTGGCATTGGTAAAACAACACTTGCCAAAATTATCTTCAACCAACTATGTCCTCGCTTTGGGAAAAACTGCAGCTTTCTTGAAGACGTGAGGGAAATGGCAAAAGCCAAGGGCTCGTTGGTCAAGTTGCAAAGAAAATTATTGTCCGATATTTCCAATTCTGGATTGGATCTTAACATTGATAACTTGGATCAGGGGATCACTATGATTGGACAAACAATTTGCAACAAGAAGGTGCTAATTGTATTGGATGACGTCGATGAGGACAACCAAATCCAAAAACTAATTGAAGTGAACTCTTTGTGTTCTGGTACTAGGATACTTGTTACAACTAGGGACAAAAGTGTTCTAAAAATCAGGGGATTTAAGTATAAAATCTTGTGTTACGAAATGGAGGGGTTGAACAAAAAAGATGCACTCCAGCTTTTTAGTAGGCATGCCTTTGATGATAGCTCTCCTCCTACCAATTATTACACTCTTTCCGAAGCCATTGTCTCAACTACGGGTGGACTACCTTTAGCTCTTACAGGTATAGGTTCATTGCTTTTTGGTGAGAAAGAGGAAACAATATGGGAAGAGATGCTAGAGAAGCTAAGGGAAACACCTCATAGGGATGTGTTGGGAAAGCTAAGGATTAGCTATGATGCCTTAGAGCTGGATCAACAACACATATTTCTCGATGTTGCATGCTTTTTCATCGGTTGGAAAAAGGCTGATCTAATCTACCAGTGGAAATATTGTGAGTTTAAGGCAGAGTATGCTATTCACGTCCTTATCAATAGGTGCATGATAAAGGTTTCAGAAAAAGATGAAATTTGGATGCATGATCAATATAGAGATCTCGGAAGGGCAATTGCTATACAAGACCGTACCAGGTTGTGGAATGAAGATGACATAATTTGCGAATTAACATCAATAGAGGTGAAGTATGACCAAATTCGAATAGAAAATTGCTTACCATGTTCTTAATTGAGGATTTAATCATGTTTTTGAATTGGGAGCTACTTTACTGTTCAATTTTTTTCTTCCCTTGGACAAATTAAATTGTGGGATTATTGACAAATTCCTGCTCCTGCAGATGAAGGAAAGCGTCCAAGCACTCTGTTTGCGAACGACCTCTAGCAATCCTACAACTATCACAGCAGAGCAACTTAGGCGGTTCCCACGTCTCAAGTTTCTTTGGTTGAGTGACGTAGTTTGCGAAGGTGACTTCACGGGTTGTCTTCCCAAGTTGAAATGGATCATTTTGATGGGCAAAACAGGTTATTCTGGAGAACTTGATTCGCAAACCAATTTGGGTCTAGAAAACGTGGTTGTGATGAATATGTATTCCTCTGACCTCAGCAAAGATGAGATCAGTTACCTAATCAAGGTAGGTGATTTTCTCTCTTGCTTTAATTTTCTCATTCAATGAAGGACATAATTTGATGGATTTGTAGTATAATTTTCTCAGTTAGTGAGAGGATCGGATGACATATGATCCCAGTTGGGAGCCTAATTTCATATTTATTTCTTGTACAGACATCTAATTGTTTGTCCTAATGTTTGGTTTGCTTTTGTAGGGGGCAACAAAATTGAAGGTTCTCACTCTTGAAAGTAATTACTCGATACATGGGACACCAACCTTTCTTGAGTACTTAGTTTTAGAGAAGTTGACCATTTGTCATTGTCCATCTTTGAAGGGAATTGACCGCACTATTGGAAAACTGAGGCAGCTGACTGACTTGAGTATTAAGTCATGTCCGAAACTTGAAAAATTGCCTAAAGAAATTGGAGAGTTACAGAATCTTCGGCACCTCTCTATTTGTAAATGCGATCACTTGAGCGAGCTCCTGGATTCAGTTTCAAAATTAGAGTCGTCAACGAAGTTAGATATACCATGCACGACAAGATTACTAGGTTTCATTGGTAGACAATGGAGACTGTCATTTGCCAAAGTATCTCACACACCAATTGTAGAACTGCCCAATATAATGAGCAAATTGCTTCACCTGCAAACATTGAACTTGCAATATTGTCATAGGATAAGAGAGTGGTCGGAGCTCCCTAGAAATTTGACCACTCTACGATTGATATCTAAATCATTGCTAATTGTCCCTAACCTCTCAAACCTTACTAATCTAGTTGAATTGTTCCTATCTGATGGCTCTGGTAGTGGGTTGTCCACATCAAATGAAATTCCAAGCGGTGACTTGAGGTGGATTGGGAGGTTATCCAAATTGTGCAAGTTGCACTTGTGCTTATGGTATGTCCGTGCACCAACTACGGAGTTGGGTTCCCTTTATCTGTTGAAAGAACTTACTCTATCTGGACTAAACTTCGGAACCCTCTTACAACTTCCGTCAACCTTGATAGTTTTAAAGCTCTCTTGCCCTGGAGTGAAACTTGTACATCTCAGTGGGCTACCTCCGTCGGAAGAATTAAGAAAAAAAGAGGTGTACGAGCGACTTGATGGTTGCCCTCTCGATAAAAAAATCCTTGTCCTAAGCTCCTTGAAGATGCTTCGAGAGTTCCATATGGGGAGTTGCGAGGAGGTAAGAGCTATCGATTTTGTGTCTCCATTGGAATCATTGGTAGTATTTACTGTTGAAAGGTACAGTGGTTCATTAAGAATGATGAAAGGTTTGTCAAACTTGAAGAAATTGAAGATGTTACATATTAACCACTGCGAGAAGCCGCGCCGCGTGGAGGGCATCCACGAATTAGAGTTTCTGCAAGTGTCAAGATTTCGTTGGGAGTTATACGATTTCGGGTTTTTTCTTGCATTCAGCTCAAAATTACCGAATGAGTGCCAGATAGACAGAAGATCTAGTTGGAGCCCACACGGTAATCGGTTTGCTTATTGCGGCAATTGGGAGTCTTTAAGAGAGAAGATTCAGAGTGAATTCGTATTCTGTGAAACCAGTGACTCCGAAACATAAAGAGGGGATCCTTGGTGCGCCTTTCTTTCTATTGATAGATCATGACTGTTCTGCTTTATTTTCTTTCCATTTCTGCTATAGTCTAGTAAAAAGAGAACAAACAGATTCTAAAACATGCACCAGCGATTAGGCTTCTCCTTCACGTTTTTTTCTTCCTTTTCTCTTCCCGCTGCTCAAGCGAATCTCTATCACCTAGTCCTCACCGCTGCTTGCTCGCCCCTCGCAAGCTTCATTCCGTCATCCGCTATCTCTCTTCTCTCCTAGGTTTCATCGTGACATTCAAGTTCCATGTCTGCGAGCTTTGAGTCTTCTTCTTTAGTGCCGCTCGGTTGGAGGAATTTGGGTGCTACATGAGGTTCATTGATTGCATTCATTAACTCCACCAGTGGTGGGATGGATGGGCCTGAACTCAAGCTCTGGATCACCAGCTAATCGCTGAAGAACAAGTACGAGCAGTGTGGCAGTTGGTGTTTAGTTGAATGTGATCATGGGAATTATCTGTGCAGTGAAGCATGAGTTCGAGCTCTAGCTTCATATGGTAATAGCTTCATAGTTTATTTATGTTGCTATGCTTCTGTTGACTGCTCGATGGAGTGAAATCATGTGCCGACATGTTGTGCATCTGTTAGTTGGGGTATTACAAGAATTATGGGTATTTTGGTGAGTTGACTTAAGATTAGAGAGTTACAAAATTTGGGAAACAGAGTTTACAGCTTCGTTGAAGAATGACAATGTAGATGTTTGTAGTTGACCATCTAAGAATCGAACCATTCCCATGAATGTTATTGCAGAGCGCACAAAACTTTCTACACAGGATGTTGAGCGTCTTCCCATGAAGGGTTTGTCTATTAAGTATATTCTAAGGATTGAATAATGATCATCTTAATGAGTATCCATTGTCTCTTTATTACCTGTGAGGGGCTTTAATGATTGAAAATGAAGCGAACAGTGCTTCTCTTCTTGGTTCTCTTCTTGAGCAGTTGTATTTTCCATTGGTAATTTGAGGTCTGCTGCATATGGTTGAAGGGACTAGAAGTTTGTGGGTTGGTTGCACAGAATGTGCCTAAACTAGCTGCTGTGAACATGCGTACTATTAACTGACCAAAAAAAAAACATGTGTACTATTAGGAGACTTAGCTAGTATTTATCAACCATAAATAGCTTCATGCAACAAGTGGGGCCTGATGTGAATCAGCATTTCTTTTTATTCCTTTAATGTTGATGCTATGTTTCATAATTGGGGGGTGTAAAAGATGATTACTTTGAGTTATTTATGCTTGTAGATTGTCCTTCGCCACTATTTCTGGTGTAAGACTAGAAGAGCTTTGGATATGTGTCAGTGTGCTGTTGCTAAATATTTGGAGTACAATTTCCTTTTTTTGCATATGCAATTTGTTGGTTGAAATCCCTTAAAGTATTTTGAAGTTGACAAAACAGTATTATCAGTCTAGTCTGAAGACTTACAGACTCTTTTGACAAAGTCTGAAGATCAAAGTCTGAAGATTAAAGTCTGAAGCTAGCAAGACTCAAGACTTATATTTCAAAGTCTACTCACATGGACAGTTTCCAGGACGACGTTTATTCTGATCTTATACGATCTTTATTCTAACGACTAGTGGATATCTTTCTACTGGATTCAGCACCAAACGATCTAAGTTTTATATGGAATATGTTTAGATTCTTTGACGACTTCGCAACTTATATTTGGAAGGATCTACTTATGGAAACCGAGATCCTGATTGTATGGGCGAGCAGGATTGATGGGCTATCAACACTTACCTTAAAGAGCTCGAGATCTCTCTAATTGATTCTGTCCAACGGGTTGATTGGAAGAACTTCTTTGGAAAGTGCCAACGGTATTGAAGGCATGAAGAAGTATATAAGAGAGATGCTCTAGTTGTTAAAGTGTGCGGATAGAAGAATTCCAAAGTCTGAAATCTCCTCTATCACTTTGCGATATCATTCTTTGAGCATTACATGTAATCAAAAGATAGATCATATTGTAGATCTTGAGGAAGTGTAGTAGAGTAATCTACACTGTGGACTCAAGAGCGTGAGACTGTAATCACTCTTATTGATTCTTAGTGAAATCCAGCCAGAAGGGCTTTCCGTGCGGGAGAGTGGACGTAGGCTTGATCTAAGCCGAACCACTATAAATCTGGAGTCTTGATTCTCTATCCCTGATCCTTTATATTGTTAACTGTTTTCATTTGCTGCAATCATTGATTTTAAATTATTTATATCTCATTCAGTTTAAATTATTAAAATCGCTTTAAACACCTATTCACCCCCCTCTAGGTGCTAATTCTAGTCCTAACAATTGGTATCAGAGCTTGTGTACTTGTTTATAAGAAGTGTCTTTACTTCTAAGTAAAAGATCTATGGCTAGTATGCTGCCTACATGGTTGGTTGAAGGTCAAAGCAATACTAGACCTCCATACTTTGATGGAAATGATTACAACATATGGAAAAATAAGATGAAGGCATTCCTAAGATCGAAAGATCCTTTGGAATGGGAAGTGGTTGATAAATGAATCATTCATGTTGCTGCATCAGACTCAGAGAGAGGAAAAGAACCTGTTGTTCCTACTCTTTTGACTCAAGAAGAAATCACCAAGAGACAGACTCTCGACGCCAAAGCTATTTATTCTTTATATTGTGCTTTGTCCCCTACTGAATATAATAGAATATCTTCTTGTGATACAGCAAAAGAAGTATGGGATAGGCTTCACATTACCTATGAAGGAACTGATCGTGTGAAAGAAACAAGGATCAACATTCTCTTGGGACAATATGAAGTCTTTAAGATGAGATCAGGAGAATCAATTACTGACATGTTTAGTCGCTTTACTGAAATATTGAATGGTCTTGAATATCAGGGACATCCAATCTCAGGACATATGAAGGTCAACAAACTTCTTCGAGGACTCTCAAAAGACTGGAATTATATAAAAACCTCAATAAGAGAGACACAGAGGATTGCTCCACTTTCTGTAGATGAATTGGTTGGAACTCTTCAATCCTATGAAGTAGAACAGACCAACGAAGAAGAAGACTCAAAAGGTAAGAAATCTATTGCCTTAAAGTCTAATGACTATTCTGATGTTACAGACTCTGAAGAAGACCTAGATGATGAAGAACTGGCACTTATGATAAAGAGATTCAGAAAGTTGAACAGAAAAGGAAGGAAATTCAATTGGAAGAAACAAAATTCTCAAAGGTTTCAAAACAAGTCAACAGAGGAAGAAGATACGAATAAAGAAGTGACTTGCTTTGAATGCAAGAAAAAGGGACACATCAGACCTAACTGTCCTCTGTTAAAGAAGAGAAAAGGGAAGACTGAGAAAAACAAGAAGGCACTCAAAGCAGAGACTTGGAGTGATACTGAATGTGAAGATAGTGACAATGATTATGCCAATATTTGTTTGATGGCAAAATCAGAATCAGACTCAGACCTTGATTCAGACACAGACTCAGACAGCGAACTCGAGGTTAGTAACTTGAAAATTCCTGTTAAAGTTTCTAAATACATTGATGAACTTTGTCATAGTCTGAAAACCTCTCTTAAGAGGATCTCCGAATTGAAAAGGGAAAATTCTACATTGAAACAACAGGATAAACTTATGAAGAAAAGTTTGAAAAACTGGAAAAAGATTTTGTTATTGTGAAAGAAAACTAGACAGTATTTCAAATGAAAATAATCTTTTAAAAAAAGATATCACTAACATATCAAAGAGATTTTCAAATGGTTCTGAAAAGCTGGATAAGATTCTTTCAATACAAAGACCATATTTTGACAAGTTAGGTCTTGGTATGACTTCTGAAACTATTCCACTGATTGATTTTCCGAAGGTAAAAGAAAGAATTAAACAAAGACCAGCTAGAACTATTTACAAGAATCATTTCCAGAAAGTCTTTGTAAAACCTGTTGGTAGAAACGCTCTGAGATGTTCCAAGTGTAAAAGCTTAGAACACTTTGAGAAAAAATGTCCTTTGGTTTGGAGACCTGTTAAAAAGAGCTGGGCTAAGACTGTCTATTGTTCTAACACTTCTGGACCCAAGATGGTATGGGTACCAAAAAGAGCTTGATTTCTGTTAATTGCAGGTTACTATCAAAAAGAAGATAAAATGGTATCTTGATAGTGGCTGCTCAAGACATATGACAGGAGACTCAAGCTGCTTCATAAAACTTATCTAGATAGACGGAGGAAAAGTTTCCTTTGGTGGTAACAACAGAGGAAAGATTACTGGTCGAGGAACAGTGAAGATTGGAAGTTTGTCTATCAATAATGTTTCATTAGTTGAAGGATTAAATTACAACTTGCTTAGCATAAGTCAGTTGTGTGATTCTGATTTCAAGATCAACTTTCAGGAAGAAACGTGCTCTGGAATCAGTAAAGACCTTACTCAATCTTCTTCTGGTTGAAGACATGGAAATATCTATCTTCTGGATGTGAATCAAGAAAGATCACAGTGCTTAATATTAGTACAAGATGAAGCAAATCTATGGCACAAAAAGCTAGGCCATATCAACATGAAGCAGATCAACAAGATCTCTACAAAGAAACTTGTTCGAGGATTGCCTATTCTGAATTATTCAAAGTCTGATCTATGTACACCATGCGTACTGGGTAAACAGGTTAGAAATTCTTACAAATCAATAAATAAAGTTTCCACTAATCATGTATTGCAGCTTTTGCACATGGATTTGTTTGGACCTACCAGAACGAAAAGCATTGGTGGTAAAAGGTTCTGTCTGGTAATAGTGGATGACTATTCACGATTTACTTGGGTCTACTTTCTCACAAGTAAGTCAGAGACTTTCTCTCTCTTTTCAAAATTTGCTAAAAAGGTGCAGAATGAGAAATGTCACACTATTACAAGCATTCGTACAGACCATGGAGGTGAGTTTGAAAATCAAGACTTTGCTAATTTATGTGATGAATTTGGTTTTCAACACAAATTCTCTTCTCCATATACACCAGAACAGAATGGGGTTGTGGAAAGGAAGAATAGATCTTTACAAGAAATGGCAAGAACACTTTTAATTGGAAATCAAGTTTCTTCAAGGTTTTGGGCAGAAGCTGTTTCAATTGCTTGTTATATTATAAACCGAGTGTTTTTAAGACCAATTCTTGAGAAAACTCCTTATGAAATTTTTAAAGGGAAGAAATCAATAGTTTCTTATTTTCAAATATTTGGTTGCAAATGTTTTATTCTAAAGAATGCAAATGACCGTGTTGGTAAGTTTGAAGAAAAATCAGATGAAGGATTCTTTCTTGGATATTCTACTTCAAGCAAAGCTTTTAGAGTGTTCAACAAAAAGACTCAGACTGTGGAAGAATCAATGAATGTCAAATTTCAAGACTCTCCACTAGTTCAGCAGATACAGACTGAAGATTCAAAATCTGCTCCAGACATTGCTAGATCTAACTCCACTGAAGCAGTTGCTAAATCAAAATCAGTACAACAAGCTACTGATGAAGAACCTACTCAAGAAGAAGATCAACAATCTATCAGACTGAACAGTAACTGGAAGCACAAGTCTAGTTATCCTGAAGATCTCATTATTGGAAACATTAATGAGGGAATTCGAACAAGATCCAAAAGGCGAGAAGAGTCTAGTGCTGTTGCTCTTATTTCTGAAATAGAACCCAAAAATATTGAAGAAGCTTTAGCTGATGAAAGCTGGATTGAAGCAATGCAAGAAGAACTCAGACAATTCAGTATTAACGACGTATGGGAATTAACTCCCAAACCAAAAGGTAAATCAGTTATTGGAGCTAAATGGGTTTTCAGGAACAAAGTTGATGAAAAAGGCAAAGTAACGAGAAACAAAGCAAGACTCGTAGCTAAAGGATACACGCAAGAAGAAGGGATAGACTATGATGAGACTTACGCCCCAGTAGCAAGGTTAGAGGCAATCAGATTACTACTTGCTTTTGCTTGCTATAAGAATTTCAGGTTGTTTCAAATGGATGTCAAAAGTGCATTCCTGAATGGATTTATTCAAGAAGAAGTCTTCGTAGAACAACCTCCTAGTTTTGAAGATTCAAAGAAACCAGACTCTGTATTCAGACTGAAGAAAGCTTTATATGGACTGAAACAAGCTCCTCGAGCTTGGTATGAAAGGTTAAGTAATTTCTTAATTCATAGTGGCTTTTCTAAAGGAAATGTAGACACTACTTTGTTCATTAAAAAGGAAGGTAAAAGCTTTCTACTTGTTCAGATTTATGTTGATGACATCATATTTGGATCATCTAATGAGACTTTGTGCAAGAAATTTTCTAAGTCTATGCAGGATGAATTCGAGATGAGCATGATGGGTGAACTATCCTTTTTCCTTGGTCTACAAGTCAAACAACTAAAGGAGGGAATATTCATTCATCAAGAGAAATATGCAAAAGAACTTGTTAAAAAGTTCGGTCTGGAGAATTGCAAAAAGACTGACATACCAATGTTAAGTTCCTTGAAGATAGACAAAGATGAAGCAGGGAAGAAAATTGACCAAAAGTTATACAGGAGTATCATTGGCTCACTTCTTTATCTTACTGCATCCAGACCTGACATATTATTTAGTGTTTGCATATGTGCTAGGTTTCAATCTGACCCTAGAGAATCTCACTTAAGTGTTGTTAAACGTATTATTAAATATGTTGCTACTACTGCTAAGATCGGTCTTTGGTATCCCAAAGAAGGAGACTTTACACTTCTTGGCTATTCAGACGCAGATCTTGCAGGTTGTAGAGTTGAAAGAAAAGCACATCAGGTACTTGTCAATTACTTGGAAACAGGGCAGTATCCTGGTTTTCGAGAAAACAAAGTACTGTGGCTCTTTCAACAGCTGAAGCAGAATACATTGATCTTGGAAGTTGCTGTTCTCAAATATTGTGGATAAAACAACAGCTGCAAGACTTTGGCATTGAAGACTCTTGCATAGAAATTAGATGTGACAACACCAGTGCAATCAATCTTACAAAGAATCCTATCCTACATTCAAAAGCAAAACATATTGAGATTCGACATCACTTTATAAGAGATCATGTTCAGAACAAAGAAGTCTTGATACAATTCATAGACTCAAAGAATCAACTGGCAAACATCTTCACAAAGCCACTTGAGAAAAGCTTGTTTGAGTCTATTCGCTCAAGACTCAATATATTATCTCTTGAAGAATGCTGAAGCTCAGACTCAGTAACTAAAGTCTGACAAAGTATCAGACTCAAAGGTTAAAAGACTGAGAATACGAATCGACACGACTGCAAGTTTCCTTACTTAAACTGTCTTATTGATAAGGTAAGATTATCTGTCTATTTTAAATCGGTTATTTTTTAAAAAGAGTGGTTATCGTTTTATTAAGGCAGTTATTTTTTCAAAAAGGAAAATTCAAGATTTTCAAAAGATACGACGCTTGGTTTATCCCCCGTACCTGTTATCCTTATAAACCTCTTCTCCTTCGTTTTCACTTTACTCAAAACCCTAGATCAAAAGCTTTTCACTGCTCTGTATTTTTTTCTCCAAAACTTCTTCGTTTCAAAGTTCTCAACTTTCTTGCGACACAAGTGAGAAAGTCTCTCCAAAGAAAAGCACAATGTCGTATCAGAGGAAGTCTTCCAGAATAGCAAACAGGGGACCACAGGGATCTGGTGAGGGGCCTACGCACTTTGATCTCACTGAGGAAAGCGACATTCCTACTGAGCAAACTCCTCAACAATCTCAACAGCGGTCATCCCCAACTAGACCTCAAGAACAAGGCCCTCAAGATGCAGAAACGATTTATGAAGATATCGAACCAGTAAGAACTCTTAAGCCTGCCTTTGTTTACAAGCTTTACTCTGCGTTAAAGGAAGGTGGTTCTGCTATGTCTTTTGTGGATGAGTTTCTGAAAGAGAATGGTTATAGAAACGAGACGCACTTTCTTACTGTTATGGAAAGGTCTGGAGTTGTGCCTGAGGGAACGGCTGCAAGAGCATTTGCAAATTTCCCTAGTGACCCTAGGTTTAGTAGTATGAATCAGCCTGAGGGAAAGGATGATGATGAAAAGATGTTCATACACTTTAAACCATGGATGGGTGTGGCTGCAAGCCTTCGAGGGAAGAAGGATGAATTGTTCCGCTCAGACAGACACAGGAAGAGGTATGAAAAATTGCTGAAGCGTGGGGTGATGAACCCACGAACTGTGGATTTCGATTTTCTGGACTTGTTGAGCATAAATCTGCGAGAGAAATTCGAAAAACTCCAACTTTATCAGTTCTGCACAGACTGTGACACGGCACATTCTGAATTGACGGCCTATTTCTACTCCAATATCAGTTTCATTGATGCAAACAGCTTTACTTTCAACGTGAGGGATAAGGAGGATGTCATTGATAATGACATTTTGGCTGATGTGCTTGGTGTGGAAAGAGGGGCTTTCCAACCAATAGGCGTGTCTGTAAGCCATGCTACTCTTGAACTAGCAAGGGACATAATTGCAGAAGGAAGACTCTTACTCCAGAATGAATGCAACAAATACTTTGCTGCACAAGATTGTAATCAACTGTCTAAGACCCAAATCGACATCTAAGACAGATGTATCAATCTCTGAAGCTAAGTTGATGTTTGCCATCAAGATTGGTGTGAACTTCTCTTTGCCGCATACCATCATCTTTCACATGTATAGATGCATGGTTAAGGACAAAGGAAAGCTTCCTTATGCTGCTCTCATTACTCGTCTCTTCAGACATCTACACATTCAACCTCCTCATATTCTCACAGTGAAGACTATTGATAAAATGGTCATCGGGCTGAGGATGATTACCAAGATGCGTCTGAAAGAGCTTAGCAAGAAGCTGGAGCAATTCAAGGAAAAGACTCCTATCAAGCTCAGACCAGACTCTTCAGCAGCCAAAAGGAAAGGGAAAGAACCTGTGGTTAGTTCTACCAAGAAGAGAAGGGCAATCATCCTGGAAGATGAAGATGATGAGGATGCTATACCCATCTCTACTCTTATTTCTCAATTTGCTGCATCTATTCCAACTGTTCCAAAACATCAAGTTGCAGAGGAAGAGAAAGAGAAAGAGAAAGAAGAAGAGAAGAAAGAGGAAGAGAAGATAGAGGAAGAAAGAGAGGAAGAGGAAGAAGGAAAAGAAGAACAAGCAGATGAACCAAAAAGAACAGATTCTCCAGCAGAAAAGGAGGATCTACAACATCCTGTCACTGAGGAAACTCCTCAGAAAGAAGAGTTCTTTTCTCCACCAGAAGACATGGAGACAGGGGGAGATAAAGAAAGAGAACACACACCTCTTCGGCTGACTTTCAGAGAAGAGGATGCTCAAACAGGTGTTAGTCGATCACCTCCTGATGCTGAGGATATTCATACTGCACAATTTCCTGAAGGAGAGGCATCATCTCCACACACTGAACCTCCTGCCGACATTCATACTGGCTTGACTCCACCTTCAGACCGAGCTGAAACAAGCACTCAGACTGACAACTCTGGAGATTTTCAAAGACTGCTTGAGATCATCTTGGAACTAAAAGGTCAAATTTATGCCATGGATATGAATTTCAGACCTTGCAGAATGAAAATCATGCAATGTTCATCACTTTGCATGATCAGCTTAAAGATGTTCAGCGTCAGATTCAGGATACTGCAAAGGGCACTACTCTCACTCAAGTACAGGAAGATTTGAGGAAGTTGGAAGACACTGTCAAGTCTATGGGAGACTTTCAACTTGTTCGCATTCCTCGAGCTCATTGATTTTTTTAATGCTGACAAAAAGGGGGAGAAGACTTTGCAGATTTTCTGTTGTTCTCAAAACCAAACCAAATCCTATATTTTTATCTTTTTATCTTTTTATTGCTTGCTATCTTGACTTTGACTTGAGTTTTTAAACGTGTGCAGTTTTTGGAATGTGTGCTCTCTATGGCAATACTTTAAGCGTTGTAAATTAGATAGTATTGTCTGTTTATGACTAATGAGGTTTCGGTGAATGCAGATCTGTGTACAGGGAAAGTCTGTGTACAGGATAACTTCTACTATCTTATTTAATCTTTTATGATGCTTGCTTAAAAGTTGTATTGCAGGGCGATAATATTCAAATCTGCAGGAAAGTTTTGTCACCATCAAAAAGGGGGAGATTGTTGGTTGAAATCTTTTAAAGTATTTTGAAGTTGACAAAACAGTATTATCAGTCTAGTCTGAAGACTTACAGACTCTTTTGACAAAGTCTGAAGATCAAAGTCTGAAGATTAAAGTCTGAAGATTAAAGTCTGAAGCTAGCAAGACTCAAGACTTATATTTCAAAGTCTACTCACATGGACAGTTTCCAGGACGACGTTTATTCTGATCTTATACGATCTTTATTCTAACGACTAGTGGATATCTTTCTACTGGATTCTGCACCAAACGATCTAAGTTTTATATGGAATTTGTTTAGATTCTTTAACGACTTCGCAACTTATATTTGGAAGGATCTACTTATGGAAACCGAGATCCTGATTGTATGGACGAGCAGGATTGATGGGATATCAACACTTACCTTAAAGAGCTCGAGATCTCTCTAATTGATTCTGTCCAACGGGTTGATTGGAAGAACTTCTTTGGAAAGTGCCAACGGTATTGAAGGCATGAAGAAGTATATAAGAGAGATGCTCTAGTTGTTAAAGTGTGCGGATAGAAGAATTCCAAAGTCTGAATCTCCTTTTCTATTTTGCGATATCATTCTTTGAGCGTTACATGTAATCAAAAGAGAGATCATATTGTAGATCTTGAGGAAGTGTAGTAGAGTAATCTACACTGTGGACTCAAGAGCGTGAGACTGTAATCACTCTTATTGATTCTTAGTGAAATCCAGCCAGAAGGGCTGTCCGTGCGGGAGAGTGGACGTAGGCTTGATCTAAGCCGAACCACTATAAATCTGGAGTATTGATTCTCTATCCCTGATCCTTTATATTGTTAACTGTTTTCATTTGCTGCAATCGTTGATTTTAAATTATTTATATCTCATTCAGTTTAAATTATTAAAATCGCTTTAAACACCTATTCACCCCCCTCTAGGTGCTAATTCTAGTCCTAACACAATTATGGCAAATACCTAGATTTTGTAATTGCTTGCATGTTCTCTACTCTAGCATACGTAATGGAAAACTGATATTCAAGTATTTACCTTATTTTTCAGAGTCTAAACATTTAGAATCTCAACTCAGATTCATCTTATTGAGGGCATAATCGATCAAGTTGAGAAAAATTATGCGTTTCATGGGTGCAACCCACAGTTTTCGGGATTCCACGGTTCAAATTATTGTGTGACCGATTGGACAATTGGTCGGATAAAGTACACGCGGCTCTGTTTTTTGTTGAAGCAGAAACACCAAATTTTCTCGCTTCTTGATTATTCCCGTGTTCCTGTTCTCCATTTTGTATCGATCTTCTGATTTGAATTGAAAGAAGGGAGAAAAGTGAGCCACTTTGTAGCAAGGTGCTTGGTCAGGTGGTTGTACATCTCAACTTCCTTGGTGCTTCCGTTTTGTGCCTAAAAAGCTTAGGCGGTTTGTCAAACTTGAAGATCTTGAAGTAGTTAACGATTGACTGGTGCCCGTGCCTGCAGGTTATCAAGGGCATTGACGATTTAGAATTTTTGTATCGGTTGGAAATTAATGAATGCAAATCAATGGACAGGATTTTTAATATCAAGCTCAAAAATACCAAACAAGTGCTTGATAATCATAGTATATAGTGGTAAGTTACTCGATAGTGGTCCATCTCATTCTTACACCACTTGGGAGTCTTATAGAGAGAATATTCTGTATAGATGAGAGCAAGGGACGGACTTTGAAATTGAAACAGGGGACTTTGAAAGAAACAGGGGATTCTATATAGAAAACGGTACGCCTACTTCCTATTCATAGATCATCACCATTTCTTCTGTTTTACTTGCTTTCTATTTCTGCTTTATTCTTATGAAGAGACAATGAACTGATTCTAAAACAACAAGGACAATCATATTAAAATTCCCCATCTTACTGGGAATCTCCATATGATTTGTGCGCGCGCGCGCGAGCGTGTGTCCACTTCGGTGGTGAGGTTGGGGCTATTACATCCTTCCCCATGTATAACAAAAGGGCATTTCTTAAGAGAAATTTAGGCCCAAGAGACCTCACCTCAACTCACCTTATTATTTCTTATCTGCAGAACCAGGAAAATATAGAGAAGAAAAGGAAGAGAGAGAAAGTCAGCAAAATGAAGAGGAGAAAAGAGAGAGCCAAACAGAGTCGGCAAAAGAACAAGAAAAAAGAAAGGGGAAAAAGGGCCTCAACTGTATTTCCGGAATGAGGTGCTTAAGTTGATCTGCTGCTCAAGCAAATCGCTGTCGCTCATCCTCGGCGACTCTTTGCCCAATCCTCATTCGCTCCTCGCAAACTCAAGTCCATCGTTTGCTGTCGTCTCTCCTTTCCCAGCTTCTGTTATCCACAAGTTAGATGCTCATTGTCCGTGAGCTTCAAGTCCTTCAATGCCACTTTTCACTCTTGTGCGCATTTTCTTCTTCAGTGCCGCTCAGCTGGAGGAATTTGGTGGATTCATTAACTCCATCAATGGCGGGAGTCACGGGCTTGAACTCGAGCTCCGGATCACCAGCTAATTGCTGAAGTACAGGTAAGAATGGGGTGGTAGTTGGTGTTTAGTTGAAATGTAATTGTGTGATTTATCCTTGAGCATTTAAGCATGAGCTCAACCTCTAGCTCTAGCTTCATATGGTAATAGTTGTATAAGGGTCTGCTTTCTCGCATTTGTTTGACTATCTGAATGCCTAGTCCAGTTATGTTGCTATGTTTTTGTGGACCACTCGATCGAGTGCAATCATGTGCACCGGAAGTTGAGCATCTTCTCGAGAAGAGTTTGTCCGTAAGTATATTCTATGGTTTGGATAATGGTCACTTTAATGAGAATCCACTGTCTCTTTATTACAAAAATTAAAAATTCGATTTTTTTGAAAAATAAAAATAAAAATAAAAAAGAGAAATTTTTTTTTTCTAAAAATTAAAAAAATTGATCTTTTTTTTTTTTGCTTGAAATAAAATAACGAGATTGAAATCATTTTACAGTAATATCCAAGCATCGAAAAACATTTTCAAATAAAGGAAAACTAACCATATACTAGAAAATATTTTACTACTTAGCTCCGTTCGTTTCATGGAAAATGTTTTCCGAAAAAATGTTTTCCGAATTTTCCGGCATTCGTTTTACGGAAAATGAATTCCCGAGGGAAAATGTTTTCCATGAAAGAGAAAAAGTCTTCTAAATTGAGAAAAGTAGAAAACATTTTCCCTCACTTGATCTCTCTTATCTCACATATCTACAAATCCTCACTTCCTCATCTCCTTTCTTCTTCTTCTTTTCTTTTTTTATTCGAATTAATTTTTAAATTGTATTTTTCTTTTTTTATTCAAATTATTTTTAATTTTCTTTTTCTTTTTTCTTTTCTTTGTTTCCCATCTTCTTCTTTCTTGGCTAGTCGTCGGTTGTCACCAAGTGAACCTCAAGGTCATTAATCTCAAGCTCGCTCGAGTGGAAAATATTTTCCTTACCGAACACCGGAAAATATTTTTCAAAACATTTTTAGGTTTTAGCCGAACATAAAAAAATATTGTCATTTTCCTGGAAAATGACTTATGGGAAAATATTTTTCGAAGACAGCCTATTTTCCGCTAAACGAACGGACCCTTATATTATTAAGTTTTCGTGAAACAAATACACCCTAACGCAAATCAGACCCCAAAATCACCAATCCAAATATAACTAGAACTAGATTCGAGCTTAATAAATCCTAGTTGACCCCAAAACGAATACACTTTTTTACTCCCATGAAAACGAGAAAATATTCAACGGTTTGCTCTCACCACGTCATCGTGACAAGCATTTTTTTGCTTTCATCCAATTACAGCTTGACACATATTTGTTGATATGGAATTAAATAAAAAATAAAAATTCTCTCGTTCCACCACTTTCCGTCTCTTCCTCCTTTGTTGCTCCTCCCTCCACAGTCCACACCACCTCTTGGGCTTAACCTCCACACCTCTCGTTGTTGCCAGCGTCAATGTCGTGTCCAGGCCAATTGCACATCCAAACCGAGTCACCCTTTTTGTCTTCTTCCTCAATTCGTCTTCGGCTTCGTCTTTTTCCCAGCGTCTGCTCGTCTTCATCTTCGGGTCACTAGCCAGATCTGGTCGCTTCATCTTCCTACTTTCACCATGGCTGTAGATCTGGTAGCTTCGAACTTCCTACTGTCACTATGGCTCCAGATCTGGTCTTCAGCTTCATCTTCTTCCGTTTATCTTTGGCTTTGCATTCCTTTGTTCGTTTGTTTGTCTTCAACTTCGTCTTCCATTGTCCGTCTTCCTTGATGCCCGAATGCGTTTGGCCATGAATGGCTAGAACGAGGCCAGCAAAAGTGACGACAACCATGGACGAAGGACACAATCCCATAGCTGGAGGTTGAAGAAAAATAGAAAAAGACGGAGCCAGAGGGGCTGCTCGAGCTGATCGCGAGCGACGCCGAAAGGGGTCCTCCATCATCCATGGCCGCAAGCTTTGCTTGTCCATGGTCGTGAACCTCGACGGCAAGGGTGCAATAGCCAAGATGATGCGGAGGGCTCGAGGATGGAGGTTGCAGTGGCTTAGGCGGTGGCGATGATCACGCTGGGGCAATGGCTGCCATGGCAGAGGAAGAGAGAAATGAAAGTTTTTAGTTTTTGTGATTAATTCCACATCATCATACGTGTGTCGAGCTGCTATTGGATGAGAGTGAAAAATGCTTGCCACGTCAGCTGATGACGTGGTGAGGGCAAACCACTGAATATTTTCTCCATGAAAACATAAACGAACCTAAACCCACTAAATTAACTTAAGCCCATGCTAATTAAACCTAATTAAGCCTTCTAACCTAATTCCTTCTGACCTCCCGCTGCCACCATCTTCTCCAAATGGCCGTGAGCCGACGACTTTGTTGCCCTCGGCCTGACCGTGCTCTAACTCCAATGGCTCTGGACTCTTGGCGACGGCCAGCATGGCCGAAACACAGTAACAAGCCTCCATCATCATCGGCCACAAAGCCGAAACACAAAACAAAGTAAACAACCGCAGTGGCAGGGGCAGTGAAGCGACCAAACAGCCATGCCCCTATCCGAAAACATCATAGGGACATAGCAATACAACACAACACAACAGTCCGAACGACTTGATTTCGACAAAAAGAGGAGGAGACGAAAATTAGATCTCGTTGAGGCGTTTTATCGAGCTGGTGGCGCGCAACACTGAACAGGGGGCTCCCGGCTCAGCCGGGAATCAAACTCGCACTGTCCCCTCGACATACGACCTACCAGACCCGCAATATCAAAACACGGGGGCGAAGGGGCCGGAGTTCGCGTGAGCCGGATGGCCACGAGCTCCGGCCCGGCGCGCCCGAAATAGGGCAAAGACAGACCAGTAAAGAAAGGACAAAAAAGGGGCGTCGGAGCGCGCGACCGCGGGGGCCTTACCCGGCTTGGCGGCGACGGCCGGAAGCCGGTCTTGATACGAATCGAACTATAGCCGGCGATCTCAGTTTTGCCAAGCCGGGAACCACGGGAAAATGGCTGATCGATAACGAAACTCAACTCACCAAAACTCGGATGCCGTGAAAGATGGGGGCCGCAGGCTCGGTGGTACCGGCTAGGGGACGCCGGTTTGTGTCGAGGATAGCCGAATGGCGCTCAGCCGGGGCGAATTTTCTACTCTCTGACTCGTGGTCTCCCTCTCGGCCGGACCCCCTTTATCTCCCCCTTTCTCTCTCCATCCATTTGTCCCTCTGTCCGAGCCCCCAGAATCCCCCTCTAATGCCCGGCAGGCGCGCATCGCCTCTGCCACCGCCAGCTCGCCGTGCCGGCCTTCCCCCGACACAAAAGGCGCGCTCCTCACTCCCCGTCCCGCCTCTGCTTCCGTCCTTCGTCCTCCTTTTTGTTTTTTGCAGAACGCATGAGAGCATGAGCGAGCGGGAGTGCGTGAGGGAGAAGATGAAGGAAGAGGCTGGGCTTGGGGGAAAGAAAAGGAAAAGTGGGCCGAGCTGGGCCTAGTCGAAAAGAAAAGGTAAAAAAGAAAACGAAAGAAGTCTGGGCATCACGAACTCGAAGGAGATGGAGGGGTCGACAGTGACGCACTCGCTGTGGTCACCGAATTTGTTAAGGTAGTGGAAGAGGTGGCGGTGCTGGGTGTGGTGGGTGGTGGCTCTATGGGCGACGATGAAGAGGATGGTGAAGGAGGAGAAGAAGATGTAAAAAGAATTTCAGAAGAAGGCGTCGTTTTACACAATTATTTATCCGTGTGGACAGTTTTTTTTTTTTTTAAGCCATATTAAATAAAAAATTTAATGATAAAAGTCATGTAACTTCTCCTATCGAAATTTCTCGTCGAAGATAATTTTTTCTTCGATTTAGCACTTCAGTGAGCTGGTAAATTTTTTTTGCACTAAAACAAGCACCATACATAACTTTTGACACTTTTAGGGTGCATTCGATAGCTATTCTATTTCTGAGAATAATTTCAATTCAGAAATAACTTTTTATTTTATTTCCTAAAATAGTTTCTAAGTATTTAAATATATTTGGTAATTGTACAAAATTTCTATTCCTAGGATGAAAAGAACAATAATACGTTTGGTATAATTCTCGAAATTTTTTGGTGGTGTAGAATTTCTTTTAACTTTTTGATAATTTTCTTAGATTTTTCTTTTTATTTTTTTCCTTTTTAATTTTTCCTCTCTTCTTCCTCCTCCATTAGCAAGTCACTAGGCCTCGACGATGGCCGGTGACTCGCTAGATACGAGAGCTGGTGACCTCACCAACCTCGGGGGAGCCTTGCTGGCCCTTGGCAAGGTCGGCCTCACCACGGTTGGGCGAGGCCGATCTTAAGGTGGCTAGGTGAGGTCAAGCCTCGCTATGGCTGGGTGAGACTAACCTCATGGTATTTGGGCAATCTCGAGCCTCACCAAGGGTCGGCAAGGTCTCGCTGGCTATAGCTAAGCTCTGCAACCAGCTAGAGGAGGAGGAAGAAGAAGAGAGAAGAAGAAATGAAAAAAAGAAATTACGTGGTTATTTCTGAGAACAAAAAAAGAAATAAATAGAAAATTACTTTTTTCAACTTCTTATTTCTATTACAAATAAAAAAAATTAATGAATATTATCAAACGGATTTATATATATATATATTTTTTTTAGGAAACAAAAAAAAAGATATAATCAAGAATTAGCCGGTTACCAAATAGGCAGTATCCTTCTTCCTTATGTCTAGCAAATCTCTGCTTTTGCTTTGCTTATTCTTGCTTCTGCCTTGGGTCAAACATTTTAGATTTATCCAAAAGGTTTCTAAGGCGGTGTCAGCCTTGATTCACAAACAGTCGAGATCGATCGTTACATAGTCAAGATGATACTTCAGTCAAGATGATACTTCACCTACAGTGGCCAGAACTCTCTACTCGCCTTTCTTTGAAATCATTTCCCTTTCACATTTTCCTCTATGAAGTCTCTAGTAGATGGATGCATCTCTTAAGCAAGGACTTGGCTTGTTCGTTCTTTTCCACCTCATGCAGATGAACCAGCCGATCCTTCAAACCTGCATCTGCATCTGTCCAGAACGTTGAAGGAAGCTCCCTACAAAGGGTGATCATCTCCAAAAGGCACTCTGAAGCACTGATGTGAACCTAAATTTGAAAAGGTATCATATAAATTGTTGGTCCACAGTGCAAGATGAACAACTAAATTGCATTTACAGGAATGATCTAATCTAAGACGATCTAGAACTCTCAAGTGGTCCACTTACCATGTCAACTAATTTATACCAAATATTAACTTACTCTTGCTCGCACACACAAGAAATGGCTATGTTGACTAATACATAAAAATCCTTGGGTTTGGCTGATCTACTTAAATAAGGAATCATCATAAAAAATGAAAATTAAGTAGAAGGTAATAGCCTCAAGTGCCTTGAGTCAGAATGGAATTGAATCCAAGAAAAACCCCAGCTGAACGCCACAGTCTGATTAATACAGAGCCCACACCAGGAAAACCATAGAAACTCGAAAGGTTAAAGACAAAGAAAAATTCTGCTTCTTCACATTGCAAAGGCAATGGATGCTAATCTAAACTCTGGAACTCTTAATGGATAACTTAATGAAACTCTTCTCTACTGGAGTAATGTCACCTAGACATGCATGGGACTTAATAATGCTGCAATTCTACATCTAGGTGAAAGCCACACAAGATCAGATTGTTTTGAAGAAGATGAAGGCGAAGGCAATTTCCACCACAAAGGGGCAAGTGAAGACATACCTGCTCTATCTTAATGGTGGCTATGCATTCCGCCACTGTGGGTAACACCGAAGGAAACAGCTTAAAATTGAGAAGGAAAAACAGATGATCAGAATCCAGATAAGCGATTTGGAGAACATAATGACAACTTATTCTAAAGCTGGTAAATGCAACATGTCCATCATAATAAAGGAAAGCTATTATCCTTAACCTAAGTTAGAGATATCATCCCTTAGTTACCCTGTTTCTCAGCAATATTATTAGAAAGTGGATACTAATTACCTCATGAAACAAAGATGCTGTATTTACATGTCGAGAAGCTAGTTGAGAATCAAGCAAAGTTTCATGAATCCTTGAGCAGAGTCCCTAGAAAAGCCGATATTTTGACTGCATGATGAAACAGTTAATAGAAATACTTTTCATGCAGCAATCACCTAAGAAAATTTATGTGATGAATATACCAGTCCATGACAACTCAGGTTATTTTTCTTTCCGAGAATATCATCAATAATGCCACATGGATACATGATGTGATACAGTCCAGTACTTTTTCTAGTAGAGTAGAAGAATCTTCTGTTCCATCATGGTCTGCACATGCCGACCATGCCAAGTAAAATGCACAGTTTAACAACGAGAAAGTTATGATATGGAATTCAAAGGTTGCAATGTAGGACAACTCAAAATCTTGAAAGCTGGACAGTTACAAGCTAGAAATATGGATGAACCTGATTTAGCAGAATCATTTGCTGAATATGCTTTGTTTGGACTTACCAGAAGTGGCTGAACTGCACATGTCAAACAATTTTGGAAAAACCATGCTGAAGAACTCATGATTGCCAAATGCTTTTATAACTTGAAAAACCATAAAAAGTTCAAGATCTTCATTAGAGAGGAAAGGGGATGATCGGGGGCAGATTCTAGTTGGGTATTAACAAAATAAAATCAACCTGAAACAACACTTACCAAATAATGTACTGCTGGAAATTTTCTTGGTGTGAGAGCTTGTAAAAGCCCTACATTTTTCTAAATGAAGACAATTGCATTCGGGAACACAATAATCTGGAATTACCTGATCAAGGCTTAAAAGTGCCGCTTCCCGGTATTTCTTGACCTTTTTTGTGCACGCAGAGGATAGCAAATCCAGAATAGCACCAGCAGCGTTGGGATCTTCCTTGGAGATGGCCTGATGGCAAGACTTTGAAAGAGCACCCAAGGCATACAAAAGAGCTTCCTTCCCCTACAATATTGTAGGAAGACATTGACGCATTAACATCTGATAGGGCAAGGAAGTTTAACTGGTATAGTATGTGATATCATTCAGCCTTCATACCTGCTATTCTTGTATCATGCCTCTGCGTTAGTACTTTAGAACACAAGCTACACATATCGCCTCTCCTGTAACAAAGTCCATGACATTTCCTACCTCCCATAATCGACCTGGAAGTTCTTTCATAAGAGATAAGCACAAATCTTGATGACAAGGAGACAGGGATTCACCCCTTCACCAAGCTTGCAGATTGCCTGGGCGGCCTGCAAATACATTCACAAAAACAATCAGGGATTTGGATTTCATATACATAAGAGATGACCAAATTCTCAATCTCTCTTTTACCTTTCTTCAGCTGAGCAAAGTCGTCTCTTATGGTCAAGGCCAGCACGGTCTCTCTTTCTTTCCTCGCTTAAAGCAACACCATGATGTGATGGCATCACCGCCATGGACAGGCCGTCATTGCATTTCCTCTGACCGCTCTTGGATCGAGGTCGAGAGTCCATAATTCTCCTCAGGTGTGATTTAATCGGGCTTCCGCTTGAGATATATTTCGACGTTTATATAGTTTGGTTTGGCTGATAGGGATTCTGTAGGTATATTTTGTTATTACGTATTTTCATAGATAGATTGTGATTTTATCTAGATAAATATGATTAACCATAGATATAGCTATAAAATAATTATAAACGATTTAAATGTTTAAAAATCAGATCTTTTTTTTTTATTAAAATGTTCAAAGGCACCGCGAAGAAACTTGAAATAAATTGGGCATGTGAAGAGGTACACCTCCATAATTGTCCTCCTTCTGATTTTATCTAAAGCCATCAACTTTATTCGCTATAAATCGAAAGCTGCAACTACTATCAAGTTGCCAGTCCGCAACTTTCAATTAAATCCTGTGATTCACGTGATACAAGCGTCCAAAATGACGTCTCTCATGAACGGAAGTGGCATCGGACTTCCGGCATTCAAATCAAGAATTTCATCATCTATACCTTACACTAAACAGCCTTTTCTCCTTTTCTAATGTAAACGCACTTGTTCTTTTGTAATTTTCTGAAGGAGGATGATCTAGTGGAGAAGCTCTTCATGTTAAGAATGTAACAAAACTCTTCCCATTAATGAAGGTAATGTTATTATTTCTAAAATGTCCAATCTAAAAGAATGGCTGAATTAACAAACAAGAACTGTGTATTCAAAATGAACTGAGACATATTCGAGCTCTGATATATGTAAATAATTTGTCGACATGCAAATTCATCGCCTTTTCTCAATTGAAACTGTTCGACTTTGTAGCAGCTGTGGGAATTTCACCAAGTCGGTTGTTAATGAGATTGTGGTCAGGCTCAAGAAAAGACAAAGGCAAGTGACCAAACATTTAATTGAAATGGAGGATCGAATAGCAACCATAAGCAACTTGCCGGACAATGGTTTTGGTGGTGTGCAGTTGACTAGAATCTACGGGATGGGCAACATCGTAAACCAGCACCCGACAAGATTATCTACTACCAGCTACGTCCTTGCTTTGAGAAAAACTACTGCTTTGATGACATGAGGGAAACACGGGTAACTAAGGGCTTAGTCCAGTTGCAAGAAAAATTATTGTCTGATATTTGATATTCTAGAGTCGTGACATTGATAAACATTGATAGATGCTAATTGTATTAGATGATGTCGATGAGGACAACCGTATCCAAAAGCTAATCGGGGTGAATTCTTTGTATCTCGATACCTGAATACTTAATGCCACTGGGGACGATAGCGTTCCAAATACGAGGGGGCTTAAGTAAAATTTCAAAATTATGAATTGGTGGGTTGAGCAATGAAGAGGCATTTAAACCTTTGTG
Source organism: Eucalyptus pauciflora (assembly GCA_007663325.1). Taxonomy (NCBI): domain Eukaryota; kingdom Viridiplantae; phylum Streptophyta; class Magnoliopsida; order Myrtales; family Myrtaceae; genus Eucalyptus; species Eucalyptus pauciflora. The sequence continues at coordinate 317,471 of VMYD01000045.1, read as the reverse complement.
TAGGCATGCTTTCAGTTAAATGTTGAAAAACGGAACAGAGAAAATTGGGAATTTGTATGTATTATAATATATATAAAATAGTACATAGAGAGCCTATTTATAGACCTTAATATATGACTATCTAGGGAAATTAAAGGAAAACAAATTACATATGCATAATCAAAATAGTTATAAAGAATCGGAGGAAATATCTAAATGTTTTTAGAAGATATTTAACTATCTTTAACATCCTCCATCAAACTCATGGTGAATAAGGCTTGAGTTTGAAATAACTTTCAAATCTAGCTAGTTTGAGGACAACGAGTCTAATGGTGGTGTTGACTTATCGAAACAACAAACGAAAGTTCGAGAATTGAAGGGGACATAGCAAGCGGTCAATGCGGCTAGCTTGCGAAATAGTAACTAAATGATGTGGCATATGACTAGCTTGGAAAATTGCCACTGAGTGATGTGGCTTATGCGGCTGCCATCGAAAGAAAAGCCACTTTTGTGATAAAGGCTCCATTGGGCAACGCGGCCAATACGGTTGACATCGAAACATGGCCATCATGGAATGGATTCAATTTAGTGCTTCCTTAGATTAGACCTGTGCACACAATGGGGATGCCGTTGATTGTTGAGTGGCGGTGTGCGATGTGCATTAGAGTGCTTAGGGAGCATCGGAGCATCGGTGCATCAGCTCTAATACCGAGTTAAATGTTAAAAATTGAAAGAGAGAAAATGAGAATTTGTGTATGCTAGGATATATAGAAAAGAATACATGGAGAGCCTATTTATAGGCTTCAATAGATGACTATCCAAGGAAATTAAATCACAAATACATAATCAAAATAGATATAGAAAATCAAAGGGAATTTCCTAAATATCTCTAGAAGATATCTAACTATCTCTAACACCTTCAATGACAACTCTCCTTTGATCAATTACTACATTCTTTCATAAGGCATTGTCTCTACAGCAGATGGCCTATCTTTAGCTCTCAAAGCATTAGGTCCAAAAACTAATAGTTCGATAACATCGATTTTCACGTGCCTAAAACCTTTTGGATTTATTAAAGTTGTGCACAACATGCATGATTGATAAAAAGGTAAAAGCGTGGTTTTGATGAATGGCATTTTGGCATCTTTTGGGGATTTTGTAATATGGTGATCTTCCAATTTACTAAAAAGTAATCGTGCATGTTTTTCATGTATTTCAATTGTTTGAGGCAATGGCTTGAAAGCATAGGATGTACATTTCCATAGCGTTTTCATAAGGTGTTGTTAAGTTGAACAAAGTAGTGCATCAAAGATGACCATAGTTATGATATCTTATTGCCATGTGATACAAAGGATTGTTGTGCAGAGTTGAGTTCCTATAAACCGTCATGAGTGCATTACGTGTATTTTGAACGCTATTCTTGAAAAAAAATTTGTTCAAATTTGATCATGGTGTCACTTGCTCATTGCTAGAGTGTCTTGCTAGCCATCCTGTGAATGGAACTAATCTAACGTATGTGGATGAAGTGGTTTGCGTTTATAAATCGGTGTTAATTGAGTCCAATGATTTGGATACTAGTGTTATGAATGAGATAAAATAAATGTGGACAAGTCATCCTCTCGAAGACTTCGTACAGTGCACTGATTTAGTCCACAAGTCAAAGCTACCAATAACGCCATGAAAGACATTTATAAATAAAACAAGCCAAAAAATAAATAATTGCGGCTAGGCTCTATCCGAGCTTCTTTACGTCAAATTTCGAAGGATAATATTCCTAATGATTTTCAATTTCTCATGAAAAATTATTAAGAGATAAAATATGAAAATGATTTATGTTAAACATGCTAATTAAAAATAAAAATGTATCAATAACAAACGTCGTGAAAATCTATGTCAAATAATGCAAAATAGACTTATTTAATATATCAAGATTGTAGTTGCAAATTTAGGGTTTTCTTGATATGTTGCGTCCAAAACTAAATAAATAAAATAGATGTGACCATAGGATCATGGAAAATGAAGGAAGGAAAGTGAAAGGTACACACGGCCTGGAGCGATTCAATGGACAAAATGGCAACAAAAGAACAATACCCCTAATACTGATCATATTGAATATCTTTTAGTTGGGTTTCACTTCCTTCGAACCATATTCATTTTTGGAAAAAAAATTGAATAAAATGTACAAAACAAAGAAATGAATCAAATATTAAATTTACGTGATTCGGTTTATGACTTACATTCATGATAGAGCAGTACAAGATTCAATTATAAATTAAAAGATATGACAATGAGCAGTACAAGATTCAATTATAAAGTAAGACCCAAAAGAGTCTCCATGATTCAATTATAAAGTAAGACCCAAAAGAGTCTCCATTTTGTGCTTGGCCTTGTCCATGAGAGGTTGCACTGACCAGCTTAAAGTAGATGAGGACAATACACTCTCCACCAACAACCGACAATCAGATAAAAGTATTATTTCTTTTTTTGGGGAATTAGGGATTCGGTCTGAAGAGATGAAATCTAGGATTTCAACCAAAGCGACGGCCTTCGCTTATTCAGCTGAACTTACCTCAATATTCTTTGCAAACCCATCTCTGATTCGACCCAAAGAGTCTCTGCAGACACAAGCAATAGCAGCCCGAGTTGTCGATCGTGTATGCTGAGGACCGAAAAAAGTGGATCTTGTCTGCCGAGTACCGAAGCAATCTCCCGTCGTCTCTCTGGTTGGGGCATGGCACAATGCTGGATCTAGAAGTCTTCCAGCTGCTCGTTCGGTTAGATCTGGTCCGGGACGAGGGGCGCATCTGTCCTCAACATCGCAGGTGCGTTGGTTGCTCGTTCCTTCTTCCCTCTCTTCCGAATCGCAATGCCTGCCATGTTGGGCGTCGTTGTTGATTCTTCGTTGCTGCTGCGGTGCTGGATAATCAGATCCGGTAGATCTGAGGTCTAGATTTAACCCTCTTTAGAACATAAATATTTGGTGTAATCGAGAGGAACTCTCGACACGCTTTTCGATATGCTCTGTGCAGGCTTCAGAGCTCTTTAGGGGGTGCATGATAAAAATAATTTCTGTTCCAGAAATGATTTTTCTGTTCCAGACCAATTTCTGGAACAGAAACTTGTTTGATAACGCTTATCAAATTTTCTATTTCTAGAATAGGTTTCTATTCCAGAAATAGAAATTGAGGAGAAATCAGAAATAGAAATTTTCTACTTCTGATTTCTCCCAGAAATCAATTTCTATTTCTCTCAATCCTAATTTTAAAATAAAATTTATTCGAATAAATAAAATGATATTTATTTTTATTTTTATGAATAAATTTAAAAAATCCTTAAAAATGAATAAATAAAAGTAAAAATTATTATAAAAATATAATTTATTCATTTTTATTTTTTATTTTTATTATAAATATTATTTTTATTTTTAATAAAATGATATTTATTTATTTCGATTAAATTTATTTATTAAAAATAAAAATAAAAATATTCATTTTATTCATTTAAAAATAAAAATAAATTTATTAAAATAGATTAAAAATAAATAATTTATTTTTATTTATCATTTTATTTTTAGTTTAGTAAAAATAAATTTATTAAAAGTAATTTATTTATGATAAATAAAAATAAATTATTTTTATTAAAATAAAATTATTTTTATTAAAATAAAATTATTTTTATTAAAATAAAATTATTTTTATTTGTCTTGAGTATTTTGCCAAATAATTTTATTTTTATTTTTTTATTCATTTTAAAATAAATTTATTCGTAAAATAAAATAAAATAAAATAGAATAAATAAAATAAATTTATTTTTAAGGATATTTTAATTTTAAAATAAAATGATATTCTTATTTTATTTTTTATGATTTATTTATTTATTTTTGTTAATAAATCATTTTTATTTTTATTTTTTATATTAAAGGTCGCCGGTCGTCGCTGCCGCCGTCCGAAACGAAGAAATTTTGTGTCGTTATCAAACGAATTTCTATTTTTAGAGTAGAAATTTTGTGTCGTTATCAAACGGTTATTTTTGCTTAGAAACTCTTCTAGAAATAGAAATAGAAAAATCTATTTCTGTTCCAGAAATAATTTCTGGAACAGAATGATTGTCATGCGCGCCCTTAATCTCTATGACTTTAAGAGTTCTTCCTCTTGGAACTTAAAGAGGAAATTCAGCGGAACCAAATAAAGCAGAAGTAAGGAAACAATGAGTGGCCAACATGAAAAGACACCGTCCTTGCAACTTTCTTCGTCTTCTTCCCCTTCGGCTCATTATCGGCAATGGCCATCATTAATCTCGTTTTCTCTACTTCAGCTGAGCAAAAGCCGTCTCTTGTGGGCAGGACCATCATGGTTTCTCTTTCTTCTTTCGTGCTCAAAGCAATACCGCAATAGACTGGCATCATGGCCATTGACAAGGCATCACTGCACTTCCTCTCACCAATTTTGAACAGTGGTCGAGCGCCTATAATTCTCATCTGATCCTATTTCATCCAAGGTGCTCAAACTCAAAATATATTTATATAGTTTGGTTTGATTTGACATACAAACTGTACTAACTACACCATGCTCACGTTCTAATAGTTGTTAGTAGGAAATAAATGATCATTTACTTTTTAATATAAAGGCACATTTTACGACAATAATTGAGTTGTTAAAGGAAATTGGTTATAATTGAAGGTAAGCTTTCAAGGCGGAGAGATCAAGACAAAGTGAAAAACACAAAGGAGAAACTCGAAAGACATTGAAAAAAGACATTGGGCATGCAAAAAGGTGCACCTCCATTACTGTCCTCCACCGTACTTTTCTTTTTCAAAAGCAAAAAGTGAAAAGGAGAAGGGAGAGACTCGAAGGACATTGGGCGTGTAAAAAGGTACATCTCCATTATTGTCCTTTGCCTTATTTTTTTTTTTTTGAAGTCATCAAATTGATTGACTGTAAACTAGAAACACTACGGAGTTGCCTCTGCGCGTTTTGGATGGCAAATGGGATCGGAGTCAAATATGTGAAATGTCATATTGTGAACTCAGAGACGAGGTGAGAGGGCTGACCTTGTTTAAGTGCGAATATGGCAAACTCAGAGACAGTGACGAGCACCAGCAACACGGTAGGAGGTGAATACCAGGTCTTCCTAAGTTTTAGAGGGCCTGATACTCGTCTTTCATTCACCGATATCCTCCACCAAGCCTTGGTAGATGCCGGGATTCGTGTTTTCATCGATGACAAAGGGCTTCAACATGGTGAAAAAATTAGCAACCTTTTGCAAGCGATCGACAATTGCAAGCTTTACATACCCATTTTCTCCAGAGATTATGCGTCAAGTCACTGGTGCCTTGACGAGCTTGCGAAGATGGTGGAGAACACCTCTAAACATAAAGAAGATGGGAAAGAGAAGGTCATATTGCCCATCTTCTATGACGTGAAGCCCAAAGATGTGAAGCTGCAAACACCGTTATACAAGGATGTCATATCAAATTTGGAGCAAGAGATGGAGGATCAGGAGCATAAGTTCAGCTCCGAGAATATAAAGACGTGGCGGGAGTCTCTCATAGAAGTTGGTGGCATCAAGGGATGGGAGGTGGAGAAACATTCAAGGTAACAATCTAACCATGATTGTGAAAATTATTTTGTATAATCGGGCTGCCATTTTTTTATTTAAGTAAATATTCCAGTACATTAATTCATTAGATGTTTATATTTTGATTCTTCTACCCTTTTTTTGCTAGAAATTCTGATTCTTCTACCTGATATAAAGATCAAACATTTCTCTTCTATATTTTTGAACTTGATCGCGTCCCCACCCGGTTGGTTAGTAGATGGTCAATATGCAAATTTGTCACGTTTGCTCAATTGAAACTGTTCAACTTTGTGGCAGCCCTCCAAAACTCATCCAGGATATTGTTGACGAGGTTGTGGCCAAGCTCGAGACAAAACGGAGACGTGTAACCGGAGATTTCGTTGGAATGGAAGATCAAATAGAAAACATAAAGAAATTATTAGACATTGATTCTGGTGATGTGCAGTTCATTGGAATTTACGGGATGGGCGGCATTGGTAAAACAACACTCGCCAAGACTATCTTCAACGAACTATGTCCTCTATTTGGCAGAAACTGCAGCTTTCTTGATGACGTGAGGGAAACGGCAAAAAGCAAGGACATAGTCGAGCTACAAAAAAAATTATTGTCTGATATCTCTTATTCTAGAGTGGCTCCCAAAATTAATAAGATTGATGAAGGGATTGATACGACTGAAGCAACAATTTCCAACAAGAAGGTGCTAATTGTATTGGATGATGTTGATGAGGCCAACCAGATCCTACAACTAATCGGAGAGAAATCTTTGCAGCAAGGTAGTAGAATACTTGTTACTACTAGGGACAAGAACGTTCTGACTAACAGGAAATTTAAGTATGAATTTAAGGATTATGAAATGATGGAGTTGAACGGTAAAGATGCACTTAAACTTTTTAGTAGGCATGCCTTCAACGAAGACTCTCCTCCAGCTGATTATTGTGCTTTATCAGAGGGCATTGTCAATACTACACAGGGACTACCTTTAGCTCTTCAAGCAATTGGTTCATCGCTTTTTAGGAAAAAGAGAGATATATGGGAAGAGTGGCTAGAGAGGCTAAAGACAACACCTCATAAGGATGTCTTGGCAAAGCTAAAGATTAGCTATGATGCCTTAGATTGGAATGAAAAACAGATATTCCTTGATATTGCATGCTTTTTCGCTGGTGAGAATAAGACTAATCCAATGTACATGTGGAAAGATTGTAATTTGTACCCAAAGGATGCCATGGATGTCCTCATTAACAGATGCATGATAAAGGAGTTAGACAATAATAGCCTTTGGATGCACGATCAATTTAGAGACCTTGGAAGGAAAATTGCCAAAGAAGAGCGTATCGGATTGTGGGATAGAGACGACATCATTCGCGAATTAAGATCAACGGAGGTAAAGTATGGCCTAAATTGAATAGAAAATTGCTTATACCCTCTTCTTAATTCAAGATTCACTTTTTGATTTGAGAGCTACTCTTTTGTTTCATTTTCTCCTCTTCTACGAATTGACAGATCAAAGAAAGCGTTCAAGCACTCAATTTGCCATTGAATTATCTTCATTTTGGTATGACTGTCACTTCGGAGCAAATTAAACGGTTTCCACATCTGCGGTTTCTTTGGTTGCATGATGTAAACTATCGAGGTGACTTTACGGGCTGTCTTTCCGAGTTGAGATGGATCAATTTGCAATACCCTAATACGTTTCCTGACGGAGAATGTCATTATCGACGTTTGAAGGCAACCACTTTGTTGCATCTAGAAAACGTGGTTGTGGTGAATCTTTCTAGGATTGATATCACAAAAGATGCGTTAGATAACCTAATCAAGGTATGCCAGTTTCCCTCTTAATCTAATCTTCTCATTCAATGAAAGACAAAATTTGACTGGTTTATTATCTAATTTTCTCATCGGTAGCCTAAATCCATATTTATTTCTTGTCTGTCCTACTGTTTTATTGGCTTTTGTAGGGGGCAAGGAAATTGACGGTTCTCACTATTAAGTTTAATACTTTGATAAGTGAGGCACCAACCTTTCCCGAGTACTCAAATTTAAAGAAGTTGACTTTTAGTCGATTTGAATCTTTAATGGAAATTGATTGTTCTATTGGAAAACTGAGGTGGTTGACTGACTTGAGTTTTAAGAATTGTCGGTCAATTGAAAAATTACCTGAACAAATTGGAGAGTTACAAAATTTACAGTGCCTCTGTCTTAATTACTGTTCTAGCTTGATTGAACTCCCTGCCTCAGTTTCGAAAATAAAGTCGTTAAAGGAGCTAGATGTATCACGCACAAAAATTATGAAATTACCGGATACCATTGGTGAACTACCAAACTTGTCATCTCTCAATGTATCATGGACCCTAATTGAGGAAATGCCTAGTACAATGAGCAAGTTTCGTCAACTCCAAACACTGGACTTGGATGGTTGTCAAAAGATGCAAGAGTTGCCAAAGCTCCCCATAAGTTTGACCACTTTACGGCTAAGTTCTATTTCCCTGCAAACTGTCCCTAACCTCTCATACCTTACTAATCTAGTTGAATTGCTCCTATCTGACACCTCTCAATATAGACACCCATCAAATGAATTCCTAACTGGCGACTTGGGGTGGATTGGAAGTTTAACCAAATTGAGCAACCTATACGTTTGCTTTACAAATGTCCACGCGCCAACTATAGAGTTGGGTTCCCTTTCTCTGCTGAAAGAACTTACTCTAGTGGGACTAGACTTGCCAACTTTCAAACACCTCCCGTCAAATTTGATAGTTTTAGGTCTCTACGAAACTGGAGGGAAACAAGTACACCTCGATGGGCTTCCTCCACCAGAAAATGAGATTACATTCCTTCTTCCAACAATTTTGGGAAAGTTCAAAGAAAACAAGGTGTCTCGGCAACTTGATGTTCAACCTCTCGATGTCTTAGAATCGTCAGAAAGATCACATATTAAGGACTGCAGATCTTCCGAGAGTTTGGTTTGTCAGCCGGAGGAGCCGGGGTGCAGTGGACTACAAGATCCCAAGTTGATTGATCATTGGAGGGGAGCGATACTTTTCCCAAGCTCCCAAAAGATGCTTGTAAAATTTCATCTGTCGGGGTTCCTCGAGGTACAGGATATTCAATTTGTTGCTGCGTTCGAATCATTGGAAGAATTTTTTATTGAAGAGTGCTCTTCTTTAAAAAGCTTAGGCGGTTTGTCAAACGCGAAGAACTTGAACCGGTTAAGGATTTATCAGTGCCCGAGCCTACAGGTTGTCGAGGGCATTGACGAACTAGAGTTTTTGGGTGAGTTGCACATTTTTGGTTGCAGATCAGTGGGAAGGATTCTTGATCCATCGAGCTCCAAAATACCAAATTATTGCTTGATACTCATAATAGGTAGCGGGGAGTTACCCGACTGTCGTACTAACGATGGTTGGCAGAGTGACCAGTGGAAGTCTTACAGAGAGAAGATTCTGAATGGAGCAAAGCGAGTGTGGAGCTCTCAAACTGAAACAGAAATAGGGGATTCTCTGCAGAAAACGGTGCGCCTTCTTTCCTTCCATAGATCGTACTTTTTTTCTTCTGCTTTGCTTGCTTTTTATTTCTACTTTAGTCTAGTGAAGAGAGACAATGAACTGATTCTAAAACGCGCAACCAAGAAAAATCTTATTAAAATTCCCCATCTTACTGGGAATCTCCATATGTTGTGTGTGTCCACTTCGGTGGCGACGTTGGGTATCTTACATCCCTCACCATCTATAACAAAAGGGCCTTTCTCAAGAGAAATTTAGTCCCAATAGATCTCAACTCACCTTATTGTTTCCCTCTGCAGGGCCAGAAAAATAAAGAGAAGAAAAGGAAGAAAGAGACAGAGTCGGCAAAAGAACAAGAAAAAAGAAAGGGGAAAAAGGGCCTGAAGTGGATTTTAGGACCGAAGTGGGTTGGTCGGTCTCAAATCGCGAATCGAATTAGGATTAGGGTTCTTATTCCTTTCTCCCGTTGCTCAAGCAAATCGCTGTCGCTCGCTTCTCGGCGACTTCGCGCCCAATCCTTGCTCGCTCCTCGCAAGCTTAAGTCTGTCGTTCGCCGTCGTCTCTCCTTTCCTAGGTTCTGTCGTCCGCGAGCTTGAAGCTCGTCATTCGTGAGCTTCGAGTTCGATGTCCACGAGCTTCAAGTCCTTCTTCAGTGCCACTTTTCACTCTCGTGCACACTTTCTTCTTCAGTGCCGCTTAGCTGGAGGAATTTGGTGCCACATGAGGCTCGAATGGTTGCATTCATTAACTCCATGGGTGGCGGGAGTCATGGGCCTGAACTCGAGCTCTGGATCACTAGCTAATCGCTGAAGAACAGGTAAGAAGGGTGTGGCAGTTGGTGTTCTTTTTTTCAATTTTTTTTTTTTTGGAGGTGTTTTTTTGGTGTGGCAGTTGGTGTTTAGTTAAGCATGAGCTGTAGCTCTAGCTTCATATGCTAATAGTTGTATAAGGGTCTGTATGCCTAGCCTAGTTATGTTGCTATGCTTTTGTGAACTGCTCGATTGAGCGTAATCCTGTGCACAGGATATTAAGCATCTTCTCGTGAAGAGTTTGTCTGTAAGTACATTCTAAAGTTTGGTTAATGGTCGCTTTAATAAGTATCCACTATCTCTTTATTACCTGTGATGAGCTCTTGATGATTGAAAATGAAGCAGCCAGTGCTTCTCTTCTTGCTTCATCATGCAGAATTAAAATGGGATATCTAGGTTTTTTTATTTATTTATATTTTGGGCAGTTGTGGTTTCCATTAGTAATTTGAGGTCTGCTGCATATGGTTGGACAGGTCAAATTTACTACGTGATCGACTGGACAATTGGCTAGACAAAATACACACGGTTTTGTTATCTGTTGAAGTAGAAACACCAAATCTTGTCGTGTCATGATTGCTCCCACGTTCCTGTTCTCCCTTTTGCACATATATTCTAATTTGAATTGAAAGAAGTGAGAAAAATGAGCCACTTAGGAAGGTGCTTGGTCAGGCTCTTTTGCATCTAAATTTACTTGCTTGGTGCTTTATTGTTTTATGCCCAATTCTCCTCCTGAATCAGCAATTCCTTCCTTCCGACTTTCTCGCGTCTAAGATGAGTCCTAAGGAATGTCTTGAAACTGTGGCAGCTTGGTTTTATCCTTTGGATGTGTACATTGGAACATAATTAGAAGACCACCATGTATTTAAGCAAATACATGAGTTCTAAGCACCAATCAGAAATTAGTAACCAGCGAAAGAGCTCCAGCATGAGGTTATGACATACTTTGCTAGATTGGGTTGGGTTGCTAGATTTGCTCTATATTATTCAAGGGTAGGACATTGGATTGGAGAAACTTTCGTTATTGCTTAGCTAGAGGAGGAAAGAACTGCAATTCTTTTGAGGCCCTCCGTGACTGCTTATGAGAATGCAATTTTCGATTGTCGTTCATTGCGGGTCTTACGCGTTTGAAGTGTGCTTCCTTGCTCAGTTAGCAAAGCATTCTAGGATTTAAGCGGTTCTCTTAATCTCATGATTACTACTTTACTAAGTCCTGAGGTTATTCAGATTGGGATACTTGCCGTCAATTGTGGACCTGCTGTGTCCTCGAATGTAGACTTTTTGAACTGCACATTGTAGGATCCTAGGAATTGCAAAGAAAAATTATTTGAAACAGATGATTTATGAAATTCATTAAGTATGCCTTGGCGTCGAGTTTACATTCTCAAAATATACTGTCACCAAGATTAAACCGTATTTAATTTATATGAGACTATAGTCTTACCGATCCTAAGGAGATCATTGTCTTGTGAAGATCGTAGCTTAATAATATCTTAGGCGACTCTGAAGTTTCTTTACCTTTTGTGATGGTACGGCGAGATTCTGGAATCTTAGTTGGCATTTTGGCGACAAATAGTCCCTTGTAGATATAGCTATTAGACCAAATGATTTTCTCCAACTATTAAATACTACCACGTAGATTAGTTGAGAGAGCAAGGACATTAGTGCGTTGTCTTAGGATATCTTAGACGTCAGTGGTTCACACAGTGATTATACCATCAAGATGGAAGCGAAGGCTGCTTGCAATGATATCATTTCAGGTGAGACCCTGCACCAGGTATGCAACCAAACCCCCCATCCAAAGTTTTGCAACTCTCTATATATCTGACAGCATTCTCCACATTTATCGAATCCAACCGTTTTAGTATTGCAAGACAGCATATAGCACAATGACAGAACCTTCGAAGGGAAAAAAGGGGTGAAGGGATGTCAATTATTTAAGAGACGTCCTCAAGAAGCACAAAAATTATAATTGATCAAGGATGAGGACAATACGCCAAGCATCAACTTCTCCCCATACATCCCCAGATAAAGATTCATCTTCATTCAGGCACAACAACGTATAACATTTGATAACAGAGATAATCCAAACATTAGCAACTTTAATCTCCATAGAGAGAGCCCCCCTCATCAATGTCTGGCTAGCAATATACACGCTATAAAATTCCATAACAGAACATAATCTGACCTTTTACATACAAAACAGAGCCTAAGGTAACTTCATCAAGGAGCTTGCAAATCTAAGATGCTTTATTCCAAAGGATACAATCCGTCACCTTATGATGTCAAGAACATCTAACTTGTCATAAAGGACCAGTACTTGCACAGCTCTGAGTGCACACAGCAGATGCGGATCATGTCCAATATATGGCACCAAAGCCACCTGCTCAAACAGCCCTAAGTGTCATTCACACTTTGTTCTTTAGAGTCAAGTTTTAGAATATAAATTAATAGAGCAACACTAATCACTCCTAAGATGGGGTCGTCATTGTAATAGATGGAACTTGTTAATCCCAAGCAAATATCTTAAGCATACTGTCAAATAAGATATATTTGATTGAATGTGGAGTGGAGGTTCTGATAGCCGCATGTTTTCCGTGGGTACTTACGAAAAAGAAGCCGAGAGACAAATAAATACAAACCACACTCATGCTGGCATAGCAGGAAAAAACTTCATTTGAATCCACAGTACCAGGTTTTCCGAGAAGATCTAGAGTGGTCTATCCCCAACATGCTCCATTCAATCTCAAGTGCTCCATAACCAGTGACTCAAAAACTATCCTTTTTATGAGTTCAGGATGAACCCAAAAACTCAAATCAATAAACTCTGAAATGCTGAATAGTAGCAGATCCAGATAAACCAAGTCATTTTCAGTAACTGGCAGGAAGTGGACAAGAGAAAAAGAACAGAATTGTAAAAATGGCATACCTACCTTTTCAACAAACAGTATGTACTTGACATGTTCATCGCCAGCGAGCTCGCGAATCTGGCAGTAAGATGCCACATGTCAATGAACATGGAATCAAATCTTAAGCATGCCCCATAAGAACTCAGCAATTTAAGCGCAAAAAGTATACAATTGCAAAACTTCGTGAGGTCATCAAGGATCGTAATGATCCTAAAATTTGAACAGATTGTGTTCCACTTTGTTTTGACCAATCACATGCATATTAACATGGACAAAAGGGAATAAAGCACATCTCTCTTTCCAATTGAAGAAGATGGGTCCATGCTCATATTGCTCGCATTCCCAATTTCTGACTCAAGCACAATATAATCACCAGTTCAAACAAAGCACGCCATTTAGACAGACAAACAAGCACGTCCAACGGAAGTAATTCCACGGACACCCATCAGCAATTACGGCTCGAACGCAACTACGGCATAACATTTCTGAAATCTTCATCTCACCTTCTTACACAACTATCTATCTCGATCGCCACAAGAGATCTCCGACATTTTCTTGCTACCTGAGCTAGAAACCATCCAGCCCCAGGTCGAAGACGATCCAATCAGCAAGAAACAATCGCGACATCAACGAAAAGTAGCTTCAAAAAGCAAAATAGATATCAAATTGAAGAACAAAAGCGGCGGTGTAACGGTTAGTAGTGAAAAACGCTCACAGAAGCTCCCCGAAGACCTTAGATGAAAGCGAAGATGAGTAGCGGAAACGAAGGTTTGAGCTCGATTTAGAACCAAAAATGCTCTTCAAGTCGACTGAAAGATCAGACTTTCTTTCGTCAGTGTGAGGGACGAAGGTTTCATTTAGCCCAAGAGAATTTTTGGGCCAACGAAAACTGAGCCCAAATACCCATTTTCTTCAGGTAAATATTATTTCATTATCTTCTTGGTTCACGAGAAATAAATGATTGGAAATATAAAAAAATATTATTTATATCACTTTCAATTACTTGTATCACTTATAAAAATAAATGATAGAGTATTTTTTTCATCATTCACCAAAATGTTTAAACATAAAATTATTATTAATAATGAAAACATTGTTTATTGACTAATTATTTCAAGAGATATCATGTAATCACTTTTTGGAAAATATTTTCCAAATTATTTATTTTTTGTGAAACAAACGGAGCATGATTATTATTGAATTCTTCACTTGAATTTGACTGGCTGCATTTGGTCGCCAGGAAATAATATTTAACATAATATGATTAAATGAAAATCTATATTATTGTTAAGTCTGCCGTTAGTGTAAAAGAAAAATGGAGAGAGCTTTGGTTAAATTCCTTAATCGACAAGTCTCTGTACCGGGCAGTATTTCTTAAGAGCCTAGCATTTGGTGGCGTTGAACTTTAATTTAGTCGGTCGATATTTCATTCAATTTCCTCGAAGCTTTGTATTAACATAGTCTAGGATAAACACAACACTAATATAACCTGATATTATTGCTGTAAAAGTGCCTTTGATGTCGGTTTTAGTATGTTTCGAAAAAAATGCCCCATCAAAACAAAAGGTTACGTAATAAAAGAGACAATACTGTAAACACAAATGTTTTAGTGGCTCGAAACTTAGGCTTGTCAGGTTACTCCATGGATCTCAACTTCCACCATCTATGGTTTGTAAGCAAACTAAAGAAGATATAGGAAACTGATCTCTCCATTTCTAGAGGGTGTTTATCCTTAGAGAGTGAATCATGATATTGCTCTAGATATATAAACTCTTTGGTAGTTGCTGTTTTTAGTTAGAGATGAGCGGTCTTGCTCCCGACAAGATCAAATCTATTCGTGCAAATACAAGACAGCATTATGCGGGATGCTTTATCCTTGTCTTATTGCTGAAAATAGAGTGATGTTCACTAGAATTGCATCTGGTTGCTTTACCCAGACTGATGTTTTATCCTTGTCATTGGATCTGAGATAAATTCGATGAGAAACTTTTCTTACTTGGGAAAGTCTACACCGATGATAATGGATCTAATATGATGAGTAAAACCTTGCCAATGGTGAAACTTGATTCCTGTATAGATAACGCTGGCATAATGAAACTTCTTCGTAAGGTGAAGGGGAAGTTTGTTGGGTTGGGTCCACCTCTTGTGGGGCTCATCTCATCATGTTAAATAAATAAAAAAGAAAAAGAATTGATAGGGCTGAATGTTCTTGATTTAGAAGAGAGGGATGAACAATTCGTTGTTATAGAGAAAAAGAGGCGAAGAGCTTTGCTTTGAAGAAGAGAAGAGGTAGTCTAAATTCAATAGTGAAACTTTGTCGGAATTGGCCAAAATTTCATATGCTGTTCGTGAGTCCATGATCTACAAGTTGATCGGTTGTGTTTGTTAAAATCTTCTCCAAATTGTCTCTTGATTTTGTCTAGGAGCGGTTAGATCTTTCCTGCTTCTTTATGTTAATCCACCTTTGTGGCGATAATATTTTGTTTATGTGAAGAGCCTCTAACTGTGTTATTTGAGATGAACTATTATGTATTATGCTATTCTTGGTTATTAACGGAAGATTTTGACTGGTCTCGTGATTTTTTCTGTATCATGTAAAATTTTACAGGTGTTGGTTTTCCCTTGCTTTAATATTCAGCACTGTCTTTACTGCTTTAGGGTTAATATTGCTGGAATATTGTGATTAGTTGTTATTGGGGTTAATTTAATATTAGTTGGTTGATTATTGGGGAAAATATTCATCATGATTGGGCATAAGCAATAAATTGTTGCCGTTTCTATGTTACAGAATAGGAATGCTTGTTTGTCTACCGCAGATAAGGAATGGTGTAGCAATGAGTTCGCGAGTTCCTTTGACGTCTAGTAATCGGAAGTATAGTTGCAAAGGGGTGGCTTTTTTATTAAAAAATATGCTCCGCTCGATCAACTTCAGGCCCGGTTGAAAGGTTGGGGCCTAAACAAGTTCTCTTGGATTGACATTAATTTAATTTTGGGCTGGATTAGGCCTGAAATATGACTGACTTAAAAAATGAAGAAGAAAAAAAAAAAAGACAGATAGGAATTTCCAGTCATCTCCAATCTCTTCAACGTTGTTGGAAATTGACGCGACACCGTTTAGAAAGTCGGGGGCCTCTAATTGCCTGTGGGCTCCGGCTCAATATGGTGTTGTCGCTCCAAATTTCCTTCGATGAAGAAATTTAATTTTTTTTTTATTTCTTTAATCTTTCTAAAGAGGACGTAGGAGCCACATTGAGTCAACTTGGCATTTAACGGTCACATAAGCATTTTTTTTTTTTTTTTGGTCTTTTAATGGAAGATCCAATGTGAATGAATAAATCATAGTTCAAGAATCTGATTGCAAAAATATAAATTCAAAGACGATATTACACGAGCCGATAAAGTCTAGGGGTATCCTGTAGTGTTATTCCATATCAAGATGATAACTTTCCCAAAAAAAAAGTGGGAAGTTTTCGGCATTTGTCATCTAGACTTTTAACATCGCTACGAAACATTTCTCTCGATGCCTAAGAGATGGATTATATATCCCGTACATTGACGTCATTTTGCTACGTGGACAACGGCCAAAAGAGGCTTCGATTGTACAACAGTAAAGCATGTAAAAATCCACGAGGATGAGGTAAAGAGAGGGAAAGATGAGACAGGGAAACAAAAGTTCGTCTGATGTTGGCCAGTTTACGTGAGGTATAAACCAACGATGGATATAGCCAGCGATCCATCTCGCGATGTCGTTCTGCCGGTGAGCACCCAACCGCTCGCGACAGTTGATGGATCTTGGATAGTGGCTGGGCGGCACCGCCGCCGCCACTGGTCCGCCCTTCCCCTCTATCCTCTCTCTCTCTCGCTCTCTTTCTCTGGGTTGCAATTTTGGATTTTTTAAATCTTTAGTTCCACCTAAGAAATTCGTTGGAGAAGCAGTCTGACATTGTGGTGACATAGACGGCCATGTCAACTTATGCTCTAACTCTCTGAAGTATCAACTCAAACAAATAAACACATAGTTCGAGGATATGATTACACTAACAAAAATGATGAAACTGTACAATAAAAAAAATTCAAAAATCTCTGGTGGCTTTATCCCAATAGACTAATATGAGTATATACAACGGAGAAAATTTTAAGCATGTACAATCTCATCTGATGTGAGACAAATTTTGTTTAGACTAGAGTCCACATAAACAAGGTTTATTATAGCCGTTGATTATGTGCGTTCCATGTATAATTCTCACGTGATCGACGGCTATAATTGCTTTGGACCCATAAATCCGGGTTCATGCAAGGTTTCTCCTAAATCGAGGGGTATGATGGAACTTTAAAACTTCACTGGTCACGTTTCAATCTTGAAGTCAAGAAATCATCTGCAAATACGTTTACGTATTAATGGCATATTTATTTTGAAAAAATATTGATGATAAAAGAAAATATTTTTTAAAAATAAAAAATAATTTCTCATTTTCAGGTTAGAAAGTTCATTTTTTTTTTAAGTATACATGTTTTTTCTTACTGTTATGATTTTTCTTAACTAATAATTTTCAACAAATCGAATGCATGAAAGTCCAGAGAACTGACTCACCGGAAATTCTTTCACTTAAACAACCACACCCTAAAGATGCATTTGTTTTACTAGAAACTTTATAATAGAGAAAAATATTTTCCATAAAAAACAATTTCAAGGAAAATAATTAGTTTTCCTTTGTTTTGTAATTTATGGAAAGTGATTTTCCTTCTTATAAGAAAGAGAAGTCATTTTCTCCTAATCTAAGCTTGTATTTTTCAGTCCGGGAATATGTTTTTCATAAGATCGATTAGTTTTCCGTCATCTAAATATCAGAAAGTTGGAAAACTATTTTTCATAAACAAATTTCCTTCAAATAAATGGATGATACTATTAATTTAATTATAACACACTTATTCAAATGCCTGCTATATCACATAGCACACCAATTTGTCCCCCAACCAGGGTTAGAGAGACTTTCCTCCTATCCTCCAATTAAAGATGGAGGGAAACATGACTCCATTTCTAAATCGACGAAGGTATCCTTGATTTCGCTCAGAGATCGTAGTGTTCTCTTGGGAAAAATATTTATGTTTATAGAAGATGGAAAAAAAAAAGGGTTAAACTTACATGATTTTCGCTAATATTTTGTCCCTTTTATTTGTTCAAGACCCCAAGATGAAATTTTTTAGTACGTCCCTATCTTTGGGACGTAATTCTCCATTTATTACATGGAAACAAGTTGCCAAAATGTCCAAGTTGAGTTTCAGAGAATATCAAACACTTAACCCTCTTTGGCCGAAAGGAAACTCCTACACTCCTCAGAAAAAGTCGTTTGCCCCTGTAAATATATAAATAGGAGGACTTCACCCACCACCAATGCCCACAAAACCACCGTCACATCACACTCCTCAGAAAAAGTCTTTAAGATGAAGATATCAAATTAAATATATCATAGTAAGGAGTAAGTATATGCTTGGGTAGTGCTTAGGTGGAGCATTTTTTCAAATGAGAGGTGATTCTTTGGAAATATTTTGTTATTATGCATTTATATAGATAAATTGTTATTTTACAATATTGGATTGGGATTTTAAATATGTGAAACTATAGAAAAGGTACAGATTCATTATTGTCCTCCACCTTATTTTTTTATAAAGCCATCGACTTTAGTAACTATGAAATGGAAGTTGCACCCGCTGCGAAGTTGCCTTGACGTGTTTTTTATGTCGAATGGAATTAAGAGTTTTTGTCCGTGAAATTTTCAATTAAACTCCGTGAGCCACGCAATACAAACCTCCAAAATGGTATCTCTAACTAACGAAAGTGGCATTGGGCTTCATCGTTTATATCATATAATTAAATATCCATTTTTCCTTTTTCTAATGTAATGCACGGGTTCTCCTTTTGTAAATTTTTTAGGGAGGATGATCTGGTGGAGAAGCTTTTCACATTAATAATGTAATAAAAGCTCTCACCATCACTGAATGTATTATTATTTTTGCCAAAAAGTCCGATCGAAAGTCCTCTAATTGCCTAGAAGTCCCCGGGTTTAGGGATTGGCGGCGTTGACTTTGCTAATTGCGCGTGCAAGGGGGCGGGTTGACATTGCTAAGTGCGCGTGCGAATTGAGTTCCTATGGCGAACTCAAAGATAGGATCAAGCACCGACAATACAACAGGAAGCGAGTTTCAGGTGTTCCTGAGTTTTAGAGGGTTAGATACTCGTCGTGGATTCACCAGCAGCCTCTATCATGCCTTGATAGATGCCGGGATTCATGTTTTCATCGATGAGGTAGAGCTTCGACCGGGTGAAAGAATTAGTGGCAACCTTCTACAAGCGATCAACAATTCCAAACTCTACATACCTATTTTTTCCAAAAACTACACTTCAAGTCGATGGTGCCTCCGTGAGCTTGCGAAGATGGTTGAGAACACCTCTAAATCTAAAGAAGATGAGAAGGTCATATTGCCCATCTTCTATGATGTGAATCCATATGACGTGAAGCTGAAAACCATGTTGTATGGAAATGCCATATCGAAATTAAAGCAAGAGATGGAGGATCATAAGAAGTTCAACTCCAAGGATGTAGAGACGTGGTGCCAAGCTCTTAAAGAAGTTGGCGGCACCAAGGGATGGGAACTAGAGAAATATTCGGGGTAACAATCTAACCGTGATTTTGAAAATTATTTTGTACAATCAAGCCATGGTTCTCATAAAAATTCACCAATTATAGTCCAACTCTAATTTCCGTAAATTTAAACAAAAAGTTTCAAAATTTTCTTTTGTTGTTTTAAGTCATGAGATTTCCAAATTTATTTGACCTGATGGGGTTGTTATGATTTTGTTTTTCACCTAATATTCCTCATATAAAAATTTGGCTTTGCTTCTTTCTTTATACTAATTTGATTTGGAAAATTGTCCAAAAAGTCCTAAATATATTATACTTTTGCCAATCTAGTCATAAACCTTTTAATTTTGCTAATTCAGTTCTAAACATTTTCACTTCTTGCCGATTCAATCCATCCGGCTTGGTCGAAAAATGTTGATGTGGATGTTGGTAATGCCATGTGGCTGGCCATTGGCCACAGGTGACAACCGACCACCGGCCACAGCTAGCCGGCTCGCTTCGCCCGCCACAGGCGAGGCCCGGTCGAGCAAGGAGGAGCCCTAGCTAGGGGAGTCCTCCAAGCGTGGCCTGGCAAGGGTCACTTGGGCGAGGCCGACCTGCGCCTAGGCCAGGGCGGTGTCACCGACTGTCGGTTGGGGCTCACCCTCGCCCAGACCAGATTTGGTGAGGTCGACCCTCGCCTAGGCCAAGGCGGCCTCGCTGGGGCATCGGCCAGCCAGGGGTGAGGGCCGACCTCACTAGATCTGGTCTGGGCGAGGCCAACACTCACCTAGGAAAAGGCGAGCCCTGGCAAGGGCTCCCCTCGCTAGATCTGGCGAGGTTGGCCCTCGCCCAAGCTAGGGCGGCCTTGCTCGGCATCGCCATCCTGCAGCTGACACCCGGTGAGGTGGCCCTGGCATGGGTGAGGGTCGGCCTCACCGAAGTGACCCTTGCCAGGCCGTGCCTAGGCAAGGGCTCCCCTCGCCAGGGCTCCTCCTCGCCTGGTGGGGCCTCGCCTTTGGCAGGCAAGGCCAGCCAAGCTATCTATCGTCAGTGGCCAGCCGTTGCCTGTGGCCGATGGCCGACCACCGGAAAAGGCAAAGAAGAAAGCCAAAAAGAAAAGAAAGAAAAGAAAAAAAATGGAAAAAAAAACGAAAATAATATTAAAAATGCAAAAAAATATTACAATATTAAAATATTATTAAAAATAATCCACGTCAACACTGACAGTTTTACGTGGCACCGTCGGCGTCCACATCAGCATTTTCCGACAAAAAATGACCGAATGGACTGAATTGGGAAGAAGTGAAAATGTTTATGATTGAATTAGCAAAGTTAAAAAGTTTAGGACTGAATTGGCAAAAGTACAATAGATTTAGGGCTTTTTTGACAATTTTCCCAATTTGATCCATGTATGTCTTAAGATTTTTATTGCATACTAATTTGGCTTTGATTAGGAACTTTGCCTTCGCAAAGTTCTTTTCCTCGTCGAAAGAAGTGAGCAAATTTGCTATCACAATAGTTTATCAAACGTTTATATTTTTATTCTTCCACTTTTTTTGCCAGCAATTTTGATTCTCCTACTTGATATAAAGATCAAACATATCTCTTGTTCTATTCCTTTAACTTAAACTTGTAATGGATGTTGAAGTTTGTAATTCATCATGTTCCCGACGCTTTTGGGGGTAATGTTGAATTTTAATATATCCTAAACTTGGTCGTGCTCCCACTTGGTTTCTTATTAGATAGTTGGTCAACATGCAAATTTGTTGCCTTTTTTCAATTCAAACCGTTCAACTTTGTGGCAGCCATGGGGATCTTATAAAGTCCGTTGTTAAGGAGGTGGTGACCAGGCTCAAGACAAGACAAAGACAAGTGACAAAAGATTTAGTTGGAATGGAGGATCGAATAACAGTCATAAATAATTTATTAGACATCGATTCCAGTGGTGTTCGGCTCATTGGAATTTACGGGATGGGTGGCATCGGTAAAACAACACTTGCCAAAATTATCTTCAACCAACTATGTCCTTGCTTTGGGAAAAACTGCAGCTTTCTTGAAGACGTGAGGGAAATGGCAAAAGCCAAGGGCTCGTTGGTCAAGTTGCAAAGAAAATTATTGTCCGATATCTCCAATTCTGGAGTGGATCTTAACATTGATAACTTGGATCAGGGGATCACTATGATTGGACAAACAATTTGCAACAAGAAGATGCTAATTGTATTGGATGACGTGGATGAGGACAACCAAATCCAAAAACTAATTGAAGTGAACACTTTGTGTTCTGGTACTAGGATACTTGTTACCACTAGGGACAAAAGTGTTCTAAAAATCAAGGGATTTAAGTATAAAATCTCGTGTTACGAAATGGAGGGGTTGAGCAAAAAAGACGCACTCCAGCTTTTTAGTAGGCATGCCTTTGATCATAGCTCTCCTCCTACCAATTATTACACTCTTTCCGAAGGCATTGTCTCAACTATGGGTGGACTACCTTTAGCTCTTACAGCTATAGGTTCATTGCTTTTTGGTGAGAAAGAGAGAAACAATATGGGAAGAGATGCTAGAGAAGCTAAGGGAAACACCTCATAGGGATGTGTTGGGAAAGCTAAGGATTAGTTATGATGCCTTAGAGCTGGATCAACAACACATATTTCTCAATATTGCATGCTTTTTCATCGGTTGGAAAAAGGCTGATCTAATCTACCAGTGGAAATATTGTGGGTTTAAGGCAGAGTATGCTATTCATGTCCTTATTAATAGATGCATGATAAGGGTTTCAGAAAAAGATGAAATTTGGATGCATGATCAATGTAGAGATTTCGGAAGGGCAATTGCTATGCAAGACCGTACCAGGTTGTGGAATGAAGATGACATAATTTGTGAATTAAGATCAATAGAGGTGAAGTATGACTAAATTCGTATAGAAAATTGCTTACCATGTTCTTAATTGAGGATTTAATCACGTTTTTGAATTGATAGCTACTTTACTATTCAATTTTTTTCTTCCCTTGGACAAATTAAATTGTAGGATTATTGACAAATTCCCGCTCTTGCTCCTCAATGTCATTAGCAGATGAAGGAAAGCGTCCAAGCACTCTGTTTGCGAACGACCTCTAGCAATTCTACAACTATCGCGGTAGAGCAACTTAGGCGGTTCCCACGTCTCAAGTTTCTTTGGTTGAGTGACGTAGTCTGCGAAGGTGACTTCACGGGCTGTCTTCCCAAGTTGAAATGGATCATTTTTATGGGAAAAACAGGCCATTCTGGAGAACTTTATTCGCAAACCAATTTGGGTCTAGAAAACGTGGTTGTGATGAATATTCGTTCCTCTGACCTCAGCAAAGATGAGATCAGTTACCTAATCAAGGTACGTGACTTTCTCTCTTGCTCTAATTTTCTCATTCAATGAAGGACATAATTTGATGGATTTGTAGTATAATTTTCTCAGCTAGTGAGAGGATCGGATGACATATGATCCCAGTTGGGAGCCTAATTTCATATTTTTTTTTTTTCATGTACAATCATCTAATTGTTTGTCCTAATGTTTGATTTGCTTTTGTAGGGGGCAACGAAATTGAAGGTTCTCACTCTTGAAAGTAATTACTCGATACATGGGACACCAACCTTTCTTGAGTACTTAGTTTTAGAGAAGTTGACTATTTGTCATTGTCCATATTTGAAGGGAATTGACCGCTCTATTGGAAAACTGAGGCAGCTAACTGACTTGCATATTAAGTCATGTCCGAAACTTAAAAAATTGCCTGAAGAAATTGGAGAGCTACAAAATCTTCAACACCTCTCTATTTGTAAATGCGATAGCTTGAGCGAGCTCCTGCATTTAGTTTCGAAATTAGAATTGTTGACAAAGCTAGATATACCATGCACGACAAGTTTATTAGGTTTCATTGGTAGACTACAGAGTCGGTCATTTGTCAAAGTATCACACACACCAATTGTGAAACTGCCCAGTACAATGAGGAAATTGCTTCACCTCCAAACATTGAACTTGGAGTATTGTCATAGGATAAAAGAGTGGTTGGTGCTCCCTAGAAGTTTGACCACTCTACAACTGACATCTAAATCATTGCTGACTATCCCTAACCTCTCAAACCTTATTAATCTAGTTGAATTGTTTCTATCTGATGGCTCTGGCAATGGGCTGCCCACATCAAATGAAATTCCAACCGGTGACTTGAAGTGGATTGAGAGGTTATCAAAATTGAGCAAGTTGCACTTGTGCTTATGGTATGTCCGTGCACCAACTACAGAGTTGGGTTCCCTTTATCTGTTGAAAGAACTTACTCTATTTGGACTAAACTTCGGAACCCTCTTACAACTTCCGTCAACCTTGATAGTTTTAAAGCTCTCCTGCCCTGGAGTGAAATTTGTACATCTCAGCGGGCTACCTCCGTCGGAAGAATTGAGAAAAATAGAGGTGTACGAGTGACTTGATGGTTGCCCTCTCGATAAAAAACTCCTTGTCCTAAGCTCCCTGAAGATGCTTCGAGAGTTCCATATGGGGAGTTGCGAGGAGGTAAGAGCTATCGATTTTGTGTCTCCGTTGGAATCAATGGAAGTATTTTCTATTGAAAGGTGCGATTCATTAAGAATGATGAAAGGTTTGTCAAACTTGAAGAAATTGAAGATGTTACATATTAACTACTGCGAGAAGCTGCGCCGTGTGGAGGGCATCCATGAATTAGAGTTTTTGCAGCTATTGAGATTTCATGGGGAGTTATATGATGTGGGGATTTTTTATGCATCCAGCTCAAAAATACCGAATGAGTGCCAGATGGACATAAGATCTAGTTGGAGCCCACACGGCAATTGGTTTGCTTATTGCGGCAATTGGGAGTCTTTAAGAGAGAAGATTCGGAATGAATTCGGATTCTGTGACCAGCAACTCCGAAACATAAAGAGGGGATCCTCGGTGCGCCTTTCTTTCTATTGATAGATCATGATTGTTCTGCTTTATTTGCTTTCCATTTCTGCTCTACTCTAGTAAAAAGAGACAACAAACAGATTCTAAAACGTGCACCGGCGATTAGGCTTCTCCTTCACGTTTTCTTTTTCCTCCTCTCTTGCCGCTGCTCAAGCAAATCTCTATCACCCGGTCCTCGCTGCTGCTTTCTCGCTCCTTGCAAGCTTCAGTCTGTCGTCCGCTGTCTCTCTTCTTTCCTTGGTTCCATCGTGAGCTTCAAGTCCCATGTCCGCAAGCTTCAAGTCTTCTTCTTCAGTGCCGCTCGGCTGGAGAAATTTAGGTGCTACATGAGGCTCCATTGATTGCATTCATTAACTCCACCAGTGGTAGGATGGATGGGCCTGAACTCAAGCTCCATATCACCAGCTAATTGCTGAAGAATAGGTACGAGCAGTGTGGCAGTTGGTGTTTAGTTGAATGTGATCATGTGAATTATCTTTGTGCAGTGAAGCATGAGTTCGAGCTCTAGCTTCATATGGTAATAGCTTCGTAGTTTATTTATGTTGCTATGCTTCCGTGGACTGCTTGATGGTGTGAAATCATGTGCCGGCATGTTGTGCTTCTGTTAGTTGGGTTATTACAAGAATTATGGGTATTTTGGTGAGTTGACTTAAGATTAGAGAGTTACAAAATTTGGGAAATAGAGTTTACAGCTTCGTTGAAGAACGGCGATGTAGATGTTTGTAGTTGACCATCTAAGAATTGAACCACTCCCATGAATGTTATTGGAGAGCGCACAAAACTTTCCACACAGGATGTTGAGTGTCTTCCCACAAAGGGTTTGTCTGTTAAGTATATTCTAAGGTATCGAAATCAACATGTTCGTAGTCCAAGATTGTTTTGATGCCGGGCCCAAGGTATCAAAATCAACATGTCTCTAATCATGAATGTGAGGAACAAATGTAAAAATCGTGTGGAAATATTTTGTTATTATGCATTTATATAGATAAAATGTTATTTTACAATATTGGATTGGGATTTTAAATATGTGAAACTATAGAAAAGGTACACATTCATTATTGTCCTCCACCTTATTTTTTTTTATAAAGCCATCGACTTTAGTAACTATAAATTGGAAGTTGCACCGGCTGCGAAGTTGCCTTGACATGTTTTTTATGTCGAATGGAATTAAGAGTTTTTGTCCTTGAAATTTTCAATTAAATTCCGTGAGCCACGCAATACAAACCTCCAAAATGGTATCTCTAACCAACAAAAGTGGCATCGGGCTTCATCGTTTATATCATATAATTAAATATTCATTTTTCCTTTTTCTAATGTAATGCACGGGTTCTCCTTTTGTAAATTCTCGAGGGAGGATGATCTGGTGGAGAAGCTTTTCACATTAATAATGTAATAAAAGCTCTTCCCATCACTGAATGTATTATTATTTTTGCCAAAAAGTCCGATTGAAAGTCCTCTAATTGCAATCGAGAGCCGCAAGACTATCCGAAATTGCCTAGAAGTCCCCCGGCGTAGGGTTTGGCCGCGTTGACTTTGCTAAGTGCGCGTGCAGGGGGGCGGTGGCGGCGTTGACTTTCTTCTTCTTCTTCCCTTTCGGCCCATTATCAGCAATGGCCATCATTAATCTCGTTCTCTCTTCTTCAGCTGAGCGAAAGCCGTCTCTAGTGGTCAGGACCATCATGGTTTCTCTTTCTTTCTTTCGTGCTCAAAACAATACCGCAATGGACTGGCATCATGCCCATTGACAAGCCATCTCTGCACTTCCTCTCACCAATTTTGAACAGTGGTCGAGCGCCTATAAT
This sequence comes from Eucalyptus pauciflora, assembly GCA_007663325.1. Classification (NCBI taxonomy): domain Eukaryota; kingdom Viridiplantae; phylum Streptophyta; class Magnoliopsida; order Myrtales; family Myrtaceae; genus Eucalyptus; species Eucalyptus pauciflora. The sequence goes on along the minus strand of VMYD01000045.1, from coordinate 291,339 downwards.
TCTCATCTGATCCTATTTCATCCAAGGTGCTCAAACTCAAAATATATTTATATAGTGAAAAGGACAAAGGAAGGAACTCGAAGGACATTGGACGTGTAAAAAGGTGCATCTCCATTATCGTCCTTCGCCTTATTTTTCTTTTTTGAAGTCATCAACTTGATTGACTGTAAACTAGAAACAGCACCTGCTACGAAGTTGCCTATCCGCGTTTTGGATGGCAAATGGGATCGGATTCAAATATGTGAAATGTCATATTGCGAACTCAGAGACGAGGTGAGAGGGCTGACGTTGGTAAGTGCGAAGTGAACTCCTATGGCAAAATCTGGGACAGGAACGAGCACCAGCAACGCATTAGGAGGTGAATACCAGGTTTTTCTGAGTTTTAGAGGGCCTGATACTCGTCTTTCATTCACCAATATCCTCCACCAAGCCTTGGTAGATGCCGGGATTCGTGTTTTCATCGATGACGTAGGGCTTCAACCTGGTGAAAAAATTAGCAACCTTCTGCAAGTGATTGACAATTGCAAGCTTTACATACCCATCTTCTCCAAAGATTACGCTTCAAGTCACTGGTGCCTTGACGAGCTTGCAAAAATGGTGGAGAACACCTCTAAACATAAAGAAGATGGGAAAGAGAAGGTCATATTGCCCATCTTCTATGATGTGGAGCCCAAAGATGTGAAGCTGCAAACACCGTTATATAGGGATGTCATATTGAATTTGGAGCAAGAGATGGAGGATCAGGAGCATAAGTTCAGCTCCGAGAATATAAAGACGTGGTGGGAGTCCCTCATAGAAGTTGGTGGCATCAAGGGATGGGAGGTGGAGAAACATTCAAGGTAGCAATCTAACCATGATTGTGAAAATTATTTTGTATAATCGGGCAGCCATTTTTTTTATTTAAGTAAATATTCCATTACATTAATTCATTAGATGTTTATAATTTGATTCTTCTACCCCTTTTTGCCAGAAATTCTGATTCTTCTACCTGATATAAAGATCAAACATTTCTCTTCTATATTTTTGAACTTGATCGCGTCCCCACCCGGTTGGTTAGTAGATGGTCGATATGCAAATTTGTCTCGTTTGCTCAATTGAAACTGTTCAACTTTGTGGCAGCCGTCCAAACCTCATCCAGGATATTGTTGACAAGGTTGTGGCCAAGCTCGAGACAAAACGGAGACGTGTAACCGGAGATTTCGTTGGAATGGAAGATCAAATAGAAAACATAAAGAAATTATTAGACATTGATTCTGGTGATGTGCAGTTCATTGGAATTTACGGGATGGGCGGCATCGGTAAAACAACACTCGCCAAGACTATCTTCAACGAACTATGTCCTCGATTTGGCAGAAACTGCAGCTTTCTTGATGACGTGAGGGAAACGGCAAAAAGCAAGGACATAGTCGAGCTACAAAAAAAATTATTGTCTGATATCTCTTATTCTAGAGTGGCTCCCAAAATTAATAAGATTGATGAAGGGATTGATACGATTGAAGCAACAATTTCCAACATGAAGGTGCTAATTGTATTGGATGATGTTGATGAGGCCAACCAGATCCTACAACTAATCGGAGAGAAATCTTTGCAGCAAGGTAGTAGAATACTTGTTACTACTAGGGACAAGAACGTTCTGACTAACAGGAAATTTAAGTATGAATTTAAGGATTATGAAATGATGGAGTTGAACGGTAAAGATGCACTTAAACTTTTTAGTAGGCATGCCTTCAACGAAGACTCTCCTCCAGCTGATTATTGTGCTTTATCAGAGGGCATTGTCAATACTACACAGGGACTACCTTTAGCTCTTCAAGCAATTGGTTCATCGCTTTTTAGGAAAAAGAGAGATATATGGGAAGAGTGGCTAGAGAGGCTAAAGACAACACCTCATAAGGATGTCTTGGCAAAGCTAAAGATTAGCTATGATGCCTTAGATTGGAATGAAAAACAGATATTCCTTGATATTGCATGCTTTTTCGCTGGTGAGAATAAGACTAATCCAATGTACATGTGGAAAGATTGTAATTTGTACCCAAAGGATGCCATGGATGTCCTCATTAACAGATGCATGATAAAGGAGTTAGACAATAATAGCCTTTGGATGCACGATCAATTTAGAGACCTTGGAAGGAAAATTGCCAAAGAAGAGCGTATCGGATTGTGGGATAGAGACGACATCATTCGCGAATTAAGATCAACGGAGGTAAAGTATGGCCTAAATTGAATAGAAAATTGCTTATACCCTCTTCTTAATTCAAGATTCACTTTTTGATTTGAGAGCTACTTTTTTGTTTCATTTTCTCCTCTTCTACGAATTGACAGATCAAAGAAAGCGTTCAAGCACTCAATTTGCCATTGAATTATCTTCATTTTGGTATGACTGTCACTTCGGAGCAAATTAAACGGTTTCCACATCTGCGGTTTCTTTGGTTGCATGATGTAAACTATCGAGGTGACTTTACGGGCTGTCTTTCCGAGTTGAGATGGATCAATTTGCAATACCCTAATACGTTTCCTGACGGAGAATGTCATTATCGACGTTTGAAGGCAACCACTTTGTTGCATCTAGAAAACGTGGTTGTGGTGAATCTTTCTAGGATTGATATCACAAAAGATGCGTTAGATAACCTAATCAAGGTATGCCAGTTTCCCTCTTAATCTAATCTTCTCATTCAATGAAAGACAAAATTTGACTGGTTTATTATCTAATTTTCTCATCGGTAGCCTAAATCCATATTTATTTCTTGTCTGTCCTACTGTTTTATTGGCTTTTGTAGGGGGCAAGGAAATTGACGGTTCTCACTATTCAGTTTAATACTTTGATAAGTGAGGCACCAACCTTTCCCGAGTACTCAAATTTAAAGAAGTTGACTTTTAGTCACTTTGAATCTTTAATGGAAATTGATTGTTCTATTGGGAAACTGAGGTGGTTGACTGACTTGAGTTTTAAGAAGTGTCAGTCAATTGAAAAATTACCTGAACAAATTGGAGAGTTACAAAATTTACAGTGCCTCTGTCTTAATTACTGTTCTAGCTTGATTGAACTCCCTGCCTCCGTTTCGAAAATAAAGTCGTTAAAGGAGCTGGATGTATCACGCACAAAAATTATGAAATTACCGGATACCATTGGTGAATTACCAAACTTGTCATATCTCAATGTATCACAGACCCTAATTGAGGAAATGCCTAGTACAATGAGCAAGTTTCGTCAACTCCAAACACTGGACTTGGATGGTTGTCAAAAGATGCAAGAGTTGCCAAAGCTCCCCATAAGTTTGACCACTTTATGGCTACGTTTTCTTTCCCTGCAAGCTGTCCCTAACCTCTCATACCTTACTAATCTAGTTCAATTGCTCCTATCTGACACCTCTCAATATAGACACCCATCAAATGAATTCCAAACTGGCGACTTGGGGTGGATTGGAAGTTTAACCAAATTGAGCAACCTATACGTCTGCTTTTCAAATGTCCAAGCGCCAACTATAGAGTTGGGTTCCCTTTCTCTGCTGAAAGAACTTACTCTAGAGGGACTAGACTTGCCAACTTTCAAACACCTCCCCTCAAATTTGATAGTTTTAGATCTCTACGAAACTGGAGGGAAACAAGTACACCTCGATGGGCTTCCTCCACCAGAAAATGAGATTACATTCCTTCTTCCAACAATTTTGGGAAAGTTGCCAGAAAACAAGGTGTCTGGGCAACTTGATGTTCAACCTATCGATGCCTTAGAATCGTCATTTAGATCACATAGTCAGGACTGCAGATCTTCCGAGAGTTTGGTTTGTCAGCCGGAGGAGTCGGGGTGCAGTGGACTACAAGATCCCGAGTTGATTGATCATTGGAGGGGAGCGATACTTTTCCCAAGCTCCCAAAAGATGCTTGTAAATTTTTTTCTGACAGGGTTCCTCGAGATACAGGATATTCAATTTGTTACTGCGTTCGAATCATTGGAAGAATTTTATGTAAGAAAGTGCTTTTCGTTAAAAAGCTTAGGTGGTTTGTCAAACTCGAAGAACTTGAAGCGGTTAGAGATTCACCAGTGCCCGAGCCTGAAGGTTGTCGAGGGCATTGATGAATTAGAGTTTTTGCATGTCTTGATAATTTGGGGGTGCAGATCAGTGGGAAGGATTCTTGATCCATCGAGCTCCAAAGTACCAGATAATTGCAAGATACTCATAACAGGTAGCGGGGAGTTACCCGACTGTCGTGATTCTCCCCACGGTTTGATGTCTGACCATTGGAAGTCTTACAAAGAGAAGATTCTGAATGGAGCAAAGCTAGCGGGGAGCTCTGAAATTAAAACAGCGGACTTTGAAACTGGAACAGGGGATTCTCTGCAGAAAACGGTGCGCCTTCTTTCTATTCATAGATCATCGTTGTTTCTTCTGCTTTGCTCGCTTTCTATTTCTGCTTTATTCTAGTGAAGAGAGACAGTGAACTGATTCTAAAACGCGCAACCAAGGAAAATCTTATTAAAATTCCCCATCTTACTAGGAATTTCCATATGTTGTGTCTGTCCACTTCGGTGGCGACGTTGGGTATCTTACATCCCTCACCATCCTTAATGAAAGGCCTTTCTTAAGAGAAATTTAGGCGCAAGAGACCTCAACTCACTTTATTATTTCTTTCTACAGAATCAGGAAAATAAAGAGAAGAAAAGGAAGAGAAAGACAGAGTCGGCAAAACAACGAGGAAGAAGAAAGAGGAGAAAACTTCAACAAAAAGCTTGGGTGCGTTTGTTTCACCCTATTATTTTCTTGTGCAGAAGAAGGAAAATGAACAGAAGAAGAGAGAGAGCAAGACAGTCGGCAAAAGAACAGGAAAAAAGAAAGAGGGGAAAAAGTGCCTGAAGTGGATCGAGGTAGCTAAGTCGATCTCAAATTGCGAATCGAATCAGGATTAGAGTTCTTCCTTTCTCCCGTTGCTCAAGCAAATCGCTGTCGCTCGCTCCACAGTGACTTCACGCCCAATCCTCACTCGCTCCTTGCAAGCTTAAGTCTGTCGTTCGCTGTCGTCTCTCTTTTCCCAGGTTCCGTCGTCCACGAGCTCTGTGAGCTTCAAGTTCCATGTCCGTGAGCTTCAAGTCCTTCTCCAATGCCACTTTTCACTCTCGTGCACATTTTCTTCTTCAGTACCGCACAGCTATAGGAATTTAGTGCATTCATTAACTTCATCAGTGGCAGGAGTCATGGGCTTGAACTCAAGCTCTGGATCACTAGCTAATCACTAAATAACAGGTAAGAATGGTGTGGCAGTTGGTGTGTCTCTTTTTTTTTTTTTATTTTTTTGTTTTTGGTCAGAGTGACAGTTGGTGTTTAGTTGAATGTAATCGTGTGATTTATCTTTGCGTAGAGCATGAGCTCAAGCTTCATATGGTAATATTTGTATAAGGGTCTGCTTTCTTGCATTTGTCTGACTGTTTGAATACCTAGTCTAGTTATGTTGCTATGCTTTTGTGGACTGCTCGATTGAGTGTAATCATGTGCAGAGGATGTTGCGCATCTTCTCGTGAAGAGTTTATCTATAAGTATATTCTAAGGTTTGGATAATTGTCACTTTAATGAGTGTCCACTGTCTGTTTATCACCTGTGAGGAGCTCTTGATAATTGAAAATGAAGCAAACAGTGCTTCTCTTCTTGGTTCATCGTGCAGAATTAAAATGGGATATTTTTTTCTTTTTTTTCAAATTTTGGGCAGTTGTGGTTTCCATTGGTTTGAGGTCTACTGCATATGGTTGGGCATTCCGCATGTCAAATTTGCTATGTGGCCGACTAGACAATTGGCTAGACAAAATACACACGGCTTTGTCATCTATTGAAGCAGGAACACCAAATCTTGTCACTTCAGGATTACTCCCACGTTCCAGTTCTCCGTTTTGCAAATATCTTCTTATTTGAATTGAAAGAAGAGAGAAAAGTGAGTAACTTGTGGCAAGGTGCTTGGTGAGGCTCTTGTGCTTCTTAATTTAGTTGTTTGGTGCTTCATTGTTTTATGCCTAATTCTCTACTGGAAATCATCAATTCCTCCCTACTTTCACACGTTTAAGATGAGTCCTAAGGAATGTCTTAAAACTGTGGTGACTCGATTTTATCCTTTGGGTGTGTTCATTGGAGCACAATTAGAAGACCCCACGTATTTAGCAAATACATGACTTACTATGCACCAATCAGAAATTAGAAACCAGCTAAAGAGGTCAGCATGAGGTTATGACATACTTGCTAGATTTGCTCTATATTAATCAAGGGTAGGATGGTGGACTGGAGAAACTTTCGTTATTGCTTAGCTAGGAGAGGAAAGAACTGCAATTCATTGAGGCCCTTCGTGGCTGCTTATGAGAATGCATTTTTCGATTGTTGCTCATTGCGGGTTTCACGCGTTTGAAGTGTGCTTACTTGCTCAGTTAGCAAAGCATTCTAGGATTTAAGCGGTTCTGTTAATCTCCTGATTACTACTTTACTAAGTCCGGAGGCTTTTCAGATTGGAATACTTGCAATCAATTGTGGACCTGCTGTGTCCCCGAATATAGACTTCTGGAACTGCACATTGTAGGATCCTGGGAATTGGAAAGAAAAATTATTCAAAACTGATGATTTATGAAATTCAATAAGTATGCCTTGAGGTCGAGTTTACATTCTCGAAATACACTATCACCAAGATTAAACTGTATTCAATTTATATGAGACTATAGTCTTACCAATCCTAAGGAGATCATTGTCTTGTGAAGATCGTAGCTTAATAATATTTTAGGCAACTCTGAAGTTTCTTTACCTTTTGTGATAGTACGGTGAGATTCTGGAATTTTAGTTGGCATTTTGGCAACAAATAGTTCCCTGTAGATATAGCTAGACCAGATGGTTTTCTCCAACTGTTAACTACCACCAGCTAGATTAGTTGAGAGAGCAAGGACATTAGTGCGTTGTCTTGGGATATCTTAGATAGACATCAGGGGTTCACGCAGTGATTATACCATCAAGATGGAAGCGAAGGCTGCTTGCAATGATATCATTTCAGGTCAGACCCTGCACCGGGTTTGCAACCAAACCCGCCATCCAAAAATTTGCAACTCACCATATATCTGACAGCATTCTCCACATTTATCGAATCCAACCGTTTAAGTATCGCAAGACAGCATATAGCACATTGAGAGAACCTTCGAAGGGAAGAAAGGGGTGAAGGGATGTCAATTATTTAAGAAACATCCTCAAGAAGCACAAAAATAATAATTGATCAAAGATGAGGACAATACACCGAGCATCAACTTCTCCGCAAATATCCCCAGAAAAAGATTCATCTTCATTCAGGCACAACAGTGTAGAACACTTGATACCAGAGATAATCCAACAGTAGCAACTTCAATCTCCATCAATGTCTGGCTAGCAATATACACACTATAAAATTCCACAACATAACATAATCTGACCTTTTACATGCAAAACAGAGCCTAAGGTAAGATCATCAAGGAAGTTGCGAATCTAAGAAACTTTATTCCAAAGGATACAATCTGTCTCGTTATTGTCATAAAGGGCCAGTACTTGCATGGCTCTGAGTGCATACAGCATATGCGGATCATGTCCAATATTTGGCACCAAAGCCACCTGCACAAGCAGCCCTAAGTGTCATTCGCACTTTGTTCTTTAGAGTCAATTTTTAGAATATAAATAAATAAAGCAACACTAATCACTCCTAAAACGTGGTCATCATTGTAATAGATGGAACTTGTTAATCTCAAGCTAATATCTTAAGCACACTGTCAAATAAGATATATTTGATTGAATGTGGAGTGGAGGTTCTGTTAGCCACATGTTTTTCATGGGTAATTGCAAAAAAGAAGCCGAGAGACAAATAAATACAAACCAGACTCATGCTGGCATTGCAGGATCCAAGAAATAACTTCATTTGAATCCACAGTGCCAAGTTTTCCAAGAAGATCTACAGTGTTCTATCCCCAAAATGCTCCATTCAATCTCAAGTGCTCCATAATCAATGACTCAAAACTATCATTTTTCTGAGTGCAAGATCAAACCCAGAAACTCAAATTAGTAAACTCCAAAATGCTGAATAGTAGCAGATCCAGATAAACCAAGTCATTTTCAGTAACTGGCAGAAAGTGGACAAGAGAACAAGAAGAGAGTAGTAAAAATTTCATACCTACCTTTTCAACGCAGTATGTACTTGAGGTGTTCATCGCCAGCGAGCTCACCCATCTTCCAGTAAGACGCCACATATCAATGAACACGGAATCAAATCTTAAGCATGCCCCATTACAAAATTTCGTGACGTCATCAAGGATCGTAACGATCCTATAAATTTAACAACAGATTGTGTTCAACTTTGTTTCGAACAATCACATGTATATTAATATGGAAGAAAGGGAACTAGGCACATCTCTTTTCCCAATTGGAGAAGATGGGTCCATGCTCAAATTGCTGGCATTCCCAATTTCTGACTCAAGCACAAAATAATCACCAGTTCAAACAAAGCACGCCATTTAGACAGACAAACAAGCACGTCCAACGGAAGTAATTCCATAGACACCCATCAGCAATTACGGCTCGAACGCAACTACGACATAACATTTCTGAAATCTTCATCTCACCTTCTTGCACTTCCATCTCTCTCGATCGCCACAAGAGATCTCCGACATTTTCTTGCTACCCGAGCTAGAAACCATCCAGCCCCGGGTCGAAGACGATCCAATCAGCAAGACAAAGTCGCGACATCAACGAAAACTAGCTTCAAAAAGCAAAATAGATATCAAATTGAAGAACAAAAGCGGCGGCGTAAAGATTAGTAGTGAAAAACGCTCACAGAAGCTCCGCGAAGACCTTAGATGAAAACGAAGATGAGTGGCGAAAACGAAGGTTTGAGCTCGATTTAGAACCAAAAATGCTCTTCAAGTCGACTGAAAGATGAGACTTTCTTTCGTCAGTATGAGGGACGAAGGTTTCATTTAGCCCAAGAGAATTTTGGGGCCAACGAAAACCGAGCCCAATTACCCATTTTCTTCGGCTAAATGTTATTTGGTTATCTTTTTATTTCACGAGAAATAAATGATTTGAAATATCAAAAAATATTATTTATATCACTTACAATTACTTATATCACTTATAAAAATAAATTATAGGGTATTTTTTTCATCATTCACCAAAATTTCTAGACATAAAATTATTATTAATAATGAAAACATTATTTATTGAGAAATATTTTCAAGAGATACAATGTAATCATTTTTTGAAAAATATTTTTCAAATTATTTATTTTTCGTGAAACAAACAAAGCATGATTATTATCAAATTCGTCACTTTAATTTGACTGGCTGCATTTGGTCACCAGTAAATAATATTTAACATAATATGATTAAATGAAACTTTATATTTTTGTTAAGCCTGCCATCAGTGTAAAAGAAAAATGGAGAGAGCTTTGGTTAAATTTCTTAATTGACAAGTCTCTCTACCGGGCAGTATTTCTTAAGAGCCTAGCATTTGGTGGCGTTGAACTTTAATTTAGTCGGTCGATATTTCATTCAATTTCCTCGAACCTCTGTATTAACATAGTCTAGGATAAACACAACACTAATATAACCTGATAATATTGTTGTAAAAGTGCCTTTGATGTCGGTTTTAGTATGTTTCGAAAAAATGCCCCATCAAAGCAAAATGTTACGTAATAAAAGAGACAATACTGTAAACACACATGTTTTAGTGGCTCGAAACTTAGGGTTGTCAGGTTACTCCATGGATCTCAACTTCCACCATTTATGGTTTGCAAGCAAACTAAAGAAGATATAGGAAACTGATCTCTCCATTTCTAGAGGGTATTTATCCTTAGAGAGTGAACCATGATACTGCTCTAGATATATAAACTCTTTGGTAGCTGTTGTTATTAGTTAGAGATGAGCGGTCTTGCCCTCGACAAGATCAAATCTATTCGTGCAAATACAAGACAGCATTATGTGGGATGCTTTATCCTTGTCTTATTGCTGAAGATAGAGTGATGTTCACTAGAATTGCATCTGGTTGCTTTACCCAGACTGATGCTTTATCCTTATCATTGGATCCGAGATAAATTAGATGAAAACTTTTCTTACTTGAGAAAGTCTATACCGATGATAATGGATCTAATATGATGAGTAAAATCTTGTCAACGGTGACACCTGATTCTTGTTTAGATAACACTATCATAATTAAACTTCCTTCGTAAGGTGAAGGGGAGGTTTGTTGGGTTGGGTCTACCTCTTGTGGGGCTCATCTCATCATCTTAAATAAATAAAAAAAGAAAAAGAATAGATAGGGCTGAATGTTCTTGATTTAGAAGAGAGGGAAGAGCAATTCATTGTTATAGAGAAAAAGAGGCGGAGAGTTTTGCTTTGAAGAAGAGAAGAGGCAGTCTAAATTTGATAGTGAAACTTTGTCGTAATTGGCCGAAATTTCATATGCTTTTCGTGAGTCCATGATCTACAAGTTGATCAGTTGTGTTTGTTAAAATCTTCTCCAAATTGTCTCTTGATTTTGTCTAGCAACAGTTAGATCTTTCTTGCTTCTTTATGTTAATCCACTTTTGTGGTGATAATATTTTGCTAATGTGAAGAGCCTCAAGCTGTGTTATTTGAGATGAACTATTATGTATTATGCTATTCTTGGTGATTAGTGGAAGAATTTGATCAATCTCGTGATTTTTCCTGTATTGTGTTTTTTACGTAAAATTTTACAGGTGTTGATTTTCTCTTGCTTTAATATTCAGCACTATCTTCACTGCTTTAGGGTTAATATTGCTGGAATATTGAGACTAGTTGTTATTGGGGTTAATTTAGTATTAGTTGGTTGATTTTTCGGGAAAATATTCATCATGATTGGGCATAAGCAATAAATTGTTGCCGTTTCTATGTTACAGAATAGGAATGCTTTTTTGTCTACCGCGGATAAAGAATGGTGTAGCAATGAGTTCGCGAGTTCCTTTGACGTCTAGTAATCGGAAGTATAGTTGCAAAGGGGTGGCTTTTTTATTAAAAAAATATGCTCCGCTCGATCAACTTCAGGCCCGGTTGAAAGGTTCGGGCCTAAACAAGTCCTCTTGGATTGGCATTAATTTAATTTTGGGCTGGGTTTGGCACGAAATATGACGGACTTAAAAAATGAGAAAAAAAAAAAAAAACAGAAGAATTTCCAGCCATCTCCAATCTCTTCAACGTTGTTGGAAATCAACGCGACACCATTTTGAAAGCCAAGGGCCGCCGAAGGGGTGGGCTCCGGCTCAATATGGTGTTGTCGCTCCAAATTTCCTTCGATGAAGAAATTTAATTTAATTTTTTATTTCTTTAATCTTTCTAATGAGGACGTAGGAGCCACATTGAGTCAACTTGGCATTTAACGGTCACATAAGCATTTTGTTTTTTTTTTGGTCTTTTAATGGAAGATCCAATGTGAACGAATAAATCATAGTTCAAGAATCTGATTGCAAAAAAATAAATTCAAAGACGATATTACACAAGCCGATAAAGTCTAGGGATATCCTGTAGCGTTATTCCATATCAAGATGATAACTTCCCAAAAAAAAGTGGGAAGTTTTCGGCATTTGTCATCTAGACTTTAACATCGCTGAAACATTTCTCTCGATGCCTAAGAGATGGATTATATATCCCGTACATTGACGTCATTTTGCTACGTGGACAACGGCCAAAAGAGGCTTCGATTGTACAACAGTAAAGCATGTAAAAATCCACGAGGATGAGGTAAAGAGAGGGAAAGATGAGACAGGGAAACAAAAGTTCGTCTGATGTTGGCCAGTTTACATGAGGTATAAACCAACGATGGATATAGCCAGCGATCCATCTCGCGATGTCGTTCTGCCGGTGAGCACCCAACCGCCCGCGACAATTGGTGGATCTTGGATAGTGGCTGGGCGGCGCCGCCGCCGCCACTGGTCCGCCCTTCCCCTCTATCCTCTCTCTCTCTCGCTCTCTTTCTCTGGGTTGCAATTTGGGATTTTTTAAATCTTTAGTTCCACCTAAGAAATTCGTTGGAGAAGCAGTCTGACATTGTGGTGACATAGACGGCCATGTCAACTTATGCTCTAACTCTCTGAAGTATCAACTCAAACAAATAAACACATAGTTCGAGGATATGATTACACTAACAAAAATGATGAAATTGTACAATAAAAAAAATTCAAAAATCTCTGGTGGCTTTATCCCAATAGACTAATATGAGTATATACAACGGAGAAAATTTTAAGCATGTACAATCTCATCTGATGTGAGACAAATTTTGTTTAGACTAGAGTCCACATAAACAAGGTTTATTATAGCCGTTGATTATGTGCGTTCCATGTATAATTCTCACATGATCGACAGCTATAATTACTTTGGATCCATAAATCCGGGTTCATGCAAGGTTTCTCCTAAATCGAGGGGTATGATGGAACTTTAAAACTTCACTGGTCACGTTTCAATCTTGAAGTCAAGAAATCATCTGCAAATATGTTTACGTATTAATGGCATATTTATTTTGAAAAAATATTGATGATAAAAGAAAATATTTTTTAAAAATAAAAAATAAGTTCTCATTTTCAGGTTAGAAAGTTCATTTTCTTAAGTATACATGTTTTTTCTGACTGTTATGATTTTTCTTAACTAATAATTTTCAACAAATCAAATGCATGAAAGTCCAGAGAATTGACTCACGGGAAATTCTTTCACTTAAACAACCACATCCTAAAGATGCATTTGTTTTACTGGAAACTTTATAATAGAGAAAAATATTTTCCATAAAAAACAATTTCAAGGAAAATAATTAGTTTTCCTTTGTTTTGTAATTTATGGAAAGTGATTTTCCTTCTTATCACAAAGAGAAGTCATTTTCTCCTAATCTAAGCTTGTATTTTTTAGTCCCGGAATATGTTTTTCATAAGATCGATTAGTTTTCCGTCATCTAAATATCAAAAAGTTGGAAAACTATTTTTCAAAAACAAATTTCCTTGAAATAAATGGATGATACTATTAATTTAATTATAACACACTTATTCAAATGCCCGCTACATCACGTAGCATACCAATTTGTCCCCCAACCAGGGTTAGAGAGATTTTCCTCCTATCCTCCAATTAAAGATGGAGGGAAACACGACTCCATTTCTAAATCGATGAAGGTATCCTTGATTTCGCTCAAAGATCGTAGTGTTCTCTTGGGAAAAATAATTATGTTTATAGAAGATGAAAAAAAAAAGGGTTAAACTTACATGATTTTCGCTAATATTTTGTCCCTTTTATTTGTTCAAGACCCCAAGATGAAATTTTTTAGTACGTCCCTATCTTTGGGACGTAATTCTCCATTTATTAGATGGAAACAAGTTGCCAAAATGTCCAAGTTGAGTTTCAGAGAATATCAAACACTTAACCCTCTTTGGCCGAAAGGAAACTCCTACACTCCTCAGAAAAAGTTCGTTTGCCTCTGTAAATATATGAATAGGAGGACTTCACCCACCACCAATGCCCACAAAACCACCGTCACATCCTCCGACGACCGCCAGCAACTCTGGATGAGCAGGCTCGCCAGACCCGACCCAGAAATCCACCAACATCCCTGCTCCATTTCTCTTCACAGAGATGAGCAGCCATTTCATCACTAGAACCAGGGTCGAAGAACTCATCCTCGTCCTCTCCTTCATGGCGGCTTTCTTGCTCCTCCAACTTCCCTTCGAGGAAGTCGATGGAAACCCTGTTCCAAGAGTTGTATTCTCAAAGAGACCCGCGTGCTTCCATGCCTACCTCCTGGCTCTCAACTTCGCGTTCACAGGGGCTGTGATGACCATGTCGTTACGCAAAAAGTGCCCCAAAGCCGCTGCCCTGTGCCGGAGGCTTGCTTGCTTGGCTGCCACAGCGGCAGTTGGAGCTTTGGCTTGGTCTGCAGCAGCAGCCAGCTTAGGACCTGTTAACTTTCCTGTGAGTCAGGTGGCAGAAGCTTCCGGGCTTTGAGTTCGCCGGGAATATAGAGGAGAATGAAAGGTGAAAGCTGATGATGTTTGTAGTATTTGCAACGCTAGCCAGTTTTTTCATGATCAGTGACACTATAAATCGTCCAAAGTGCAAAAAGGAAATAAATTCACATGTAAGTTAATCTGCCTAGGCATATACATCTATATACACGCACCAATTACGAAGATTGTGACGACACATGCAACCTTCTCCTTTTGTAATCTCCGTTCTTTTTTTTATGTTTTTGGTCAATTCTGAGAGACTATAGCAAGGCTCATGACTTCGGCCCAAGGGATCAACCAGTTACCAACATTAAAAGCATAACATCATGTGTTTCTGTCAAGATCTGATCGCTTTGGAAGAGATGCTCGTGTAAACATGTTTAAGTTCATTTTGTTGCCAAAAGAATAGACACAAAAATGGGGAGGAGAAGAGATATTAGATTTTATTTGATGGAAGAGAGCAACCTTTCCAACGCAAAAGCAGAGCCTCCAGGCAAAATACTTACAGCAGTAACCTGCACAAGGCAAGGAACCAAAAGAAACGGAGAGGGTCTAATTGTTGACCCTTGCTGTTTTAGTCTATGAACTCTTTATTTACTCTTGTCAAGAACTTTCTCAATGCCCGAGCAACGGGAAGAGGGTTCTCCAAATGAGCAGCATGCCCACTCCCAGGAACTTCGAAGATCCCGCAGCTAGAATCTGGCGAGCCTGAGCCATCCCAGACTTCTCTGTTGTGGCCAAATTCATCAAACATTTTTCGAGCAATTGCCTTGAACTTCACATCACTTTCCCCCACAACAAGTAAAAGAGGAGTCTCGCAGTGCTTTAAGTCTTCCCAAAGTGACCTAAACGCAGAGAGAGAGATAGAGAGAGAGAGAGAGAGAGAGAGAGCAGAAAATCGGGGCCAAAACATCAGTTTTACAAATGGCGAGCTTATTAATCAGTCAATTCAGTTTATAAACAAAAACAGCCATGAATTAACATTGTTCTATTAGGTTTAACCATGAAAAGACTGGAATAAACTCACGGTTGCCTCCCAATGCTCAAATCGGATAGAGCTTTTGCAAGACCATGTACGTCATTGTGCCGTAAGCGGCTCAAAACTATCTTCTGAAAATGTGGATGGCTCCTTAAGCTGTCAAGTAGAACACATGCCTAAGTGATACTTTCACCTGAACAAGCATGAATCCAGAGTTGATTACAAACAAATGGGATCCAGAATACCTCTTCCACAGCTCTCCTTCATACCAAGAATCAAGAAAGACTGGTAAGCCATATGTAACAAGAATTTGCGCTCTGTTATCATCTTTAGCACGGCGAACTTTTCTTGCACTGGCATTCTTCAACCCAGGGCTTCCGGATATAATTGTGGCTCCTTTAATCTATATAACAAACATTCTCCTTAGTAAGCTATGTTAATCAGACGCATCATGCATTCATCAAATAATAAATCGGCATTTTGACCATGAGGAACCTACCTTGTCAGTAAATTTTAAGGTCATATACAATGATATCCTTGCTCCCATTGAATATCCGATAAGAATAATCTTCTTAGAAGTTATCTGTTGTAGTACGTTGCGTAACCCATCTGCAATAATCTCAATAGACAGTCTTGGTGTCTCAGCTGCTTCTTCAGTTGCCATTGAAAGAAAAGCCACTTTTGTGATAAAGGCTCCATTGGGCAACGCGGCCAGTACGGTTGACGTCGAAACATGGCCATCATGGAATGGATTCAATTTAGTGCTTCCCTAGATTAGACTTGTGCACACAATGGGGATGCCGTTGACTGTTGAGTGGCGGTGTGCGATGTGCATTAGAGTGCTTAGGGAGCATCGGAGCATCGGCTCTAATACCGAGTTAAATGTTAAAAATTGGAAGAGAGAAAATGAGAATGTGTATGCTAGGATATATAGAAAAGAATACATGGAGAGCCTATTTATAGGCTTCAATAGATGACTATCCAAGGAAATTAAATCACAAATACATAATCAAAATAGATATAGAAAATCAAAGGGATTTTCCTAAATATCTCTAGAAGATATCTAACTATCTCTAACACCTTCAATGACAACTCTCCTTCGATCAATTACTACATTCTTTCTTAAGGCATTGTGTAGATGGCCTATCTTTAGCTCTCAAAGCATTAGGTCCAAAAACTAATCGTTCGATAACATCGATTTTCATGTGCCTAAAACCTTTTGGATTTATTAAAGTTGCGCACAACATGCATGCTTGATAAAAAGGTAAAAGCGTGGTTTTGATGAATGGCATTTTGGCATCTTTTGGGGATTTTGTAATACGGTGATCTTCCAATTTACTAAAAAGTAATCATGCATGTTTTTCATGTATTTCAATTGTTTGAGGCAATGGCTTGAAAGCATAGGATGTACATTTCTGTAGCGTTTTCATAAGGTGTTGCTAAGTTGAACAAAGTAGTGCATCGAAGATGACCATAATTATGATATCTGATTGCCATGTGATACAAAGGATTGTTGTGCAGAGTTGAGTTCCTCTAAACCGTCATGAGTGCATTACGTGTATTTTGAACCCTATTCTTGAAAAAAAATTTGTTCAAATTTGATCATGGTGTCTCTTCCTCATTGCTAGAGTGTCTTGCTAGCCATCCTGTGAATGGAACTAATCTAACGTATGTGGATGAAGTGGTTTGCGTTTATAAATCGGTGTTAATTGAGTCCAATGATTTGGATACTAGTGTTATGAATGAGATAAAATAAATGTGGACAAGCCATCCTCTCGAAGACTTCGTACAGTGCACCGATTTAGTCAACAAGTCAAAGCAACCAATAACGCCATGAAAGACATTTATTAATAAAACAAGCCAAAATATAAATAATTGCGGCTAGGCTCTATCCGAGCTTCTTTACGTCAAATTTCGAAGGATAATATTCCTAATGATTTTCAATTTCTCATGAAAAATTATTAAGAGATAAAATATGAAAATGATTTATGTTAAACATGCTAATTAAAAATAAAAATGTATCACTAACAAACGTCGTGAAAATCTATGTCAAATAATGCAAAATAGACTTATTTAATATATCAAGATTGTAGTTGCAAATTTAGGGTTTTCTTGATATGTTGCGTCCAAAACTAAATAAATAAAATACATGTGACCATAGGATCATGGAAAATGAAGGAAGGAAAGTGAAAGGTACACACGGCCTGGAGCGATTCAATGGACAAAATGGCAATAAAAGAACAATACCCCTAATACTGATCATGTTGAATATCTTTTAGTTGGGTTTCACTTCCTTCGAACCATATTCATTTTTGGAAAAAAAATTGAATAAAATGTACAAAACAAAGAAATGAATTAGATATTAAATTTACGTGATTCGGTTTATGACTTACATTCATGATAGAGCAGTACAAGATTCAATTATAAATTAAAAGATATGACAATTTATAATCACACGTACTCTTGGTATTTTTCAAATCCTAGTTATACTCAGTAATTCATAAAATGTTTAGCCTTCAAAATTTCACTTGAAAATATTTCTCAATCTCTTAAAAGTACGAGGCAAATCTTAACGAAAGATTTAACCCTCTTTTTTTTGACGAGAAAGAAAGCTAATATTATTAGATAAAAGCTGGAGCTAATACAGCATGTGCATCAGTACACACAGTTAATCCAAAAGAGCATAGGGGGGGGCTAGTCGCCCAATTGCTAGGAAGAAAATCAAAACGCTGGGCTTTAGTTACCCAATCGGTTACCTTATTAGTATTCCCACTATAGTGGGCTAAAGTAAGACCCGAAAGAGTCTCCATTTTGTGCTTGGCCTTGTCCATGAGAGGTTGCACTGACCAGCTTAAAGTAGACGAGGACAATACACTCTCCACCAACAACCGACAATCAGATAAAAGTATTATTTCTTTTTCTGGGAATTAGGGATTTCAGCTGAACTTACCTCAATATTCTTTGCAAACCCATCTCTGATTCGACCCAAAAGTCTCTGCAGACACAAGCAATAGCAGCCCGAGTTGTTGATCGTGTATGCTGAGGACCGAAAAAAGTGGATCTTGTCTGCTGAGTACCGAAGCAATCTCCCGTCGTCTCTCTGGTTGGGGCATGGCACAATGCCGGATCTAGAAGTCTTCCAGCTGCTCGTTCGGTTAGATCTGGTCCGGGACGAGGGGCGCATCTGTCCTCAACATCGCAGGTGCGTTGGTTGCTCGTTCCTTCTTCCCTCTCTTCCGAATCGCAATGCCTGCCATGTTGGGCGTCGTTGTTGATTCTTCGTTGCTGCTGCGGTGCTGGATAATCAGATCCGGTAGATCTGAGGTCTAGATTTAACTCTCTTTAGAACATAAATATTTGGTGTAATCGAGAGGAACTCTCGACACGCTTTTCGATATGCTCTGTGCAGCCTTCAGAGCTCTCTAATCTCTATGACTTTAAGAGCTCTTCCTCTTGGAACTTAAAGAGGAAATTCAGCGGAACCAAATAAAGCAGAAGTAAGGAAACAATGAGTGGCCAACATGAAAAGACACCGTCCTTGCAACTTTCTTCGTCTTCTTCCCTTTCGGCCCATTATCGGCAATGGCCATCATTAATCTCTTGTTCTCTCTTCTTCAGCTGAGCAAAAGCCGTCTCTTGTGGTCAGGACCATCATGGTTTCTCTTTCTTTCTTTCGTGCTCAAAGCAATACCGCAATGGACTGGCATCATGGCCATTGACAAGCCATCACTGCACTTCCTCTCACCAATTTTGAACAGTGGTCGAGCGCCTATAATTCTCATCTGATCCTATTTCATCCAAGGTGCTCAAACTTAAAATATATTTATATAGTTTGGTTTGATTTGACATCCACACTGCACTAACTACACCATGCTCACATTCTAATAATTGTTAGTAGGAAATAAATGATCATTTATATTCTTACCCTTTACCAAAAAAAAAAAATGATCATCTACTTTTTAATATACAGGCACATTCTACGACAATAATTGAGTTGTTAAAGAAAATTGATTATAATTGAAGGTAAGTTTTCAAGGCGGAGAGATCAAGACAAAGTGAAAAGCACAAAGGAGAAACTCGAAAGACATTGGGCATGCAAAAAGGTGCACCTCCATTATCGTCCTCCACCGTATTTTTCTTTTCAAAAGCACAAAGTGAAAAGGACAAAGGAAGGAACTCGAAGGACATTGGGCGTGTAAAAAGGTGCATCTCCATTATCGTCCTTCGCCTTATTTTTCTTTTTAGAAGTCATCGACTTGATTGACTGTAAACTAGAAACAGCACCTGCTACGAAGTTGCCTATCCGCGTTTTGGATGGCAAATGGGATCGGATTCAAATATGTGAAATGTCATATTGCGAACTCAGAGACGAGGTGAGAGGGCTGACGTTGTTAAGTGCGAAGTGAGCTCCTATGGCAAAATCCGGGACAGGAACGAGCATCAGCAACGCATTAGGAGGTGAATACCAGGTTTTTCTGAGTTTTAGAGGGCCTGATACTCGTCTTTCATTCACCAATATCCTCCACCAAGCCTTGGTAGATGCCGAGATTCGTGTTTTCATCGATGACGTAGGGCTTCAACCTGGTGAAAAAATTAGCAACCTTCTGCAAGTGATTGACAATTGCAAGCTTTACATACCCATCTTCTCCAAAGATTACGCTTCAAGTCACTGGTGCCTTGACGAGCTTGCGAAAATGGTGGAGAACACCTCTAAACATAAAGAAGATGGGAAAGAGAATGTCATATTGCCCATCTTCTATGACGTCAAGCCCAAAGATGTGAAGCTGCAAACACCGTTATACAAGGATGTCATATCGAATTTGGAGCAAGAGATGGAGGATCAGGAGCAAAAGTTCAGCTCCGAGAATATAAAGACGTGGCGGGAGTCTCTCATAGAAGTTGGTGGCATCAAGGGATGGGAGGTGGAGAAACATTCAAGGTAACAATCTAACCATTGTGAAAATTATTTTGTACAATCGGGCTGCCATTTTTTTATTTAAGTAAATATTCCAGTACATTAATTCATTAGATGTTTATATTTTGATTCTTCTACCCTTTTTTGCCAGAAATTCTGATTCTTCTACCTGATATAAAGATCAAACATTTCTCTTCTATATTTTTGAACTTGATCGCGTCCCCACCCTGTTGGTTAGTAGATGGTCAATATGCAAATTTGTCACGTTTGCTCAATTGAAACTGTTCAACTTTGTGGCAGCCCTCTAAAACTCATCGAGGCGATTGTTGACAAGGTTGTGGCCAAGCTCGAGACAAAACGGAGACGTGTAACCGGAGATTTCGTTGGAATGGAAGATCAAATAGCAAACATAAAGAAATTATTAGACATTGATTCTGATGATGTGCAGTTCATTGGAATCTACGGGATGGGCGGCATCGGTAAAACAACACTTGCCAAGACTATCTTCAACGAACTATGTCCTCGATTTGGCAGAAACTGCAGCTTTCTTGATGACGTGAGGGAGACGGCAAAAAGCAAGGACATAGTCGAGCTGCAAAAAAAATTATTGTCCGATATATCTTATTCTGGAGTGGTTCAGAATATTGCTAACATTGATCAAGGGATTGATACGATTGAAGCAACAATTTGCAACAAGAAGATGCTAATTGTATTGGATGATGTTGATGAGGCCAACCAGATCCTACAACTAATCGGAGAGAAATCTTTGCAGCAAGGTAGTAGAATACTTGTTACTACTAGGGACAAGAACGTTCTGACTAACAGGAAATTTAAGTATGAATTTAAGGATTATGAAATGATGGAGTTGAACGGTAAAGATGCACTTAAACTTTTTAGTAGGCATGCCTTCAACGAAGACTCTCCTCCAGCTGATTATTGTGCTTTTTCAGAGGGCATTGTCAATACTACACAGGGACTACCTTTAGCTCTTCAAGCAATTGGTTCATCGCTTTTTAGGAAAAAGAGAGATATATGGGAAGAGTGGCTAGAGAGGCTAAAGGAAACACCTCATAAGGATGTCTTGGCAAAGCTAAAGATTAGCTATGATGCCTTAGATTGGAATGAAAAACAGATATTCCTTGATATTGCATGCTTTTTCGCTGGTGAAAATAAGACTAATCCAATGTACATGTGGAAAGATTGTAATTTGTACCCAGAGGATGCCATGGATGTCCTCATTAACAGATGCGTGATAAAGGAGTTGGACAATAATAGCCTTTGGATGCACGATCAATTTAGAGACCTTGGAAGGAAAATTGCCAAAGAAGAGCGTATCGGATTGTGGGATAGAGACAACATCATTCGCGAATTAAGATCAACGGAGGTAAAGTATGGCCTAAATTGAATAGAAAATTGCTTATACCCTCTTCTTAATTCAAGATTCACTTTTTGATTTGAGAGCTACTCTTTTGTTTCATTTTCTCCTCTTCTACGAATTGACAGATCAAAGAAAGCGTTCAAGCACTCAATTTGCCATTGAATTATCTTCATTTTGGTATGACTGTCACTTCGGAGCAAATTAAACGGTTTCCACATCTGCGGTTTCTTTGGTTGCATGATGTAAACTATCGAGGTGACTTTACGGGCTGTCTTTCCGAGTTGAGATGGATCAATTTGCAATACCCTAGTGTGATTCCTGGTGGAGAACGTCATTATCGACGTTTGAAGGCAACCAATTTGTTGCATCTAGAAAACGTGGTTGTGGTGAATCTTTCTAGGATTGATATCACAAAAGATGCGTTAGATAACCTAATCAAGGTATGCCAGTTTCCCTCTTAATCTAATCTTCTCATTCAATGAAAGACAAAATTTGACTGGTTTATTATCTAATTTTCTCATCGGTAGCCTAAATCCATATTTATTTCTTGTCTGTCCTACTATTTTATTGGCTTTTGTAGGGGGCAAGGAAATTGACGGTTCTCACTATTCAGTTTAATACTTTGATAAGTGAGGCACCAACCTTTCCCGAGTACTCAAATTTAAAGAAGTTGACTTTTAGTCACTTTGAATCTTTAATGGAAATTGATTGTTCTATTGGGAAACTAAGGTGGTTGACTGACTTGAGTTTTAAGAAGTGTCAGTCAATTGAAAAATTACCTGAACAAATTGGAGAGTTACAAAATTTACAGTGCCTCTGTCTTAATTACTGTTCTAGCTTGATTGAACTCCCTGCCTCAATTTCGAAAATAAAGTCGTTAAAGGAGCTGGATGTATCACACACAAAAATTATGAAATTACCGGATACCATTGGTGAATTACCAAACTTGTCATATCTCAATGTATCACGGACCCTAATTGAGGAAATGCCTAGTACAATGAGCAAGTTTCGTCAACTCCAAACACTGGACTTGGATGGTTGTCGAAAGATGCAAGAGTTGCCAAAGCTCCCCATAAGTTTGACCACTTTATGGCTACGTTTTCTTTCCCTGCAAGCTGTCCCTAACCTCTCATACCTTACTAATCTAGTTCAATTGCTTCTATCTGACACCTCTCAATATAGACACCCATCAAATGAATTCCAAACTGGCGACTTGGGGTGGATTGGAAGTTTAACCAAATTGAGCAACCTATACGTCTGCTTTACAAATGTCCACGCGCCAACTATAGAGTTGGGTTCCCTTTCTCTGCTGAAAGAACTTACTCTAGAGGGACTAGACTTGCCAACTTTCAAACACCTCCCATCAAATTTGATAGTTTTAGATCTCTACGAAACTGGAGGGAAACAAGTACACCTCGATGGGCTTCCTCCACCAGAAGATGAGATTACATTCCTTCTTCCAACAATTTGGGGAAAGTTGCCAGAAAACAAGGTGTCTGGGCAACTTGATGTTCAACCTATCGATGCCTTAGAATCGTCATTTAGATCACATAGTCAGGACTGCAGATCTTCCGAGAGTTTGGTTTGTCAGCCGGAGGAGTCGGGGTGCAGTGGACTACAAGATCCCGAGTTGATTGATCATTGGAGGGGAGCGATACTTTTCCCAAGCTCCCAAAAGATGCTTGTAAATTTTTTTCTGACAGGGTTCCTCGAGATACAGGATATTCAATTTGTTACTGCGTTCGAATCATTGGAAGAATTTTATGTAAGAAAGTGCTTTTCGTTAAAAAGCTTAGGTGGTTTGTCAAACTCGAAGAACTTGAAGCGGTTAGAGATTCACCAGTGCCCGAGCCTGAAGGTTGTCGAGGGCATTGATGAATTAGAGTTTTTGCATGTCTTGATAATTTGGGGGTGCAGATCAGTGGGAAGGATTCTTGATCCATCGAGCTCCAAAGTACCAGATAATTGCAAGATAATCATAATAGGTAGCGGGGAGTTACCCGACTGTGGTGATTCTCCCCACAGTTGGAAGTCTGACCATTGGAAGTCTTACAAAGAGAAGATTCTGAATGGAGCAAAGCTAGCGGGGAGCTCTGAAATTAAAACAGCGGACTTTGAAACTGGAACAGGGGATTCTCTGCAGAAAACGGTGCGCCTTCTTTCTATTCATAGATCATCGTTGTTTCTTCTGCTTTGCTCACTTTCTATTTCTGCTTTATTCTAGTGAAGAGAGACAGTGAACTGATTCTAAAACGCGCAACCAAGGAAAATCTTATTAAAATTCCCCATCTTACTAGGAATTTCCATATGTTGTGTCTGTCCACTTCGGTGGCGACGTTGGGTATCTTACATCCCTCACCATCCTTAATGAAAGGGCCTTTCTTAAGAGAAATTTAGGCGCAAGAGACCTCAACTCACTTTATTATTTCTTTCTACAGAATCAGGAAAATAAAGAGAAGAAAAGGAAGAGAAAGACAGAGTCGGCAAAACAACGAGGAAGAAGAAAGAGGAGAAAACTTCAACAAAAAGCTTGGGTGCGTTTGTTTCACCCTATTATTTTCTTGTGCAGAAGAAGGAAAATGAACAGAAGAAGAGAGAGAGCAAGACAGTCGGCAAAAGAACAGGAAAAAAGAAAGAGGGGAAAAAGTGCCTGAAGTGGATCGAGGTAGCTAAGTCGGTCTCAAATTGCGAACCGAATCGGGATTAGAGTTCTTCCTTTCTCCCGCTGCTCAAGCAAATCGCTGTCGCTCACTCCACAGTAACTTCACGCCCAATCCTCACTCGCTCCTTGCAAGCTTAAGTCTGTCGTTCGCTATCGTCTCTCTTTTTCCAGGTTCCGTCGTCCGCGAGCTCTGTGAGCTTCAAGTTCCATGTCCGTGAGCTTCAAGTCCTTCTCCAATGCCACTTTTCACTCTCGTGCACATTTTCTTCTTCAGTACCGCACAGCTACAGGAATTTAGTGCACTCATTAACTTCATCAGTGGCAGGAGTCATGGGCTTGAACTCAAGCTCTGGATCACTAGCTAATTGCTAAATAACAGGTAAGAATGGTGTGGCAGTTGGTGTGTTTCTTTTTTTATTTTTTTGTTTTTGGTCAGAGTGACAGTTGGTGTTTAGTTGGATGTAATCGTGTGGTTTATCTTTGCGTAGAGCATGAGCTCGAGCTTCATATGGTAATATTTGTATAAGGGTCTGCTTTCTTGCATTTGCCTGACTGTTTGAATACCTAGTCTAGTTATGTTGCTATGCTTTTGTGGACTGCTCGATTGAGTGTAATCATGTGCAGAGGATGTTGTGCATCTTCTCATGAAGAGTTCATCTATAAGTATATTCTAAGGTTTGGATAATCGTCGCTTCAATGAGTGTCCACTGTCTGTTTATCACCTGTGAGGAGCTCTTGATGATTGAAAATGAAGCAAACAGTGCTTCTCTTCTTGGTTCATCATGCAGAATTAAAATGGGATATCCATTTTTTTCTTTTTTCAAATTTTGGGCAGTTGTGGTTTCCATTGGTTTGAGGTCTGCTGCATATGGTTGGGCATTCCGCATGTCAAATTTGCTATGTGGCCGACTAGACAATTGGCTAGACAAAATACACAGGGCTTTGTCATCTATTGAAGCAGGAACACCAAATCTTGTCACTTCAGGATTACTCCCACGTTCCAGTTCTCCGTTTTGCAAATATCTTCTTATTTGAATTGAAAGAAGAGAGAAAAGTGCGTCACTTCGTGGCAAGGTGCTTGGTCAGGCTCTTGTGCTTTAATTTACTTGTTTGGTGCTTCATTGTTTTATGCCTAATTCTCCACTGGAAATCATCAATTCCTCCCTACTTTCACACGTTTAGGATGAGTCCCCAGGAATGTCTGAAAACTGTGGCGACTCGCTTTTATCATTTGGATGTGTTCATTGGAGCACAAATAGAAGACCCCATGTATTTAAGCAAATACATGACTTACTATGCACCAATCAGAAATTAGAAACCAGCGAAAGAGCTCAGCATGAGGTTATGACATACTTGCTAGATTTGGTTGGGTTGCTAAATTTGCTCTATATTATTCAAGGGTAGGACAGTGGACTGGAGAAACTTTTCGTTATTGCTTAGCTAGGAGAGGAAAGAACTGCAATTCATTGAGGCCCTTCGTGGCTGCTTATGAGAATGCATTTTTCGATTGTTGCTCATTGCGGGTTTCACGTGTTTGAAGTGTGCTTACTTGCTCAATTAGCACAGCATTCTAGGATTTAAGCGGTTCTGTTAATCTCCTGATTACTACTTTACTAAGTCCGGAGGTTTTTCAGATTGGAATACTTGCAATCAATTGTGGACCTGCCGTGTCCCCGAATATAGACTTCTAGAACTGCACATTGTAGGATCCTGGGAATTGGAAAGAAAAATGATTCAAAACTGATGATTTATGAAATTCAATAAGTATGCCTTGAGGTCGAGTTTACATTCTCAAAATATATCGCCAAGATTATACTGTATTCAATTTATATGAGAGTATAGTCTTACCGATCCAAAGGAGATCATTTTCTTGTGAAGATCGTAGCTTAATAATATTTTAGGCAACTCTGAAATTTCTTTACCTTTTGTGATAGTACGGGGAGATCTGGAATCTTTTAGTTGGCATTTTAATGACAAATAGTTCCTTGTAGATATAGATAGAGCAGATGGTTTTCTCCAACTGTTAACTACTACCAGCTAGATTAGTAAAGAGAGCAAGGGCATTAGTGCGTTGTCTTAGGATATCTTAGATAGACATCAGTGGTGCACACACTGATTATACCATCAAGATGGAAGCGAAGGCTGTTTGCGATGGTATCAGTTCAGGTGAGACCCTGCACCGGGATTGCAACCAAACCTGCCATCCAGAGTTTCGCAACTCACTATATATATGACAGCATTCTCCACATTTATCGAATCCAACCGTTTTAGTATCGCAAGACAGCATATAGCACAATAAGAGAGCCTTCGAAGGGATGTCAATAATTTAAGAAACATCCTCAAGAAGCACAAAAATTATAATTGATCCAAGATGAGGACAAGACACCGAGTATAAACTTCTCCCCATATATCCCCAGAGAAATATCCATCTTCGTTTCGCACTGCTCTGATGCCTGAATCATGGTTCAGGCACAACAATGTAGAACATTTGATACCAGGGATTATCCGACAGTAGCAACTTCAATCTCCATATAGAGAGCCCCCCTCATCAATGTCTGGCTAGCCTAAGGTAAGTTTGCCACTCGTGATGTTGAAAACTTAAAAACATAAAACAACACGAAGGATCTTGCATCGATGGTAAGAGTTTGCAAATCTAGGAACCTATATTCCAAAGGATACAATCTGTCACACAGAAGATGTCTATTATGTCTCCACCAAATCCACCAGCACAAGCAGCCGTAAGTGAAATTCACATTTTGTTCTTTAGAGTGAAGTTTCGAAAATAAATAAAGCAACACTAATCACTTCTAAGGCACAGTCATTATTGTAACAAATGGAATTGTTAATCCCAAGCTAAAATCTTAATCATACCGTCAAATAAGAAATATTTGATTGAATGTGGAGTGGAGGTTCTGTTAGTTGCATGTTTTTCGTGGGTAATCGCCAAAAAAGAAGTTGAGAGACAAATAAATACAAACGAAACCCATGCTGGCATTGCAGGATCCAAGAAACAACTTCATTTGAATCCACACTGCCAAGTTTTCCAAGAAGATCTAGAATGGTCAATCCCCAATATGCTCCATTCAATCTCTAGCACTCCAAAACCACCTACTCAAAACTATCCTTTTTCTGATGCAATATCAACCCAAAAGCTCAAATCGGTAAAACTCCAAAATGCTGAATGGTAGATCCAGATAAACTGAGTCATTTTAAGTAACTGGCAGTAAGTGGACAAGAGAACAAGAAGAGAATTGTTAAAATTTCATCCCTATCTTTTCATCAGACAATATGCACTCGACATGTTTATTGCCAGCAAGCTATCCCATCAATCAATAAGGGACTACATATCAATGAACATGGAATCAAATCTCACACATGCCACATAAGAACTTAGTAACTCAAGCGAAAAAAGTATACAATTACGCAATTTCGTGAGGTCATCAAGGATCGTAAAGATCCTATAAATTTTACAAAAGATTGTGTTCAACTTTGTTTTGAACAATCGCATGCATATTGACATGGATAAAAGGGAATAAAGCACATCTCTCTTTCCAATTGGAGAAGATGGGTCCATGCTCAAATTGCTCGCATTCCCAATTTCTGACTCAAGCACAAAATAATCTCCAGTTCAAAGAAAGCACCGCCATTTAGACAAACAAGCATGTCCAACAGAAGTAATTCCACGGACACCCGTCAGCAATCACGGCTCGAACACACCTACGGCACAACATTTCTTAAATCTTCATTTCACCTCCTTACACTACTATCTAACTTGATTACCAAAACAGATCTTTCTTATTTTCTAGCCACCCGAGCTAGAAACCGCACAACTCCAGGTTAAAGACGATCTAATCAGCAAAAACAGTAGCAACATCGACGAAAATCAATGCAAATTAACTTAAACAGAACAAAAAGGAATCAAATTGAAGGACAGAAACATCCGGCGCGACGATTCAAGCCGGAAAAGCACGCAGAAGTTCCCAGAAGAACTTACCAGTCGATCGAAAAAGATGAAGTTGAGTGAAAACGAAGATGTGGGTTCGATTCAGAAACCCGAAAACGCTCTTCGCTCGACTGAAGATTCCGATTCTTCCGACTCCCCTAGGCCGCTGGCTTCCTTTCGTAACGGGCTTCGATCTTCTGGAGGAACGAAGGTTTTCCTTATTTCGGAAATCAAAAGCTTATGAGGCTTTGGGGCCGACACAATTTGGGTCCATTTTATTGGCTGGATTTTACGGTCTCTTATTATATAAAAAATATAATATTTTTGTTAGGTGCTCTCAAGTGTCAGCGTCTGGATAAGTTCTCAAGTCTTCGTTCACCTTGGGAGAGAAGAAACTTGAGGGTTTCCATCATTGCCATTTACTCAGCTTGCCCAGCAGAGTCTACTCTTACCGATCTAGCAAATCTATCCATCAAAACTCCATAACTATTTCGGCAAACACACCTTATCGCTCCGATCGTCGTTCCGGGCAAGAAAGTTCCATCTATATTGATTATGAGAGTGTCTCCACTTGGGTCAAACTAGATCTGAGGTGAGGCTTCCTTTGCACCTTTCCCCTTCTTCGTCTTTTCCCAACTATTGAAGCATTGATTTTCCACCACAGTTGAGCTTATAAGGTGCTTTGGATTCGGCTTTAGTTTGCGGAAAATAGAGTTGTTTCTTTGTTTCCAAATATGCCGGAGGATAGATGTAAGGAGGTCGAAACTTGCATGATTGAATTTGAGTAGCCGTTCATCTATTCGACCAAGTCCATAAGGTGAGATATGAATTTGTAGTGCATCCAAATTTGATGCGTCCAAGGGCAAAGTAAGAAGAGATGCTCTATCCTTTCGGGGTTCTAGTTATATAAATCGCAGGTATTTTCTTCCACTATACCTCACTTTTGTAGATTTTCTTTTGTCGGCAAAGCGACATAATCCCCATAAGAAAAATTTGATTTTCAGGCTTGTCTTAACCTTCCAAATATTTGTCCAAAGAGATTTAGGGATTTGGTGAGAGGTAGATGCTGTGGTGTTGTTGTTCTGTTCTTCCCTCTCTTTGATTTTATTATACCCATTTTTAACAGTAGTCTCCCATGCTTGTTGTCACGACCTCTTTTTTCCGTTCGGGAGAAAAGAAAGAATGGTTTAGGGGTATTTGCCTAAAGAGGCGGACCAATGGCCCTAAATTAGGCGCGGGCTCTCCCAAGCCCATACCTCGCGCGACGTTGGATTTTGTGTTTTAGTTCTTAACAACCTAAATATTTCTAGGAGTCGCCACTAGCCTATTGGGGTCGGCTAGAAACCAATCGAGGCACGGGAGTGTTGTCTCGATTCCTACGCAACCATAGATTTCTAGGAACGGGGACTTGTTTACGCTAATGTTTCTATTAGCGTCCTTGCGGTACCACTAACTTGAAAGGTTGTTCATCTAAATGGCCACACAATCTTGATTACCAATTATAATCCTTACAAAACCTTTAAGCGTCCATGCAAATGTTTTTGTAGATTTTTTTTTAATATCTAGACTAATCCTAGCATAAATCTAGAAAAGAAATTTACACTCAAATTAATGAAAAAAGCGGTGCATAAGTAAACATCCAATAAATTGAAAGGACTTGAAAGTAATGCGGTAAAGGAAAACCCGATACAAGTCGGGCAAATAATATTACATGGCCTTGTTATCACGCCCCGGGACAGGACCCCTGTGAGCAAAATTGGAATTTAAATATGCATGAAATTACTCTAGATGCATGCAATTACTCTAATTAATTCTAATCTATGCATAATAGATTATTTACAAAAATAGTTCTAAAAATACCAAAATATCATTTAAATTAAGAAAATGAACTTTTAAAATTAGGAAAATTTCATAGATGTCATTTCTATCATAACTTGATACCATCCATCATTTTTACAATTTTTTTGAAATTTTCATTTTTTTTCAATTTTTATTAAAAAATAATTCCTTAAACCGATATATGCCAATTTACACTAATATGGGACTGCCCAGTACATGAATAATAAGAATCGAGCTCAAATCGATCATTTGAAGATCAAAACTTGGTTTGCGCATTTCTTCGAACACTTGGCGTGCATCAATCTACCCAAATCAACTTCGTTGGGCCATGTTTGTGGCCTTCAATCTCAACTCACAAGCAATTTCATGCGGAAATAAAGTATCAAGATTATACTACCACATGTAAAGAGCAAGATTAGATAGAAATCATAGCTTAAAACACAAAATAACTAAGCTAAAATCATCCTCAAATATGCGGGTTTGATCTGATTTCACAAATCTGGGTTTGAACCCAAGTCAAACAAACAGGTTGCATGCCCATGTTCAAGCCCCGACACTTATCACATGCAAGATCTACGGGAAACACTACTTAACCCGAGTGAAAGTAGGTAACATGAGCTTTCAAATGCAACAAAAATCATAGAGAATGGCCCACCGAAAGACATCAAAACGACCTCTCCAAGAAGCACACTTGCAAAATTCTTGAAGAAATTCCAAACACTTAGAAAAATTTCAGCCTCAGAAATAAGTTTTCCGGGCTAGTTTTCCTCTTGCTTTTCATGATCAAAACGTACTCAAACTCGAAATAAAATACATCTAGGATGCTTACCTTGCTTCTTAGTTTCCCTTTCAAGTGGTTATTTTCTCAAGAAACCAAGAAATTATCATCGGGGGCCCGTGGAAGTTGGCTTCTTTAACTGGAAAACAAGATCTGCAAAGAAAGAACTGATAACGAAGGTTTTCATTAACCTCCAAAATCAAGCTTCAGAACCTCTTTTGTTGGCCAAATTAAAACAAACCCAAACTATATGTATTCTAGTTTGGGTTGTAGGTCATGGCTTTCCTCATTTTTCTCTCAATTTTCTCAAAACCACTCGCTTTCCCTCACTCGTGACTAACCGGGCTCAACACTTGGAAAAAATCAGACTTTCTTTGGCCCGCCAGGAGGGTTGTTTTTCGGGGGGCTTTAGGAGGCCTTCCCAATCTCCATTTGGGACGTGCGACATATGGTTGGAAAGATATTTGAGTGAATTTTAACTCTCTAGTTGAAGGTTTTGGCTAATTATTGCCTCAAGTGTGTGAAAATC
Organism: Eucalyptus pauciflora; assembly: GCA_007663325.1. Taxonomy (NCBI): domain Eukaryota; kingdom Viridiplantae; phylum Streptophyta; class Magnoliopsida; order Myrtales; family Myrtaceae; genus Eucalyptus; species Eucalyptus pauciflora. Next base: position 260,348 of record VMYD01000045.1, on the reverse strand, counting down.
TCACTTTTCTCTCTCTAGGTCGGTCTGGAATTTCTGGGTTTGCTTTTCTGGAGTTGCTTCTGAGGGCCTCTTTGGGGGACGACCGTGAGCTCTCTCCTCTCTCTCTCGTCTTCTCTCTCTCCTGCCTCAAAAGATCCTGCTTCGTAGATGTTATCCACTGCCATCATCAATCACGTGATCGGCTTTTTGCCCTCCTGCCAAGCCCACCAACTGAGCAGTCTACCCACTTTCTGACTTAGCCAAAATTTTGAAATTTTGCAGTTGTTGAGTGACCGGATTTGGTGCGATTTTCCCGTGTCTTCAGCAGCTTATCCCTGGCCGATTTCCGTCCACTGGAACTACTCATTATGGTCTTCAATCATGTGCAAAGATCAGGCTGGATGGGCGGTTGAGTGGGAGATGGTGGGGCCACCAAGTTGCTTACTCAGCAACTCCGAAATCAGACCAAACCGTGGGCTGGGTTTTGGTAGCTCGTTTGAGTGTTTTAATCCATCAATTTGACTGCGTTTTTTATCAATTAGCAAGCTCATGTATAGTATTTTAAGATCTTGGCCATTTTTCACAATTGTACTCACTCAATTTTGCAAGAAAGTCCCTCAAAGTTGGCCATTTGCTTATCCAAAAATACTCATTTCAATACAACCTTGGTCTTTTTGGCCTGATTTAATTGATTCAAGTTGGCCCAAGTTCAATTTCAACTTAATTGGTGACCAAGATGATGATTTAAGGGTTCGGGCAAAATTTTGCAAAATTTTCGGATTGGTCCCTCAACTTTTGGAAATTACATTTTGGCCCCAATTTGCCATTTTAATTCCAATCTGACCTCCCGGGCCTGGCTAGTCACATTTATATCATTGGCCCCAACTTTTTTTTTCTTTTTTTTTAATCTTTTTTTAATCTTTTTTTATATATTTAATTTAATTTTAAAAAAAAAAAATTTGAAGGAAAAACATATTCCATTTAAAACACTATATTAAATGCCTAGATAATCTATATGCAAGAATTTAATTTGAAATATTTTTGTGGAAAAACAAGTTCCCATTTTTTTTGGAAATGATTTTTGGGCAAAAAATTAAGTGTCAACAGCTAAATGTAAAATGAAAATGCAAGTGAGCTTTCAAAGAGATTTCTTTCAAAGATAAGGTGACACCTAATTTTTTGTTTTTTTAATAGTAAAATGAAAATGCAAGTGAGCTTAATGTAAATAGCGTAGTTTAGAGATGTACTTATAAATATTTTGAAAAGTGTGGTTTAAGGATATACCCACAAACCTTGTGGTTTAAGGCAGTCCCACAAACCTTGTGATTTAAGGCAGTCCCACTAACCGTGTGGTTTAAGGTAGTCCCACGAACCTTGTGGTTTAAGGCAGTCCCACTAACCACGTGGTTTAAGGCAGTCCCATTAACCGTGTGGTTTAAGGCAGTCCCACGAACCTTGTGGTTTAAGGCAGTCCCACAAACCTTGTGGTTTAAGGCAGTCCCACTAACCTTGTGGTTTGAGGCAGTTCCACTAACCGTGTGGTTTAAGGCAGTCCCACTAACCGTAAAGTGTATGGTTTGAGGATGACCAAGAACCTCTTGAAAATACATGGTTTAAGGCTGACCCATGAACCCTTTGGAATTGCAAGGTTTAAGGATAACCAAGAACCTTTGAAAACGCATGGTTTAAGGCTAACCCATGAACCCTTTGAAATTGCAAGGTTTAAGGATAACCAAGAACCTTTTGAAAATGCATGGTTTAAGGCTAACCCATGAACCCTTTGAAATTGCAAGGTTTAAGGATAACGAAGAACCTTTTGAAAATGCATGGTTTAAGGCTAACCCATGAACCCTTTGAAATTGCATGGTTTCACTGGAGAAACCTGTCATTCGAGAATATTCTGAAATGGATACTGCACATCAAATAGAATCCATTATAACAAATATTCTAGTAGCGAAAGCATACTAGATGAGATCGATTTCAGCACATGTCATCAGAAACAAATATCAAAAGTGTATCGATAATGAGAATGCAATGATTGCATAAACAAATCAAACTAATCTCGACCACTTGACAAACTCATACAATTGCCATCACGCTCGGATGATATCATTAATCATCAAATTCTCTTGGGAGAAAAATCCTTGTTGAAATGACCTTAACTTATGAGAAAGGTCTGTTAAGTATGCCGAGCAAAGACACCTAGTCAAAAAGGGCTTCTCGTATATTCTCAAGAAAATGGCTATTTGATCCCATCTATTCATGTGGGAAATAAACTGATCACTCAATCTCACTCTTCCAGTGTGCAAGGCTTTGAATCATTCGCAATAAGTACACATTGACCAATCTAAGAGGTCTTTTAGAAGGACCGTAGTGCAGGTTTGGTCATGGTTTTAGCAATGGATAAGCATCATTGGCTATGAAATGAATTAATCACTGATCAACATCTTCGCCAGGTTTACAAGTCAAGAAACCTTGAGATGAGATAAGACAACCTTACTCTCACTTCTTCGAGCAGCGTCTTCTTTGGGAAGTCCTTATTTCCACTTTGAATCATCCCAATCTGAAGAGACTTCGGGAATAGGTTGTAATATTGGTTCGGGGAAAAGCTCAAAAGGCTTAAATCTTTATGGATGAGGGATTTGAGAGTTGGTGATTATCATGGCATCATTAACATATCATCCCCTTTTCTTTTTTTCTTTTTTCTTTTTTTTAAGCACTCGACTTTTAAAATCGAAATTGTTTCGACAGTCCTTTGACTAATCATCTTAACATAATGGCTTTTGCATTTGCAATGATTTTCTTTTCAATGCAGGCATTTTTTTTTGCCATTTTTGTTTTCACAGAGATATTCCTCTTGATGCAATTGCTTTTCTTCCACTCTCCCTTTTTTTTCTTTTTTCGGGCATTGGCCTTGCTTTTACCAAGCACACCGCTTTTTCATGCCCCTTAATTTTCACTTGACTTTTGCTCCTTTGAACTTTTTGAGCTCTTAGGACTCTCAAGATGCTTTTCAGATTCTCATGTAAGCATCACTTGCCTTGGCAAATCATATGCCTTGCCCCAAATGTGGGGAGATAATCACCACTCGGGTTTTAGAAATGAATAGTTAGGCTCAATATGGTTTAAGCAAAGGGTATCGGTGTTTGGGTAGAGAAAAGAATGCTCTTCTTCACCTTGGGATGATTCGAGCTTCCATAAGAATTCACCTGAAGTTACCACAAAAAGATTTATGCAAGTGAGAGCAAAGAAACCTTTCTCATCTTTCCTCTCCAAATAATGTCAACCAAAACCTCCATAATTGCCCCATTGTGGGGTGGTTCTTGACAGGGGTATTTTGTAGAAAATTCTTCACATTAAAAGGCTCAAATGGGCTAACTATTGTCACCTGTGGTGTGTATGATAGATGAAAGAAATGCCTCTCATCATCTTGATCTATGTACCACTTGCAAATGAATTCATTGACCTTAAACAACACGGGTTTTCTTTTTCGCTCGAATCCCAGAGTGCTGAAAGGACATGTTTGTAAATGGGTTGCCTTTCTTCATCCTAAGTGTTTCTCGCTTGGCATGAGTAACATCGCCTTTCATTTGTTGAGATCATCCGGGTGGATTAATCTCCATAGGGAATTTTGATTCAAAATGAGTGATCCACCGAGTGGATGGACAATTTAAAGGTAAATTTTGTTTTTTTTTTTGTTTTTTTGCAATGGAAATTCTCTATCTATTTTCCATTTGATTTTGAGAAGAAAGGTACTTACCTGTGCCTTAGTAGTCAGGCGACCCTACGAAGAACAAAAGGGAATGTGTTAGTACATGAATCTTTAGGGATCGTAAAACTGGAGACGATACAACATTACCCTTGGTCAGTTTCACCATTTGGCGGCAAACAGCAGCATGAACCTATTGTTTTAAGACTTGAAGAGATTCTTGGGTCTTTGGTCTCAGTAGTTCAAACATTTTCCTTTTTTTGCAAAAATAAGAGATGCAAAAGTTTTATTTTTATTTTTATTTTATTTTTTTACAGGGCAACCTTGTTGCCGTTTCTGGGGATCGAACCCCGTACCTCTCGGACCCGTTCATTCATTCCCTATACCACCAGGCCGAAGCGCCGGTAGTGTCCATGGGGCGCTTCCTTTTTTATTTAATTGAGCTGGCTCTTGAACTCCACCAAGTTAGGCGAATTTGACATGTGTTACCTCCAAATGCTTGCTTGGTCCATATAAATTATGCTTCAATCAATCTCTCGAGTTTGTTCCTCGAATTGGCGATGCTTCCTGTCAAACAAGGGAACTACGTCAAAAATGAAGTTTAGATGAGGCATTTTGGAAACGATATCGAATTACCCTTCTCCTACATCTAACTTTCAATGTCTTGTGTTTCCTCTTCATGTGCCTTTGCTCCTCAGATGTTAACATTTCCTTGAAGATCTTGTTATCAAAGATGTTATCGAATTCCCTCAGAATGGACGTCAAAGATGAAAGGAGAGGGGTACTCATTGTTTCTACATGTGAGGGCATTGCTCCTTGGATGTTTTACTCCATTTATTCCATCAAAATGGATGGTTGGGCTTTAGCATGCCTTCTTGGTATAAGGTGTTGCTCCAATGGTCAATGTGCACCTTTTCCTACAAGAGATGGGGCATGTTACTTATATTCTAAAATTGAATTGGACTAATTTAGGGACGATACTCCCCTTTTGTGCTAAATCAATTGACTTTGTTTCATCTTGCTTCACAGGTGAGAGTTACTCTACTTTGAGTGACTTGCCCCGTTTATCAACTGCAAGGAAAAAGAGGCGTAATATGTTATTTTCATATTCGATATGATTCATTTTAGGAATGGTATACTCCCTTTTACGGCATATCTGATGACTGTGTTCCATCCCGTTTTCTTGGCTATGGAGAGGGATTTGCTCTTGTGATTGACAGCAATTCACTTGGCAAATGTTTATTTCATTTGAATCTTTCCCTTTTTAGAAGTCGGATGACTTAGGCATTGCGTGCCCCCGATCCATTTTGTTGCCAACTGCCCCAATTAAAATTCCCTACACATGTGGGAACAATGTATTATTTCTACTCTTAGGTACATTAACTTTAGGAACAAAGTACACCCTTTTTCAAAGTCGGGCAATTCAGCATCTCATTGTAGTTTTGTGGAAGAAGGCAAGACATTGTCCTTATGGTCAAATGCATGCCACACTAGGTTAGATAACTTGTCCATATGCAGCTCCATCATGTTGGATTGATGAATCTCTGTTTCATTTGAACCTTTCATGCTTTACTCAATTTCCTGCATACCCCTTTTAGGCTAGGTGATTTTTCGCCATTTTTGTTGCATCAATGCATTTCCCACTTCACAATCTGTAAGCATGGGTGGCTATGCCAGTTTATGAATGAGTTGTTTTGACTTTTGGAACGAACACACCCTTTTCTTTTAGAGATCGTGTGATTCTGGACCAGGTTGTCCTCCCCATGTAATCTTGTTGCTTGCCAGTAATTTGCCTCACTAAAATCTGCACAAAGTACAAGGACAAGTCGTTCCTAAAATAAATCGAAGTTAACTTGAAACGATTACCACCTTTTATTTGAAGACAACATTTGATGACCGATTCCTGTTTGTGCACATCTACATCTTGAAGTGTTGTCTTGCAGACCACCAATAATTATCTCCATATAGGATTGGATGCCAAGACACCATTGGCAGTGTAGGAATTGCAATTGCTTCTTGTTTGCAATCGATGAAATAGTTTGATGGCAAAGAATGTCTATAGATTTCTTTTTCCACAAAGAATGTCAAATTAATATAAGGTCGTCTAGGTTATGGAACTTCTGTGGAAGCCACTTTCGAAGCAATAAAGATTGCCGTTAGGCTGGTAGATTTGTGATCTTCGAGGCTTTGACGGTTCTTTTCACACTTAATTGCAATGTTTGAATTCATATGTCTATTAGGGACAGGCCCGCGCTTTTGTCTTTCCAAAGGAAGTAAATGTCAATCTTGAAGAAAGCCATCATTTTACCTGTTTGACAAAAATGGATGGTTGAGTTAGTGGTTGCATACAAAATCCCTATTGGAACGATTACAACCTTACCCCTTCGAAGCATCATCCTGTGGATCAACCTACAAAAGCGATTAAGTGAAGAGATAAAATATTTTGCAAGTTCTTGAAACTCTTTTTCAAACATGTTGAAGCTAAGGCATAAAAAGCCCAAATGGTCCGTTTAAAACACTTCAAGTGTTTTAAAGGATATGATTTTTACGAACTCTAACTTCATTATTAAAAAATGTGAGTTGTATGATTTACAAAAGCATTCGATTGGGTCCACAATCAAAACCCAAAACGCAAAACATGGTTCCTAATAGGAATAATGACGAGGACAAAGTACAAGAAGCTCTTTCATAGAGGAGCGTAATAAGCACAATTCTCATCCTAGCTTTAAAGTCCACTTTTGGCATGGTCAAGCAAGAGTAGTTCAAGGAATGGTTGTCACACATGACCTACGAAAGGAAGATAATGTTAGTACATGAATGGAAAATTGATCTCTCAATAAAGCCGCCTCTTACAATGAAATCAAGGCGACGATACCTTCTCCATAGTGTCGACTTACGAGAATTTGTTATTTCGTCAAGATTTTATTAGTAAGAGGAGATTTCATTAAAAGATCGATCCGCAGCTATCAATTGAATGTCCACTCTGTTCCAAAAGTTTCATACACAAATGGGGCATTGATTTTGAAAGATTAATTTGTAATTTCACTCATGCAAAGGTGAGGTGATTTTTATTTTGAGAAATCAATACACAAAATGTGATTTGAATTTCAAAATGCGACCAAGAATTTTCTTGAAAATTTGATTTTAATTCTATGTCCCCAAAATGTGATCTTGACTTGGAAGAATTTCTATAAAAAATTTGACTTTGAGTTTGTAATTGAAAATTTAAACAAAAACATATGTTCTAATCTAGGCCAGATTAGATGCATTTGAAATGTTTGTTTATCAAGAGTGAGTGGCAAGCCTATATTTTCAAGGGCATTCCATTGATTTCCGTGAATCTCAAAAAATGAAAATTTCAATCCGAAGTGAGCAAGTAGATGGAGAAATCGTACTTACAATGGGTGAAGAGACATTTTTTTTTTCAATCACAAAGACATTCGGATGTAACCTTGTGAGGTTTGACGCATAAAGGTGGAATTCTAAAGGCTTAAGGTCCCCATTTTGATTAGATCAAAAGAGTTTATCCCACTTCGCACTTATGTCGGACAGTTCTCTTTATCATTAATCAAAATGAGCGGGACCAAAAGTGGATAACCATGGGTCATTCCCCGCACGGGTTCCATCTTTTGGCACCTCCTATGGGCTTCCTAATGCGATCGAGGTTTTAGATCGCGGGTTGTGTGTGTAAATGTGTAGTGCAAGTATGAAGGCATGCACAACAATTGATATCCAAACAACACTTCAATTTCATCCATATAGACATACATTCCTACACCTCCCTGCAAAAGAAATGGGTCAATAGACACTCCACCCCTTATTACTCCAAACCTACAAAAACATTTAACACATTATTAGCGGACTAACCTTATTTTCCACGCGACTTTGACACGCGCTATCAAATGAAGACCATGTTAGTGAACAACCAACCAAGTTATTACAGCTTAAGTCCTCTAAGGTTTGCAACCAAGTCCCCAGCGGAGTCGCCAAGCTGTCACGACCTCTTTTTTCCGTTCGGGGGAAAAGAAAGAATGGTTTAGGGGTATTTGCCTAAAGAGGCGGACCAATGGCCCTAAATTAGGCGCGGGCTCTCCCAAGCCCATACCTCGCGCGACGTTGGATTTTGTTTTTTAGTTCTTAACAACCTAAATATTTCTAGGAGTCGCCACTAGCCTATTGGGGTCGGCTAGAAACCAATCGAGGCACGGGAGTGTTGTCTCGATTCCTACGCAACCAGAGATTTCTAGGAACGGGGACTTGTTTACGCTAATGTTTCTATTAGCGCCCGTGCGGTACCACTAACTTGAAAGGTTGTTCATCTAAATGGCCACACAATCTTGATTACCAATTATAATCATTACAAAACCTCTAAGCGTCCATACAAATGTTTTTGTAGATTTTTTTTAATATCTAGACTAATCCTAGCATAAATCTAGAAAAGAAATTTACACTCAAATTAATGAAAAAAGCGGTGCATAAGTAAACATCCAATAAATTGAAAGGACTTGAAAGTAATGCGGAAAAGGAAAACCCGATACAAGTTGGGCAGATAATATTACATGGCCTTGTTATCACGCCCCGGAACAGGACCCCTGTGAGCAAAATTGGAATTTAAATATGCATGAAATTACTCTAGATGCATGCAATTACTCTAATTAATTCTAATCTATGCATAATAGATTATTTACAAAAATAGTTCTAAAAATACCAAAATATCATTTAAATTAAGAAAATGAACTTTTAAAATTAGGAAAATTTCATAGATGTCATTTCTATCATAACTTGATACCATCCATCATTTTTACAATTTTTTTGAAATTTTCCTTTTTTTTCATTTTTTTTAATTTTTATTAAAAAATAATTCCTTAAACCGATATATGCCAATTTACACTAATATGGGACTGCCTAGTACATGAATAATAAGAATCGAGCTATCGATCGTTTGAAGATCAAAACTTGGTTTGCGCATTTCTTCGAACACTTGGCGTGCATCAATCTACCCAAATCAACTTCGTCGGGCCATGTTTGTGGCCTTCAATCTCAACTCACAAGCAATTTCATGCGGAAATAAAGTATCAAGATTATACTACCACATGTAAAGAGCAAGATTAGACATAAATCATAGCTTAAAACACAAAATAACTAAGCTAAAATCATCCTCAAATATGCGGGTTTGATCTGATTTCACAAATCTGGGTTTGAACCCAAGTCAAACAAACAGGTTGCATGCCCATGTTCAAGCCCCGACACTTATCACATGCAAGATCTACGAGAAACACTACTTAATCCGAGTGAAAGTAGGTAACATGAGCTTTCAAATGCAACAAAAATCATAGAGAATGGCCCACCGAAAGACATCAAAACGACCTCTCCAAGAAGCACACTTGCAAAATTCTTGAAGAAATTCCAAACACTTAGAAAAATTTCAGCCTCAGAAATCAGTTTTCCGGGCTAGTTTTCCTCTTGATTTTCATGATCAAAACGTACTCAAACTCGAAAGAAAATACATCTAGGATGCTTACCTTGCTTCTTAGTTTCCCTTTCAAGTGGTTATTTGCTCAAGAAACCAAGAAATTATCCTCGGGGGCCCGTGGAAGTTGGCTTCTTCAACTGGAAAACAAGATCTGCAAAGAAAAAACTGATAACGAAGGTTTTCATTAACCTCCAAAATCAAGCTTCAGAACCTCTTTTGTTGGCCAAATTAAAACAAACCCAAACTACATGTATTTTAGTTTGGCTTGTAGGTCATGGCTGTCATCATTTTTCTCTCAATTTTCTCAAAACCACTCGCTTTCTCTCACTCGTGACTAACAGGGCTCAACACTCGGAAAAATTCAGACTTTCTTTGGCCCGCCAGGAGGGTTGTTTTTCGGGGGGCTTTAGGAGGCCTTCCCGATCTCCATTTGGAACGTGCGACCTATGGTTGGAAAGATATTTGAGTGTAGTTTAACTCTCTAGTTGAAGGTTTTGGCTAATTGTTGCCTCAGGTGTGTGAAAATCTCACTTTTCTCTCTCTAGGTCGGTCTGGAATTTGTGGGTTTGCTTTTCTGGAGTTGCTTCTGAGGGCCTCTTTGGGGGACGACCGTGAGCTCTCTCCTCTCTCTCTCGTCTTCTCCCTCTCCTTCCTCAAAAGAGCCTGCTTCGTAGATGTTATCCACTGCCATCATCAATCACGTGATCGGCTTTTTGCCCTCCTGCCAAGCCCACCAACGGAGCAGTCTACCCACTTTCTGACTTAGCCAAAATTTTGAAATTTTGCAGCTGTTGAGTATCCGGATTTGGTGCGATTTTCCCGTGTCTTCAGCTGCTTATCGCTGGCCGATTTCCGTCCACTGGCACTACTCATTATGGTCTTCAATCACGTGCAAAGATCAGGCTGGATGGGCGGCTGAGTGGGATATGGTAGGGCCACCAAGTTGCTTACTCAGCAACTCCGAAATCAGACCAAACCGTGGGCTGGGTTTTGGTAGCTCGTTTGAGTGCTTTAATCCATCAATTTGACTGCGTTTTTTTATCAATTAGCAAGCTCATGTATAGTATTTTAAGATCTTGGCCATTTTTCACAATTGTACTCACTCACTTTTGCAATAAAGTCCCTCAAAGTTGGCCATTTGCTTATCCAAAAATACTCATTTCAATACAACCTTGGTCTTTTTGGCCCGATTTAATTGATTTAAGTTGGCCCAAGTTCAATTTCAACTGAATTGGTGACCAAGATGATGATTTAAGGGTTCGGACAAAAGTTTGCAAAATTTGCGGATTGGTCCCTCAACTTTTGGAAATTGCATTTTGGCCCCAATTTGCCATTTTAATTCCAATCTGACCTCCCGCGCTTGGCTAGTCACATTTAGATAATTGGCCCCAACTTTTTTTTTCTTTTTTTTTAATCTTTTTTTTAATCTTTTTTATATATTTAAGGAAAAACATATTCCATTTAAAACACTATATTAAATGCCTAGATAATCTATATGCAAGAATTTAATTTGAAATATTTTTGTGGAAAAACAAGTTCCCATTTTTTTTGGAAATGATTTTTGGGCAAAAATTTAAGTGTCAATACTTGTGTTTGCCCAGCATAATTTATCCTCCTTTGCCTAGGAACCCAATAAGTTGTGTGCTCATCGAACAGAGTCCCAATAAATTATTCATTCCAAGCTGGTGTATCTCTGTAAATAAGCTCAGAGACCTTTTTTGATCCATCCCTATTTGCGGGTCCTCCTATGACTCCTCTAGGAAGCCATTTTGTCTCTCTTGATAGACAATAGTATTTGGTGTAATTTCACTGAGAAAACTCGTTGAATCAAACCTCTAAAGAACCTCGTCACACTTTTCAATATGTCCTGTGCTGCTTTCGGAGCTATTTGACGTTAGCACTTCCCCTTCATATTTTAAAAGGAAATAGAGCGGAAGCAAACAATGAAGAAGAAAGGAAACAATGAGTGGCCCACATAAAAAGACACATCATTGCAACTGCCTTCGTCTTTTTCCACTTTTGGCCCATATCGGCATTGGCCATAATTAATCTCCTTTTCCCTTTCTTCGCCTGAGTAAAGTCGTCTCTTATGGTCATGACCAATAGGGTGTCAACGGTTCGGTTCGGTTCGATTTTTTTGAAAAACCGAACCGAACCGAACCGTTAAAAAAATCTTCCGAACCGAACCGAAACCAAACCGAACCAAATACGAACCGAACCGAAATTTCGGTTCGGTTCGGTTCGGTTTTTCGGTTTTTGGTTTTTAACCTTTGATTTTCGGTTTTCGTTTTCTTTTTTCTATTAAACTCATATTTCTCCACTTTTATTTGTTGGTTCGGTTCGGTTCGTTTAACCGATAAAAACAGAACCGAACCGAAAAATTTCGGTTTTTAATGAAAACCGAACCGAAAAAACCGAATTTTTCAGTTCGGTTCGGTTACTGACACCCCTAATGACCATCACCTGAGCAACATCACGATGCAGTGGCATCATGGCCATCGACAGGCCTTCATTGCAATTCCCCTCGTCACACCTGAACAGTGGTTGAGCGCCCATAATTCTCACCCGATCCGATTTTATGAGTTCAAGCTCGAGATTTATTCTAGTATGTATATAATTTGATTTAATTTGACGTCCAAACCGCACGAATTACACCATGCTTACATTCTAATAGTTGTCAATAAGGAAATAAGTGTTGTAAAAGATTTGCACAATCATTTATTTTTTATTATAAAGGCACATTTTATAAGAATATTTGAGTTGTTAAAGGTAATGAATTATAATTAAAGGTAAGTCTTCAAAGCAAAGAGAACAAATCACATAATACATTTATGCTTAGGTAGTGCTTAGGTGGAGCATTTATTGTAGAGAATGCAGCAAATCAAATCTCTGTAGAATGGAGGAAATATTTCTAATTATCTGATAAATTGGATGCAGCAAAACCTGCTTTAGTTCTTTAGGAATATTTTCTTACTTTATATAGATAAATTGTGATTTTACAATACTGGATTGGGATTTTAAATAAGTCCAACTATCGATTTATCTATGAAATAATATTTAAATGATTTACTTGTTTCAGAATCAAATATTTCTTAATCCAAAAGTTCGAAATTTAAGAGTGAATAGAACGAAGAAAAAACTGGAAAGAAATTCGGCATGTTAAGAGGTGCACCTCCATGAATGTCCTCCACTAACCCGCCAACTTTGTTGACTATAAAATTGGAAGATGCACCGAAGTTGCCTGTATGCGTTTAACTTTTAATTAAATACGAACGTTCTTATAATAAAAATTCTTTTCTATTTTTCTAATGTAACGCACTGGTTCTCCTTTTGTAAATTCCTGGGGGAGGATGACCTATTATAGAGAGAGAGAGGGGTGACCCAGCTAAGTTGGAATAGAGCTCCTATGGCGAACTCAGAGACAGGAACAAGCATCAGTAATACATTAGGAGGTGAGTACCAGGTATTCTTGAATTTTAGAGGACCTGATACTCGTCGTGAATTCACCAGCTGCCTCTATTGTTTCTTGCGTGAGGCTGGGATTCGTGTCTTCATGGATGATGAAGAGGTTCGACCAGGTCGAAAAATTAGTGGCGAACTTGAGCAAGCCATTGATAATTCCAAGATCTACATACCCATCTTCTCCACAACCTATGCTTCCAGTCACCGGTGCCTTCGTGAGCTTGCAAAGATGGTGGAGAATGCCTCCAAACCTAAAAAAGATGGGAATGAGAAGGTCATATTGCCCATCTTCTACAATGTGGCACCCCATGATGTTAAGCTGAAAACTCCCTTGTACAAGGAGGCCATATCGGATTGGGAGCAAAAGATGAGATCAGAATGAGAAGTTAAGCTCCATGGATGTAGAGATGTGGCGGTGGGCTCTCAAAGAAGTTGGCGGCACTAAGGGATGGGGGCTGAAGAATTATCCAAGGTAACAATCTAACCATGATCATGAAAATTATTTCGTACAATTGGGCCATGTTTCTTATAAAAATTTGTTAATTATATTCCAACTCTAAATTCCCTAAATTTAAACAGAATTTTGAAATTCTTCTTTTATTTTTTTTTTAAATTACGAGATTTCCAAATTTTTTCTGACCTAATAGGGTTATTGTTATTTCATTTTCCCATAATTTCCATTGCATAAGAATTTGGCTTTTCTTAATCTTTTTTATACTAATTTGTTCCATGTATGTGTTTAAAATTCATGCTGGAGAACCTGATTAAGGAACTGTTGCCTTTGTGAAGTTCTTTTCCGCGTCGAAAGAAATAAGTAAATCTAATATTACAATAATTCAGCAAACGTGTGTATTTTGATCCTTCTACCTTTCTTCACCAGAAATTTTTATTCTTCTATTTGATATAAAGATTGAACATTCTTCCTCTTCTTCTATTACTTTTACTTAAACTTGTAATGGATGTTCAAGTTTGTAATTCATCATGTTCCCGAAGCTTTGCGGGTAACATTGAACTTTTATATATTCCAAACTTGAACGCGTTACCACCCAGGTTGCTCAACATGCAAATTTGTCACTTTTTCTCAATTGAAACTCTTCAACTTTGTGGCAGCCAAGCGGATCTTATCAAGGTGGTTTTTGACGAGGTTGAGGCCAACCTCAACACAAGACAAAGACGAGTGACCGAAGATTTAGTTGGAATGAAGGATAGAGTAGCAGCCATACACAATTTGTTAGACATCGACTCTGGTGGTGTGCGGCTCGTTGTAATATACGGGATGGGCGGCATTGGTAAAACAACACTCGCCAATATAATCTTCAACCAACTACGTCCTCGCTTTGGGAAAAATTGCAGCTTTCTTCATGATGTAAGGGAGAGGGCAAAAACCGAGGGCTTAGTCGTGCTACAAAAACAATTATTGTCCGATATCTCAGTGGCTCGAAACATTGATAATACTGATCATGGGTTCTACACGATTGGAGAGATAATTTCCAACAAGAAAGTAGTAATTGTATTGGATGATGTCGATGACCGCAACCAAATTGAGGCACTGATCGGAATGGGTTCTTTGTCTCCTGGTATCAGGATACTTGTTACCACTAGAGACAAAAGCATTCTGAAAATTAGAAGATTTAAGTATCAAATCTTGCCTTATGAAATGGAGGGGTTGAGAGAAAAAGATGCACTCCAACTTTTTAGTAAGCATGCCTTCAATGACAGCTTTCCTCCAACCGATTACTAGGCTCTTTCAAAAGGCATTGTCTCTACTATGGGGGGACTGCCTTTAGCTCTTGAAGCAATAGGTTCATTACTTTTTGATCGAAAAGAGAAGGGAGTATGGGGAGAGATGCTAGAGAAGCTACGGGAAACACCTTATGGGGATGTCTTGAGAATGCTAAGAATTAATTATGATGCATTAGATATGGAACAACAACGCATATTTCTCGATGTTGCGTGTTTTTGCATTGGTCGAAATAAGATTGATGCAATCTACGTATGGAAAGATTATGGGATTAAGGCGGAGTTTGGTCTTGAGGTCCTTCTTGATAGGTGCATGATAAAGGTGTTAGATGATAATAGCCTATGGATGCATGATCAGTTTAGAGATCTCGGAAGGGCAATTGTTAGTCAAGAAAATTTGCAATATCCCAGAAAGCGTAGCAGGTTATGGGCTAGTGATGACATAATTCATGAATTAAGGTCAACAGAGGTAAAGTATGACCAAATTTGAATTGAAAAATTGCTTACCTTTGTTCTTATTTGAGGATTTAATCACCTTCTAAATTGGGAACTACTCTTATGTTTCATTTTTTTTTCTCTTCTATGAAATAAAATTGTCGGATATTGATAAATTCCTTTTCCTCCTCCTCGATGTCATTGGCAGATCAAGGGAAGCGTTCAAGCACTCTGTTTGCGAAAGGAGAACGACATGCGCATAACCATCAATGCTGAGCAAATTAGACGGTTCCCACATCTACAATTTGTTTGGTTGAGAAACGTGATCTGCGTAGGCGACTTCACAGGCTATCTTTCCAAGTTGAAATGGATAATTTTGGAATACTCTAGCTATCATCCTTGGGATCCCTCTGGCTGTTGTCATACCGATTTAAAGGGTTATTATGCGCCAAAAAAATTGCATCTAGAAAAGGCGGTTGTGGTGAATCTTACTAACCACGTGGAAAGCAAGGTCGATTACGTAGTCAAGGTATGTCAATTTTCCTCTTAGTCCAATTTTTCTCACTCCATGAAGGACAAAATTTGATGGATTTATAGTCTAAAGGTGCGTTTGATAACCATTATGTTCCGGGGAACAATTTTTGAACATAAATGGTTTTTTCTATTTCTGTTCCTGGGAACAATTTCTAAGTATAAAAACACGCTTGATAACTGCAAAAAATTTATATTCTAGGAATATAAATGGTAAACTTGTATAATTTTGTTGTTTCTTTTAATTTTTTAATATTTTTATTATATTTTTCCTTCTTTTTTTTTTCCTTCTTCCTCCTTTGTGGCTGGTCGCTGGCCATGGCAGTGACTGGCGACCGGCTAGGCAAGGTCCGGCGAGCTCGCCAGGCCACCGCGAGGGCCGGCGAGCTCGCCAGGCCACTGTGAGGCTCAACCTCGCCTAGGCGGCACAAGGTCGGCCTCACCTTGGCTGGGCGAGCTCGAGCTGGCCCAGATTTGGTGAGGCCGAGCTCGCCTAGCCACCGGCGAAGCTCGGCGTCGCCAGGGGCCAGCGACGCTCCGGCAAGGTTGCCGGCCCTTGTCGGCCGATCGTCGGCCATGGCCAAGGCCGTCAACCAGCCAAAAGGAAGAAGGAAAGAAAAGAGAAGAAGAAAAAAAGAAGAGAGAGAAAAATTGATTCTTGGAATTGTTCCCGAGAACAAGAAGTTACTTTTTTCTATTTCTTGTTTCTGTTTCAAATCTGTTCTCGAAATTTTTTTTTTTTTTGTTCCCAGGAACAAAAGTTTCACCAAACAAGTTTCTGTTCTTTTTTTATTCCCTGAAACAAAAGAATATAAATTTTTGTTCCAGGAAATAGAAACACTTTTTAACAAACAAACCCTAATTTTCTCATTTACTGAGAGGATCAGATGGCATATGATACAAATTAAGAGCCTAAATGCATATTTATTTCTTGTATAGACCATCAAATTGTTTGCCCTGACGTTTCATTGGCTTTTGTAGACGGCACCAAAATTGAAGGTTCTCACTTTTCAACATATTAGATGGCTCTATACGACACCGACCTTTTCCCAAGACTCAGGTTTAGAGAAGTTGACTTTTTCTAATTGTTCCTGGTTGAAGGAAATTGACTACTCTATTGGGAACCTGAGGTGCCTGACTGAGTTGAGCATCAAGTCATGTGAGTCACTCACAAAATTGCCCGAACAAATTAGAAAGCTACAAAAGCTTAAGCACCTCTCTCTTGAGTCTTGTAGGAACTTGTGTGAACTCCCCGATTCAGTTTCGACATTATTGTCGTCAACGAAGCCGGATGTATCACAGACAAGTATTACAAGATTACCGAATTCAAATGGTAGACTACCAAGCCTGTCATCTTCCAATGAATCATCCACACAAATTGCAGAAATGTCTAGTATAATGAGCAAGCTTCTTGACCTCCAAACACTAGACTTGAATTATTGTTATAAGATTCGAGAGTTGCCAGAGCTCCCCGGAAGTTTGACCACCCTACGGTTGACATCCACTTCATTGCTGACAATCCCTAACCTCTCATACCTTCCTAATTTAGTTGAACTGGTCCTATCAGATGGCTCTGAATTTGAAGATACAGACACATCAAATATAACTCAACCATGCGACTTGCGGTGGATTGGAACGTTATCCAAACTGCGTAAGTTGCACTTTTGCTTTCCAAATGTCTACGCACCAACTGTAGAGTTGGGTTCCCTTCCTCTACTAAAAGAACTTGCTCTATATGGACTAGACTTGCCAACTTTGAAACAACTGCCGCTGAAATTGATAGTTTTAGAGCTCCATGGCACTGCAATTCAACTTCTCGATACTGCAGAATCGCCGGAGAGATCACATATTCAGGACCGTAAATCTTCTAACAGGTCGATATGTCTGCCGGAGGAGTCAGGGTGCGATGAGCTACAAACTCCTGAGTTGACTGACCACTGGAGGGGAAAGTTACTTCTCCCAAGCTCCCTAAAGATGCTCCAAAAGTTCCATCTGACGCACTGCCCAAAGGTAGAGGATATTCAAATTGTTTCTACATGGGGATCATTGGAAGAATTTTTTGTTGGAGAGTGCATTTCATTAAATAGTTTAGGCGGTTTGTCTAAACTGAAGAACATGAAGCGCTTAGAAATTTCATCGTGCAAGAGCCTGCAGGTCATCGAGGGCATCGACAAATTAGAGTTATTGCAGGATTTGACTATTATTGGGTGCGAATCAATGGAAATGATTTTTGATGCATCGAGCTCAAAAATACCAAATGAGTGCAATATAGCAACTGCTGGTTGTGGGAAGTTACCCAACACTTTTTCTATTGTGGTCAGTTGGGAGTCTTACAGGGAGAAGATTTTGAAAGAAACAAAGCAAGCGTTGGACTTTGAAATTGAAACGACGAATGAGGATCTATTGGAAATTGTGATCCATTTTCTCTAAAACTATCTAGAAACTACTAACTTAATCATGAAGGCAGGAACCTTCGCAGCAGCATCCATGTTGAAGATTGTCTAGAATTGTTGAGGATGGCGATTGCTAGCTGAACCTAGAAGATTCACATGGGAATGCAAGCAAGCAGAAGCCAAGTCGAAGAAGAAATCCTAGAACAAGCTAGAGAAGTCTACGTGAATGGGAAACATGTTTTCTTCATTAGCAAGCAACCAAAAGAATGAAGCAAAGTTTCTTCATCAAACTGCAGCTGTCAAGAAAAGAAGTCCAAGAGAGGCTGGGGTGGTGAAGAACATAAACTTGAATGAAAGTCAACATTGTAAGAGTTTTCCTAATGTGGACTACAATAATTGATATTGTAATTTACCGTTTTATGGTTACTGTTTTTACGGGGTTGGTCTAAGGTGAGATAGAATGTTTCTTAATTAGTCTAATATGGGGCTGGCTAGTATGGGCCGAGTTGAGCTTGGCCTGTAATGAGAGGACCTGGTTGGAAACTCTATAAATAGTGCTCAAGTCTCTCCTCTAACTCTAATTCTCACACGTATCCTCATATAAGGAGCGTTTACCTAACGCTAAAGGTGAGGGGGCCGTTTCATTGAGCCGGTGATATAGAGGGTAATAAAGGATAAGGACTTGTGCTTTAATCATCCCCTTTCTGCTTCCGCATCAAGAATGATGGATTCCAAAACAGGAGCATTCATCTTTATACTCAATCATCTATGTTCTGGTTATGGAGATCTTGAGGTTGCACGTTTTGCATCCCACATGTGGTATCAGAGCAATCATAACCCTAGAACTCGAATGCATGGAATTTTGCCATAATTTTGTGATTTTTGTGATTTTTCGTTTAATAAAAATTCAAATTAAATTGTAAATTCGGACTATGCTTGGTGAGACGAGCAAATCCATGGGTGGCGCGTCGTTGGGGGAGGCCCCATGCGCCGCCACGCGCCGCCAGGGCGTCAAACACGCGCCCCACGCATGGGGCGCCGACACACGCGCGAGGGCTGACGTCATTACCCAGGCTCGACTTGACTCGACTCGAGGATCCGACCGGACCCGTTGACCCACCCAAACCGGTCAACCGGTCAAATTAGATAGTTGGATCGGACAGTCGAGCTGGGAATCGGTCGGACCGCTACCGATCAGACCGGTTTTGATCAGTCAGTATGCCCGCGTGTGAGCTCCACGCGACGCGCACTCAGGCGGCGCGCGCGAGTGCGTGGAGCCTCCGATCGGCGCGTGGCTGGCAACATCAGGTTCGTATGACCATTCTCTATCTTGTGGTGTATTTATTTTATATGTTTGATGATTTTATGGATGTGAAAATACATACGCAACCCTAAATACGTGTATTTTTAGTATATTTTCACGTATTTTTCTTATAATTTTCTATGATTTTGGAAATACGTGTGTTGGTTTATAGGTATGTTATCACATAAACATTGTAAAAGTGTGATTCATTAATAAAAATTAAACTTTATTGTGAACTGAAGCTGGCTTAATGAGATACAATCATTATGGGATAGTAATTGAACTATGTATTGAGATGATAAAAACAGTAAAAGGTTATGAAACTTTTGTTGCTCACTCATACCCCTTTACATGCATCTTGATGTATTTTTGTGCCCTTTTGGTAACCTTTGAATGATAGACGTCTTAAGAATTCGTGACCAAACTAATTGTACTACTTAACACATCTGTTAAATCTAGTCACTTGTTTTTTTTTGGTGAAGGGTAATAATATATAGAGCTTTAACCAATTACAAGAAGGAACAGGCACCACAAAACTTGCACTCAAGAAGACACAGGCGTCTACTCGAGTGAAAGGGCGCCGTCCACAAAACACCGCAAGGCGGTCAAGAGATCAAAGCAACAAGGGCCTAGACAGGACGCCCAAGAGACAACCACGCAGGGCCAAGAAGAAACAACAAGAAGGAACAAGGAAGGCCACGCAGGGCTGGGACAAGAACAGCAAGGAAAGACAGACCGACCAAGACCGAACAGCAAACGAACGGACCGACGAGTCAAGGAAGAAAGTCGATCCAGCAACGGCACCATCTGAAACTGCTGGGGTGGGCTAGAAGGTAGGGGCTGAAGGATTGAAGATAGAAGGGTCAAGCCCCCAGTTCCGTTGTAATCTCCTGTTCGTCGGGCTATCAACAACGTTCCTAAAGGTTAAGGCTTTATCCTTCACAGCTATAATAAGATGCTTCTTAATAGCAGCAACCACAACCGGAAGATCTCTAAAGAGGATGTCATTCCTATATTTCCAAATGAGATAGCAAAGTGCGCCAAAGGAGAAACGACCAATGGAATGAAGGAAGTCTTTACCAGAGAGGAATCTCATAGCCCAATGAAGATTATTAGCCCAAGTTCCATTCCTCCAAGGGAGGTTGCACTTGGCGGCCCAAAAATACACCACACTAGCGGTGATGCAACAACTGAAGAAGAGGTGGTCAATGGAGTCCGGAACTAGCTTGCAAAAGGCGCAAACTTCGGTACCAATTCTACCATGCGACATGAGAAAGGCTTGGGTAGGCAGGCGGTTCTTGACAATCAGCCAGAGATTAAATTGGTGTCTTGGGGTGATGGCGTTACTCCAAATAAAGGAGGCCCAAGGGACTCTTACCTTCTTTCTTCTAAGGGAATGCCAAGCCGAGGCGACCGAGAAGACCCCAGAAGGACTGTCACTCCAAGTCAACCTATCCGGAGCCTCAGAGAGGGTCGGAAGGGGAATATTCCAGGAATCTAGCACTGATCTGAAAGCTAGACCCGCCGGAGAGAAAAGATCTGCAACGACTGCATGCCAAGGCAGTCCTGAGTCAGAGATAATATGCTCGGAACAAAGAAGATTCAAAGGACCACTCTGATTCCAATGATCGAACCACAGTGATGTCGCCTTTCCATTCCCAATTCTCCATTAGAACTTGAGACGGAACTCGGATCTGAGATGAAGCATCCTTTGTTAATGTCTATCAAGTTGAACATTTTTTATGGTTAAGAAGTATGACAACATTTACGTAGAGCAATAGTATATACTGTTGTAGTTTAGATATTTGGTTCTGTGGTTTAACTCAATTAATAGGCCACTGGTTGATGCGATGATAACTTGTTAATTAAAATTGGCTCATAAATCAACTGTTGACCTTGGAGATATAGTTTACTTTATGAAACTCATGAGCAATAGTGAATTAGCTATCAAGCTTGTCAATCTAGGGTATCTTGTATTGCTATTGATGTTAACTTGTGAGAGATCCTCTGGATCAGCATTCTTCTTTATATTATTCTGGTAATTTGTAATCTGGGTGCACAAGAGACGTTTTTATTTTATTTTATTTTATTTTATGAGAAGTTTCTTGTGTTGTTGTGATCAGTGATCTCATTGGAGTCTATCTTTCATGTCCTTTATATATATGTATGATTGATTTTCCTGGATGAATAAAGCAGTGTAATTAGCATGATATGTAATTTTAATAATATATTGCCCCTATCACTAAAGTTAAAATCACATGTATATGGTGTATGTGAGAAGTAAAGTTTATATCCCTAGTATGAGAAAGTTTCAATGATTCAATTGAGAAGTGATCGCCAAAGTGGCACACTTGATTGGGTTTGAGGGATATCGGTCTCGTATGATGATTGAAATGTCTCCTGGTTTAATGCATAGTCATACTCTCAAAGGAGGTGATTATGTATTAGTTCATGGAGAGATACATGATGGTGTTATAGAGAAGTGACTGATCCTAGTGGTTCATATGCCCAAATGTGATAAATTTACGAATGTTAGAATATATTCTCATAACCACTATTATGTGGAGAGTGTACAACTACATGTCATGTATTCTGCCCAAAGGTGATTATGTGATTTTGTATGTAACTCTCTGGATGTGTACTTGTACGTCAAGTTACATAGTGCTCACATGATGCTAATTATATAAATTGTTTGTTTTTCAGTCACATTTTTTGTAATTAATAACTCCAATATTATAGAGGTTTTTACTGGTTCAAATTTTAAGTAGTGGACATATGATTTGCTGCTTGGGAAACAAGCAATATAATTTGCTTATTGTTCATGAAGCTTTTCATTTAGGAACATTTGAAAAGTGGTTTACCAATTGACTACATTGCTAAAAGATGATGGAAGCCTTAGTAGCTTGAAATTATGTCTTGTTAATTAGGACATATCTGCAAGGACTTTTTAACGTAATGATATATATACATATCTCGTATATGGTTGAAAAGATTATTTTCAAAAAATTTATGTTTAAGGAATAATCTCACACATGTCTAAAGAAAGAGTAGAAAAGTTGACAATGTTGATATTATGTCTAGTCTTAATGGTTATCTAAAGACTTCTATAGATTATTGTTGAAGTAAAATGTATGCATAAATTTTATTTCAACAAAGTTATTGATGACTATTCTTATGTACTTAATTAAGAAAAGTTAGAATTAGTCTTAAAGGTTGTCAGGCTTAATAGTGACAGTGAGTATTTTGGCAAGTATGACAATGTGGAATAGAGTATATAGAGTAAGACTAAAATGATTTCACCGAAAGGCATAATTGCACCATAATCAACATGGTGATAAGTATATAGAGTAAGACTAATTTATCTAGTCTTCTATGGGTTGATATTTTGACAACAACTCTTTTCACATACAAAAATGCGTTTCTTACCAAAGTTGTTCTCTAAACTTCTTTTGAGTTATGGACTAGATGTAAATTTTAACTTGAATCATATTAAAATTTAGAGGTGTCATGCAAAAGTAAGGTTGTACAATCCAATATTAAGTGCATTACAATTCAAATCCACTCATAATTATTTTGTATCTTACTTAGATTGTTCAAATGAGTATTGATTTCATGACCCTAATGAAGGTACAAGTATTGTGGAATCACAGACAGTAAAAGTTTTTTTAGAGTTCGACGTAGTCATAAAGGATAGCTACTCTCAGACTATTAAGGATAATAGTACAATGGAGATCACTGTGTTTTTGTTTTTTCTTATACAAACAATTGTGAAATATCCTATATCATAGACTAAACTTATTGGAGTTCAAGATACTATTCTTGATATAGTTTATGATGAAATTTCTCAAACCTCTCAAGTGCAGAATGAAGTGGTTGTATCAGGAGATCTGTTAAGAAAATACGATCGGTTGTATCATCAGACTATATAGTCTATTTGTGAGAGCATAACTGCAATATCTACTACATGGTTGATTTAGCCACTTATATAAATGTTATTTCTTGTCCTCAATCAAGTATGTGATTATATGCCATAAAAGACGACAAAATTTTCACTTTGAAAAAGGGATGGACAGTTAATAGTGAAGAAATAAATATTTTTTTCTAGTAGTTTTAAAGATTCTTTTAGAGTGAACATAGGATTAATAGTTACGCCAAATAGATACTGTCTTTTCAAATGGACATGTTGATAACAAAATCTATATAGTGCAACTGGTAGATGTTTCAAGTAAACTTGTGTATAGACTGAAAAATCTTATTCATGGTCTTAAGCAAATCTCTAGACAATATTATTAAAGTTTCATAGTGTTGTCATTTCGTTCAGTTGGGAACAAAGTAATTCAATATATATATACTGCAAGGTCAGTAGGAGGAAATTTATTTTTCTCATATTTTATGTATGTGATATTTTGCTTACAAGTAGTGACCTTGAGGCATTTTTTTTTCCTTTGCACTGAGGTCCGTAAGGATTGTTCTCACCATATATATCGAATTTATCTTAGTAGACATTTGCTTATTGTATTTTGGAAATTTTCAATATACATCACTGCAAGCCAGGAATTGCTCTTATCATTAAGGGTGATGGACTGAATCTATTACATTATCCTTATTTAGATATTGAGAAAATCTAGTTAAATTGTGTATCTTGTGTCAGTACACTTAAAAGTATAATGTATGCTCAAATTTGCGATGGGCTTTCTAGGCAGATATTAGTCAAATCCAGGACGTGATCACTGGGTTGCTGCCAAGAAAGTTTTAAGGTACTTAAATAGGACAAGAGATTATATATTGATTTACAAACATGTTCAATTCTTGCATCTAGTAGGGTATTTAGATGTAAACTTTGATGGCTATTAGGATGACATGAGATCAATAACGGAATACATATTTATCTTAGCAAGAAGTACAATAAATAAAGTTCTATGTTATCTTTTGCTATGTAAGTAGAGTTTGTAACATTCTTTTAGGCTGTTACTTGGGCTATTAGGCTCTGGAACCTCATTAAGGAGTTGACTGTTTTTAACTTGCGGATTGAACCATACAGTTGTATTGAGATAATAAATTTGTAGTATTTTTATTAACAACAGAGGTTTCAAGGGGTCTAAAAATATGGTAATCAAATTTTTTGACCATAAAGAAACAATATAGAAATGTGACATTATAATATAACATATTTCCACAGATGATATGGTTGTAGATCCACTAACTAAAGGACTTCGCTCTTCTGTTCTTGAATGACATGTCATTAATATGAGCTTAAGAGCATCATGAGATGCTGTTGTTTAGTGGGAACTATTTCGGTTTTAATGTAATAAAGTTTATATCTGTGTTCGTTACACTTAGTAACGGTTTGATATGCATCAACTTTTGCATTCAATAAAATATTTTGAATGTGTTGTCATTATGTTGAATACATATTAATAAAAGTCTCAAGGTATTGTATAAACTTTGAGTGAAGGCTAGAGGCATCCGGTTATTAGCCTTGTGCATATATCTTTTTATACATAAAGAAATGTTAACTGTAAATACAAGGCATATGTGGGTTCATTGGAACCATAAACATTCTCTAGTGGCACAAGTTTTTTGTGACGCTTAAGGCAAAATAATGATGACTGACAAATGAGATCTTTCTATGAGAGATGTTATCTATTTGCCACATTACCATATTGAATCTATATCAATAAAGTTGAAAGCACTCGTAAGCATGAAAGACTCTGTGTGTATATATGTAGTTACCGTCATGATTCGGTGCTTAAGACTTTATGGGATGTGATTGACTAATAAAAATTATCTCTAGAACAAGGTGTGCAAACACAGTACAATTTCAATTAATATAGTCCAAGTGGGAGAATGTAAGAGTTTTCCTAATGTGGACTACATTAATTGATATTGTAATTTATCGTTTTACGGTTACTGTTTTTATGGGGTTGGTCTAAGGTGAGATAGAAGGTTTCTTAATTAGTCTAATGTGGGGCTGGCTAGTGTGGGCCAAGTTGAGCTCGACCTGTAATGAGAGGGCCTGGTTGGAAACTCTATAAATAGTGCTCAAGTCTCTCCTCTAATCCTAATTCTCATATGTGTTATCACATAAAGAGCGTTTACCTAGTGCTAAAGGTGAGGGGGCCGTCTCATTGAGCCAGTGATACAAAGGGCAATAGAGGAGAATGACTTGCGCTTGAATCATCCCCTTTCCGCTTCCGCATCAAGAACGATGAAGTCCAAAACAGGTGTCCATCTTTCTACTCAATCATCTATGCTCTTGTTCTGGTTATGGAGATCTTGGGGTTGCACGTTTTGCATCCCACAAACAATAGTGGCTGAAGAAGAAACTTGAACTTGTGAACAAGGAAAGTCGGTCAAAGGAAATAGCATTAAAATATATTCTTGTAAAACAAGTATGAATAAGAGTCGGCAAATGCCTCTAAAGTCGGTGGAATTGCTCTATAAATAGAGCCTAGAATCATTCATGTATTGTGGGAGGTGAACCTCCACCTTGAGAGGTCTTAGACTTCCACCATGACTCGTGTGGAGAGTGAGCTTTATAAACTGCATATCCTTGTGCTCCTCTAATAACACCTCCATCAAATTACTTTGTTCAACTAATGAAACTATTTCCCCATATCCCATGGCCTATATCCTCCAACTATCTTATCTTGTCTCTTGTCCATCCACTACAAACTATACCATGCACTTGCACACATCACTAATAAAAACCTATCATCAATATCAAAATCATGCTTCCGCACGCACACATATCCAAAATTTTTAACATGGTATTAGAGCTAGATGCGCCCAGGTTCGTAACTGAGCTAGGCGAAAGGGACCGTGAAGCCAGAGCTAGGCATATTTGGATGGTTATGGGCGTTTGTCCTCACCATCCTCAACTAAAAAGGCTAGAGCTCGAGCGAGAGCCAAAGCCGAAGCCAGAGCCTACGAGAGCCAAAGCTAGAGCCCGAGCTAATAGCTACAACTACGAGCATTTTGATGGCCCAAGACATGTGGGACATCATTGAAGAAAAGACATGCACATTCGAGGTGAGTGCAAGTGTTCCAACAAAAGAATGCAAGGGATTGTGGAACGAAGACAACATAAAAGGCATGGGACAAATTACAGGAGAAATTTCAAGGTACATCCGAGACTTCATAACATAAGTCCGAAGTATACTGAAAATGGATCAAGGGGGAGTGTTGGAAATTGTGATCCATTTTCTCTAAAACTATCTAGAAACTACTAACTTAATCATGAAGGCGAGAACCTTCGCAACAGCATCCTTGTTAGAAGATTGTCTAGAATTGTTGAGAATGGTGGTTGCTAGCTGAACCTAGAAAATTCACGCAGGAATGCAAGCAAGCAGAAGCCAAGTTGAAGAAGAAATCTTAGAACAAGCTAGAGAAGTCTACGTGCATGGGAAACATGTTTTCTTCATTAGCAAGTAGCCAAAAGAATGAAGCAAAGTTTCTTCATCAAACTCTAGCTGTCAAGAACTTATTGAAGAAGATAAAAAGAAGTCCAAGATAGGCTGAGGTGGTGAAAAACAGAAACTTGAATGAAAGTCAACAATAGTGGCTGAAGAAGAAACTTGAACATGTGAACAAGGAAAGTCAGTCAAAGGAAATAGCGTCAAAATATATTATTGTAAAACAAGTATGCTTAGTGGGTAAGAATAAGAGTCGGCAGATGCCTCTAAAGTCGGTGGAATTGCTCTATAAATAGACTTCCACCTTGTGTGGGGTAAATCCTCCACCGTGAGAGGTCTTAGACTTCCACCATGACTCTTGTGGAGAGTGAGCTTCATAACTCCATATCCTTGTGCTCCTCTATTAACACCTCCATCAAACTATTTTGTTCAACTAATGAAACTATTTCCCCAATCACATGGCCTATATCCTCCAACTATTTTATCTTGTCCCTTATCCATCCACTACAAACTATACCATACACTTGTACACATCACTAATAAAAAACTATCATCAATATCAAATCATGCTTCCGCACGCACACATATCCAAAATTTTTAACAGGATCACTACAAAAAATGGTGCGCCTTCTTTCCATCCATAGATCATCGATGTTTCCTTTTGCTTTACTTGCTTTCTATTTCTGCTTTATTCTAGCGAAGAGAGACAAGGAACTGATTCTAAAACGTGTAACTAAGGACAATCTTATTAAAATTCCCCATCTCACGTGGAATCTCCATATGTTGTGTGTGTTCACTTCAGTGGCGAGGTTAGGGATCTTACATCCCTTACCATCTATAACAAAAGGGCCTTTTTTAAGAGAGATTTAGGAGCAAGAGACCTCAACTCACCTTATTATTTCCTTCTGTTGGGCCAGGAAAATAAAGTGAAGAAAGGGAAGAGAAAGCCAGAGTCAGCAAAACAACAAGGAAGAAGAAAGAGGAGCAAACTTAAAAAAAAGAAGCTTGGGTGCGTTTGTTTCATCCTATTATTTCCTTGTGCAGAACCAGGAAAATGAAGAAAAGAAAAAAGAGAGCAAGATAGTCGGCAAAAGAACAGGAAAAACTAAAGAGGGGAAAAAGTGCCTGAAGTGGATTTTAGGACTGAAGTGGCTAAAGTCTCAAATTGCGAATCGAATTGGGATTAGAGTTCTTCTTCCTTTCTCCCGCCGCTCAAGAAAATGTTGTTGCTCGATTCACGGTGACTCCACGCCCAATCCTTGGTCGCTCCTTGCAAGCTTAAGTCTGTTGTTCGTTGTCGTCTCTCCTTTCCCAAGTTCCGTCATCCACGAGCTTCAAGTTCCATGTCAGTGAGCTTCAAGTCCTCCTCTAGTGCCACTTTTCACTCTCGTGCACATTTTCTTCTTTAGTGCCACTCAGCTGGAGGAATTTAGTGCATTCATTAACTTCATCAGTGGTGGGAGTCATGGGCCTCAACTCAAGCTCTGGATCACTAGCTAGTTGTTGAAGACCAAGAAGGTAAGGCAGTTGGCTCTTTTTTTTTTGGGGGTTGGGTCAGAGTGGCGGTTGGTGTTTAGTTGAATGTAATTGTGTGACTTATCTTTGCGTAGTTAAGCATGGGCTTGAGCTACATATGGTAATAGTTGTATAACGGTCTGCTTTCTTGCATTTGTTTGACTATTTGAATGCCTAGTCTAGTTATGTTGCTATGATTTTGTGGACTGCTCGATTGAGTGTAATCATGTGCAGAGGATGTTGTGCATCTTCTCGTGAAGAGTTTATCTGTAAGTATATTCTATGGTTTGGATAATAGTCGCTTTAATGAGTGTCCACTGTCTGTTTATCACCTGTGAGGAGCTCTTGATGATTGAAAATGAAGAAAACACTGCTTCTCTTCTTGGTTCATCATGTAGAATTAAAATGGGATATCCATTTTTTTCTTTTTTCAATTTTTGGGCAGTTATGGTTTCCATTGGTAATTTGAGGTTTGCTGCATATGGTTGGGCATTCCGCATGTCAAATTTGCTACGTGGCCGACTAGACAATTGGCTAGACAAAATACACACGGCTTTGTCATCTATTGAAGCAGGAACACCGAATATTGTCACTTCGGGATTACTCCCACGTTCCAGTTCTCCATTTTGCAAATATCTTCTTATTTGAATTGAAAGAAGAGAGAAAATTGAGTCACTTCGTGGCAAGGTGCTTGTTCAGGCTCTTGTGCTTCTTAATTTACTTGCTTGGTGCTTCATTTTTTTATGCCTAATTCTCCATTGGAAATCATTAATTCCTCCCTACTTTCACAAGTTTAAGATGAGTCCTAAGGAATGTATTAAAACTATAGTGACTCGATTTTATCCTTTGGATGTGTTCATTGGAGCACAATTAGAAGACCCCATTTATTTAAGCAAATACATGACTTACTATGCGCCAATTAGAAATTAGACACCAACCAAAGAGCTCAACATGAGGTTATGACGTACTTGCTAGATTTGGTTGGGTTGCTAGATTTGCTCTATGTTATTCAAGGGTAGGACGGTGGACTGGAGAAACTTTCGTTATTGCTTGGCTAGGAGAGGAAAGAACTGCAATTCATTGAGGCCCTTCATGGCTGCTTATGAGAATGCATTTTTTGATTGTTGCTCATTGCGGGTTTTACGCGTTTGAAGTGTGCTTACTGTGAAGAAGAAGAATACAGAGACGAAGAAGAAGATAACAAAGATGACTAACAGGGAAGAAGGATAAGAGAGAAAGTTTCTATATTAGCATTTGTATTCAATGATTCGAGAGAATTTTCACAAAGAACATCACACTTTGTTCTCCTTTACAACTCAGTATATATCTTCCCAGCTGGCAACGAAAAGCAACAAACTGCTAAAAGAACTAACAAAAGAAAATAACAGAAAGTATTCAGTTACAACTCAAAACTGAATATCTATTCTTTAATGAGCACGTGTTATTGATGTAAATCATGTCATCTTCATTCCGCTTATCTCTGTCCACCAATGTAGAGCTAAGCTCGTTATTTCCAGGTTTGATTGAATCATCAGTAGTAACATTTGTCACTTCATTTCCCAACTCAGCAAACTGCCTCACTTCACTTCCCCTGTTTCCATCAGAATTGAACACTCGAATAGCAGCATGTATATTCAGCTTCAGCTTATATCCTTTAACACCCCGCCGCAAATTGGGAAGGGGTAAAGAGCCCATACCCAATTTGATGCGTATATCAAAATGAGCCAACCGCGAGAGAGCTTTTGTAAAAATATCAGCAAGCTGACAATTGCTTGGAACATATCGCACAATGAGAGAGTCTGAGGAAACTTACTCACGTACAAAATAGAAATGAACTTCAATGTATTTAGTCTGAGCATGTAAAATGGGATTGGTAGTAAGAGAAATGGCAGACTGATTATCACAGAACAGAAGAGTTGGTGAAGAAAGTGATAGACCAATATCACGAAGAACAAAACTAATCCATGTAAGTTCAGCAGTAGCAGAGGCAATAGCACAGTATTCTGCTTCTGTAGAAGAGCGAATAATAGTAGGTTGTTTCTTTGCTGCCCAAGAAATAAGATTAGAACCGAGATATGTGCAAAAACCAGTTGTGGATCTTCTGGTTTTTGTACAGCTAGCCCAATCTGCATCTGAAAAGCCATAAAGATGCCTAGAGCTTCGAGAGTGAAGAAACATACCAAGATTAATAGTTCCTTTAACATAGCGCAGAACCCTCTTTAGCTTATGAAAATCTGCAACAGTGGGCTGCTGCATTTTCTGACATAACATGTTTGTAGCATATGCAATATCAAGACGAGTTAATGTCAGTTATTGAAGACCACCAACTAGACTCCTATATTCAAGAGGATTGGAGAGTGGAATAGTATCAGTTTTCAGGATAGTTGGTCTCTGAGACAGAGGAGTAGAAATTGGTTTACAATCAATCATGTGAGCTCGAGTAAGGAGATCAAAAGCATATTTGGTTTGACAGAGTAACAAATCGGTAGAGATACGCTTAGCTTCAATGCTAAGAAAATAGTGAAGATATCCCAGGTCTTTCATGTGAAACTGAAGGCTGAAAGAATGGATTAGTTTCGAAAGTAACTGGGCTGAACTACCAGTTAAGACAATATCATCAACATAGAGTAATAGAAGTAGTGTGTCTTGTCCATCACGAAGAATAAACAGAGATGGATCAGTTGTACTACAGAAAAATCCATTCTCAAGTAAGAAATTATTGAATTTATCAAACCAAGCACGAGGAGCTTGTCGAAGACCATAGAGAGATTTCTTGAGGAGACACACATGGTGGGGCATCTGTGACTGTATGAATCCAAGAGGCTATTCCATGTAAACTGTTTCATTCAATGTGCCATGTAAAAATGCATTCTTAACATCAAGTTGATGGATGGGCCATTGATTCATCATTGCTACAAAAAGTACTATTCTAATTGTAGCATGTTTGACTACAGGACTAAAAGTTTATGTAAAATCAATACCTTCCTCTTGATGAAACCCTTTAGCCACTAGCCGAGCTTTCAACCTATCAAGACTTCCATCAGGTGCAAGTTTTGTTTTAAACACCCATTTGCAACCTATCACATTCATGTGATTAGTGCGAGGAATTAATATCCAAGTTTGATTATGATATAAAAGCATCCATTTCTTCCTTCATAGCTATGTACCATCCTTGATCTGCTAAAGCTAACTTAACTAATCTTGGTTCAACAGGTACTTTATATTTAGCAAGACAAGCATATCTAGGATTTATTTTTATAATGCCAGACTTTGATCGAGTCTGCATAGGATGAGTTGAAGTTGTACCTTGTAAGATAGAACTGGAAGGAGCTTGGTCGATACTGTGTTCATTAGATTGTACAGCTTCAGAAGTAGCTTCAGAACTAGATACTTCCTGATCTTGTGAAGGGTAATGACCTTGATTAATAGACACTTCAGCTTGTGTTGTTGCTATGGAAGTAGGATTGTCCTGTTCCACAGGAGGCAAATAAGATGGAACATAATGATTGATTCCATTATTATGCAGCTGTCCTGTATATTTCTGTGAAGATGAAGACATCGAGCCTCCACTTACTGAGTCCAGAAGTTTAACCTCTTCTGTCCACAGCCAATATATCGTTGTAAATGGTATGTACTCTATTACACAAGTCTTAGTAAAAGGAAATAAATTTTCGTCGGACATGACATGTCGACTAATGTATATTCGACCAGTAGTAGGGACAAAACATCTATATCCCTTATGACGTTCACTGTATCCAATAAACACACATGTAAGTGATCGTGGATCAAGTTTGTGTTGTGCATAGGGTCTGAGGCAAGGAAAACATGCACAGCCAAAAACTTTGAGATGATCATAGCTTGGTTCTTTCTAATACAGTTTACTATAGGGTGATTGCATCAATAACTTGGGTGTAGGAAGCATATTGATAATATAGTTAGCTGTCATGAATGCATCAACCCAGTATTTCAAAGGAATTTTAGCATGATAGAGCATAACAAGACCCAATTCAACAACATGGCGATGCTTTCTTTCAGAAACCCCATTATGTTCTGGTGTATAGGGGCAGGATACATATTGCTTAATGCCACAACTCTGTAAACGAGTCTGAAACTTGTGGCTAATGAATTCACCTCCACCATCACATTGAAAAATCTTGATTTTGCAATCAAGTTGATTTTCAACTTGTCTCTGGAACAGAACAAAGATGTCATAGAAATCTGATTTCACTTTCATTGGATAGATCTAGCTAAACTGAGAGAAACTGTCTACAAATATGACATAATACTTGAAGTTTTGAAATGAAGTAACTGGTGAAGAACCCCAGATATCACAGTGAACCTTTTCTAAAGGTCTAGATGCTACAGATTCTGACAATGGAAAGGGTAGAGCAGTATTTTTAGCAACTTGACAGCTTCGGACAGCTTCGACACATATTTTGTACTCTGGTATTGCAGTAAATGAGTTGTTGATTCTGTAGGTACTACAGCGTTTTCAAATTGGTGTGTGCTAAACGCAGATGCCATATATCCTCTCCTATTGCTCTGTGTCTCTAAGTTAAGAATGCCTCTGTGGTATGAGGATTGACTCGATACAACCCTTTAACTTTCCTCCTGAGTAGCAGAGTTGTGTTGGTGTAATTGTCCTTAACATATACACCAATTTTATCAAAAATAAAAGATCATGGATAGTCATCTGTTAGTTTCGATACTGATAGAAGATTCTTCTTTATATCAGGAACAATTAATACATCATTCAAAGGTAATGAATCCACTTTAGTATGTAACAATGCATCACCAGTATAGGTAATAGGTAGACATGATCCATTTCCAATCATGACTGTATCAGTTCCATTGTATCTAGAAGGATTATGAAGAATACCAGAGTTTGCAGTAATGTGAGCAGTCACACCAGTGTCTGGATACCATTCATTTCCTTTTGAGTCTTCGATGTGCATTGTTGCTAATGCTGTTGGAATTTCCTCAGCTTGGTATGATTGTCAAAGCAATACCAGCAGTGAAGTGCATCATGGCCTGGACGTTTACAGATTTGACACTCCAATCTAATATTGTCAGTTGATTTCTTAGCCTGCAGATCTTTGGAAAATGTTAGATTTGAAGAAGGATATGATCTGGTCTCTTGATATCTTTGCGAAGAACCAGCATAAGGACGAAATCCCTGATTGGAACCAGAACCAGAGATATTACTGAATTGTTTAGATCTTGGACCCTCCTGTACATAGTTGACATTATTTGATCTGTAACTCAAATCTCTTCTAGGGTATCTATAACCACGACCTTTATTACTGAAAAATCGTCCTCTTCCATAACTACGTCCTCCATGACTAGTAACTCTTGAACCTCCAAAGCCAGAGTTTTGCTGAATAGTTTCTCTATCAATTTCTTCCTTTTGCTGAACTTCAGTTTTTCTTTGACCATAGTAAGCTAGATTAGGGCTATATTGGCTTGATGAGAAATTTTGTAGTCATGCTTCAAACCTTTCTAGCTATGAAATTACTTCATCATACTCCAGCTGAGGTTTCAAGCAGTATATAGTGGTTTTCAGATTCTCATATTCAGGTCCTAATCCCTCAAGAACCCCAAATAGCGTTGTTATCTCATCTAAAGGCTTTCCTATTGCATTGAGTTAATCACAAATTGATTTATACTCTCTGAGGTAAACTGACAATGCTCGATCTCTCTTTTGGCAAGCTTGCAGTTTTCCTCTCAACTCGAATTCTCTAGCTACAAACTTTTGCATAAATCGATTGAGTAAAGTTTGACATACCTCATATGCAGTGTCCAAGCCAATTATCAGACTCAGTATGTTTTCTGAAACAGCTCCACTGATCAAAGACGATACAAGCTGATCATTTTTTATCCAGTCACTGTAATCAGGATTCACAGCTTCTGCAATATTTCCTTCGACTTCAATTGGTAATAGTTTTGCAGGTGATGGTATTTCTCCATTGATGAATCCAAATAGCTCCTGACTGTGCAGAAACCTATGAAATTGCACTTGCCAGAGGAGAAAATTATCTTCAGCGAGCTTGCTAGTAACAAAGTTAGAGATGTTGACATGAATCGGAAAAGGATACTTTTGAGTTCTTGCAACCATCTTGCACTTTCAATTCTTGTTCTTACTATCAGCTTGAGTAAATCTTCAATTTGTTGTGACTTTCAACATTGAAGACTCTTAGGAAAATAACTTCCTTCTCCATCTCTCCATATATGTAACTTGCCATTTTCGAAGGCTGACAAAAACGAAACAACAACAGCAGCACACAAGTCCAGTGAAAGATGGATTCATATTACAACATTGTTCGTGATGCTCTTCAGATGAGCTCTGATACCATGTGAAGAAGAAGAATACAGAGATGAAGAAGAAGATAACAGAGATGACTAATAGAGAAGAAGGATCGGAGAGAAAGTATAAAGCTTCTGTATTCAATGATTCAAGAGAATTTTCACAAAGAGCATCACACTTTGTTCTCCTTTACAGCTCAGTATATATCTTCCCAGCTGGTGACGAAAAGCAACAAACTGCTAAAAGAACTAACAGAAGAAAATAACATAAAGTATTTAGTTACAACTCAAAACTGAATATCTATTCTTTAATGAGCACGTGTTATTGATGTAAATGATGGCATCTTCATTCCGCTCATCTCTGTCCACCAATGTAGAGCTAAGCTCGTATTTCCAGGTTTGATTGAATCATTAGTAGTAGCATTTGTCATTTCATTTCCCAACTCAGCAAACTGCCTCACTTCACTTCCCTCGTTTCCATCAAAACTGAACTCTCGAACAACAGCATGTATATTCAGCTTCGGCTTATATCCTTTAACACTTACTTGCTCAGTTAGCAAAGCATTCTAGGATTTAAGCGGTTCTGTTAATCTCTTGATTACTACTTTACTAAGTGCGGAGGTTATTCAGATTGGAATACTTGCCATCAATTGTGCACCTGCTATGTCCCCGAATATAGACTTCTTGAACTGCACATTGTAGGATCCTAGGAATTGCAAAGAAAAATTATTTGAAATAGATGATTTATGAAAGTCAATAAGTATGCCTTGAGGTTGAGTTTACATTCTCGAAATATATTGCCAAGATTAAAATGTATTCAATTTATATGAGACTATAGTCTTACCGATCCTAAGGAGAGCATTGTCTTTGTGAAGATCGTAGCTTAATAATATTTTAGGCAACACTGAAGTTTCTTTACCTTTTCCGATGGTACGGCGAGATATGGAATCTTAGTTGGCATTTTGGCGACAAATAGTTCCTTGTAGATATAGCTAGACCAGATGGTTTTCTCCAACCGTTAACTACCACCAGCTAGATTAGTCGAGAGAGCAAGGACATTAGTGCGTTGTCTTAGGATATCTTAGATAGACAGCAGTGGTGCACACAGTGATTATACCATCAGGATGGAAGCGAAGGCTGTTTGCCATGGTATCATTTCAGGTGAGACCCTGCACCGGGATCGCAACCAAACCCGAAAAAGATTGAAGGAAAGTCAATTATTTAAGAAACATCCTCAAGAAGCAACAAAATTATAATTGATCCACAATGAGGACGAGACACCGAGTATAAACTTCTCCCCATAAACCCCCTGAGAAAGATCCATCTTCGTTTCACACTGCTCTGATGTCTGAATCATAGTTCAGGCACAACAATGTAGAACAGTTGATACTAGAGATTATCCGACAGTAGCAACTTCAATCTCCATAGAGAGAGCCCCCCTCATCAATGCCTGGCTCTTCTGAGGTAAGTTTGTCACTCATGATGTCGAAAACTTAAAAACATAAACAACACCAAGGAACTTGCATCGATCGTAAGAGTTTGCAAATCTAAGAACCTTTATTCCGAAGGATAGAATCTGTTACCTTATTGATCTCAAGAAAATTTAACTTGTCAAAAAGGGCCAAAGCTTGCACGGCAATGAGTGTATACAACAGATATAGAAAACATCTAATGTTTCCACCAAATCCGCCAGCACAAGCAGCCCTAAGTGACATTCACATTTTGCTCTTTAGAGTGAAGTTTCAGAAAATAAATAAATAAAGCAACACTAATCACTTCTGAGACGCGGTCATTATTGTAACGGATGGAATTGTTAATCCCAAGCTAAAATCTTAATCATACTGTCAAATAAGAAATATTTGATTGAATGTGGAGCGGAGGTTCTGTTAGCCGCATGTTTTTCATGGGTAATCGCAAAAAGAAGCTGAGAGACAAACAAATACAAATGAGACTCATGCTGGCATTGCAGGATCCAAGAAACAACTGTTAGATGTATGCCCTAAAGCTACTATGTAATAATTACGTATTAGGGATTTCAGTTGTACTTTCATTATTATTATTTAATTAATGGCAATGGCGTATTCATTCATTTGTCCAATTATTTTATATTTATGAATGATTCCATAAGATCAGTTGCAACTAGACATATTCTTGAGACGTCAAGAATATATGTGACGGGTTCATAGTTAGATTGAATCTTTAAATTGTTCTCGGCCGATGGATTATTGAGTGGATATTAATAATCCTGTTGAGACTGGTGTGTTCATAACTCCACCATTAAGTATTGGATACTTAAGGGAATGATGAGTCACAAGTCATTGGGTATTGTGATGCCTAAGTTAAGAACACAAGTGTTTGTATTAGACAAGTTCATTGAACGTGACACATGTGGAACGATTAACGACATGGAAGCTTTTAGCGTGGTCACTGTCTAATTGTTCATGCTCTAGTCTTGTGTAAATAATCCTTAGACCGGAGGCATAGTGTTAACTTGTGTCTCGAATAACTATGGTTCACAGGTTCACGTAATGCGGGGTCATTGATCCGTCTTTATACCTGATGGTCATAGTTTGTTCATATACGAAATTACACGTGTGCGCAATATGGAATATGTCTCCTTGTCAAATGCAAGGTATAATAATGATGTCTTATACGATCTAATTATGACACTGCATTGAAATCCTCAGCCGGGGTTGTAACCAAGAATAAATTGTTTATGTCTCAAATAAAATGCATGTCAATTAGATTTGTGCATATGATTGAATTAATGACTTGACAAATATTCCATGGTCTTTGTTTGTTCGGGACATAGTAAGACAGGGATTGAATTACACTGTAGCCAAAGCTGACATATTCATTATGTTCTTAAAGCATACACACTATCTGGGTAGCCGTGACATATTGCTATATGTCAATCATGGCTTGTAGGACCCAAAGATTAATCGGGACAATTAATTCTTTTGGAAGTACTAATGTGTTAGTACAAGTCTTACTACGAGCTTAGTGATGAACCTAGGGATGTCACACACCATAAACAATTAGGATAACGTGGAACAAGAGAGAAATATAATTGCAAATGTGTTTGCAATTACTACAATCGAATTGATTCGATTTGAAATTAAATTAAATGAGATTTAAATTAATTTGGATTATAGTCACAAGCCTATTTGCATATGATGCACATACATGCCCAAAGTGAATATACGTTAATGTATTCTAAATGCACATGTAAAGAATAAGTCCTTTTTATTTTTATTTATATATAAATAAAAAGGAGTTTGATTAATTATTTTTTCATTTAACTAATTAATTAATTAAGGTGCACGTGTGCAAAGTGATTTTATTTAAAAATAAAATAAAAAATGAAGCTTCATGCATGTGCACGAATTCGTGCACATGCACAAAGCATGGATGGTCAGCAACCGCTGACCATCCTTGCACGATCGTTCGTGCCTTTGACGGACGATCAGCGACGGTTGGTGATCGTCCATCGATCAGCAACCGTTGCTGGTCAGTTTTATATTTTAATTTTGAAATGCTGAAATGTAGAGATAACGAGGTGTTGGTGAAAGTAGAGAGAAATAGGTGTGTGTTCTTGTGTTGTCTTTGAGACGCAAGATAGAAAATGATTTTCTCTCATTCGGGTCGTGACTAAAACATCAAGGATATGATGGATTGTCTCCACAAGATTGCTAGAACGATCAAAGTGGTGATTATCCGAAAGTTTTCTCTTCCATTCGACGTTCATTGTTGGTTTGTCTAAACTAGAGGTCCGATGTTTGTGGGACTCAAACAGAAGAACATCCGAACCAATTCGTTTAAAGCATGCTTCGAGAGGTAATTCGTGTAATTCCCTTTTTATATTTAGATTTTTTATTAAAACGCACGAACAACGCCTTTGGAGAATCATGTATAAAATGTATCATCTTTATTTCCGCTACGTTCTTTTGTTATTTTTTTTCTATACATGATTCATGAAACCCCAACAGTGGTATCAGAGCTAACCTTAGGCGTTTTTCGTGCGTTTAATTGATTTATAGTTCAAATATATTTTTGCGTTCTAATGGCCAATTTTTATGTTAAAAGAATTGGTTCTCTTGTTCTTATGTGGCCTATAGAAGTTGATTAATTTATGTGATAAATTTAATCAACTAAGCAAAAATTAGAACTAAATTAATTTTGAATCAAAAATCCATAACTTGTTATACTTTGTGTTTATATTCTGCGAATGATTCGTGATTATAAATTTAAAGTTGACAACGCGACTTCTGTTCAGAATCGTGCTCGTGAAATTTGTTTCATCGATATTGATTTCTTGACATGGTTTGCGTTGTTCGACTTTAAATTTGATTAAATGCAGAATTTTACCTTTGCCTTCCAGAGCTTTAAATTTTGAATTTATGGCTCGCAAGGAAGGGTGGTGATCATGGAAAAATCCCTAATTGTTGTGATTGTTGTATGGATGAATGTATGATGATTACATGTATTCTTTTTTGGGATGTAATTATTAAATGGAGGCTGCGTCCTTCCTTTTATTTTATTTTAATTTTTCATGATACGTAATTTTAGTATAGTTTAGTATTTCAATTATTGATGTAAATACTACAAGAGAGGAGGAGCTATTGGAAGAGCCATTAAACTGGTGAGCTCTCTGGGCCCGGTCTTTGAAGAGTTCAAAGATTGAAGAAAAAGTAAAGAGCATGTCCATATTATTAAAACATTAAAATGGCTAAATGGGTCTCTTTGGCTCGAGACCCATTGAACCATAATTCCATGATCACCATGTAGGATAGATGTTTATGTGATATCTATTTATTTATTGTGTTTATATTATCGTGCATGTTAAACTGGTTAATGTGCAAAGTGAGACCGTTAATAACGACCCAAATCTCCTTATTAACAATATTAAGTTGAAACGGGTTTCGGACTCGTGGCCTTCCATCATCATGGTTTGATCCAATATTATAGTGGTTAACTGACCGGCTATGGATACATAGGGGTTAATTATTATTCATAATATTGGACCACTCCATTATGCATGTGATGCTGTAAGGTTGGAGCCAAATGATTTCTAATAATTGTTAGGTAAGAAAATCGTTTGTGCTTTCAATACTTACATGAGACGATTGGCTAGACTTAACTATGATCATGATGTCAATAACTGTTAGGTGAGGCTTTCATGGTCTAAAGGCCAAAGTTATGATTGTGACTCGCATATGATGTGTTGAACAAGTTGGTTCACTCACTAAGTTCATAGAACACCAATAACTGCTAGGTGAGGTGGACTTTGGATTAGTGGGACTCCAATCCCCACCAGTAATCTTTCCCCAACAAAGATTACTGCTTCCCATCTTAAGGAGTATGGAATTCGGATATAAATTTAGTGGGAGGATCTATTTCATTTAAAGGCCAAAATGAAATAGTTATTTTGAAAGATATAATGGCTAACAATTTATTTTCTGCAACAAATATATTATTACTCTGAAAATGGTGACCACAAACCCACTCGCTTCTATACTTGACAAGAATTGTTTGACTAGACCTAATTTCACTGACTGGGTGAGGAATTTGAGAATTGTACTCAATTTAGAAAAAATTGGGTATGTGCTTGATGAAAAGATGCCAACCTCCTTTCCCGAGGGTGGGACCCAAGAGGAGCGTGTCACTTATGATAAGTGGCGTGACGATGACTTAAAAGTTAGGTCATATATGCTTGCTTCGATGAATAATGAATTACAGAAAAAGTATGAATCTATGGAAGATGCTAGGTCGATCATTTTGCATTTAAAGGAATCCTTTGATGAGAATGGTCGAACCTCTAGATATGAGATATCTATGGCATTGTACCGTATGAGGATGGCTGAAGGATCATCAGTTAATTATCATGCTTTGAAAATGATCTGGCACATTGAAGAATTGGCTAGGCTGAATCTCGTTATGGACAACGAGTTAGCTGTGGATTTGATCCTCCAATCTTTACCCGATTCCTTCTCTAGTTTTGTCCAAAACTTCCACATGCATAAGATGGAGAAAAATCTTGCTAAGTTACATAGCATGCTGGTAGTTTATGAGAAGGAAATGCACAACACGAGACCAAATGTAGTGGCTATGGCTAAGGCTTCTTCTTCAAGGGGTAAGACTGTTTTAAAGAAAAAGAAATGGAAGAGGCTTGTTGTGACGTCCCAGGGCGTCACGTACTAAGCGCAGGCGGAAACTTAATTATAATTATTATAATCTTCCTTAAACTTAAAAACCTCATTCAGTGGTATCTATAGTATTTACCATTGAAGGTTAGCATGTATAACATGGATTATTTAAAATCTATAGTTTGTATTATGGGGTTATCCTACAGTTACTCTACTGATGATTAACATAGTCCACATAGATAAGATCACAAGAAGCTCCATTTCTTTACCATCATAGGGCCTACAAAATTTATCGACCTGGACTCCTTTCACGTTCATCGCCTTTATATACAACATACTTATAGCAAAAGTAAGGCGCAACACAAGCCAGGGATAAGAGGGTGAGGGTATCTACTTCATAAGTTCCCACACAAGCCCACGTGCAAAAAGAAACAAAA
Source organism: Eucalyptus pauciflora (assembly GCA_007663325.1). Lineage (NCBI taxonomy): Eukaryota > Viridiplantae > Streptophyta > Magnoliopsida > Myrtales > Myrtaceae > Eucalyptus > Eucalyptus pauciflora. The sequence continues at coordinate 219,507 of VMYD01000045.1, read as the reverse complement.
TTTAGACAGCTTCTTCGTGATCAAAGGCGTCTAGGCGCCATCCGTCCTAGCTCCTGCTCCATTGTTTCCAAAAGGTATAGGGCCAAACAACACCCCATCATGTTTGATAAACCAGGCAACAAACTTCAGGGGAATCATCTCAGCTCTACCATCATCCATCCATAACGTGGCCTCGTATTTGGAGAAGGTCAGCTCCACATCATCATCATACACATCGGTAAAAGTAACCTCAATGTTCATTATCACACCGTAACGAGCTACTGGCGGCACATCCATACTATCAATCTGAAAGATGTAAGGTATGAGCAAAACTATGCCCAGTAAAGAATAATAAAACTCTAACTTAAATAATCCACAACCATCAATATTACCAGGGAATCATAATCCAAACAATTCAGAACATAATAATATAATTGTCACAAGCATAGTCAATTAGATATTAATACATCACCTAAATAATCACCTCGTATGCATCCATCTCCATACTTACCTTTTCAAAAATCAATTTCATATCATGATACAATGCAACAATAATGCATGAACTCACTCGCCAAATAGAATTATATTTAGTGTGCATATGATCCACCCTCGAATCAGTCATAACCGGAACTTTGTCGGCCTGATCGAGTCACTTCCGGAAAGTACGTTATCCGGACTTCCACAATATTTCTATTATGGGCATCTCACTCCGAGGCATCTCAGTATCACACACTGCTGAGGCATCCTTGATCACACACAAGGGCATCTCACTCCGAGGCATCCCGGTATCTCTCTACCGAGGCATCCCAAGACCACACAGCAAGGGGCATCCCAAACTTCCGGGGGCATCACCGGTATCTCTGTACCGATGGGTTCGTTCACTCTCTTAAGCACACATTTCACACCACCACACCTTTGGATTAATGCATTTATCGTATGCAAAAGAAAAGACTCCAAAGTATCTATCTAGGTATCTAATTCTCATGATCCTAGCACACGTGCATGTCCAAATTATAAGATAAAATCCATTATGACATGTCCCATACCATGCCAAACAAATATTCATCCCATAATCAAGCACTATGCACCGCACACATTGCACTCGCATGGTACTATATGCACTTATATCTCTAATGATGTATGTGGCCTATGAATAATATCTACTGTGAGCTTATTAGGCTCTACATATATCTCACAAGTTAAATATATATAGATTACAATATATATTATAAATTCTCGGATTAGGACAGTTTACTGGTTAATTGCACAGTTTCTGTTTTGGACATAGAAAGTCTATCAATTCTTGTCGAAATATTACCAACTTTTAGTACGTTATATTAGAGACATAGATCGACAACTTTCATGAAGAAACTTAAGTTCGAATCTTGCTGTATTAAGAAAAACAATTACTGTAATCTTTACTATTACCCTATACTGACGTCCAGATTTTATATTCACTAAGAAAATTTTTTTACTAATAAATTATTTTTCATTTAATCTCAAATTTTGACACGTTATTCCTTAAGATGTTTTCTACAATTTTCATTTAGACATCAAGGTCCAATTCTAACTAGGTAAATACAGAAAATTCGCATAATCAGTAAAGGCATACCGTTCCTAACGAAAACAGTTTACTGATTTTTACCAAATCCCTTTTTATTACTATGTTTTAAGATTCGTATGGTACTAGCTACTCCTATAACTTGATATTATCTATGTTTCACCATATAGAATAATTACTTTCCTATTTCCAATAATCATACGTAAAATAATAACAAATGAAAAGAGTTCATAACCGTTTTTAATTAGAACCGAACATGTGCACAATTTCGTTTATTTTTACCCGACCAACCTATTTAACTTTTCATAAACTCCTTCGACAATACTCTAACACCTAATCACAGCAACTTAAAATCACTTCGGCATGTCTATCTTCACAATCAATCGATTCATAACTTGGCTCGAGGTGTTGCCGCATCCACGAGATCACTTATCTCAATTTCTCACCAACTCTATTCACTCGGAATCCACCTCATCACTTCACTTCATCAAACAGCCAACTTTCATCAAATTTTCGAGACATGCAAAGACTTCTAGCTTCACTCTTAGGTCCATCAAGCTCAAAACAACACAAAACTATCGCTTCTCATCACTTTTCTTCACAAGACAGCACACTTATGTTTGGATTTCGCAACATGCATGGTTCAAATATAACATGCAATGACTTCTATCTCTAATCCATCACTTACTCAACTCAATTTAACCATAAAACAACAACTACATTTCATATTCCTCATAGCTTGGTTAGATCCACAAGCTTTCTTGATGAAATGGTGGATACACTTCAATTTAGAGTTCTATTTTTCCTTACCTTGTTCAGCTATCAATCTAACACAAAAACACTTCAAGAGCAACACCAAAACCTCGCATGCAAGAAGAAGAATGGCTGGTTTTGTTGCTGGTTCTTCACTGCCCGTCCGAGAGAGAAGAGAAGAAGAATATGAAGATGGGTTTTTCGGTTTTGAGGAGAGAGAGAGAGGATTTCGAATTTATGTGGGGAAATAAGCTATGAGCTAGTCCTAGGTTAGTGTAATGAGTAGATTTGGCTAATGATTATACTTCCTTGGAGTTGCCATCTTCGGTTCTATGGATTTGTGAAGAAAACCGTGGGTGTTGAAGAGAAAACGGAGGGAGGGAAGGGTGTGTCGTGGCTTCCAAGTTTTGGTCTCCTTCACCATTTGTCATTCAATCTTAATTAGGTTTTAATTCATGTTATTAGTTATAACATTAGTTGATAATGTTCTTCAATTAATTCCTTTCGTTTCCACTTGGTTTCAATTACACGAAATTGCAACATATACCACATATCAACTAGTTAATGTTAGTCTAAAAAGAATCCATTACAAAATGCTAAAGTCAGAAATTTATGTTAACATTACAATCATTAATAAAATTATTTTATTTATAATCTATGAACTTAAGTAAAATAAAATCACTTGGGCCTAATTATCTTTCTCTGGCCCAATGGGCCTAATCTATAACAACCCAGCCCACTAAACTAAACTTACGGACCTAAGAATCCCGAACCTTGGCCCACTTAAACCAAGTCCAAGCCCACTATCTCTCACTCGAATTCACAAGTCCAATTCGTGTGGCCCACTTATTTCTCAAGCCCATTTGATCCTCACGATCCATTGGGTTCACTTCTTGGCCCGATTTAAAATAATCAGAACTCCTAATGATTCAATTACACTAATGAAGGTCAATGAAATTTGGGATGTCACACCTGTCAAACCTGTTGTGCAACCAAAACCCAAGATTGATAAAGGGAAATGTCATTATTGTGGTGTCAAGGGGCATTGGAGGAGGAACTGTAGGAAGTACCTCGCGAGCTTGAAGGTCAAGCCCAAGGACCAACCTTATGAAGGTATGGTGTCTATGCTTATTGAAACTAATCTTATGGTTAGTGCTGAATTCAGCTCATGGGTTCTAGATTCTGCTGCAACTTCACATATTTGCATGTTTTTGTAGAATCTAGAAACAAGCAGGATGCTAAGGCGAAATGAGATTGTCTTGACATTTGCCAATGGAGCAAGAATTGCTGCATTAGCTATAGGGACTTTTCGTTTATGTTTGCCTTCTGGACATGTATTGGTTTTAAAGAACTGTTTGCATTATAAGAATGTTGTTAGGAACATCATCTCTATACCTCATTTGGGTAAAGAGAATTATGAATTTTCTTTTGCTGATGATGTATGTTCTATTTATCATAATAGAACATGTGTTGGTTCTAGCTTATTAATGAATAATCTTTATACCATTATAATGTCCGGTAATACGATTACCGATGTCAATAAGCAAAATAGAATTGATATAAATGCCATAACTAATAAACGCCCTAGAGACGATCCAAATAAAAAGTATGTTTGGCATCTCCGATTAGGTTATATTGGAGAAGACAGAATTAACAAGTTGAGTAATGATGGGTACATTGATCCATCAAATTTTGAGTCATACTCGACTTGTGAGGCATGTCTTCTAGGAAAAATGACCATAGCACCTTTTATGGGACAAAGTGCGTGAGCTACTGACATATTAGGATTAATACATACAGATGAATGTGGACCAATTAATGAAACTGCTAGAGGTGGTTATAATTACTTCATTACCTTCACCAATGATCAATCACAGTATGGTTATTTATACCTCATGAAGTATAAATCCGAATCCTTTGAAAAGTTCAAGGAATTCAAAGCCGAAGTTGAGAAACAAACTGGAAAATGTATTAAGGCTCTTTGATTGGATCGAGGAGGTGAATACCTTAGTACTGAATTCCTGGACTATCTTAAAGAGAATGGCATTTTATCACAATGGACACCTCCTGGAACTCCAGAACATAATGGTGTATCTGAACGAAGAAATCGTACTTTATTAGATATGGTGTGATCTATGATGAGTTACACCGATTTGCCAATATCCCTTTGGGGATATGCCCTTGAGATAGTTGTATATATACTGAACAGAGTGCCGTTCAAATCTGTTCCAACTACGCCCTATGAGATATGGCATAGTAGGAAACCTAGTCTTAATCATATTAAGATTTGGGGTTGTCCAGCTTTCATGAAAAAGCTAAAAATGAAAAATTGGAGGCAACATCTGAACAAGGTCGCTTCATTGGATATCCAAAGGAAACTCTTGGATATTATTTATATTTTCATTCAGACCAAAGAATTTTGGTGAGCAAGCACGCTTCTTTTTTGGAGAATAAGTTCGTCCAATAAGGTGGTGTTGGGCAGAAAATAGTCTTACAAAAAGAAAATAATGAAGTACCAAACAACCGAGTTCATATACCAATCTCTGATTCAGTGGGAGCTTCTAATACACAATCTCTTAGGAGAAGTGCGAGAACGTCTCGCCCACCTGCTCGTTATAGACACTCGATTGATCATATTGAACCATTATTCATTGTGAATGATAGTGATCAACCTGGTGATCCTAAAACCTATGAGGAGGCAATGTCGAACATCGATTCTGGTAAATGGCTAGAAGCCATGAAATCTGAAATAGATTCAATGTATTCCAATGAAGTTTGGACCTTAATTGACCTGCCTGACGGTATTATACCAATTGGCTGTAAATGGATCTTCAAGAGGAAGATGAATGCTGAAGGTCAAATTGGAACTTACAAAGCATAGCTGGTGGCGAAAGGATATCATCAAAAAGAAGGAATGGATTATGACGAAACTTTCTTACCTGTGGCCATGCTAAAATCCATTTGGATTATGTTGGCTATAGCTGCACACCTTGATTATGATATATTCCAGATGGATGTCAAAACGGTTTTTCTAAATGGTTTTCTCGATGAGGACATCTATATGGAATAGCCATGGGGGTTTGAATCCAATAGTGAAAAAAAAAAGGTGTGTAAGCTTAAGGGATCCATTTATGGACTCAAACAAGTCTCCAGAAGTTGGAAAATCCGTTTTGATGAGGTAGTCAAATCATTTGATTTCATCAAAAATCTGGATGAACCTTGTGTATATAAGAAGATCGGTGGGAGTGCAATTGCATTTCTAGTTTTGTATGTCGATGGTATACTTTTGATTGGAAATGATGTACCAATGATATCATCGATAAAACTATTCTTGTCACAGAAATTATCCATGAAAGATTTAGGAGAGGCAACCTACATTTTAGGTATCAAGATCTATAGAGATAGATCAAGACGATTGATTGGCTTCTCATAGTCTACGTACATAAACAAAGTGTTAACACGTTTTAACATGCAATGTTCCAAGAGAGGATTATTGCATTTTAGGCAAGGGACCCGTCTTTCTAAGGAGATGTGTCCCAACACTCCTAAAGAAAGAGAGCGGATGGCGAAGATACCATATACATCTGCTATTGGAAGCATAATGTATGCTATGCTATGTACTAGACTTGATATTGTGTATGCTGTAAGTATTACTAGCAGATATCTGTCTAATCCAGGAGAAGAGCACTGGATAGCAGTCAAGAATCTTCTTAAGTAATTGCGAAGAACTAAAGATTTATTCTTGATATATGGAGAAGGAGAATTTAAAGTTGTAGCTTATACTGATTCCGATTTTCAATCGGATCCTAATGATTATAAGTCTACGTCTGGGTTTGTTTTTACATTCAATGGTAGTGCAGTTAGTTGGAAAAGTTCCAAACAAAGCATAATTGCCGATTCCACCACTGAGGCAAAGTATGTAGCCGCTTCTGAAGTAGCAAAGGAAGCTGCTTGGATGAAGAAGTTTATTTCTAAACTTGGAGTCGGTCCTTCAATTGAGCAACCGATTACATTGTTTTGTGACAACAATGGGGCGATAGCTCAAGCTAAGAACCAAGGTTTCACCAAAAGTCCAAGCATATTGAGAGACGCTTCCATCTCATCAGAGAAATTGTTGGGAGAGGTGATATCGCCTTGTAGAAAATTGCCTCTGTAGAAAACGTGGTAGATCCTTTCACTAAAGCCTTACCTCAGTCTTCTTTTGAAAGACATATTGAGAAAATAGGTTTGAGGTACCAGACAAGTTGGCTTTAGTGCAAGTGGGAGATTGTTAGATGTATAGATGTATGCCCTAAAGCTACTATGTAATAGTTACGTATTAGGGATTTCAGTTGTACTTTCATTATTATTATTTATGTAATGACAATGATGTATTCATTCATTTGTCCAATTATTTTATATTTATGAATGATTCCATAAGATCAGTTGCAACTAGACCTATTCTTGAGACGTCAAGAATATATGTGATGGGTTCATAGTTAGACTGAATCTTTAAATCATTCCCGGCCAATGGATTATTGAGTGGATATTAATATCCTGTTGAGACCGGTGTGTTCATAACTCCACCATTAAGTATTGGATACTTAAGGGAATGATGAGTCACAAGTCATTGGGTATTGTGATGCCTGAGTTAAGAACACAAGTGTTTGTATTAGACAAGTTCACTAAACATGACGCATATGGAACGATTAGCGACATGGAAGCTTTTAGCGTGGTCAATGTCTAATTGTTCATGCTTTGGTCTTGTGTAAATAATCCTTAGACCGGAGGCATAGTGTTAACTTGTGTGTCGAATAACTATGGTTCATAGGTTCACGTAATGCGGGGTCATTGATCCGTCTTTATACCTGATGGTCATAGTTTGTTCATATACAAAGTTACACGTGTGCGCAATATGGAATCTGTCTCCTTGTCAAATGCAAGGTATAATAATGATGTCTTATACGATCTAATTATGACACTGCATTGAAATCCTCGGCCGAGGTTATAACCAAAAATAAATTGTTTATGTCTCGAATAAAATGCATGTCAATTAGATTTGTGCATATGATCGAATTAATGACTTGACAAATATTCCATGGTCTTTGTTTGATCGGGACATAGTAAGATAGGGATTGAATTACACTATAGCCAAAGCTGATAGGTTCATTATGTTCTTAAAGCATTCACACTATCTGGGTAGCCATGACATATTGCTATATGTCATGAAATGGCTTGTAGGACCCAAAGATTAATCGGGACAATTAATTATTTTGGGAGTACTAATGTGTTAGTACAAGTCTTACTACGAGCTTAGTGATGAACTTAGGAATGTCACACACCATAAACAATTAGCATAACGTGGAACAAGAGAGAAATATAATTGCAAATGTGTTTGCAATTACTACAATCGAATTGAGTCGATTTGAAATTAAATTAAATGAGATTTAATTTAATTTGGATTATAGTCACAAGCCTATTTGCATATGATGCACATACATGCCCAAAGTGAATATACGTTAATGTATTCTAAATGCACACATAAAGAATAAGTCCTTTTTATTTTTATTTATATATAAATAAAAAGGAGTTTGATTAATTATTTTTTCATTTAACTAATTAATTAATTAAGGCGCACATGTGCAAAGTGATTTTATTTAAAAAAAATAAAAAATGAAGCTTCATGCATGTGCACGAATTCTTGCTCATGCACGATCGTTCGTGCCTTTGGCGGACGATCAGCAATGGTTGCTGATCATCCATCGATTAGCAACCGTTGCTTGTTGGTTTTATATTTTAATTTTAAAATGCTAAAGTGTAGAGATAACAAGGTGTTGGTGAAAGTAGAGAGCAACGGGTGTGTGTTCTTGTGTTGTCTTTGAGACGCAAGATAGAAAAGGATTTTCCTCTCATTCAGGCTGTGACTAAAACATCAAGGATACGACGGATTGTCTCCACGAGATTGCTAGCACGATCAAAGTAGTGATTATCCGAAAGTTCTCTCTTCCGTTGGACGTTCATTGTTGGTGTGTCTAAACTAGAGGTCCGACGTTTGTGGGACTCTAACTGAAGAACATCCAAACCAATTCGTTTAAAGCACACTTCGAGAGGTAATTCGTGCAACTCCTTTTTTATATTTAGATTTTTTTTTATTAAAACACACGAACAATGCCTTTAGAGAATCATGTATAAAATGTATTATCTTTATTTCCGCTACGTTCTTTTGTTATTTTTTTTTCTATACATGATTCATGAAACCCCAACAACAACTTCATTTGAATCCGCATTGCCAAGTTTTCCAAGAAGATCTAGAATCGTCAATCCCCAACATGCTCCATTCAATCTCTAGCGCTCCAAAACCACCGACTTTTTTTCTTAGTGCAATATCAACCCAAAAACTCAAATCAGTCAACTCCGAAATGCTGAATGATAGATCCAGATAAACCAAGTCATTCAGTAACTGGCAGGAAGTGGATAAGAGAACAACAAGAGAATTGTTAAAATTTCATCCCTACCTTTTCATCAGACAATATGTACTCGACATGTTTATTGCCAGCGAGCTCTCCCTTCAGTCAATAAGAGACTACATATCAATGAACATCAAATCTTACACATGCCACATAAGAACTCAGCAACTCAAGCGCAAAAAGTATACAATTACGAAATTTCGTGAGGTCATCAAGGATCATAATGATCCTATAAATTTAACAACAGATTATGTTCAACTTCGTTTTGAACAATCACATGCACATTAACATGGAAAAAAGGAAATTAAGCACATCTCTCTTCCCAATTGGAGAAGATAGGTCCATGCTCAAATTGCTCGCATTCCCAATTTCTGCCTCGAGCACAAAATAATCTCCAGTTCAAAGAAAGCACGCCATTTCGACAGACAAACAAGCACGTCCAACGAAAGTAATTCCACGGACACCCGTCGGCAATTACGGCTCGAACGCAACTACGGCACAACATTTCTTAAATATTAATCTCACCTTCTTACACTACTATTTATTAGAGTCACCACAAGAGATCTCCGACATTTTCTAGCTACCCGAGCCAGAAACCAGCCAGGCCCAGGTCAAAGACGATCTGATCAGCGAGAAACAGTCGCGACATCAACGGAAACTAGCTTAAAAAGGCAAAATAGATATGAAATTGAAGAACAGAAGCGGCGGCGTGACGATTAGTAGTGAAAAACGCTCGCAGAAGCTCCCCGAAGACCTTACCAGTCAATCGGTCGAAGGTGAATTAGAGCGAAAAACGAAGGTTTGAGCTCGATTCAGAACCAAAAATGCTCTTCAAGTCGACTGAAAGATGAAACTTTATTTCGTTTTTCTGAGGAACGAAGGTTTTAATAAGCCCATAAAGCTTTTTGGGCCGGCGAAATATGGGCCCAATTGTCCATTTTCTACTCCTGATTTTGTTTTGTTTTGTTATCCTCTGTTTGTTTTGCGGAAATTGAATGATGTGAAAAATATTTTACAAAAATGAATAATCGGGAAATGTTTTTATTGTTCACCAAAATGTTTAAACATAGATTGTTATTAATAATGAAAATATTATTTATTGACTAATTATTTCAAACAATACAAGAATCATTTTTTTTTAAAATGGTTTTGAGATCATTTATTTTTCGTGAAACAAAAATGACATAATTATTGTCAAATGCTTCACCTGAATTTGACCAGCTGCATTTGGCACCACAAAATAATATATAACCTAATATGATTAAAGGAAACTTTATATTATTATTGGGCTTGCCGTCAGTATGTAAAAGAAAAACGGAGAGAGCTTTGGCTAAATTTCTTAATCATCAAGTCTCTCTACCGGGCAGTATTTCTTAAGAGCTTAGCATTTGATTGCTTTGAACTTTAATTTAGTCGATCGATATTTCATTAAATTCCCTCTAACCTATGCACCAATGTAGTCTCGGACAAACACAACCCTGCCATAACCTAATATCATGGCTGCAAAAGTGCCTTTGAAGTCAGTTTAGTATGTTTCGAAAAGATTCCCTATCAAAACAAAAGATTAGATAATAAAAGAGACAATACTGTAGGCACACATGTTTTAGCAGCTTGAAATTTAGGCTTGTCAGATTACTCCATTGATCTCAACCTCCATCATTTATGGTTTGCAAGCAAACTAAACAAGACATAGGGGAACTGATATCTCCATTTCAATATTGTATTTTCACCGTTTGAAAAGGGATATTAAACACAAGTACAAACTCGTTATAACGCGACCCTTAGTTTTATAACATGTGAAGGTGGTTTAGGCTTGAAGAAGCTACAAACACAAAATCAAGATTGCGCTCTCAGGAATTTGTAGAAGTTGTTGCTAGGAGCAGAGTCCGTTTTGGTTACTTGGGTTATTGCTTACTTGCTGTAACAGATTTATGTATTGTCTGTTACTACTAAAAGTTAGGTCCATTCTTAGGCGACAAGCGATTGGCGATGGACAGGGCACTTCATCTGTGGTGTCATCGAGGCACCCTCATGGCATTTTTAGAGGGTGTTTATCCTCATAGAGCAATTCATGATATTGCCCTAGATATATCAACTCTTTTGTAGCTGTTGTTATTAGTTAGAGATGAGTGGTCTTGTCTAACAAGATTAGATCTATTCGTGCAAATACAAGACAGCTTTATGCGGGACGCTTTAATCCTCGTCATATTGCTAAAGATAAGATTGATGTTCACTAGAAATGCATCTGGTTGCTTTACCCAAGACTGCTGCTTTATCCTTGTCATTGGATCCAAGCAAAATTAAAAAAGAAAATTTTCTTACTTGAGAAAGTCTACACCGATGATAATGGATCTGATATGATGACCTAAACCTTGCTAATCATGAAACTTAATTCTTGTACAGATTAAGTGGGTATGATGGAACTTCCCTTGTGGGGCAGAGGGGGAGATTTGCTGGGCTGGATCCACCTCTTGCGAGCCCCATCTCATCATCTTAAATTCAAAAAGAAAAGAAAAGAAGATAAGGCTGAATGTTCTTGATTTAGAAGATAGAGAAGAGCAATTCAATGTTACAAAGAGAAAGAGGCGGAGAGCTTTGCTTTGAAAAAGAGAAGAGGCACTTCGGATTCAATAGTGTAACTTTGTTGGAATCGGCAGAAAGTTCGGTATGCTATACATGAGTCCAAGATCTACAAGTTGATTGATTTTGTTTGTTAAAATCTTCTCCAAATTGTCTCTTAATTTTCTCTGCAGAGGTTAGATCTTTCTTGCATCTTTGTATTAATTCACCTTTGCTGTGATGATGTTTTGCTAATGTGAAGAGCCTCTAGTTGTGTTATTAGAGATAAACTATTATATATTTTGCTATTATTAATGATTAGTGGAAGATTTTGACTGGCCCAATGATTTTTCACGTATTGAGTTTTTAAAGTAAAATATGTGGGTGTTGGTTTTGCCTTGCTTGAATATTCACTGCTTTGGGGTTAATATTGTTGGAATATCGTGACCGGTTGCTATTGGGGCTAATTTAATATTAGTTGGTTGATTTTTGGGAAAAAAATTGATCCTGAAGAGGCATAAGCAATAAATTCTTGCCATTTCCATGTTACAGAATAGGATTGCTTGTTTGTCTATCGCAAATAAAGAATGGTGTAGCAATGAGTTCGCGAGTTCCTTTGGTGTCTAGTAATTGGAAGTACGGTTGCAAATGGGTGGCTTTTCTACTGAAAAATATGTCCCACCCGATCAACTTCAGGCCCGGTTGAAAGGTTCGGGCCTAAACAAGTCCTCTTGGATTGGCATTAATTTAATTTTGGGCTGGGTTAGGCCCAAAATATGACTGACTTAAAATATGAGAGAAAAAGACACGAAGAATTTCTAGTCATCTCCGATATCCACAACGCTGTTGGAAATCAACGCAACACCGTTGAGAAAGCCACGGGCGGCTGAAGCCACCGCCCTCTGCTTCAAAAGTCGAAGCCAATTGGGTGGGCTTCTATTGAAAAGTGTTCCGACCTTTGTCCTTACTCCCCTCATCAAACTCGAACACCATCGACAAATTGCCTGTGGGCTTGGGCTCATGATGGTGTTGTCGCTCCAAATTTTCTTCGATGAAGGAAATTTACTTTTTTTTTTTTGTTTCTTTAATCTTTCTGATAAGGACACAGGAGCCACATTGAGTCAACTTGGCATTTAACGGTCACATGAGCATTTTTTTTTTTCATCTTTTAATGGAAGATCCAATCTGAATGGATAAATCATAGTTCAAGAATTTGATTGCGAAAAAAAAAAAAAAAGTCAAAGATGGCATTGCACAAAATTATAAAGTTTAAGGGTTTTTGGTAGCGTTACGCCATATCAAGAAGACAACTTGCAAAAGAAAAGTGGGAAGTTTTTGGCATCGGTCATCTAAACTTTAGCATCACTATGAAACATTTCTCTCAATGCCTAAGAGATGGATTATATCTCATGTATATTGTGTCATTTTACTACGTGGAGGGCACAATCCTTGGTTTGATTACATCGATAATACAAAGTTTAGGCAAAGCAATAATTAAAGACATGGTCGGACTTGAATACAACTTTATGATAAAGCACCGCATTCTTCCCAATTTTCTCGTTCCCTCATTTTTTAAATGCAGAACCGCAATGTTCTAGTAAATTTGATATCGGTCTCGCGTCTTATATTACGTCGCGATTACAAGTGAACCGTGATATGGATCAAATCATGTATTTACCATTTCTATAAGGAATTCGATAGATTGAAAAAAGAAGGCTTACTTTTCCAACATTTCGGCGGTCGGTGCCCACACGCGTGACTCGCGCGCTTTGGGAAAAAGGAAAACTCACAAGGAGACCACCGACCCTCGCTAGACCGCAAGCCCAACTTGTCCAGTTGCGCGCTCGATGGTGAGCACCTCCCTCGCCATCACAAGTGGCAAGGTGGGTCCCCCGCCACGTGTAAAGAGGGATGTGCTGTGAGCCTGTGATGTCAGGATCGTAACCGCATATCCGATTCCCCAAAAAGCATACTTGCCCAATGCGTGCACACAAGAATGTGAAAAAAAAGGAGTAAAAATGTGACAGTTGTTTTCTTTTTTTTTTGCTGTTTTTTTGGTGTGGCACTTGGTGTTTAGTTGAATGTAATTGTGTGATTTATCTTTGCGTAGTTAAGCATGAGCTCAAGCTCATGCTCTAGCTTACTATGGTAATAGTTGTATGAGGGTCTGCTTTCTTGAATTTGTTTGACTATTTGTATGCCTAGTCTAGTTATGTTGCTATGCTTTTGTGGATTGCTTGATTGAGTGGAATCATGTGCCAGAGTGTTGTGCATATGTTAGTTAGCGTATTAAAAGAATTATGTCTATTTGGTGGACTAACTTGAGTTTAGAAAGCCTTAAAATTCTAGAAATAGTTATGATGGAGAACGGCGATGTAAATGTTTGCAATCGACCATAGAGAATCGAACCATTCCCATGAATGTTATTGCAGAGTGCACAAAACTTTCAACATAGGATGTTGAACATATTCTCGTGAAGAGTTTTTATGTAAGTATATTTTAAGGTTTGGATAATGGTCGCATTAATGAGTATCCATTGTCTCTTTATTACCTGTGAAGAGCTCTCAATGATTGAAAATGAATCAAACAATGCTTCTCTTCTTGGTTCATCATCCATAATTAAAATGGAATATTCAGGTGTGTGTCTATATATATTTCCATTGGTAATATGAGGTCTGTTGCATATGGCTGGGGATTCCGTAGGTCAAATTTACTACTTGGCCGACTGGACAATTGGCTAAACAAAATACACATGGCTTTGTTATCTATTTAAGCAAGAACACCAAATCTTATCGCTTCATGATTGCTCCTACATTCCTGTTCTCTGTTTTGCAAATATCTTCTTATTTGAATTGAAAGAAGAGAGAAAAATGAGCCACTTTGTAGCAAGGTGCTTGGTCAGGCTCTTGTGCATCTTAATTTACTTGCTTGGTGCTTCATTGTTTTATGCCTAATTCTCCTCCGGAATCATTATACTTCCTCAAGTCTAAGATTAGTCCTAAGGAATGTCTTAAAATTGTGGCAACTCGGTTTTATCCTTTGGATGTTCATTGGAACATAATTAGAAGACCACCATGTATTTAAGCAAATACATGACTTACTAAGCACCAATCAGAAATTAGAAACCAGCGAAAGAGCTCCGGCGTAAGGTTATGACACACTTTGTCCTTCATGAGACTCTGCACCAGGAGTGCAACCAAACCCGCCATCCAAAGTTTTGCAACTCACTATATAACCTATAGCCTCTTCCACATTTACTGAATCTTCGGAGGGAAATGAGCATCAACTTCGCCCCATATATCCCCAGAGAAAGATCCATGTTCGTTTTGCAGTGCTTTGATGTCTGAATAATTGTTCAGGTACAACAATGTAGAGCATTTAATACCAGAGATTATCCAACAATAGCAACTTCGATCTCCATAGAGAGAGCCCCCTCATCAATGTTTGGCTAGCAATACTCACACTATAAAGTAACCTTAATCAAAATTTTACAACATTTAAAAAGTTGACATAATCTGAGCTCTTACATGGAAAACAGAGCCTAAGGTAAGTTTATTACTCTCATGATGTTGAAAACATAAAAACATAAAATAATACCGAGGGACTTGCATCTATGTAAGAGTTTGGCAAATTAGGATACTTCATTCCAAAGGATACAATCTGTCTCCTTGTTGACGTCAAGAACATTTAACTTGTCATAAAGGGGCCAAAACTTGCACGGCACTGAGCGTATACAGCAGGTGCGGAACATGTCCCGTGTTTCCACCAAAGACAACTTGTAAAAGCAGCCGTAGGTGACATGCACTTTGTCCCTTAGAGTGAAGCTATAATAAAAGATGATGAATAAAGCAACACTAATCACCCCTAAGATGTGGTCATTATTGTAATAAAGGCAATCTGTTAATCCCGAGCTAAAATGTTGATCGTTCTTTCAAATACTGCATGTTTTTCATGGGTACTTAAGAAAGAAGCCAAGAGATAAATAATTACAAACCAGACTCATGCTAGCATTGCAGGATCCACAAAACAACTTCATTTGAATCCACGGTGTCAAGTTTTCAAGAAGATCTAGAGTGGTCAATCCCTAATATGCTCCATTCAATCTCAGGTGCTCCATAACCACCGACTCAAAACTATCCTTTTTCTGAGTGCAAGATCAACCCAAAAACTCAAATCGGTGAACTCCGAAATGCTGAATAGCAGGTCCAGATAAGCCAAGTCATTTTCAGTAACTGGCAAGAAGTGGACAAGAAAACAAGAAGAGGATTGTGAAATTCATACCTACCTTTTCAACGGACAATATGTACTTGACATGTTTATTGCCAGCGAGCTCCCCCATCTGTCAATAAGAAACTACGTATCTTTGAACATGGAATCAAATCTTGCACATGCCACGTAAGATCTCAGCAACTCAAGCGCAAAAAGTATACTATTACAAAATTATGTGAGGTCATCAAGGATCATGAGGATCCTATATATTTAACAACACATTATGTTCAACTTTGTTTTGAACAATCGCATGCATATTGAAAATGAAAAGTGGGAAAGAAGCTCATCTCCATTTCTAATAGGAGAAGATGTGTCCATGCTCAAATTACTCGCATTCCCAATATCCGACTCAAGCATAAAATAATCTCCAGTTCAAAGAAAGCAGGCCATTTAGACCAACAAGCAAATTCAACTGAAGCAATTCAACGGACACCCATCAGCAATTACGACTCAAAAACAACCACGACATTACACTTTTGAAATCTCAATTTCACCTCCTTACACTACTATCTATCTTGATTACCAAAACAGATCTTTCTTATTTTCTAGCCACCCGAGCTAGAAACCGCACAACTCCAGGTTAAAGACGATCTAATCAGCAAAAACAGTCGCAACATCGACGAAAATCAATGCAAATTAACTTAAACAGAACAAAAAGGAATCAAATTGAAGGACAGAAACATCCGGCGCGACGACTCAAGCCGGAAAAGCACGCAGAAGTTCCCAGAAGAACTTACCAGTCGATCGAAAAAGATGAACTTGAGTGAAAACGAAGATGTGGGTTCGATTCAGAAACCCGAAAACGCTCTTCGCTCGACTGAAGATTCCGATTCTTCCGACTCCCCTAGGCCGCTGGCTTCCTTTCGTAACGGGCTTCGATCCTCTGGAGGAACGAAGGTTTTCCTTATTTCGGAAATCAAAAGTTTAAGAGGCTTTGGAGCCGACACAATTTGGGTCCATTTTATTGGTCGGATTTTACAGTCTCTTATTATATAAAATATAATATTTTTGTTAGGTGCTCTCAAGTGTCAACGTCTGGATAAGTTCTCAAGTCTTCGTTCACCTTGGGAGAGAAGAAACTTTAGGGTTTCACCATTGCCATTTCCTCAGCTTGCCCAGCAGAGTCTACTCTTACCGATCTAGCAAATCCATCCATCAAAACTCCATAACTATTTCGGCAAACACAGCTTATTGTTCCCATCGTCATTCCAGGCAAGAAAGTTCCATCTGTATTGATTATGAGAGTGTCTTCGCTTGGGCCAAATCAGATCTGAGGTGAGGCTTCCTTTGCACCTTTCCCCTTCTTCTTCGCCTTTTCTCAACTGTTGAAGCATTGATTTTCCGCCACGACTGAGCTTATAAGGTGCTTCGGATTCAGGTTTAGTTTGCAGAAAATAGAGTTGTTTCTTTCTTTCCAAATATGCCGGAGGATAAATGCAAGGAGGTCGAAAGAGGTATGATTGAATTTAAGTAGCCATTCATCTATTCAATTGAGTCCATAAGGTGAGATATGAATTTGTAGTGCAGGGTCCATCCAAATTTGATGTGTCCAAGGGCAAAGTAAGAAGAGATGCTCTACCGTTTCTGGGTTCTGTTTACATAAATCGTAGGTATTTTCTTCTACTATACCTCACTTTTGTAGATTTTCTTTTGTCGGCAAAGCGTTTTGACATAATCCTCATAAGAAAATTTTGATTTTCAGGCTTGTCTTAGCCTTCCAGATCTTTGTCCAAAGAGATTTAGGGATTTGGTGAGAGGTAGATGCTGTGGTGTTGTTGTTCTGCTCTTCCCTCTCTTTAATTTTATTATACCCACTTTTAATAGTATATTCTCCGGTGCTTGTGTTTGTCCAGCATAATTTATTCTCCTTTACCTGGGAACCTAATAAGTTGTGTGGTCATCGAAGAGAGTCCCAATAAATTGTTCCTTCCAAGCTAGTGTATCTCTGTAAATAAACTCAGGGACCTTTTTTGGTTCATCCCTATTTGCGAGTCCTCCTATGACTCCTCTAGGAAGCCATTTTGTCTCTCTGATAGACAATAGTATTTGGTGTAATTTCACTGAGAAAACTCGTTGAATCAAACCTCTAAAGAACCCTCGGCATAATTTTCAATATGTCCTGTGCTGCTTTCGGAGCCATTTGACATTAAAAGCACTTCCCCTTCGTATTTTATAAGGAAATAGAGCGGAAGCAAACCATGAAGAAGAAAGGAAACAATGAGTGGCCCACATAAAAAGACACATCATTGCAACTGCCTTCGTCTTTTTCCCCTTTTGGCCCATATCGGCATTGGCCATTGTTAGGATTATCAGATTCCCAAAAACGGATTCGACACTAAATCGAAACCCTAAACTCAAGCGGAAGACGAACCTAAGAACAAACAGTCATGAATCACCGATTGAAGGCACGCCACGAGATCGAGCGTACCTTTTGTCCATAGACTAAACACTGATGTTGCAATTTGAGAAGGAAAGCGGACACTGTTCTTCAAAGGAGAATTCTTCTCTTCGGGGAAAAGCGACAAGAGAAACGTGAAGACAGAGAGCGTTTTCTCTCGTTCTCAAAAGTACGTTCCTTTTCTTCTGTTTGTAAATTAATTAATCCTTAGATTTTTCTCCTTTATCTATTATAGCTTTTCTCCATGGGCCCTCAATTCACGGGCCGGGCCCATGACGGGCCAACTCAAGCCCATCAAAAAAGAAAAAATCTATCATCTCCCACTCGCACATGGTGGGCCAAACCCAACATGGGCGGACAGGCCCTACTGAGGCCCATCAATCGAAAAAACCATTAACTCCCACTTTACATGGTGAGCCGAACAGAATCATCTTTTCCTCACTGCAACATTCATACTGGTGAATAGTCCGTGCGACCAGCATACTTTGAGAGCTCGTTGCCATACATCTGTTAGGAATATATAGCAGCTCATAATGGGTATCACATTACGAGTAAATTTAGTATGCAGTACCCTAGATCGATCGATCACATTTATATCTCTCTTGATCTCTTTTAAACAATGATATATTGTATTCACAATTATGATTATTCCAAAGACAGTCATAATTGGTCGACCAGTGAATATAAAACTACAATGTGATTTTCCAAATTCGATCTTCCTCTTTCCTTCAAACTCTCAATTTCAGTTCAACTTGCTTTTCTAGAAATGTCCCATTAGATCGAATCAACTCATGACCATTGGCAACATTCTAAGATAGCAAACACTAAATAGAAATCTTGAGAATAAGTAAAAGTCATAAATGCATTAAAAAATTGAGGAACTCTTTTCCTCAAGAGTCTCACATGGCATAAAGGTTGAGATCAAACTTTTGCCACTCTTATTGGTCGTCTCATGCATACGTAGTATGAAATACATATTACGGTATTAACTCCTTTCCCATGGAGCATATGTCTACATCTTCAATACCGTACAGATGGTAGTTCAGACATACCTAATGTCTAACTTGAGTTCACATATCTATTCATTCACAAAATTCATCAGAACTCACATCTGACATCATTGACAAATAAAGTAAAATATGTGGGTTATTTTACTTTCGGACATAGTAAATATCATGTCCTCATCTTAACACTTAGTTAAGGCGACATATATATTTTAAGCTTGAGCTCTCAATTATCACCTAGATAATAAGCTTAAAAATAGTCTCATCTCTATTTATCACACAGTAAATATAGGTGATTATCCGTGTGAGTGGGCTAATCTTATATCTGTCCGACATACTTTCTCAACTTAAAGTAATGCACTGAGCATTAAGATACATAAAGATCAAACAAAGATTCATAGGCATTAATGATGAAAAAAAACACAAATTCATTAAATGTGAACAACTCAGGGAAATTACAATATCCAGTACATCAGACTCTACGCAATCCTAGAGATTTTACATGACCACAAAACACATCTCTAGGTATTGGCTTTGTCATAGGATCTGCTACCATTCTATGCGTAGATATGTACTGTAAGTTCACATCCTTTCGTGCAACCATATCTTTTACAAAATTATATTTGGTATCTATATGTTTGGTCTTGCCATGATATTTTGGATCTTTGGTGTACGCTATAGCTGCTTGGCTATCACAGTTAACCAATAATGGATTTGCAGTTTTATCAATAACACCTAAATAATCCAAAAATCTCTTAAGCCAAACTCATTCTTGTACCGCTGCTGATAATGCTACGAACTCAGCTTCCATCGTGGACAAGGCTATACATGTTTGCTTCTTACTGCTCCATGATATGACACCATTGTTCAGTAAGAAAGCAAATCCAGAGGTAGATTTCCTTTCATCTAAATCTCCTCCCCAATCAGCATCTGTATAGCCTTCAAGTTGCAGATCCTTTCCTTGGTAATTCAGCTTGTAATCAGCAGTTCCCTTCAGATATCTCAGTATTCTTTTAACGGCCTTCTAATGTGCTTGACCTGGATTGGATTGGTATCTACTCACCATTCCAACTGCAAAACATATGTCGAGTCTTGTACACATCATAGCGTACATCAAGCTCCCAACAGCATTAGCATAAGGAACATGTTTCATTTGTTCCTTTTCTTGTAGAGTCTTTGGACACAGTTTATGGCTCAATCCTTCACCTTTTGCAATAGGAGTATCAATGGGTTTACAATCTTGCATACGAAATTGTTTAAGAACCTTATTTATGTATGTTTCTTGCGAAAGAGATAATGATCTCTTCGAACGATCTCTTGAAATCTTAACTCTAAGGATGTATGCAGCCTCACCCATATCTTTCATCTCAAAGTTGGAAGATAACCAACTCTTAACAGTATTAACAAACTCCATATTGCTTCCAGCAATTAGTATGTCATTAACATATAATGATATGATCACAAATTGATATTTGGATCTTTTGATATATACACAATGATCCTCATCTATCATTGTAAAATCATATGTCATTATGGCATTATGAAATCGTATATATCATTGTCTTGATAACTGCTTTAGGCCATATCGATCTCAAAAGTCGACATACTTTTCCTTCTTGGCATTCCATAATGAAACCAGTAGGTTGTTCCATATATATTTCTTCCTCTAATTTTTCATTGAGGAAAGCAGTCTTTACATCCATTTGATGTAACTCAAGATCCATACTAGCCACTATTGCTAGAATAATGCGAATCGAGGTAAATCTCACCACAGGAGAAAATGTTTCTTCATGATCAATTCCTTCCTGTTGATTATACCCCTTCGCCACAAGGCGAGTCTTATGCCTTTCTATCAAGCCATCAGCTTTACGCTTTATTTTGAGAACCCACTTGTTCCCAATAGTTTTGCGTCCTTTAGGAAGATCAACCAGTTCCCAAACATGGTTTGACTTCATTGACTCTATTTCTTCTCTCATTGCATGCATCCATTTTTCCTTACTAGGGCAACTTAGAGCCTCATTTATATTTCTTGGCTCATCCTCATCTTGTGGGGCAATCATAAAAGTTTCCCCTTCAATGTCAAAACGTCGACGGGAACACTTTTGCGACTTGTTCGCCGTATGGGAGATTGTACACTTTGCACATCATTCCCCATTATGCTCCTACTAGGATTAGATAATGATGATGTCGTCTCATCTTGTGGTTGTAATTGAGAGTGAGTTGAATCAAATTCATTACCTCTCATGTTACACCCACTTGGACGAACTCTATTATGTTCATTATCTTGATCCAATGTTTCAAATATGGAGTATTCTTCACCTATTTCGCCATTCTTAGGAAATTCATTCTCTAAGAATGTGACGTCCCGTGATTCGAATTCAGTTATACTTCCACTTTCCTACTCACCTATGAACACATATCCTTTTGAGTGTTCAGAGTATCTTATGAAAATACTCTTTTTTCCTCTGGGACCCAATTTCCCAAACTTGTGAGAGGACTCATGAGTATAGGCAGCACAATCCAATGGCTTAAGAAAACTTAAGTCCGATTTTCTACCTGTCCATAACTCATATGGAGTGGAAGTAACTGATTTGGAAGGCACTCGGTTAAGTATATAGGTAGTAGTTAATAACGCATCACTCTAAAATGTGATAGGTAAATTAGCATGCGCCATCATGGACCTAACCATTTCCAGTAGGGTTCTGTTCCTTCTCTCCGCAACACCATTTTGTTGAGGAGTATATGGAATAGACAATTGTCTTTTTATTCCTTTTTCATCACATAATTTTCTGAACTCATCAGATAAATATTCTCGACCTCAATCGGATCTTAATACTTTTATTTTCTTGTCTAATTGATTTTCTACCAAGTTCATAAACCTTTTGAAACAACTTAATGCTTCAAATTTATGAGAAATCAAAAAGACATATCCGAATCGAGTATAATCATCTATAAAAGTGATGAAATAAACAGCATCATGCATTTTTCACGGGCCGATCGATTGGGATCGTGACCGTGCGGCGACTCGGGCACTTAGGATCGGATTGGATCGCTGAAGCACCTAAGCCAAGCCTTACTCGATCGAACGCTCACTCGCTCGCTTACCCGGATCGTAGAGAGAGAAAGAATTTAGAGAGAGAAGCTCTGGAAAGAAGATAGCTTTGTATTGCGGAAGTAGTGGATGATTTCAAATGAAGGAGGACACCCCTTCTTATAGTCGAGGGCCTCGGATTACAACCATAGATCTAGATTTTAACCGGTGGACGAGATCGCACCGCCTCATCTACCGACACTTATGGTGGCTACTAACCACCGACACTTATGACAATTCCCAACTACTAGCTACTGACATAAATAAGGCTAAGGACTTCTAGAAGCTTCGGGGAGAAGGCTCGTTGGGAATCCGAGCGAGCATAGGAACTTGACCACGGACGAGTCAGGGTCGTACTCGGGGAACCTCTTGGATCGGCCTTCAATCGGCCCGTGACATTCTCCCCCACTCAATCGAGCGACATCCTCGTCGCTCACAGCTTGACGGGCAGCCTTCCTCGCACGAGCATGGGCTCTCCTCTTTTGATTCTGCTTGGTGCGGACGCTCACGTATGAAGGTCCACAACCTTCAATGATGAATTCAGACTTGTCACGCGGTTCCATCTTCGGCTTGGACGGAGCATGCGGCGTGTACTCCACCTCGGGGAAGAGCACTTGAATCGGCATGGCTTGCGTTGGAGTAGGATCCAACTCTACCTTCGGCTTCGCTTCGGCCAACTTGTTTAGTCGCTTCTCGGACTTCAAGTTCTTGTCGATGCGTCGGATCGTGGCGATGATCTTGGTGTTGACCACCCCTTTGATCATGGGGATCGTCGTCGGGTATTTCGGGTCGAGGATCACAAGGCACTTGGTCCTCATGTCGATCATAGATCTCACACTATGGAAGAATTGAATACCAAGGATGAGATCATAATCATCGAGAGGGATTACCTCGAAATCCATCTTGCCCTTCCATTCGCCGATCTTGATATCCACATCCGAAGTTGACCCTACGCCATGGACGCCTTCCGAGTTGACCGGTTTGAACGTCTTCCCAGTTGGCTCCACGCGAAGTTCCAAGGCCTTTGCAACCTCGGTCGACATGAACATGTTCGACGCGCCGGTGTCGACCAAAGCGTAAAGCGTTCGGCCGCCCACTTTGACCTCCACGAAGAACATGTCCGTGTTTGGTGTGATTTCTCCTTTGGACGGTGATCGAGCTCGAACGGAGTTGATTGTCTTCACGCCTCCAAGTCGGATTTGCCGCCTTTCTTCTTTGGGCTCCTCCTCCACCTCTTCAAGGGCTAAGAGGGCGTTGATTCGGCCCCTCTTTGGGCACTTTTGGGTCCAGTGCAGACCTTTGCAAATAAAGCAAGGAGAGGGAAGAGGTTGATCGAACTTACTCGCGTAGTCCGTCGGTGGTCGACCCCTTTGGAAGGACGGCTTGGAAGTTCCTTCTCCCCATGTTTTGGCTCGGCCGCTTTGTTCATGCGCGCCTCGGGGAGTGCTTCTCGCTTCGTCTTCGCAAGGTCGATCCGACCTCCAATCTCTTGCTCGGTTGTTCCTTGGTTCAACCTTGGTAAGGTCGACGAGTGACTCGGCCATGCTGAGTGCTCACGCAAGACCACTCACGTCCCGTCGCTTCAACTCGAGTTGAGCCCATGGCTTGAGTCCATCCATGAACGCTCCGAAGGCCTCCTCTTCGCTTAGGTTGCGAATTTGGAGTTTGAGCTCCGTGAACTCCTTCACGTACTCTCGGATCACGCCTCTTTGCTCGAGGCGATGGAGCATGCTACGGGCTTCTTGTTGAGCGAACTCGGGGAAAAAGTAGTCGCGGAACTCCCTCACGAAGTCGTCCCACATGTTCACGGGATCGGCGCCGAGTCTAACCTCGTCGCACCTATTACGCCACCAAAGCATGGCCGTATCAGTAAGGAACATCGAAGCAGTTCGTACCTTGATCGGCTCATCTCGGATGTTGACGGCGCCAAAGTATTGCTCCATGCTCCAGACGAAGTTGTCCACCTCTTGGGCGGATCGGTTGCCTTTGAATTCTTTTGGTCTTGGCACCTCAATTTTGGGCATCGCTTGAGCAGACACCGCACCATTGGTGATGCTAAGTTTGCATAGGGCGAGCTCGGTCTTGAGCTCTTGGATCTCTGCCTTCATGACTTTGACATCTTCCCTACACGGGCTTACCTCCTCGATCAATTGGACGCGCTCGTTCAAACCATCGATCGATGCTTCGAGAGCTTCGTCCTTGTCGAACAATGGAGCCGTAGCTTGGTTGATGCCGGTCGTGAAGTCTTCACGGAGCGAGCCCTCAACCTCCATGATCCGGTCTCGCACATCGTCAAGACCTTCCATGAGTTCGAGCACGGCACTTCGGACCTTCTCGAGCTTTTCATCGAACGCAGCCGCAGCATCCACCGAGGTCTCCCTCTTCTTTGATCGGCCGCGATTAGTCTCCTTGACTTGCACGGCCTCTCCAACTATAGCCGCATCTTGGCTCGACATTCTTTCAAACAGTTGGCGCTCTTCAATCTCCGGAAATGGATCTCTCTTTTGCTCTGATACCACTTGTCACGGGCCGATCGATTGGGATCGTGACCATGCGGCGACTCGGGCACTTAGGATCGGATTGGATCACTGAAGCACCTAAGCCAAGCCTTACTCGATCGAACGCTCACTCGCTCGCTTACCCGGATCGTAGAGAGAGAAAGAATTTAGAGAGAGAAGCTCTGGAAAGAAGATAGCTTTGTATTGCGGAAGTAGTGGACGATTTCAAATGAAGGAGGACACCCCTTCTTATAGTCGAAGGCCTCGGATTACAACCATAGATCTAGATTCTAACCGGTGGACGAGATCGCACCGCCTCATCTACCGACACTTATGGTGGCTACTAACCACCGACACTTATGACAATTCCCAACTACTAGCTACCGACATAAATAAAGCTAAGGACTTCTAGAAGCTTCGGGGAGAAGGCTCGTTGGGAATCCGAGCGAGCATAGGAACTTGACCACGGACGAGTCAGGGTCGTACTCGGGGAACCTCTTGGATCGGCCTTCAATCGGCCCGTGACACATTCCTCTCACATTCATTGGACCACAGACGTCATAATGGATTAAATGCAGAGGAAATTAAGCTATTTTACTTTTTTCAAATGGTTTCCTTGTCGTTTTCCCTACCAGGAAATGCTCATATATAGGCAAATTGACTTTTTCCATGTTCCCCAACAAGCCTTCTTTGGCTAGTCTATTCATACGTTGTTGGCCAATATGACCAAGTCTAACATGCCACACATTCACATTATTATCATATGAATTAGGAGACGTGAGAAGGGAATAACAAACATTTGCATTAACATAGTCAATATCTAATACAATGAAACCATCCAGAAAATAACTACAACCATAGAAATTTGTATCCAAAAACAAATCCACACCTCTATTATGGAAGTTCATACTAAAACCTAACTTGACCAACAATAAAACAGACACTAAATTTCGACGAATCTCCGGAGCATACAAAACATCATGTAGGAATAAAGTGCGTCCACTTCGCATGTTCAGTTGGCAGGTGCCAATTCCTTTTATTTCAGCTCTAGAGTTCTTTCCCACATAGATCCATTTAGTTCCAGTTGGTACTCGTCAAAATTCCATAAAGGATTCTCTATCGTTCGCTATATGGTCTGTCGCTCCTGAATCTACAATCCACAAATGATTAGATTCAGTTAAAAATACAGAACTTGACACATAGGCAAAGTTCTCAATAGTATAAGGGGTGTGTACCTTTTTGGGCTCACGACAATCGCGGGCATAGTGACCCTTCTGGTTACAGTTGTAACACTTCACCCTTGTCAGCTTCTTCATTCGAGGACGTTTTCCTCTGTCATGTTGGTCAACCTTTGGCTTCTTCCCTGAAAGACCTGCTCCCTTGCCTTTCCTTTTATCAAACCAGTTAGGACATTTGCGCTTGGAGCTCGAAGCTCCATGTGAGCTAGAACCAGCATGATAAATTTCAGCTTCCAGCTTAGCCGCCAAGATGCGGTTCTCTTCCAGCTCAAGATGACGCACAACATCCTCAAAGGTTTTGATATTTTCATTATGGGTAAGGTGCACCTTCATATGCTCCCAACTTTAAGGCAAGGAACGAATCACCGCTTGCACTTGCTGCTCTTCAGTCAAGACATGACCAGCATCTTTCAACTCATTTATCAAGTTTGACATCTTCCTAAGGTGTTGCTTCATGGTCTGACCATGAGGCTTCTTATAAGAGTCAAACCTAATAGTGAGTTGTCTCAGTCTGGTCACCGAAGTATGACCAAACCTTGCTGCCAATGCTTCCCACATTTCCTTGGCATTCTCAAAACGCCTAAACTCTCGCATGACGTCATTTTCCATGCTACTCAACAACGTAATGCGAGCAAGGGAGTTCTTTCTTTTCCATGTAGCAAAAGCTTCCTTATCTCTCATATGCTGCGCAATGTTTCCTTCTTCAGGTTCTACCATGGTCAGGTTAAGAGCTTCTAGTGCCTCTTGCTCTTCCAGCACATATTGGATTTTCATGTGCCAGATTTCTTAGTTGTCGCCATTGAGCTTTTCACCTTTGTTCTGCTCGGCAACTATGCTCTTTGTGGCTGAAGCCATTGATCTGAACACATCATACATATATGCACGAATAATTAATGCCTATCATTTATGCATCCATTTTGCACAAACCCATCATATTAATGAACAATTTCAAGGTTTCAGAATCAAAATGTCACTATGTTTCCAATCATCCTCCAAAATTCTAACTTAAAACTATCATTAATAAAATTGTCCATGCAAAGTAAATTCTATGAAGCTATAAAAACTTCTATGAACTACCCACAGTAGTTAACAACAACAGAAATCAAATAATATTTGACATCCAATAATGATATAATAATTGTGCTTTCACATAATACAACTAATATATTAGTTGCTACATCAATAACAATCAGGTAGAAAACATTATATTAAATGTCCACAAAGCACACTTAAATAAAGATCAACCAAAACAACTAACACCACTTCAAAAAATGAACAGGGAAATGTCATTTTTTTTTTCAATTTCTTGATCTTTTCTTTTGTAACAATCAAGTAATAATCATCTATAAAAGCCATCACAGTATTCCTATATGAAGTGGCTTTGTTGACATCCCATATGTGATCTATCACTCCTTTCCATTCTTGTGGAAGAGTGTTCATGAAAAAACGCACCATCTCAGACTGTGGCATGGGACGACCATTCCATATGACCTTTTGTATCTTTCCGTTGACTTCAAGAACATGATCAATTAAGTCACCATTCTCCCATCGATAATCAGTCAGCTCAGCTATCAACTTAGAAAGCATTTCCTTTTGTTTATCGGTAATTACGTGAATAGGCGTGTGAAATTGAAGGGGAGCCATTGTTCCTGCAACAAATGCAGAACAAATAAGGGATTACATATAATCCACATAGACTTAATTGGGAAAAAGAAACAAATCCTTTTTTTTTGGGTCAACGGTCAACAGTCGACGGTCGACGGTCAATGGTTGTGATCAATGATCGACGGTCAACGGTCGCGGTCAACGGTCGAACCGGTCGGTCGGTCAGGCCGGTCGCCCGGTCGGATCGGTCTCCCGGTCGAGCCGGTCGGACGAATCGACTAGCACGTGCCATGCACGTGCCTGGCTGACGTCACGATGTCGTCAGTCGGCACGTGCGTGGCACGCGCCAGGGGCCGAAACGGCGCGTCGTTTCGCGCGCGCGTGTCGCACGCGCCTGGGTCGAAACGGCGCATCCGACGCACTGTTTCGCGCGTGCGTGCGTTGCACGCGCCTGGGCGAAACGGCGCGTGCAACGCACGCGCCGATGACCCCCGTGCGTTCCGGCCGCGCGTGGCGGCGTGTCTGGCGGCCTCCGGCGGCGATCCGCGACTCATTTTTCTCGTATCGACGAGAGCTTCATCCCCGCACTATCAAAAATGAATTTCGACTTGCACAAAAACACAAAACACGGCGAACAGTAGGCGAGTGTCGGGTTTTTCCATCCCCGATCGACCAAAGTTGATTCTTCTCGAAAATTCAATAAAAAAATCATTCAAAAAACATGAAAAGGGATCGGGAAAACATGAATAGGGCTCTGATACCAATGTTAGGATTATCGGATTCCCAAAAATGGATTCGACACTAAATCGAACCCCTAAACTCAAGCGGAAGACGAACCCAAGAACAAACAGTCATGAATCACTGATTGAAGGCACGCCACGGGATCGAGCGTACCTTTTGTCCACAGACTAAACACTGATGTTGCAATTCGAGAAGGAAAGCGGACACTATTCTTCAAAGGAGAATTCTTCTCTTCGGGGAAAAGCGACAGGAGAAACGTGAAGACAGAGAGCGTTTTCTCTCGTTCTCAAAAGTACGTTCCTTTTCTTCTGTTTGTAAATTAATTAATCCTTAGATTTTTCTCCTTTATCTATTATAGCTTTTCTCAATGGGCCCTCAATTCACGGGCCGGGCCATGACGGGCCAACTCAAGCCCATCAAAAAAGAAAAAATCTATCAGCCATAATTAATCTTTTTTTCCCTTTCTTCACTCGAGTAAAGTCGTCTCTTATGGTCATGACCATCACCTGAGCAACATCACGATGCAGTGGCATCATGGCCATCGACAGGCCTTCATTGCAATTCCCCTCGTCACACCTGAACAGTGGTTGAGCGCCCATAATTCTCATCCGATCCGATTTTATGAGTTCAAGCTCGAGATTTATTCTAATATTTATATAATTTGATTTAATTTGACGTCCAAACCGCACCAATTACACCATGCTTACATTCTAATAGTTGTCAATAAGGAAACAAGTGTTGTAAAAGATTTGCACAATCATTTATTTTTTATTATAAAGGCACATTTTATAAGAATATTTGAGTTGTTAAAGGTGATGAATTATAATTAAAGGTAAGTCTTCAAAGCAAAGAGATCAAATCACATAATACATTTATGCTTAGGTAGTGCTTAGGTGGAGCATTTATTGTAGAGAATGCAGCAAATAAAATCTCTGTAGAATGGAGGAAAAATTTCTAATTATCTGATAAATTGGATGCAGCAAAACCTGCTTTAGTTCTTTAGGAATATTTTCTTACTTTATATAGATAAATTGTGATTTTACAATACTGGATTGGGATTTTAAATAAGTCCAACAATAGATATATCTATGAAATAATCATAAATGATTTACATGTTTCAGAATCAAATATTTCTTAATCCAAAAGTTCAAAATTTAAGAGTGAATAGAACGAAGAAAAAACTCGAAAGAAATTCGGCATGTTAAGAGGTGCACCTCCATGATTGTCCTCCACTAACCCGCCAACTTTGTTGACTATAAAATTGGAAGATGCACCGAAGTTGCCTGTATGCGTTTAACTTTCAATTAAATACGAACGTTCTTATAATAAACATCCTTTTCTATTTTTCTAATGTAACGCACTGGTTCTCCTTTTGTAAATTCCTGGGGGAGGATGACCTATTAGAGAGAGAGAGGGGGGGCTGACCCAGCTAAGTGCGAAGTGAGCTTCTATGGCAAACTCAGAGACAGGAACAAGCATCGGCAATACATTAAGAGGTGAGTACCAGGTATTCTTGAATTTTAGAGGACCTGATACTCGCCTTGGATTTACCAGCTGCCTCTACCGTTTCTTGCGTGCGGCTGGGATTTGTGTCTTCATGGATGACGAAGAGGTTCGACCAGGTCGAAAAATTAGTGGCGAACTTGAGCGAGCCATTGATAATTCCAAGATCTACATACCCATCTTCTCCACAACCTATGCTTCTAGTCACTGGTGCCTCTGTGAGCTTGCAAAGATGGTGGAGAACGCCTCCAAAGCTAAAGAAGATGGGAAGGAGAAGGTCATATTGCCCATCTTCTACGACGTGACACCTCATGATGTGAAGCTGAAAACTCCCTTGTACAACGAGGCCATGTCGGATTGGGAGCAAAAGATTGAAGATCAGAATGAGAAGTTAAGCTCCAAGGATGTAGAGATGTGGCGGTCGGCTCTCAAAGAAGTTGTTGGCACTAAGGGATGGGAGCTGAAGAATTATCCAAGGTAACAAGCTAACCATGATCATGAAAATTATTTAGTACAATCGGGCCATGTTTCTTATAAAAATTTGTTAATTATATTCCAACTCTAAATTCCCTAAATTTAAACAGAATTTTGAAATTCTTCTTTTATTTTTTTAAAATTACGAGATTTCCAAATTTTTTCTGACCTAATAGGGTTATTGTTATTTCATTTTCCCATAATTTCCATTGCATAAGAATTTGGCTTTTCTTTATCTTTTTTATACTAATTTGATCCATGTATGTGTTTAAAATTCATGCTGGAGAACCTGATTAAGGAACTGTTGCCTTTGTGATGTTCTTTTCCGCGTCAAAAGAAATAAGTAAATCTAATATTACAATAATTCAACAAACGTGTGTATTTTGATTCTTCTACCTTTCTTTACCAGAAATTTTGATTCTTCTATTTGATATAAAGATTGAACATTCTTCCTCTTCTTCTATTGCTTTTACTTAAACTTGTAATGGATGTTCAAGTTTGTAATTCATCATGTTTCCGAAGCTTTGCGGGTAACATTGAACTTTTATATATTCCAAACTTGAACGCGTTACCACCCGGGTTGCTCAACATGCAAATTTGTCACTTTTTCTCAATAGAAACTCTTCAACTTTGTGGCAGCCAAGGGGATCTTATTGACGTGGTTCTTGAAGAGGTTGAGGCCAACCTCAACACAAGACAAAGACCAGTGACCGAAGATTTAGTTGGAATGAAGGATATAATAGCAGCCATACACAATTTATTAGACATCGACTCCGGTGGTGTGCGGCTCATTGTAATCTACGGGATGGGCGGCATTGGTAAAACAACACTCGCCGATATAATCTTCAACCAACTACATCGTCGCTTTGGGAAAAACCGCAGCTTTCTTCATGATGTAAGGAAGAGGGCAAAAACCGAGGGCTTAGATGTGCTACGAAAACAATTATTGTCCGATATCTCAGTGGCTCGAAACATTGATAATACTGATCATGGGTTCTATAGGATTGGAGAGATAATTTCCAACAAGAAAGTAGTAATTGTATTGGATGATGTCGATGACCGCAGCCAAATCGAGGCACTGATCGGAATGGGTTCTTTGTCTCCTGGTACCAGGATACTTGTTACCACTAGAGACAAAAGCATTCTGAAAATTAGAAGATTTAAGTATCAAATCTTGCCTTATGAAATGGAGGGGTTGAGTGAAAAAGATGCACTCGAACTTTTTAGTAAGCATGCCTTCAATGACAGCATTCCTCCAACTGGTTACTATGCTCTTTCAAAAGGCATTGTCTTTACTATGGGTGGACTACCTTTAGCTCTTAAAGCAACAAGTTCATCACTTTTTTATCAGAAAGAGAAAGGAGTATGGGAAGAGATGCTAGAGAAGCTACGGGAAACACCTTATGGGGATGTCTTGAGAATGCTAAGAATTAATTATGATGCCTTAGATATGGAACAACAATGCATATTTCTCGATGTTCCATGTTTTTGCATTGGTCAAAAGAAGATTGATGCAATCTATGTATGGAAAGATTATGGGATTAAGGCGGAGATTGGTCTTGAGGTCCTTATTAATAGGTGCATGATAAAGGTGTTAGACAATAATAGCCTTTGGATGCATGATCAGTTTAGAGATCTCGGAAGGGCAATTGTTAGTCAAGAAAATTCGCAATATCCTAGCAGGTTATGTGCTAGTGATGACATAATTCAGGAATTAAGGTCAACAGAGGTAAAGTATGACCAAATTTGAATTGAAAAATTGCTTACCCTGTTCTTATTTGAGGATTTAATCACGTTTCTAAATTGGGAACTACTCTTCTGTTTCATTTTTTTCTTCCTTTCTGTGAAATAAAATTGTCGGATATTGATAAATTCCTTTTCCTGCTCCTCGATGTCATTGGCAGATCAAGGGAAGCGTTCAAGCACTCTGTTTGCGAAAGGACTACGGCATGCCTATAACCGTCAATGCTGAGCAAATTAGACGGTTCCCACATCTACAATTTCTTTGGTTGAGCAACGTAATCTGCGTAGGCGACTTCACAGGCTGTCTTTCCGAGTTGAAATGGATAATTTTGGAATACTCTAGCTATTGTCCTTGGGATCCCTTTGGCTGTTGTCATACCGATTTAAAGGGTTATTATGCGCCAAAAAATTTGCATCTAGAAAAGGCGGTTGTGGTGAATCTTACTTGCGCTGACTACATGGAAGACAAGGTCAATTACGAAAACAGACAAGAGGTCAGTTACCTAGTCAAGGTATGTCAGTTTCCCTCTTAGTCCAATTTTTCTCACTCCATGAAGGACAAAATTTGATGGATTTATAGTCTAATTTTCTCATTTACTGAGAAGATCAGATGACATATGATACAAATTGAGAGCCTAAATGCATATTTATTTCCTGTATAGACCATCAAATTGTTTGCCCTGACGTTTCATTGGCTTTTGTAGGGGGCGAAAAAATTGAAGGTTCTCACTCTTCAACATATTAGATGGCTCTACAAGACACCGACCTTTTCCCAAGATTCGGTTTTGAAGAAGTTGACTATTTCTAATTGTCCCTGGTTGATGGAAATTGACTGCTCTATTGGGAACCTGAGGTGCCTGACTGAGTTGAGCATCAAGTCATGTGGGTCACTCGCAAAATTGCCCGAACAAATTGGAAAGCTACAGAAGCTTAAGCACCTCTCTCTTGAGTTTTGTAGGAACTTGTGTGAACTCCCTGACTCAGTTTCGACATTAGTGTCGTTAACAAAGCCGGATGTATCACAGACAAGTATTACAGGATTACCAAATTCAAATGGTAGACCACCAAGCCTGTCATCTTCTAATGAATCATCCACACAAATTGCAGAAATGCCCAGTATAATGAGCAAGCTTCTTGACCTCCAAACACTGGACTTGAATTATTGTTATAAGATCCGAAAGTTGCTGAACCTCCCCGAAAGTTTGACCACCCTACGGCTAACATCCACTTCATTGCTGACTATCCCTGACCTCTCATACCTTCCTAATTTAGTTGAACTGGTCCTATCAGATGGCTCTGAATTTACACCGGTCCTATCAGATGGCTCTGAATTTGAAGATACAGACACACCGGTCCTAACAGATGGCTCTGAATTTGAAGATACAGACACACCGGTCCTATCAGATGGCTCTGAATTTGAAGATATAGACACACCGGTCTTATCAGATGGCTCTGAATTTGAAGATACAGACACATCAAATATAACTCAACCATGTGACTTGCGGTGGATTGGAACGTTATCCAAACTGCGCAAGTTGCACTTTTGCTTTCCAAATGTCCGCGCACCAACTGCAGAGTTGAGTTCCCTTCCTCTGCTGAAAGAACTTGCTCTATATGGACTAGACTTGCCAACTTTCAAACAACTGCCGCCGAAATTGATAGTTTTAGAGCTCCACGGCACTACAGTTCAAATTCTCGATACCGCAGAATCGCCAGAGAGATCACATATTCAGGACTGCAAATCTTCTGACAGGTCGATTTGTCCGCCGGAGGAGTCGGGGTGAGATGAGCTACAAACTCCTGAATTGACTGATCGCTGGAGGGGAAAGTTACTTCTCCCAAGCTCCCTAAAGATGCTCCAAAAGTTCCGTCTGACGCGCTGCCCAGAGGTAGAGGATATTCAAATTGTTTCTACGTGGGGATCATTGGAAGAATTTTTTGTTGGAGAGTGCATTTCATTAAAAAGTTTAGGCGGTTTGTCTGAACTGAGGAACATGAAGCGCTTAGAAATTGTATCGTGCAAGAGCCTGCAGGTCATCGAGGGCATCGATGAATTAGAGTTATTGCAGGATTTGGCTATTATTGATTGCGAATCAATGGAAATGATTTTTGATGCATCGAGCTCAAAAATACCAAATGAGTGCGATATAGCAACTGATGGTTGTGGGAAGTTACCCAGCACTTTTTCTACTGTGGTCAGTTGGGAGTCTTACAGGGAGAAGATTCTGAACGGAACAAAGCGAGCGCCGGATTTTGAAATTGAAACGACGAATTCTGGAACAGAAATAGAGGATCCTCTACAAAAAACGGTGCGCCTTCTTTCCATCCATAGATCATCGCTGTTTCCTTTTGCTTTACTTGCTTTCTATTTCTTCTTTATTCTAGCGAAGAGAGACAATGAACTGATTCTAAAACGTGTAACCAAGGACAATCTTATTAAAAATTCCCCATCTCACGTGGAATCTCCACATGCTGTGTGTGTTCACTTCGGTGGCAAGGTTAGGGATCTTACATCCCTTAACATCTATAACAAAAGGGCCTTTTTACAGAGAAATTTAGGAGCAAGAGACCTCAACTCACCTTATTATTTCCTTCTGCAGGGCCAGGAAAATAAAGCGAAGAAAGGGAAGAGAAAGCCAGAGTCGGCCAAACAACAAGGAAGAAGAAAGAGGAGAAAACTTCAAAAAAAAGCTTGGGTGCGTTTGTTTCATCCTATTATTTCCTTGTGCAGAACCAGGAAAATGAAGAGAAGAAAAAAGAGAGCAAGACAGTCGGCAAAAGAACAGTAAAAACAAAGAGGGGAAAAAGTGCCTGAAGTGGATTTTAGGACTGAGGTGGCTAAGTCAGTCTCAAATTGCGAATCGAATTGGGATTAGAGTTCTTCTTCCTTTCTCCCGCTGCTCAAGCAAATCGCTGTCGCTCGCTCCACGGTGACTCCACACCCAATCCTCGGTCGCTCCTTGCAAGCTTAAGTCTGTGGTTCGCCGTTGTCCCTCCTTTCCCAGGTTCCGTCGTCCACAAGCTGGAAGCTCGTATTCTGCGAGCTTCAAGTTCCACGTCTGTGAGCTTCAAGTCCTTCTCCAGTGCCACTTTCCACTCTCGTGCACATTTTCTTCTTCAGTGCCACTCAGCTGGAGGAATTTAGTGCGTTCATTAACTTCATCAGTGGCAGGAGTCATGGGCCTGAGCTCAAGCTCTGGATCACTAGCTAATCACTGAAGAACAGGTAAGAGTGGTGTGGCAGTTGGTGTGTTTTTTTCTTTTTTTTTGGTCAGAGTGGCAGTTGGTGTTTAGTTGAATGTAATCGTATGACTTATCTTTGCGTAGTTAAGCATGGGCTTGAGCTTCATTACGGTAATAGTTGTATAAGGGTCTGCTTTCTTGCATTTGTTTGACTATTTGAATGCCTAGTCTAGTTATGTTGCTATGCTTTTGTGGACTGCTCGATTGAGTGTAATCATGTGCAGAGGATGTTGTGCATCTTCTCATGAAGAGTTTATCTATAAGTATATTTTCAGGTTTGGATAATCGTCGCTTTAATGAGTATCCACGGTCTGTTTATTACCTGTGAGGAGCTCTTGATGATTCAAAATGAAGTAAACAGTACTTCTCTTCTCGGTTCATCATGCAGAATTAAAATGGGATATCCAGTTTTTATTTTTTCATTTTTTGGGCAGTTGTGATGTCCATTGGTAATTTGAAGTCCGCTGCATATGGTTGGGGATTCCACAGCTCAGATTTACTACCTGGTCGACTAGACAATTGGCTAGGCAAAATACACACGGCTTTGTCATCTATTGAAGCAGGAACACCAAATCTTGTCGCTTCAGGATTACTCCCACGTTCCAGTTCTCCGTTTTGCAAATATCTTCTTATTTGGATTGAAAGAAGATAGAAAAGTGAGCCACTTCGTGGCAAGGTGCTTGGTCAGGCTCTTGTGCTTCTTAATTTACTTGCTTGGTGCTTCATTGTTTTATGCCTAATTATCCACTGGAAGTCATCAATTCCTTCCTACTTTCACACGTCTAAGATGAGTCCTAAGGAATGTCTTAAAACTGTGGCGACTTGATTTTATCCTTTGGATGTGTTCATTGGAGCACAATTAGAAGACCCCATGTATTTAAGCAAATACATGACTTACTATGCACCAATCAGAAATTAGAAACCAGCTAAAGAGCTCAGCATGAGGTTATGACATACTTGCTAGATTTCGTTGGGTTGATAGATTTGCTCTATATTAATCAAGGGTAGGACGGTGGACTGGAAAAACTTTCGTTATTGCTTAGCTAGGAGAGGAAACAACTGCAATTCATTGAGGCCCTTCGTGGCTGCTTATGAGAATGCATTTTTCGATTGTTGCTCATTGCGGGTTTCACGCGTTTGAAGTGTGCTTACTTGCTCAGTTAGCAAAGCATTCTAGGATTTAAGCGGCTCTGTTAATCTCCTGATTACTACTTTACTAAGTCCGAAGGTTTTTCAGATTGGAATACTTGCAATCAATTGTGGACCTGCCGTGTCCTCGAATATAGACTTCTAGAACTGCACATTGTAGGATCCTGGGAATTGGAAAGAAAAATTATTCAAAACTGATGATTTATGAAATTCAATAAGTATGCCTTGAGGTCGAGTTTACATTCTCAAAATATATCGCCAAGATTATACTGTATTCAATTTATATGAGACTATAGTCTTACCGATCCAAAGGAGATCATTGTCTTGTGAAGATCGTAGCAACTCTGAAGTTTCTTTACCTTTTGTGATAGTCCGGCGAGATCTGGAATCTTTTAGTTGGCATTTTGGTGACAAATAGTTCCTTGTAGATATAGATAGAGCAGATGGTTTTCTCCAACTGTTAACTACTACCAGCTAGATTAGTAAAGACAGCAAGGACATTAGTGCGTTGTCTTAGGATATCTTAGATAGACATCAGTGGTGCACACAGTGGTTAACCATCAAGATGGAAGCGAAGGCTGTTTGCGATGGTATCATTTCAGGTGAGACTCTGCACCGGGATCGCAACCAAACCCGCGATCCAGAGTTTTGCAACTCACTATATATCTGACAACATTCTCCACATTTATCGAATCCAACCATTTTAGTAGCCCAAGACAGCATATAGCACAATAAGAGAACTTTCGAAGGGAAAAAAGGATTGAAGGGATGTCAATAATTTAAGAAACGTCCTCAAGAAGCACAAAAATTATAATTGATCCAAGATGAGGACAAGACACCGAGTATAAACTTCTCCCCATGTATCCCCGGAGAAATATCCATCTTCGTTTCGCACTGCTCTGATGCCTGAATCATGGTTCAGGCACAACAATGTAGAACATTTGACACCAGGGATTATCCGACACTAGCAACTTCAATCTCCATATAGAGAGCCCCCCTCATCAATGTCTGGCTAGCCTAAGGAAGGTTTGCCACTCGTGATGTTGAAAACTTAAAAACATAAAACAACACGAAGGAACTTGCATCGATGGTAAGAGTTTGCAAATCTAGGAACCTTTATTCCAAAGGATACAATCTGTCACACATAAGATGTCTATAATGTCTCCACCAAATCCACCAGCACAAGCAGCCGTAAGTGAAATTCACATTTGTTCTTTAGAGTGAAGTTTTGAAAATAAATAAAGCAACACTAATCACTTCTAAGGCACGGTCATTATTGTAACATATGGAAATGTTAATCCCAAGCTAAAATCTTAATCATACCGTTAAATAAGAAATATTTGATTGAATGTGGAGTGGAGGTTCTGTTAGCTTCATGTTTTTCGTGGGTAATCGCAAAAAAGAAGTTGAGAGACAAATAAATACAAACGAGACCCACGCTGGCATTGCGAGATCCAAGAAACAGCTTCATTTGAATCCACACTGCCAAGTTTTCCAAGAAGATTTAGAATGGTCGATCCCCAATATGCTCCATTCAATCTCTAGCGCTCCAAAACCACCTACTCAAAACTATCCTTTTTCTGATGCAATATCAACCCAAAAGCTCACGGTAAAACTCCAAAATGCTGAATGGTAGATCTAGATAAACCGAGTCATTTTCAGTAACTGGCAGAAAGTGCACAAGAGAACAAGAAGAGAATTGTTAAAATTTCATCCCTATCTTTTCATCAGACAATATGCACTCGACATGTTTATCGCCAGCAAGCTCTCCCATCAATCAATAAGGGACTGCATATCAATGAACATGGGATCAAATCTCACACATGCCACATAAGAACTTAGCAACTCGAGCGAAAAAAGCATACAATTACGAAATTTAGTGAGGTCATCAAGGATCGTAAAGATCCTATAAATTTAACAAAAGATTGTGTTCAACTTTGTTTTGAACAATCGCATGCATATTGACATGGATAAAAGGGAATTAAGCACATCTCTCTTCCCAATTGGAGAAGATAGGTCCATGCTCAAATTGCCCGCATTCCCAATTTTTGACTCAAGCACAAAATAATCTCCAGTTCAAAGAAAGCACCGCCATTTAGACAAACAAGCACGTCCAACAGAAGTAATTCCACGGACACCCGTCAGCAATTACGGCTGGAACACACCTACGGCACAACATTTCTTAAATCTTCATCTCACCTTCTTACACTACT
The DNA here is from genome assembly GCA_007663325.1 of Eucalyptus pauciflora. Taxonomy (NCBI): domain Eukaryota; kingdom Viridiplantae; phylum Streptophyta; class Magnoliopsida; order Myrtales; family Myrtaceae; genus Eucalyptus; species Eucalyptus pauciflora. The sequence goes on along the minus strand of VMYD01000045.1, from coordinate 181,040 downwards.
ATCTATCTCGATCACCACAAGAGATCTCCAATATTTTCTTGCTACCCGAGCTAGAAACCATCCGGCCCCAGGTCAAAGACGATCTAATCAGCAAGAAACAGTAGCGACATCAACGGAAACTAGCTCAAAAAAGCAAAATAGATATCAAATTGAAGAACAGAAGCAGCGGCGTAACGTTTAGTATTGAAAATCGTTCACAGAAGCTCCCCGAAGACCTCACCAGTCGATCGATCGATCGAAGATGAATTAGGGCGAAAACGAAGGTTTGAGCTCAATTCAGAACCAAAAATGCTCTCCAGGTCGACTGAAAAAATGAGACTTTCTTTCGTTCGGCTGAGGGACGAAGGTTTAATTAAGCCCAAGAATTTTTGGGCCAACGAAAACTGGGACCAATTATCCATTTTCTTCGGCTGAATATTATTTCATTGTCCTCCTATTTGGAGGGAAATGAATGATTCAAAAAATATTTTTCAAAAAAGATTACTTATAATGTTTGTAATTATTTGTATCGCTTATAAAAATGAATGATAAGACATTTTTTCATTGTTCACCAAATTGTTTAGGGAAAATGTTACAAATGGTCCCTATATTTTTACTTAATGTGCAATCTCATCCCTGAACTTTCGATTGGTTCAATTTGGTCCTAAACTATCGATAAATGTCCGATCTAGTCCCAGACTATTTGAAAATTGACCAATTTCGTCCTTCTGTCAATTAAAGTTAACGGAATTAGGCATTTTGGTCTTTTTTATTTTTATTTTTTTTCTTCTTCTTCTCTCTTCTCTCCGCCAGCCATGGCAGAGTCGGCGGAGGGAAGCTGGCATTAGGCGAGGGCCGCCCTCGCAAGGCGTCAGGCGAGGGCTGTCCTCGCCGGACGTAGGTGAGGGCAGCCCTCGCCTACGTCGAGCGAGGATGGCCCTCGCTCACATCCGGCAAGGACGACCCTCGCCAGATCTGGCGAGGGCACCCCTTGCCCAACGTCGGTAGGGACAGCCCTTGCCAGATCTGGCGAGGGCCGTCCTCGCCCGACGCAGGCGAGGGTCGCCCTTGCTAGAGTCGGGGGAGGGGCTCCCTCGCCTGCGTCTAGCAAGGACGGCCCTCCCCTGACGCCGGCAAGGGCCGCCTTAGCTAGCCCAGGCGAGGGCAACCCTCGCCCGACGCAAGCTTCCCTCTGCCGAAGTCGGCGGAGGGAAGAAAAAAAAAAGAAGAAGAAGGGAAAAATAGTAACGGAGGGACTAAATCGAACATTTATCGATAGTTCATGGATTAAATTAAGCCAATCGAAAGTTCAGGGACGAGATTACACATTAAGTAAAAGTATAAGGACTATTTGTGACATTTTCCCAATTGTTTAGACATAAATTATTATTAATAATGAAAACATCGTTCATTGATTAATAATTTTGAGTGACGCAAGGTATTATTTTTTGGAAAATATTTATCAAATAATTTATTTTTTGTGTAACAAATAGAGCATAATTATTATAGAATTCTTCACCATAATTTGATTGGCTGCATTTGGTCACCAAAAAATAATATTTAACATAATATGATTTAATGAAAATTTTATATTATCATTAAGCCTTCCGTTAGTGTAAAAGAAAAACGGAGAGAGCTTCGGCTAAACTTCTTAATTGACAAGTCTCTCTACCGAGAAGTGTTTCTCAAGAGCCTAGCATTTGGTTGCATTGAACTTTAATTTAGTCAGGTTGATATTTCATTAAATTTCCTCGAAGCTATGTACCAACATAGTCTAGGATAAACACAACACTAATATACCCTAATATTATTGCTGTAAAAGTGCCTTTGATGTCAGTTTTAGTATGTTTCGAAAGATTGCCCCATCAAAACAAAAGGTTACGTAGTAAGAGAGACAATACTGTAAACACATAAATTTTTGTGGCTTGAAACTTAGGCTTGTCAGGTTACTCCATTGAACTCAACTTCCACCATTTATGGTTTGCAGGCAAACTAAAGAAGACATAGGGAAACTGATCTCTCCATTTCTAGAGGGTGTTTATCCTTAGAGAGTGAATCATGATACTACTCTAGATATATCAACTCTTTGGTAGTTGTTATTAGTTAGAGATGAGCGGTCTTGCCTTCGACAAGATTAGATCTATTTGTGCAAACACAAGACAACATTATGCAGGATGCTTTATCCTTGTCATATTGCTGAAGAATTGCATCCGGTTGCTTTGCCCAAACTGATGCTTTATCCTTGTCATTGGATCTGAGATAAAATAAAAGAAAAACTTTTCTTACTTGAGAAAGTCTACACCGATGATCATGATACTATTCTAGGTTTGTGTCAAGGATGGCCGAACGGTGCTCAGCCGGGGCGAATTTTCTGCTCTCTCACTCTCGGTCTCCCTCTCGGGCAGATCCCCTCTATCTCCCCGTTTCGCTCTCCCTCCATTTCTCCCTCTGCCCGAGCCCCTAAAATCCCCCCTCTACGCCCGGCAGGCGCACATCGCCTCTGCCACTGCCAGCTGACCGTGCCGGCCTGCCCCCGACGCAAAAGGCGCGCTCCTCACTCCCCGTCCCGCCTTTGCTGCCGTCCTTCGTCCTTTTTATTTTTTGCAAAACGCGTGAGAGCGTGAGCAAGTGGGGGTGCGTGAGGGAGAAGATGAAGGAAGAGGCTGGGCTTGGGGAAAAGAAAAGGAAACGTGGGCCGAGCTGGCCTAGGCATAAAGAAAAGGTAGAAAAGAAAGGGAAATAAGGCTGGGTCGGCCTAACCCTGGCCCGATCTCACTTTTTCTTTTCTGCTTCTTTCTTTTTTAAATAATATTTTTTTAATCAATTAGTTAATTTTTTATTTTTTTTCCACTTTTTAAAATTTTTTCTTATAAATTATATACATCGTAATGTAAATGCTCATAATGTGTATATACTATGCAATTCTAGTGAAAACTATTTTCTTTTAGGGGTTAAAAATTAATTCATAATTTTCTATACAATTAAATCTTATATGAACAGGAAAAATTTAGGAGTCAACATTACGATTTGTACTATTTTATCTTAATTGATGAGGGATTTGTACTATTTTATCTTAATTGATGAGGATTGTCGCAGAGGTACAAATTTCAATTACTAGAATTTTAAGTAGATGTGTGCTAAGTTGCTTGGTGCATTGGTGTATTTTTCTTCAAGTGGCAGATTGTTGGCAAGTGATGCCAAATTTTTTTTGGGTTTTTTTTTTTTGTCTTTTATATTAGTCTTGCTTTTAGGTTAAAAGCTACACTTTACATTAGCGATAGTCAAACCCTAGCCATCAAGGGGCCGAAAAAAGAAAATAGAGAGAAAAGAAAAAAGAGAAAAGAGAAAAAAAATGAGTTTTTTCTTTGAGGACTCTATTAGTGTTCTGATCTTACGAAAGGTCATCCCTGTATTTGAACTTTATTCAAAGTCTAGTAGATTTGCAGAGTGTCTCTGCACGAAAACATAGCCAAAGTTTGGATGAACTTCGTTAATAAATTTTCTGTTGTATTCTTTTGATTGTGTTATTTTATTATTATATTTAGTCTTGGTGGACAGTTTGTTTGGGTTACTTTTTTTCTGAAATCAACGCGTGATTTCCTAACATTGCGCTAGTAATTTGGGCGGCGAAGACCAGCCAAGAGGGAGGACTGACCCATGAATCGCGGGGTGACGCAACGACCACGCTGCTGATGGAAGGCGGGGATTTATCTGGACAGAAGGGGAAGCGATGAGCTCATCGAGCGATGGCTAAGTCCAAAGATTCGAGAGGAGACGATTGTTCAGGCCGTGCAGGGTCAAAATGACTATTGTGAAGGTGGGTTTCAAAACGAATTGACTTTGATGGCAGCAATGATTGGTTAGTACGCGAGATTAACGGAGGAACAGGCGAGAAAATGATTATTGCCCATCTTCTATGACGTCAAGCCCAAAGATGTGAAGCTGCAAACACCGTTATACAAGGATGTCATATCGAATTTGGAGCAAGAGATGGAGGATCAGGAGCAAAAGTTCAGCTCCGAGAATATAAAGACGTGGCGGGAGTCTCTCATAGAAGTTGGTGGCATCAAGGGATGGGAGGTGGAGAAACATTCAAGGTAACAATCTAACCATTGTGAAAATTATTTTGTACAATCGGGCTGCCATTTTTTTATTTAAGTAAATATTCCAGTACATTAATTCATTAGATGTTTATATTTTGATTCTTCTACCCTTTTTTGCCAGAAATTCTGATTCTTCTACCTGATATAAAGATCAAACATTTCTCTTCTATATTTTTGAACTTGATCGCGTCCCCACCCTATTGGTTAGTAGATGGTCAATATGCAAATTTGTCACGTTTGCTCAATTGAAACTGTTCAACTTTGTGGCAGCCCTCTAAAACTCATCGAGGCGATTGTTGACAAGGTTGTGGCCAAGCTCGAGACAAAATGGAGACGTGTAACCGGAGATTTCGTTGGAATGGAAGATCAAATAGCAAACATAAAGAAATTATTAGACATTGATTCTGATGATGTGCAGTTCATTGGAATCTACGGGATGGGCGGCATCGGTAAAACAACACTTGCCAAGACTATCTTCAACGAACTATGTCCTCGATTTGGCAGAAACTGCAGCTTTCTTGATGACGTGAGGGAGACGGCAAAAAGCAAGGACATAGTCGAGCTGCAAAAAAAATTATTGTCCGATATATCTTATTCTGGAGTGGTTCAGAATATTGCTAACATTGATCAAGGGATTGATACGATTGAAGTAACAATTTGCAACAAGAAGATGCTAATTGTATTGGATGATGTTGATGAGGCCAACCAGATCCTACAACTAATCGGAGAGAAATCTTTGCAGCAAGGTAGTAGAATACTTGTTACTACTAGGGACAAGAATGTTCTGACTAACAGGAAATTTAAGTATGAATTTAAGGATTATGAAATGATGGAGTTGAATGGTAAAGATGCACTTAAACTTTTTAGTAGGCATGCCTTCAACGAAGACTCTCCTCCAGCTGATTATTGTGCTTTTTCAGAGGGCATTGTCAATACTACACAGGGACTACCTTTAGCTCTTCAAGCAATTGGTTCATCGCTTTTTAGGAAAAAGAGAGATATATGGGAAGAGTGGCTAGAGAGGCTAAAGGAAACACCTCATAAGGATGTCTTGGCAAAGCTAAAGATTAGCTATGATGCCTTAGATTGGAATGAAAAACAGATATTCCTTGATATTGCATGCTTTTTCGCTGGTGAAAATAAGACTAATCCAATGTACATGTGGAAAGATTGTAATTTGTACCCAGAGGATGCCATGGATGTCCTCATTAACAGATGCGTGATAAAGGAGTTGGACAATAATAGCCTTTGGATGCACGATCAATTTAGAGACCTTGGAAGGAAAATTGCCAAAGAAGAGCGTATCGGATTGTGGGATAGAGACAACATCATTCGCGAATTAAGATCAACGGAGGTAAAGTATGGCCTAAATTGAATAGAAAATTGCTTATACCCTCTTCTTAATTCAAGATTCACTTTTTGATTTGAGAGCTACTCTTTTGTTTCATTTTCTCCTCTTCTACGAATTGACAGATCAAAGAAAGCGTTCAAGCACTCAATTTGCCATTGAATTATCTTCATTTTGGTATGACTGTCACTTCGGAGCAAATTAAACGGTTTCCACATCTGCGGTTTCTTTGGTTGCATGATGTAAACTATCGAGGTGACTTTACGGGCTGTCTTTCCGAGTTGAGATGGATCAATTTGCAATACCCTAGTGTGATTCCTGGTGGAGAACGTCATTATCGACGTTTGAAGGCAACCAATTTGTTGCATCTAGAAAACGTGGTTGTGGTGAATCTTTCTAGGATTGATATCACAAAAGATGCGTTAGATAACCTAATCAAGGTATGCCAGTTTCCCTCTTAATCTAATCTTCTCATTCAATGAAAGACAAAATTTGACTGGTTTATTATCTAATTTTCTCATCGGTAGCCTAAATCCATATTTATTTCTTGTCTGTCCTACTATTTTATTGGCTTTTGTAGGGGGCAAGGAAATTGACGGTTCTCACTATTCAGTTTAATACTTTGATAAGTGAGGCACCAACCTTTCCCGAGTACTCAAATTTAAAGAAGTTGACTTTTAGTCACTTTGAATCTTTAATGGAAATTGATTGTTCTATTGGGAAACTAAGGTGGTTGACTGACTTGAGTTTTAAGAAGTGTCAGTCAATTGAAAAATTACCTGAACAAATTGGAGAGTTACAAAATTTACAGTGCCTCTGTCTTAATTACTGTTCTAGCTTGATTGAACTCCCTGCCTCAATTTCGAAAATAAAGTCGTTAAAGGAGCTGGATGTATCACACACAAAAATTATGAAATTACCGGATACCATTGGTGAATTACCAAACTTGTCATATCTCAATGTATCACGGACCCTAATTGAGGAAATGCCTAGTACAATGAGCAAGTTTCGTCAACTCCAAACACTGGACTTGGATGGTTGTCGAAAGATGCAAGAGTTGCCAAAGCTCCCCATAAGTTTGACCACTTTATGGCTACGTTTTCTTTCCCTGCAAGCTGTCCCTAACCTCTCATACCTTACTAATCTAGTTGAATTGCTTCTATCTGACACCTCTCAATATAGACACCCATCAAATGAATTCCAAACTGGCGACTTGGGGTGGATTGGAAGTTTAACCAAATTGAGCAACCTATACGTCTGCTTTACAAATGTCCACGCGCCAACTATAGAGTTGGGTTCCCTTTCTCTGCTGAAAGAACTTACTCTAGAGGGACTAGACTTGCCAACTTTCAAACACCTCCCATCAAATTTGATAGTTTTAGATCTCTACGAAACTGGAGGGAAACAAGTACACCTCGATGGGCTTCCTCCACCAGAAGATGAGATTACATTCCTTCTTCCAACAATTTGGGGAAAGTTGCCAGAAAACAAGGTGTCTGGGCAACTTGATGTTCAACCTATCGATGCCTTAGAATCGTCATTTAGATCACATAGTCAGGACTGCAGATCTTCCGAGAGTTTGGTTTGTCAGCCGGAGGAGTCGGGGTGCAGTGGACTACAAGATCCCGAGTTGATTGATCATTGGAGGGGAGCGATACTTTTCCCAAGCTCCCAAAAGATGCTTGTAAAATTTTTTCTGACAGGGTTCCTCGAGATACAGGATATTCAATTTGTTACTGCGTTCGAATCATTGGAAGAATTTTATGTAAGAAAGTGCTTTTCGTTAAAAAGCTTAGGTGGTTTGTCAAACTCGAAGAACTTGAAGCGGTTAGAGATTCACCAGTGCCCGAGCCTGAAGGTTGTCGAGGGCATTGATGAATTAGAGTTTTTGCATGTCTTGATAATTTGGGGGTGCAGATCAGTGGGAAGGATTCTTGATCCATCGAGCTCCAAAGTACCAGATAATTGCAAGATAATCATAATAGGTAGCGGGGAGTTACCCGACTGTGGTGATTCTCCCCACAGTTGGAAGTCTGACCATTGGAAGTCTTACAAAGAGAAGATTCTGAATGGAGCAAAGCTAGCGGGGAGCTCTGAAATTAAAACAGCGGACTTTGAAACTGGAACAGGGGATTCTCTGCAGAAAACGGTGCGCCTTCTTTCTATTCATAGATCATCGTTGTTTCTTCTGCTTTGCTCACTTTCTATTTCTGCTTTATTCTAGTGAAGAGAGACAGTGAACTGATTCTAAAACGCGCAAAAAAGGAAAATCTTATTAAAATTCCCCATCTTACTAGGAATTTCCATATGTTGTGTCTGTCCACTTCGGTGGCGACGTTGGGTATCTTACATCCCTCACCATCCTTAATGAAAGGGCCTTTCTTAAGAGAAATTTAGGCGCAAGAGACCTCAACTCACTTTATTATTTCTTTCTACAGAATCAGGAAAATAAAGAGAAGAAAAGGAAGAGAAAGACAGAGTCGGCAAAACAACGAGGAAGAAGAAAGAGGAGAAAACTTCAACAAAAAGCTTGGGTGCGTTTGTTTCACCCTATTATTTTCTTGTGCAGAAGAAGGAAAATGAACAGAAGAAGAGAGAGAGCAAGACAGTCGGCAAAAGAACAGGAAAAAAGAAAGAGGGGAAAAAGTGCCTGAAGTGGATCGAGGTAGCTAAGTCGGTCTCAAATTGCGAACCGAATCGGGATTAGAGTTCTTCCTTTCTCCCGCTGCTCAAGCAAATCGCTGTCGCTCACTCCACAGTAACTTCACGCCCAATCCTCACTCGCTCCTTGCAAGCTTAAGTCTGTCGTTCGCTATCGTCTCTCTTTTCCCAGGTTCCGTCGTCTGCGAGCTCTGTGAGCTTCAAGTTCCATGTCCGTGAGCTTCAAGTCCTTCTCCAATGCCACTTTTCACTCTCGTGCACATTTTCTTCTTCAGTACCGCACAGCTACAGGAATTTAGTGCATTCATTAACTTCATCAGTGGCAGGAGTCATGGGCTTGAACTCAAGCTCTGGATCACTAGCTAATCACTAAATAACAGGTAAGAATGGTGTGGCAGTTGGTGTGTCTCTTTTTTTTTTTTTTTTTTTTTGTTTTTGGTCAGAGTGACAGTTGGTGTTTAGTTGAATGTAATCGTGTGATTTATCTTTGCGTAGAGCATGAGCTCAAGCTTCATATGGTAATATTTGTATAAGGGTCTGCTTTCTTGCATTTGTCTGACTGTTTGAATACCTAGTCTAGTTATGTTGCTATGCTTTTGTGGACTGCTCGATTGAGTGTAATCATGTGCAGAGGATGTTGCGCATCTTCTCGTGAAGAGTTTATCTATAAGTATATTCTAAGGTTTGGATAATCGTCGCTTTAATGAGTGTCCACTGTCTGTTTATCACCTGTGAGAAGCTCTTGATGATTGAAAATGAAGCAAACAGTGCTTCTCTTCTTGGTTCATCGTGCAGAATTAAAATGGGATATCCATTTTTTTCTTTTTTCAAATTTTGGGCAGTTGTGGTTTCCATTGGTTTGAGGTCTGCTGCATATGGTTGGGCATTCCGCATGTCAAATTTGCTATGTGGCCGACTAGACAATTGGCTAGACAAAATACACACGGCTTTGTCATCTATTAAAGCAGGAACACCAAATCTCGTCACTTCAGGATTACTCCCACGTTCCAGTTCTCCGTTTTGCAAATATCTTCTTATTTGAATTGAAAGAAGATAGAAAAGTGAGTAACTTGTGGCAAGGTGCTTGGTCAGGCTCTTGTGCTTCTTAATTTAGTTGTTTGGTGCTTCATTGTTTTATGCCTAATTCTCCACTGGAAATCATTAATTCCTTCCTACTTTGGCACGTCTAAGATGAGTCCTAAGGAATGTCTTAAAACCGTGGCGACTCGATTTTATCCTTTGGATGTGTTCATTGGAGCACAATTAGAAGACCCCACGTATGCACCAATCAGAAATTAAAAACCAGCCAAAGAGCTCAGCATGAGGTTATGACATACTTGCTAGATTTGGTTGGGTTGCTAGATTTGCTCTATATTAATCAAGGGTAGGACGGTGGACTGGAGAAACTTTCGTTATTGCTTAGCTAGGAGAGGAAAGAACTGCAATTCATTGAGGCCCTTCGTGGCTGCTTATGAGAATGCATTTTTCGATTGTTGCTCATTGCGGGTTTCACGCGTTTGAAGTGTGCTTACTTGCTCAGTTAGCAAAGCATTCTAGGATTTAAGCGGTTCTGTTAATCTCCTGATTACTACTTTACTAAGTCCGGAGGTTTTTCAGATTGGAATACTTGCAATCAATTGTGGACCTGCTGTGTCCCCGAATATAGACTTCTAGAACTGCACATTGTAGGGTCCTGGGAATTGGAAAGAAAAATTATTCAAAACTGATGATTTATGAAATTCAATAAGTATGCCTTGAGGTCGAGTTTACATTCTCAAAATATATCGCCAAGATTATACTGTATTCAATTTATATGAGACTATAGTCTTACCGATCCAAAGGAGATCATTGTCTTGTGAAGATCGTAGCAACTCTGAAGTTTCTTTACCTTTTGTGATAGTCTGAAGTTTCTTTACCTTTTGTGATAGTCCGGCGAGATCTGGAATCTTTTAGTTGGCATTTTGGTGACAAATAGTTCCTTGTAGATATAGATAGAGCAGATGGTTTTCTCCAACTGTTAACTACTACCAGCTAGATTAGTAAAGAGAGCAAGGACATTAGTGCGTTGTCTTAGGATATCTTAGATAGACATCAGTGGTGCACATAGTGATTATACCATCAAGATGGAAGCGAAGGCTGTTTGCGATGGTATCATTTCAGGTGAGACCCTGCACCGGGATTGCAACCAAACCCGCCATCCAGAGTTTTGCAACTCACTATATATCTGACAGCATTCTCCACATTTATCGAAAGATAGCATATAGCACAATAAGAGAACCTTCGAAGGGAAAAAAGGATTGAAGGGATGTCAATAATTTAAGAAACATCCTCAAGAAGCAAAAAAATTATAATTGATCCAAGATGAGGACAAGACACCGAGTATAAACTTCTCCCCATGTATCCCCAGAGAAATATCCATCTTCGTTTCGCACTGCTCTGATGCCTGAATCATGGTTCAGGCACAACAATGTAGAACATTTGACACCAGGGATTATCCGACAGTAGCAACTTCAATCTCCGTATAGAGAGCCCCCCTCATCAATGTCTGGCTAGCCTAAGGTAAGTTTGCCACTCGTGATGTTGAAAACTTAAAAACATAAAACACGAAGGAACTTGCATCGATGGTAAGAGTTTGCAAATCTAGGAACCTTTATTCCGAAGGATACAATCTGTCACACAGAAGATGTCTATAATGTCTCCGCCAAATCCACCAGAACAAGCAGCTGTAAGTGAAATTCACATTTTGTTCTTTAGAGTGAAGTTTCGAAAATAAATAAAGCAACACTTCTAAGGCATAGTCATTATTGTAACAGATGGAATTGTTAATCCCAAGCTAAAATCTTAATCATACCGTCAAATAAGAAATATTTGATTGAATGTGGAGTGGAGGTTATGTTAGCTGCATGTTTTTCGTGGGTAATCGCCAAAAAAGAAGTTGAGAGACAAATAAATACAAACGAGACCCATGCTGGCATTGTGGGATCCAAGAAACAACTTCATTTGAATCCACACTGCCAAGTTTTCCAAGAAGATCTAGAATAGTCAATCCCCAATATGCTCCATTCAATCTCTAGCACTCCAAAACCACCTACTCAAAACTATCCTTTTTCTGATGCAATATCAACCCAAAAGCTCAAATCGGTAAAACTCCAAAATGCTGAATGGTAGATCCAGATAAACCGAGTCATTTTCAGTAACTGGCAGGAAGTGGACAAGAGAACAAGAAGAGAATTGTTAAAATTTCATCCCTATCTTTTCATCAGACAATATGCACTCGACATGTTTATCGCCACCGAGCTCTCCCATCAATCAATAAGAGACTACATATCAATGAACATGGAATCAAATCTTACACGTGCCACATAAGAACTTAGCAACTCATGCGAAAAAAAGTATACAATTACGAAATTTAGTGAGGTCATCAAGGATCGTAAAGATCCTATAAATTTAACAAAAGATTGTGTTCAACTTTGTTTTGAACAATCGCATGCATATTGACATGGATAAAAGGGAATTAAGCACATCTCTCTTCCCAATTGGAGAAGATAGGTCCATGCTCAAATTGCCCGCATTCCAAATTTCTGACTCAAGCACAAAATAATCTCCAGTTCAAAGAAAGCACCGCCATTTAGACAAACAAGCACGTCCAACAGAAGTAATTCCACGGACACCCGTCAGCAATTACGGCTGGAACACACCTACGGCACAACATTTCTTAAATCTTCATCTCACCTTCTTACACTACTATCTATTTCGATCACCACAAGATATCTCCAATATTTTCTTGCTACCCGAGCTAGAAACCATCCGGCCCCAGGTCAAAGACGATCTAATCAGCAAGAAACAGTAGCGACATCAACGGAAACTAGCTCAAAAAAGCAAAATAGATATCAAATTGAAGAACAGAAGCAGCGGCGTAACGTTTAGTAGTAAAAATCGTTCACAGAAGCTCCCCGAAGACCTCGCCAGTCGATTGATCGATCGAAGATGAATTAGGGCGAAAACGAAGGTTTGAGCTCAATTCAGAACCAAAAATGCTCTCCAGGTCGACTGAAAAATGAGACTTTCTTTCGTTCGGCTGAGGGACGAAGGTTTAATTAAGCCCAAGAGGCTTTTTGGGCCAACGAAAACTGGGCCTAATAGTCCATTTCTTTGGTTGAATATTATTCACTGTCCTCCTATTTGGAGGGAAATGAATGATTCAAAAAATATTTTTCAAAAAAGATTACTTATAATGTTTGTAATTATTTGTATCGCTTATAAAAATGAATGATAAGACATTTTTTCATCGTTCACCAAATTGTTTAGGGAAAATGTTACAAATGGTCCATATACTTTTACTTAATGTGCAATCTCATCCCTGAACTTTCGATTGGTTCAATTTGGTCCTTAAACTATCGATAAATGTTCAATCTAGTCCCAGACTATTTGAAAATTGACCAATTTCATCCTTCTGTCAATTAAAGTTAACGGAATTGGGCATTTTGGTCTTTTTTATTTTTTATTTTTTATTTTTTTTTCTTCTTCTCTCTTCTCTTCGCTAGCCATGGCAGAGCCGGCGGAGGGAAGCTGGCGATAGGCGAGGGCCGCCCTCGCCCGACGTAGGCGAGGGCCGCTGGCAAGGGCACCCCTTGCCCAACGTCGGCAGGGGCAGACCTTGCTAGATCTGGCGAGGGCCGTCCTTGCCTGACGCAGGCGAGGGTCGCCCTTGCTAGAGTCAGGGGAGGGGCTCCCTCACCTGCGTCTGGCAAGGACGGCCCTCACCTGACGTCGGCAAGGGCCGCCTTAGCTAGCCCAGGCGAGGGCGACCTCGCCCGACGCCAGCTTCCCTTTACCGAAGCCGGCGGAGGGAAGAAAAAAAAAGAAGAAGGGAAAAACAGTAACGAAAGGACTAAATCGAACATTTATCGATAGTTCATGGATTAAATTAAGCAAAACGAAAGTTCAGGAACGAGATTGCACATTAAGTAAAAGTATAAGGACTATTTGTGACATTTTCCCAATTGTTTAGATATAAATTATTATTAATAATGAAAACATCGTTCATTGATTAATAATTTTGAGTGACGCAAGGTATTATTTTTTGGAAAATATTTATCAAATAATTTAGTTTTTGTGTAACAAATAGAGCATAATTATTATAGAATTCTTCACCAGAATTTGACTGGCTGCATTTGGTCACCAAAAAGTAATATTTAACATAATATAATTTAATGAAAATTTTATATTATCATTAAGCCTGCCGTCAGTGTAAAAGAAAAACGGAGAGAGCTTCGGCTAAACTTCTTAATTGACAAGTCTCTCTACCGAGCAGTGTTTCTTAAGAGCCTAGCATTTGGTTGCATTGAACTTTAATTTAGTCAGGTTGATATTTCATTAAATTTCCTCGAAGCTATGTACCAACATAGTCTAGGATAAACACAACACTAATATACCCTAATATTATTGCTGTGAAAGTGCCTTTGATGTCAGTTTTAGTATGTTTCGAAAGATTGCCCCATCAAAACAAAAGGTTACGTAGTAAGAGAGACAATACTGTAAACACATAAATTTTTGTGGCTTGAAACTTAGGCTTGTCAGGTTACTCCATTGAACTCAACTTCCACCATTTATGGTTTGCAGGCAAACTAAAGAAGACATAGGGAAACTAATCTCTCAATTTATAGAGGTGTTTATCCTTAGAGAGTGAATCATGATACTACTCTAGATATATCAACTCTTTGATAGTTGTTATTAGTTAGAGATGAGCGGTCTTGCCTTCGACAAGATTAGATCTATTCGTGCAAACACAAGACAACATTATGCAGGATGCTTTATCCTTGTCATATTGCTGAAGAATTGCATCCGGTTGCTTTGCCCAAACTGATGCTTTATCCTTGTATTGGATCTGAGATAAAGTAAAAGAGAAACTTTTCTTACTTGAGAAAGTCTACACCAATGATCATGATACTTGTTGACACCTATTTTTTTTATAAAAAAAAATCAATCGAAGAAAAAAAATTTAATTAATTAATGTATACTTTTTATTTTATTATTTTATTATTTTTATCAAAAAAAAAAAAATCGATCGGGTCGGGCCGAATCTAGCCTTGGCCCGACCCACCCCCTTTCCTTTCCATTTCTTTTTCCCTGTGCTGGGCCCAACCCATATCCTCCTCTAGCCCAGCTCGCGAGCAACTCAGTCGTCTTCCCCAAACTGGTCTTCGCTGCAAGACCTGCAAAAAAGAGGAATAGAAGTAGAGCAGCAGCAGGTGAAGCAGGGAGATCGGTGGCAGGCGAGCGGTGTGATCCACGGGTCGGGGATGCAGTCCAACCGGCAAGTTGGCAGCTGCCGAAGCCATGTGCGCTTGCCGGTCGAGCTTAAAAAGCCAGGATGGGGCAAAAAAGCGAAGGAGGACCAAGAAGAGCGTGAGTCCGAAGAGAGAAAGGGCAAGCTTGAGACAGTGATTGGTCGTCGCCGGAGGTTCGTTCCTCGGTTTCCATTCGCCGCGGTCCTCTTCTCGAACCAGGTAGGCTTTTGTCTCGACCGTGTGTTCTTGTTCTTTTTTTGGGAAGTATCGGGCCGGAGCTCGTGTCGACTAGTTCGCGCGAGTTTCGGTCCGAACCGGTCTTCCTTGAAAGTTGTTAGTTGTTCTAGTATGTGTCGTAGGGGGGTTTATATTTGTCTCGCGTGGAAAATTCCCCGTGTCAGTAATGCACACCAAATGCTTGTGGAAATGTCTAAACGATACCTAAATTCTGCAAGTTTGTTGAAGCCTGAAGATACTTGTTGTGCCCACATCCGCTCGAGTGTGATTGATATGTCCCTTAGCAGATCTTGAGTGTTGCTCGTGCATGTTGTGTTGCTCTTTACCTGAATCTGAGCCTCGAGTGAGTCCGTATGGCCCTTTTAATTGCTGCACCTCAACTGTTTGACAAAATGCCCCAAAGAGAATCGAGAAACAACCCAGGCTTAAACTTAGTCTGATCCGCGCCTGCTCATACATATGTTGGACCGTGCCTGTCTTTTATGTTTCCATTGCGATTCCATACGATTTTCGTGGAGTAATCGTATGTGTTTGAGCCGAGGGAATGTTTGCATCCGAAAATGGTTTGGCCGCCGGCGTTCGTGGCCGACGGTGGTCGTCGCTAGTCGGAGTGGACAACGGGTAGATAGTGGTGTTTTGGTGACGGAAAGGACGGTGGTTACTCTCACTGGTGTTGTCGTGCCGGTGAGGTCTTGGTTGAAAGATCTCCTGGGTGAAGAGTCGGGCATGAAAGTGTAATGAAGAAGAAGGTCAGAAGAGAGGAGGGAAAGAATAAAAAATAAGAACAAAGAAAAGAGGAGAATCAGTAAATAAAAAAATAAAAAAAAAAAGAGCTAAAGAGGAAAACCCAAAAAAAAAGGGGAAGAAAAAACAATAAATGGGGATGTTCGTTGAAAAGGCCAGGAGGAAATAAAGAAGGAATAAAAAACCAAAACAAAAAACAAAAAAAAGTCAATCAAAAGAAAGAAAAGAAAAGCAAAATAAAAAAAAATAGAAAACTAAGATGAAAAGTGAGCTTCGGGAATGACTATTGAACAGGAGGTGCAGGAAAATGACACAGTACAACGTAGTGAGAAAATAAAGAATTTAAAAAAAAAAAATGAAAATTTGAAAATGATTTTTTTTTTTTAAGTATTGGATCCGGGTTTGGGTTGGGTCCACGGGCCGGATTGGGTTTACCCGGTCCGAACACATTTTCGCGAATTAAATATTAAGAATATATTAAAAAATAAAATAAAATAAAATAAAAATCAAAAATTTCGAAAATAACGAAAATTCAAAAATATTTCCAAAAAATCAAAACTCGAAAAACATTAAAAAATTCGACCCTTTTCTTCTTATTATTATTATTATTATTATTAATTTTTTTTTTAAAAATTATTAATTAAATTTTTTTTTTGAAAATCCAAAAATGATGGGGCTCGGTTAGGATTTGTCATGTTTTTCCTTCTTAGTATAATTAGACATTTATTTGCTTGCACATTGACTATATCACGCGTTTAATTCGCATATTTGATTACGTTTGTGAATGTTTAATTGCACGTGTTCATTTTTACTGCGATTAGGATCTTGGTAACTATGAATGTTATTTTAATGATTACGCACCCGCATGATCACCTCGTATGTTAGTGGATAGGTATAAAATTAATCCAAATTGCCCAACAAAAATCATTTTTGTTAAACTGAACAAGATTAGGTACCAAAAGCGCACTAATTGATTAATTAGTGTAATCAAGTCCCCGATCCTAGACTCTCTGGTTGCGTAGGAAGTGAGGCATGCTCCCATGCCTCACTTGGTTTCTAGCCAACCCCAATAGGCTAGTGGCAACTCCTTTTGTGCAATTTTTTTTTTAAAAAAAATATCCCAATGTCATGCGGGGTATGGGCTTTGGAGGGCCCGAGCTTAATTATGGACCTTAGGTCCGTCCCTTAGGCAATACCCCTAAACCTCTTCCCTCCTCCCGAGGGTAGGTCACGACAGCTTGGCGACTCTGCTAGGGACTTGGTTTTAAACCTTAGAGGACTTAGGCCAAAATTAATCTTGTTCAAAAAAATATTTTTGTTTGGCAGCGAAGACATTATGTGCATCCATAACATATTGAATGTTGATTGTTTGTGGGAGTTATAAAGGGTGGTGATTTCTAACCTTTATTTTGTAGGGAGTACAAGAGTTAATGGTTTATTTATGTTTGAAGGGCTGATTGTTTTTAAATTGTTATGCATGAGTCCCTTGCATTTGCACTACACTATAGCACGCACTACCTGCCGCCGAACCTGGGCTGCATAGGATCATTTAGGATGGTGTTGAGGTGGATACCACTCCGACTACAAGCATGTAGTACGAGTCGCCCACCTTAACCCCGAAATTTCTTTCTTGATGTCAGAGGTCCCCACCCTGGTCTGCGAGCATACGACACGGGTCGGTCCTTTGACAAAGCTGGAATCATGGGTAACACGACCTAGCCACGAGCTTGTTGGTTCAGTCCTGTGATCCCATGGCTTCATTTTGGGCCATCTAGAGTAGAAATCGAACCACTGTCCATGCGCATGTCTATGACCTTTACATCGATGCTCAATGAGTAGGGTAAGTTTTTCTTGAATTATGTTCTTCGCAATTTACTTATTTGCTTTCATTTTGGTTGGTCCATGACAAATTAGGTTGATCATACGATGGGGGTACCTAACCTTCTCATCATCTCCGTCCCGAAAGCCGAGCTTCGCGCGTGGTGGGATAAATTGGATCCAACTGGCTGTGATTGGGTGCGATCACATGTTGGACGTTTACTTCCCCTATTAGAGATAGAAATTCATTCTGGTGTAGCACAAGCGTTAGCGCATGTTTGGTGCCCCGAAACTTGCACGTTCATACTCGATGATCACGAACTCACTCCAACCCTGGAAGAATACAGTCTTGCCATCGGAAAGCCCTTGGTGTCGGAGTTAATTGGCCCACCCGTAGGGACTGAGCATGCATCGACCTTATCTGATTTCCTTAGAGTTAAGGAGGATGACGTGAGGAAAGTTTTGAAAGCTAATCGCAAGACCTGCCCATTTTCATTCATAAACGAGCTTTTTCAAAATGCCCCATCTTTTCAAAAGAATAGGATCTTCCTGTTAGCTTTCTTCGGGTTCGTGTTATTCCCACATTGTAGGAACGCTATTAACCCGTCCATGGCATGGGTAGTTCGTGAGGTATGTATGGGAAAGGGTTTTGTTAATGCCGTCCTGACTGAAACTTTTCTTTCCCTTACCCGCTTTAAAGAAAACAAAGACAGGGTTTTTCATGCCCCTCCTGAACTCTTGCAAATTTGGTTCTTCTCTCACGTTAAAGGGTTTGGTAGTTTGATGACCGTGAACAACATCTCTGACTCTCATCACCCTATCCTAAAGTTTAAAGATAGGAAGACGTTGGCTCCCGATTATCATTATTCTGAGTGGTTAGTTTTCATGACCAACCCTGGACCCGAAGATCTCCAATGGCACGCCAAATGGCTCAGAGTTCGAGAAGCGCGGTTCATGTGTGGGCTTACTGGACCTATTCCTTTGTTGGGAATTACCGGAGTCACTGAGTACCACCCGACCCGAGTCACCCACCAATTCCAAGAGGTTCAACAACTTCCACCGACGATTCAAGAAGACCCGCTCAGGATAGACTTCCCTGACGGATGCCAAGATCACGAAGACTCCGTTGCATTAGTCAAGTCGATGTGGGATATGTGCCACCCTCGGAAGCTGATATGGCCCGAAGAGGAGTTGGAAGGGCAAGAGAAGACCTACTACGCCTCGATGGAATACATCCTTAGGCACAAAATCCCAAAGAGCTTACGCCCGAAGATTCCCGACATGCCATTGAAGACCACCCATCGAGCCGAGATCAAGCACCTCAAAAAAAAAGCTCGAGGAAGCTGAAGAGCGTGCCTCGAAGTTGACCCGAGTTAGTGGGGCTGCCACAAGCGAGAGCTGTCCTCGTTAGTTAGATTGAGTCAAGTGCGATATGTAATGGGCCCATACCCGCGTATGTTACAATGTTAAAGAATTTGTCTTGTGTCGTAATATCGAGAGATAAGAGTCATGATTATCTTTGTTGTTTAGGGGTTCTCTCTCATGTTTTCTCCTACGTTATGTAGTAACTTTGCTTTCAATGAAACGAACAAATTGGGGCGATTAGATCTTTGTCATGGACCGACCGCATAATCATTACTCCATGCTTATATATGCTTATCTATCCCCGCCAGGTACTAACCAATCGATTGTCTTCTGTTGATCGTCGACACGGCCAAGCGGAGATCCCCGATTCGCACACGCGCGAAAGTCAGAATGGAGAACGAGGACACCAACGTACGCATGGCCAAGATGGAGGACCAGCTGGCCCAACTCACCTCAATGATGCTTGAAATAAGCCAGAAGCTTAAGGAGCCCCCTACTGTAGCTGTCACTGGAACATCCACTCCTATGTCATCAAGAGACACTCCCCCGTCGACTGGAGGCGCGCATGTTGCTGATCTCCCCGGGAAAGAAATTGCCGGAGAGGCCCCTTCTGTCACGCCAATCATCATCAACTTGGATCCTCCTCCGAAGGAAGACCCAACACCCCGCCTAAGTGAAGAGAGTGAAAAACGTTTGGCAAAGATGGAGGAACGACTATGTGCCTTACAAGGCTACGAGCTGAAAGGAGCTGATAGGCTGTCCCCATACACCAAGACGAACTTCCCTGAGAATTTTCAAGAGCCTGAGTTCACGAGAAAGTATGACGGAACGGGATGCCCCAAGACCCACCTTAGGTATTACATGAGGAAAATGGCTCGTTATGCTGACAATGTGCCATTTCTCATACACACGTTCCAAGATAGCTTGGAAGGCATTGCCCTGACATGGTTCATTGCACTGGACATTGAAGAATTCACTAGTTGGGAAGACTTAACCAATGAGTTCTTACAACAATACCGGTTTAATACTGAGCTCGCCCCCACGAGAGAAGAGTTGACCCGTATTGAGAAGAAAAGGAACGAGTCATTTAAGGCCTTCGCGCAAAGATAGAGGACCATGGCCTCACAAGTGAAGCCGGCCTTGAATGAGAGGGAGATGAAACAACTGTTCCTAAAGACATTGCCCCCTGAATTCTTCTAAGGGTTAGTGTTCTCGGGTTGCCAGACATTTTCGCAACTAGTTGAGGTAGGTGAAGGAGTCGAATGGGCAATGGTTGAGGGAAAGATTTCAACCGGAGGCACGAAGAAATTCCTAGCAAGAAAAGATAAAGAGGCCGCAGTTGAAGTAGCGCTTGTGCAAGAGCCGCCTTTCCCTCAACTGTCCTCAACACCCGCGCGTAAACCTATAGTGGTCCAAGGCAGCTCGTCACGAGCATATGATAACGGCAAGAGGCCATTTCGAAAGGATTTTTCTCCACTGCCACGCCCACTGTCAAAGCTGTTGCCCATGCTCCTCGAAAAGAGGATGGTCGCAAAGGAAGTACCTAGAGACAATCCCCCGAGGTTCGCCAGGTTCGATCTAAACAAGACCTGTGAATATCACATGGGAGAAAGGGGGCATGATGTAGATGACTGTAACGTACTAAGATACAAGGTTCAACAGCTTCTAGACAAAAACATCTTGACTTTCAAGGAGGCTCAGCCTAATGTGCAACAGAACCCTCTACCAGATCATGCAGGAGGAGTGAACTCAATTTCCGAGGTTACACGAGCAAGTCAACAACCTTTAGCGATGGATGCTTCCAAGTTGTATGAGTCCTTAGTGCTGGCAGGATACTATGGAGGTCAGGGAGATGTGGCACTAGAAGAGAAATTGGAACGCGTCCGTAGGATGGTAGCCATGGGGGTAATCCAACGCGGAGAAGAGGGAGAGAGGGTTGTATCCATGATAATGCCATCGTCATTTCGCTCATCTTCCTGCAATTTTTCTCATGTATCTCGTGTGAGGAAGGTTGCGCCTGGAGTTTCGAAGACCCTAGCTTTGTACGAGGAAGGGGTGATAGCTATGATAACTCTGATGGTGATTGAACTATCTGATGAGGAACTCTCCGATGATATAGAGATGGAAACCACTGAACCCACGGTGATCGACCTTATGGTCGAAGAGATGTCGGCAATCGAAGTCACGGGAACGAACGCAATGCTAGTCACGATAGAATTGCCACCCTGGGAGAAAGATGAAGTGATAATGTTGGAGAACCCTCCCAAATTCGATCCTAAAGCTGTACCTTGGGACTATGGAACAACTGAGGTAGACGCTGTCACACGATCAGGCCGCTGTTATACCCCTGATAAAGGAGTAGAAAAGAAGGCCGTGACCGAGGAGGAGGCAAAACAATTCTTGGCTGTAATAAAATCGAGCGAGTTCAATGTGGTGGACCAACTGCGGAAGTTGCCGGCCCAAATATCCCTCCTAGAATTGTTTAAATCCTCCGAGAAGCATAGGGATATCTTGTTGAAGGTCCTCAATGAGGTGCACGTACCTGAAACAATTGATGAAGTCCAATTGGAAGAGTTTGTTGGGGCCGTTCTGCTGAAAGACCAAATTTCTTTTACTGATGATGATCTTCCCCCTGATGGTCCTAATCATACTAAAGCGCTACACATCTCGGTGAAGCATGAGAGTACTCTTGTTTGCAGAGTGTTAATCGACAATGGTTCAGCGCTCAATATATGCCCGTTAGCCACTCTCCACCGTCTCGGCATTGATCTTGGAAAAATCCATACTGGCAAGTCAACTGTGCGGGCTTTTGACGGGATGAAGAAGGAGGTGATGGGGGAAATTGAACTTGAGCTGCTGATTGGCCCTGTGCTTTTCCAAATCCTCTTTCAAGTGTTAGATATACCAAGCGCTTTTAATTTTCTACTAGGGAGGCCATGGATCCATACGGCGGGTGCTGTTGCCTCCAGCCTTCATCAGAAGATGTGATTTGTGGTGGACAACAGGCTCATCACGATTCATGGAGAGTCCGACTTCAAGATCTACCACGAGACGGCCATCCCTTATGTGGAACCCGAATGTACCGAGAAATCCAGCTTTCAAACATTAGAGTTGGTGTCCATGATTCATGTGCCTGCAAGTTCTTTCACAAAGGCCCCTGAATTGTCTAGGCCAGCTATAGCTGTGGGAAGGATCATGCTGGCGAGCGGGTATAATCCTGGGGAGGGTCTTGGATCACGTGGCCAGGGGGTGCGAAAACCCATTGAAGCTCATAAAAACTTCAAAAGAAAAGGCTTGGGATATGTCGAGAAGCGGGGAGGCCATAATAACCGAGGAGGCCGTGGAAGGTATAGAGGCCGAGGTGCCCGAGGAGGCCGAAATGGGTATAAAAACCAGAGTGAACGCGTTACCCAGACCGAAGAGAACGAGGGCGGTCAAAGCCCATTTCTCCCGTTGCTGGAGGAGACGTTTCCAGGGCCCCCAAGGATGTTGTTCGAGGAAGAGGATGATATCTATGGTGTGACCGAGCTATTTGAGGAGGACGTCATATGCACCATCCTGGCGTGCAAGGAAGCCAAGTCCTCTGAAGTCGTGGCTATCCCTCCAAAGTAGGGCAGTTCTCGTATGGCCTAGTCTTTTGTTTTATGTCTTTTCTCCTGCGCGGGATCTCGTAGTTTTTCTTTCTTTGTTTCATGCTTATGTCATTTGTAACGTAAACTATGGTCAGCCCTGATCTTGAGCCGTTGGTCGAGGGTGGTGTGTGTTAAAATACGGCCTTATCTTTCCTCATTCAATAAAATAGACACATGTTTTATTAAGGACATGTGGAAGCACATCAAACTAGCCCTATGATGGTCACTGAGGCCTAAGCCTCCACATGCTTCTTTATTTGAATGTTTTGCGAGAACGAGGAAATCCGAGGATATGAGGACGAGTTCTTGAAATTTTTTTTTTTTTAAAAAAAAAAACTTCAAAAACTTTTTGAAAACAACATGCATCGTCTTTGTTGTTGACATTACTCTAACTCATCTCATCGCATCCCAGGCATTACATTATGCATAATCATGATAAGGACGCATGTGACTCAGATGTGCATGAAGAGAGTCCCTCAGGTTCCGATGACACCGACGACGACGATCAGAAGGGGATCGAGCGCGAATGGAATCGACACGAAGAATCAAAGCCGTTGACTGAAGAGCGAACAGTCACCATAAATTTGGGTGATGCAGAGAATGTCAGGGAAGTAAAAATCGGGGCATGTCTCTCAGAGTTAGAAGCGGAAAGGATGACTAATCTTCTGAAAGAGTATCAAGATGTGTTCGCCTGGACATATGCCGACATGCCGGGATTGAATCCTGAAATTGTGGAGCATGCTTTGCCGACGAATCCTAGCGTGTCGCCTAAGAAGCAAAGACTTAGGAGAACTAAACTAGAGTTGTCCAAGAAGATCGAAGAAGAAGTGATGAAGTTGCTGAAAGTAGATTTTATCGAAGTGACGCGCTACCCTGATTGGGTAGCCAATATCGTGCCGGTAATGAAGAAAGATGGACGAATCAGGGTGTGCGTTGACTATCGCGACTTGAACCGAGCAAGTCCTAAGGACGACTTTCCA
Organism: Eucalyptus pauciflora; assembly: GCA_007663325.1. NCBI lineage: Eukaryota > Viridiplantae > Streptophyta > Magnoliopsida > Myrtales > Myrtaceae > Eucalyptus > Eucalyptus pauciflora. The sequence goes on along the minus strand of VMYD01000045.1, from coordinate 157,883 downwards.
CTCCCGCATATCGATGTCCTAGTTGACAGCACAGCAGGATTTGAGTTATTCTCTTTTATGGACGATTTTTCTGGATATAACCAAATCTGTATGAAGGAAGAAGACAGGAGCAAAACGTCATTCATAACTCCTTGGGGAACTTTCTGCTATAAAGTGATGCCTTTCGGTCTAAAGAATGCCGGGGCAACGTATCAGAGAGCCATGGTCACGTTATTCCATGACATGATGCACAAGGAAATCGAAGTATACGTGGATGACATGATTGCAAAATCGAGACGGGGTGAAGATCATGTTAAAGTCTTGCAAAAGTTATTCGAACGTCTTCGGAAATTCAAGCTACGCCTCAATCCCGCAAAATGCGTTTTTGGAGCGAGATCTGGGAAGTTGTTGGGGTTCATAGTCAGTGTAAGGGCATAGATATTGATCCGTCAAAAGTTAAAGCTATCTGTGATTTACGATCCCCGACTACCACCAGAGAAGTCCGCAGCCTGATGGGACGACTCAATTATGTGGCGAGATTCATCTGTCAACTGTCTGAAATAGCGAAGCCATTCTTCAAGCTCCTGAAAAAGAATGCAAAGGTTGAGTGGGGTGCTGAGTGCCAAGACGCCTTCGAGAAAATAAAACACTATCTCACTCACGCACCGGTCCTAGTGCCCCCTTCTCCCCAAAATTCTCCTGATTTTGTACTTAACCATACATAATGAGTCATTGGGAGCCATGTCGGCACAGAAAAGACCAAACGATGGGAGAGAATGCGCAATATACTACTTAAGCAAGAAGTTCACCATTTCTGAGAGGAATTATACATAAGTTGAGAGAACTTGCGTGGCTTTGATTTGGGTTTTGCACAGGCTACGGCAATACACACTTCATCACCAAATCCTGTTGGTGACCGAAAATGATCCCGTCAGGTATCTCCTAGAGAAGCCGGCATTGGTTGGCAAGTTGGCCAAGTTGCAAATCTTAATTTCAGAGTTTGACGTTCAGAGCCTGGGACAAAAGTCCGTTAAAGGTCGCGCCATAGCAGACATGTTAGCAGAAAGTTCCAAGGGGGCTGGAACATTTGATGAAGATAGTGATGCGGAAGAGAGAATTTTACTTGTATCAAGCGACAAATGGACGATGTACTTCGATGGTGCAGTTAACTTAGCTGGATCTGGTACTGGGGCAGTCCTTATTTCCCCAGACGAACAACACTACCCTGTCGCCGCTAAATTGACGTTCCCTTGTACGAATAACATCGCTGAATACGAAGCGTGCGTGCTCGGCCTCCAGGCTGCCATCGATATGAAGATCCAGAAGTTGCAGGTTTATGGTGATTCAGCCCTTATCATCTTGCAGACCGAAGGTGAATGGCAAACACGGGATTCTAAATTGGTTCCGTATCATGAGTTCCTAGGGAAGTTAATGAAAGAATTCCAAGAAATATCATTCGAATACTTACCAAGGTCCCAAAATCAGTTCGCTGATGCCCTGGCTACCTTGTCTTCAATGTTGCGAGTAACTGGAGGCATGGACATTGAACCATTAAGAATTGAAATCTTTAGACACCCAGCTTATTGTATGATAATTGAAGAGGAGCCCGATGGAAAGCCGTGGTATAGTGATATCTTGAAGTACCTACAGAAGGGCGAATTCCCTGAAGGAGGTGAAGCAGCAGATAGGAAGCATATCTCGAAGCTGGCATCAAGATTCTTCGCCAGTGGAGACATCCTTTATAAAAGGTCATTCGACTCGACATTGCTAAGGTGTGTCGACGCTAAAGAAGCTGACCATTTGATGAAAGAGATACATGAAGGGGAGTGCGGTCCCCAGATGAACGGACACTTCTTGGCGAGAAAGATCATGCGACTCGGTTACTTTTGGCTAACTATGGAGTTCGACTACATTCAGCATGTACGACGTTGTCACCAGTGCCAGATTTATGGAGACAAGATAAATGCCTCTCCAAATGAACTTCACCAAATGTCTCAATCTTGGCCCTTTTCAATGTGGGGAATTGACGTGATCGGGCCCATCAACCCCAAAGCTTCAAACGGGCATCGATTTATCTTAGTGGCGATATACTACTTTACCAAATGGGTTGAGGCTAACTCGTATGTTAATGTCACCGCCAAGAATGTGGCCAGGTTCATTCGCCGCGATATTATTGCCCGTTACGGAGTACCGGAGGCGATCATTACTGACAACGGCACTAATTTGAACAACAAGGTTGTGGATGGCTTGCTCAGTGAGTTTCGAATTAAACATTTGAACTCATCACCGTACCGCCCTCAGATGAATGGAGCAGTGGAGGCGGCGAATAAGAACATAAAGAAAATCCTGTCAAAGACTGCTGAAAATTATCGTGATTGGCACGAGAGACTTCCTTATGCACTAATGGCGTACCGAACTTCTATCCGCACCTCTACAGGGGCAACTCCTTTTTCACTCGTGTACGGGATGGAGGCAGTCTTACCTATTGAGGTTGAAGTTCCTTCTCTAAGGGTCATTTCCCAATCTAAACTTGATGAGACTGAGTGGATGCAACAAAGGCATGAGTAGCTAAATATGATCGACGAGAAGAGATTGCAAGCTGTGTGTGATGGTCAATGCTATCAGAGATGAGTCGCGAAAGCCTTCAATCGAATGGTGCGTCCTAGACATTTTGAAGTCAATGACCTTGTGCTGAGGAAGGTGCTTCCAATCATACCAGATCCTCGCGGCAAATTCACCCCGAACTACGAAGGACCGTATGTTATTAAGAAGATTCTTCCCGGGGGTGCTATGTTTTTAGTTGAAATGGATGGCAATGAATTGCCTAGACCTGTAAACGCTGATGCAGTCAAGAAGTACTTTCCATGAGTGAAATCAAGGCCGAGTAGCCACTTCATGCACAATTCGAGTCACATGGCATCATGCATAACATTGTAGATATCATGTATATGTTGCATACGCGCACATCTATTTGTGTTTCAGGTACCTTACTGCCTGACGAGGAAATGGCAGAAGAAAGAATTGACTCAAGAATCCATCGAGTCCTCGCATAAACGGTTGAATGTCTCTCTTGAGAGGTAATCCGAAATTATCAATAAAAAGGGCAAAACAAAACAAACAAACAAAGAAGAATAAGGACAAAAACAAAAAATGCATGACATGATTCGCGTGACCTATTCTCTAGTGTCACTATGCGTGCTTCACATCGGCGATCCTCAAGAAAAAAAGCTCGTCGAAATGACTTTATTCGGGCAAAAGGGTGAAACATTAACCATGCCAAACATGGAGTGCTTAGGAGGAAGAAAGGCAAGCCCATTTCCAAACACGTCATTCAAACACTTTTGAGAGTTGAGTGGAAAATGACCTTCTCTTAGGACGAAGGATTCATTCGCATTGAGCACAAAAATCGAAATGATAAAGGCATTTCCTTCATCAATTCCAAGCACCAAGTTAACATCTTGCTATCCCTTTGGGCCAATAAAAAAGAAGAGAAAAGATGATACTTCAAAGTACCCTCATCGAGAATGACCCTACGTTAGGGCAACATAGGGGGTTATGATCATGCTGTAAAGCGAAAGATTGAGAAAGATTCTATTACTTTCACTTGCATCAATCTTCTGATGATAGCTTCAGAGGAATTCTCATTAGGGCTTGACTCATCCCAAGGTGAAGAAGAGCATTTCCTTCTCTACCCAAACACTGATATCCATTGTTCTAACCAATTTGGGCCTGATTATTCGTTTCTGAACCCTGAGCGGTGATCATCTCCCTTCACTGGGGCAAGGCATAAGAATTGACCAAATACAATGGATGGTCACGAGAAAATGTGAAGAGCATCTCGAAAGTCATAAGAGCTATAAAAGTTCCCAAAAAAAGTTCGACAAACTAGGGGGCATGAAAAAGCAGTGTACCTGATAAAAGCAAGGCCAATGCCCGTCAAGAAAAAGAAAAGAAAAAAAGAAGCCAAAAGGCTGCATCTTATGTGAAAAAAAAATTGTCAAAGTCAAAGTGCTTGCGTAAAAGAAAATCATCGCAAGTGCAAAGGAAATTAGAAAAATGAGCAAAGCTCCATTGCAAAAATGATTAGTCAAGAGACTTTCGAGATGCGCAGTATTTCAAAAGCCAAATGCCTTCGAAAGGTCGAGTGACCTGGTCATGATGCCATGATGATCACTGACTCTTAAAAATCCTCTTGAAAATTTTAAGCCTCTCGAGCCTCTCCCGAGCCAACATTACAACCCTTTTTCCGAAGCCTCTTCTGATTGGGATGATTTGAGTGAAAATGAGAATACCACAAAAAAGCTATTGCTTGAAGGAGTGGAAGTAATTCTATCTTATCTTATCGTCCAAGCTCTCAACTTGTAAACCTAATGAAGATAGCGACAAATGTTCCTTTATTGGCCTCAAACCAATAATTGCTTTGTGTAAACGCGAACCGAGCCTATATTGCGGTCCTTTCAAAAGACCTTTTTGATCGATCAGATTGTGCTCATCGCGAATGTTTCTGAAAGCCTTTGACATGGGTTATGTGAGATATCCTCAGCAATTTATTACTTCTCACGCGAATGGATGGGATCAAGCGGCCATTTTATCGAGAGTGTGAGAAACCCTTTCTGACTAGGAAGCTTTAGTTTGGCATGTTTAATGAGTCTTTTTCACGAGTCGTAGCCATTCTGATAAGAACTTGACTCCTGGAGAATTTGATGATTAATGATACATCCCCAAGCAAGATGACAATTTTGCACCACATGATGGTGATTGACATCGAATATTTGTCTAAAACAGTCGAACTTAGCTTGATTAGCTTGTTCAATTAATGTCGTAATATTGCCAATACGTCTCTTGAGTCTCTAATGATATTTGCCCAAGTTGAGTTTGACAGGATTCCTCAATGAAGCCATGCAATTTTTAAGGGGTTTAACGGGTGCTTCCTTAAAAAACCAACGGTTTATGGTCAGCCTTAAACCATGCCATCTCCAAAGGTTCATTATCAACCTTAAACCATGCCATCTCCAAAGGTTCATGGTCAACCTTAAACCGTGTCATCTACAAAGGTTCATTGGTTTTCCTTAAATCATGTACTTTCATATCCGGTTGAAACCCGTTGTTACATGGTGAGACCTTATTCCTATCTTCTTATGACCTGGTGGGCTTTCCGTAGCCCGGAGTCCTTCAATTCCCTTCTTATGACCCGGTGGGCTTTTCGTAGCCTGGAGTCTTCCTTCAACCCCCTTTCTATGACCCGGTGGGCTTTCCATAGCCCGGAGTCCTTCAACCCTCTTCTTATGACCCGGTGGGCTTTCTATAGCCTGGAGTCCTTCAATCCCCTTCTTATGACCCGGTGGGCTTTTCGTAGCCCGGAGTCTTCCTTCAACCCCCCTTTCTATGACCCGGTGGGCTTTCCGTAGCCCGGAGTCCTTCAACCCTCTTCTTATGACCCGGTGGGCTTTCCGTAGCCCGGAGTCCTTCAACCCCCTTCTTATGACCCGGTGGGCTTTCCATAGCCCGGAGTCCCTCTCCTTCTTCTTATGACCCGGTGGGCTTCCGTAGCCCGGAATCTTTCTTCCTCTTATTGATAAGACGCGCTTTCATAGTTATGAGTCCTATCCATCGACACGATACATGCATGTGCGCCTAGGGTTTCTCTACCGCCGAAGTAAATTAGGTGTCTTCGTTCTTTGAACGCAACCTCTTCGAGAATACATTCAAAGAGGGGCAGCTGTTGACACCTATTTTTTTTTTAAAAAAAAAAAAAATCAATCGAAGAAAAAAAAATTAATTAATTAATGTATACTTTTTATTTTATTTTTTTATTATTTTTATAAAAAAAAATGAAATCGATCGGGTCGGGCCGAATCTAGCCTTGGCCCGACCCGCCCCCTTTCCTTTCCTTTTCTTTTTTCCTGTGCTGGGCCCAACCCATATCCTCCTCTAGCCCAGCCCGCGAGCAACTCAGTCGTCTTCCCCAAACTGGTCTTCGCTGCAAGACCTGCAAAAAAGAGGAATAGAAGCAGAGCAGCAACAGGTGAAGCAGGGAGATCGGTGGCAGGCGAGCGGCGTGATCCACGGGTCGGGGATGCAGTCCAACCGGCAAGTTGGCAGCTGCCGAAGCCATGTGCGCTTGCCGGTCGAGCTTAAAAAGCCAGGATGGGGCAAAAAAGCGAAGGAGGACCAAGAAGAGCGTGAGTCCGAAGAGAGAAATGGCAAGCTTGAGACAGTGATTGGTCGTCGCCGGAGGTTCGTTCCTCGGTTGCCATTCGCCGCGGTCCTCTTCTCGAACCAGGTAGGCTTTTGTCTCGACCGTGTGTTCTTGTTCTTTTTTTGGGAAGTGTCGGGTCGGAGCTCGTGTCGACTAGTTCGCGCGAGTTTCGGTCCGAACCGTTCCTCCTTGAAAGTTGTTAGTTGTTCTAGTATGCGTCGTAGGGGGGTTTATATTTGTCTCGCGTGGAAAATTCCCCGTGTCAGTAATGCACACCAAATGCTTGTGGAAATGTCTAAACGATACCTAAATTCTGCAAGTTTGTTGAAGCTTGAAGATACTTGTTGTGCCCACATCCGCTCGAGTGTGATTGATATGTCCCTTAGTGGATCTTGAGTGTTGCTCGTGCATGTTGTGTTGCTCTTTACCCGAATCTGAGCCTCGAGTGAGTCCGTATGCCCCTTTTAACTGCTGCACCTCAACTGTCTGACAAAATGCCCCAAAGAGAATCGAGAAACAACCTAGGCTTAAACTTAGTCTGATCCGCGCCTGCTCATACATATGTTGGACCGTGCCTGTCTTTTATGTTTCCATTGCGATTCCATACGATTTTCGTGGAGTAATCGTATGTGTTTGAGCCGAGGGAATGTTTGCATCCGAAAATGGTTTGGCCGCCGGCGTTCTTGGCCGACGGTGGTCGTCGCTAGTCGGAGTGGACAACGGGTAGATAGTGGTGTTTTGGTGACGGAAAGGACGGTGGTTACTCTCACTGGTGTTGTCGTGCCGGTGAGGTCTTGGTTGAAAGATGTCCTGGGTGAAGAGTCGGGCATGAAAGTGTAATGAAGAAGAAGGTCAGAAGAGAGGAGGGAAAGAATAAAAAATAAGAACAAAGAAAAGAGGAGAATCAGTAAAAATAAAATAAAATAAAGGAGCGAAAGAGGAAAACCCAAAAAAAAAGGGGAAGAAAAAACAATAAATGGGGATGTTCGTTGAAAAGGCCAGGAGGAAATAAAGAAGGAATAAAAAACCAAAACAAAAAACAAAAAAAGTCAATCAAAAGAAAGAAAAGAAAAGCAAAATAAAAAAAAATAGAAAACTAAGATGAAAAGTGAGCTTCGGGAATGACTATTGAACAGGAGGTGCAGGAAAAGGACACAGTACGACGCAGTGAGAAAAGAAAGAATTTAAAAAAAAAATGAAAATTTGAAAATGATTTTTTTTTTTTTTAAGTATTGGATCCGGGTTTGGGTTGGGTCCGCGGGCCGGATTGGGTTTACCCGGTCCGAACACATTTTCGCGAACTATATATTAAGAATATATTAAAAAATAAAAAAAAATAAAAAAAAATCAAAAATCAAAAATCAAAAATTTCGAAAATAACAAAAATTCAAAAATATTTCCAAAAATTCAAAACTCGAAAAACATTAAAAAATTCGACCCTTTTCTTATTATTATTATTATTATTTTTTTAAAAAAATTATTAATTAAAAAAAAAATTCGAAAATCCAAAAATGATGGGGCTCGGTTAGGATTTGTCATGTTTTTCCTTCTTAGTATAATTAGACATTTATTTGCTTGCGCATTGACTATATCACGCGTTTAATTCGCATATTTGATTACGTTTGTGAATGTTTAATTGCACGTGTTCATTTTTACTGCGATTAGGATCTTGGTAACTATGAATGTTATTTTAATGATTACGCACCCGCATGATCACCTCGTATGTTAGTGGATAGGTATAAAATTAATCCAAATTGCCCAACAAAAATCATTTTTGTTAAACTGAACAAGATTAGGTACCGAAAGGGCACTAATTGATTAATTAGTGTAATCAAGTCCCCGATCCTAGACTCTCTGGTTGCGTAGGAAGTGAGGCACGCTCCCATGCCTCACTTGGTTTCTAGCCAACCCCAATAGGCTAGTGGCGACTCCTTTTGTGCAATTTTTTTTTTAAAAGAAAAATATCCCAATGTCACGCGGGGTATGGGCTTGGGAGGGCCCGAGCTTAATTATGGACCTTAGGTCCGTCCCTTAGGCAATACCCCTAAACCTCTTCCCTCCTCCCAAGGGTAGGTCGGGACAATACTATTCTAGGTTTGTGTCAAGGATGGCCGAACGGCGCTCAGCGGGGGGGAATTTTCTGCTCTCTCACTCTCGGTCTCCCTCTCGTGCAGCTCCCCTCTATCTCCCCGTTTCGCTCTCCGTCCATTTCTCCCTTTGCCCGAGCCCCCAGAATCCCCCCTCTACGCCCGGCAGGCGCACATCGCCTCTACCACTGCCAGCTCACCGTGCCGGCTTGCCCCCAACGCAAAAGGCATCCTCCTCACTCCCCGTCCCGCCTTTGCTGCCGTTCTTCATCCTCCTTTTTATTTTTTGCAAAACGCGTGAGAGCGTGAGCGAGTGGGGGTGTGTGAGGGAGAAGATGAAGGAAGAGGCTGGGCTTGGGGAAAAGAAAAGGAAATGTGGGCCGAGCTGGCCTAGGCATAAAGAAAAGGTAGAAAAGAAAGGGAAATAAGGCTGGGTCGGCCTAACCCTAGCTCGATCTCACTTTTTCTTTTCTTCTTCTTTCTTTTTTAAATAATAATTTTTTTAATCAATTAGTTTTATTTTTTTTCCACTTTTTAAATTTTTTTCTTATAAATTATATACATCGTAATGTAAATGCTCATAATGTGTATATACTATGCAATTCTAGTGAAAACTATTTTCTTTTAGGGGTTAAAAATTAATTCATAATTTTCTATACAATTAAATCTTATATGAACAGGAAAAATTTAGGAGTCAACATTACGATTTGTACTATTTTATCTTAATTGATGAGGATTGTCGCAGAGGTACAAATTTCAATTACTAGAATTTTAAGTAGATGAATGCTAAGTTGCTTGGTCCATTGGTGTATTTTTCTTCAAGTGGCAGATTGTTGGCAAGTGATGCCAAATTTTTTTTGGGTTTTTTTTTTGTCTTTTATATTAGTCTTGCTTTTAGGTTAAAAGCTACACTTTACATTAGCGATAGTCAAACCCTAGCCATCAAGGGGCCGAAAAAAGAAAATAGAGAGAAAAGAAAAAAGAGAAAAGAGAAAAAAAAATGAGTTTTTTTCTTTGAGGACTCTATTAGTGTTCTGATCTTACGAAAGGTCATCCCTGTATTTGAACTTTATTCAAAGTCTAGTAGATTTGCAGAGTGTCTCTGCACGAAAACATAGCCAAAGTTTGGATGAACTTCGTTAATAAATTTTCTGTTGTATTCTTTTGATTGTGTTATTTTATTATTATATTTAGTCTTGGTGGACAGTTTGTTTGGGTTACTTTTTTTCTGAAATCAACGCGTGATTTCCTAACATTGCGCTGGTAATTTGGGCGGCGAAGACCAGCCAAGAGGGAGGACTGACCCATGAATCGCGGGGTGACACAACGACCACGCTACTTATGGAAGGCGAGGATTTATCTGGACAGAAGGGGAAGCGATGAGCTCATCGAGCGATGGCTAAGTCCAAAGATTCGAGAGGAGACGATTGTTCAGGCCGTGCAGGGTCAAAACGACTATTGTGAAGGGGGGTTTCAAAATGAATTGACTTTGATGGCGGCAATGATTGGTTAGTACGCGAGATTAACGGAGGAACAGGCGAGAAAATGATAAACATTCCCCGCAATCCTCGGGCTGTTCACCTAATAATTCACTTTCAATATGCAACGAGATAAACTGTCTGAACAGGTCCAACTCTTGCTATTTCCTCCTATTGCCAAGACTGCCCTCTGCTGTGCTTTCTTTTCTTTTCTGTTTCGCACGCTCTCGCTCTCTGGTCCCAGGTGAAACTCTTGGTCGATTGTTGACTAGATGGCCCATATGTTGACTTAGTTTCATGTCCCCAGTAAGGCTAAAGCGATGAGATTAGCTGAGGTTTAATGGTACGCACAAAAATGGATCAACTTGGATAATGTTGAGTGGCCTTGAATATTTCTTCAGAGATTGGAGGCACTCGAAAGTGTCTGTCATCTTCATCAGTCCAAGATTGTTTTGATGCGGGGCCCAAGGTATCGAAATCAACATGTCTCTAATCACGAATGGAGGAACGAATGCAAAAATCGTGCAGGCTAGGTGTTCTTGGTTAGGGATTGAATTATAGCGTTATTGGCAAATTTGGTCCATAAATTTTTTTTAGGAAACGCACAATCTAACCATACAAATTTAGATGTCAACAACCATGCTCACATTCTAGTAACGTCAGGCTTGATTCCTATACCTTAGGGGAGACTAGCATAGGACTCCAACATCATGCCCCCCACTTACAACGCTTCGGCAACTGCGAGTTTCGACCCACTTAAAAAACTTCAACAAATGCGAGTTTCGAACCCTCGACATCGGCGATGAAGGAGAGACTTTAATCTAGCACAACTGCCCACGGTTGAGTAGAATACTTGAGTGGTTACGGGCAATTAATTATAATAAAAGGTAAGTCTTTAAGATGAAGAGATCAAATTAAATATTTCATAGTAAGTAGTAAGTATATGCTTGGGTAGTGCTTAGGTGGAGCATTTTTTTCAAATGAGAGGTCTTTGGAAATATTTTGTTATTATGCATTTATATAGATATATTGTTATTTTACTATATTGGATTGGGATTTTAAATAAGTGAAACTATAGAAAAGGTACACATTCATGATTGTCCTCCACCTCATTTGTTTATAAAGCCATCGACTTTAGTAACTATGAATTGGAAGTTGCACCCGCTGCGAAGTTGCCTTGACATGTTTTTTGTGTCGAATGGAATTAAGAGTTTTTGTCCGTGAAATTTTCAATTAAACTCCGTGAGCCACGCAATACAAACCTCCAAAATGGTATCTCTAACTAACGAAAGTGGCATCGGGCTTCATCGTTTATATCATATAATTAAATATCCATTTTTCCTTTTTCTAATGTAATGCACGGTTCTCCTTTTGTAAATTTTTGAGGGAGGATGATCTGGTGAGAAACTTTTCACATTAATAATGTAATAAAAGCTCTTCCCATCAATGAATGTATTATTATTGTTGCCAAAAAGACCGATTGAAAGCCTTCTAATTGCAATCGAGAGCCGCAAGGCTTTATCCGAAATTGCCTTGAAGCGTTGACTTTGCTAAGTGCGAGTGCGATTGAGTTCCTATGGCGAGCTCTGAGATAGGCTCAAGCACCAGCAATATTACAGGAAGCGAGTTTCAGGTGTTCCTGAGTTTTGGAGGGCTAGATACTCGTCGTGGGTTGACCAGCAGCCTCTATCATGCCTTGGTAGATGCTGGGATTCGTGTTTTCATCGATGACGAAGAGCTTCGACTGGGTGAAAGAATTAGTGACAACCTTCTACAAGCGATCAACGATTCCAAGCTCTACATACCTAATTTTTCCAAAAACTACGCTTCAAGTCATTGGTGCCTTTGCGAGCTTGCAAAGATGGTGGAGAACACCTCTAAATCTAAAGAAGATGAGAAGGTCATATTGCCATCTTCTATGATGTAAATCCATATGACGTGAAGCTGAAAACCATGTTGTATGGAAAGGCCATATCGAAATTAAAGCAAGAGATTGAGGATCAGAAGAAGTTCAGCTCCAAGGATGTAGAGACGTGGTGCCAAGCTCTTAAAGAAGTTGGCGGCACCAAGGGATGGGAACTAGAGAAATATTCGGGGTAACAATCTAACCGTGATTTTGATAATTATTTTGTACAATCAAGCCATGGTTCTCATAAAAATTCACCAATTATTGTCCGACTCTAATTTCCTTAAATTTAAACAAAAATATTCAAAATTTTCTTTTGTTGTTTTAAGTCATGAGATTTCAAAAAATTTCTGACTTAATGGGGTTCTTATGATTTTGTTTTTCACCTAATATTCCTCATATAAAAATTTGGCTTTGCTTCTTTCTTTATACTAATTTGATCCATGTATGTCTTAAGATTTTTATTGCATACTAATTTGGCTTTGATTAGGAACTTTGCCTTCGCAAAGTTCTTTTCCACGTCGAAAGAAGTGAGCAAATTTGCTATCACAATAGTTTATCAAACGTTTATATTTTTATTCTTCCACTTTTTTTGCCAGCAATTTTGATTGTCCTACTTGATATAAAGATCAAACATATCTCTTGTTCTATTCCTTTAACTTAAACTTGTAATGGATGTTGAAGTTTGTAATTCATCATGTTCCGGACGCTTATGGGGGTAATGTTGAATTTGTATATATCCTAAACTTGGTCGTGCTCCCACTTGGTTTCTTAGTAGATAGTTGGTCAACATGCAAATTTGTTGCCTTTTTCCAATTCAAACTGTTCAACTTTGTGGCAGCCATGGGGATCTTATAAAGTCTGTTGTTAAGGAGGTGGTGACCAGGCTCAAGACAAGACAAAGACAAGTGACAAAAAGATTTAGTTGGAATGGAAGATCGAATAACAGTCATAAATAATTTATTAGACATCGATTCCGGTGGCGTTCGGCTCATTGGAATTTATGGGATGGGTGGCATCGGTAAAACAACACATGCCAAAATTATCTTCAACCAACTATGTCCTCGCTTTGGGAAAAACTGCAGCTTTCTTGAAGACGTGAGGGAAATGGCAAAAGCCAAGGGCTCGTTGGTCAAGTTGCAAAGAAAATTATTGTCCGATATCTCCAATTCTGGAGTGGATCTTAACATTGATAACTTGGATCAGGGGATCACTATGATTGGACAAACAATTTGCAACAAGAAGATGCTCATTGTATTGGATGACGTGGATGAGGACAACCAAATCCAAAAACTAATTGAAGTGAACACTTTGTGTTCTGGTACTAGGATACTTGTTACCACTAGGGACAAAAGTGTTCTAAAAATCAAGGGATTTAAGTATAAAATCTTGTGTTACGAAATGGAGGGGTTGAGCAAAAAAAAACGCACTCCAGCTTTTTAGTAGGCATGCCTTTGATGATAGCTCTCCTCCTACCAATTATTACACTCTTTCCGAAGGCATTGTCTCAACTACGGGTGGACTACCTTTAGCTCTTACAGCTATAGGTTCATTGCTTTTTGGTGAGAAAGAGGAAACAATATGGGAAGAGATGCTAGAGAAGCTAAGGGAAACACCTCATAGGGATGTGTTGGGAAAGCTAAGGATTAGTTATGATGCCTTAGAGCCGGATCAACAACACATATTTCTCGATATTGCATGCTTTTTCATCGATTGGAAAAAGGCTGATCTAATCTACCAGTGGAAATATTGTGGGTTTAAGGCAGAGTATGCTATTCATGTCCTTATTAATAGGTGCATGATAAAGGTTTCAGAAAAAGATGAAATTTGGATGCATGATCAATGTAGAGATCTCGGAAGGGCAATTGCTATGCAAGACCGTACCAGGTTGTGGAATGAAGATGACATAATTTGCGAATTAAGATCAATAGAGGTGAAGTATGACCAAATTCGTATAGAAAATTGCTTACCATGTTCTTAATTGAGGATTTAATCACGTTTTTGAATTGATAGCTACTTTACTATTCAATTTTTTTCTTCCCTTGGACAAATTAAATTGTAGGATTATTGACAAATTCCCGCTCTTGCTCCTCAATGTCATTAGCAGATGAAGGAAAGCGTCCAAGCACTCTGTTTGCGAACGACCTCTAGCAATCCTACAACTATCACGGTAGAGCAACTTAGGCGGTTCCCACATCTCAAGTTTCTTTGGTTGAGTGACGTAGTCTGCGAAGGTGACTTCACGGGCTGTCTTCCCAAGTTGAAATGGATCATTTTGATGGGAAAAACAGGCCATTCTGGAGAACTTGATTCGCAAACCAATTTGGGTGTAGAAAACGTGGTTGTGATGAATATTCGTTCCTCTGACCTCAGCAAAGATGAGATCAGTTACCTAATCAAGGTACATGACTTTCTCTCTTGCTCTAATTTTCTCATTCAATGAAGGACACAATTTGATGGATTTGTAGTATAATTTTCTCAGCTAGTGAGAGGATTGGATGACATATGATCCCAGTTGGGAGCCTAATTTCATATTTAATTTTTTGTACAGGCATCTAATTGTTTGTCCTAATGTTTGATTTGCTTTTGTAGGGGGCAACGAAATTGAAGGTTCTCACTCTTGAAAGTAATTACTGGATACATGGGACACCAACCTTTCTAGAGTACTTAGTTTTAGAGAAGTTGACTATTTGTCATTGTCCATCTTTGAAGGGAATTGACCGCTCTATTGGAAAACTGAGGCAGCTGACTGACTTGAGTATTAAGTCATATTCAAAACTTGAAAATTTGCCAGAAGAAATTGGAGAGTTACATAATCTTCGGCAATTCTCTATTTGTAAATGCAATCGCTTGAGCGAGCTCCAGGATTCAGTTTCGAAATTAGAGTCGTCAACGAAGTTAGATATATCATGCATGACAATATTACTAGGTTTCATTGGTAGACAATGGAGACTGTCCTTTGCCAAAGTATCACACACACCAATTGTAGAATTGCCCAGTATAATGAGCAAATTGCTTCACCTCCAAACATTGAACTTGCAATATTGTCATAGGATAAGAGAGTGGTCGGAGCTCCCCAGATATTTGACCACTCTACGACTGATATCTAAATCATTGTTGACTGTCCCTAACCTCTCAAACCTTACTAATCTAGTTGAATTGTTCCTATCTGATAGCTTTGGTAGTGGGTTGTCCACATCAAATGAAATTCCAAGCAGTGACTTGAGGTGGATTTGGAGTTTATCCAAATTGAGCAAGTTGCACTTGTGCTTATTTTTTGTCCGTGCTCCAACTACGGAGTTGGTTCCCTTTATCTGCTGAAAGTACTTACTCTATTTGGACTAAACTTCAGAACCCTCTTACAACTTCCATCAACCTTGATAGTTTTAAAGCTCTCCGGCCTTGGAGTGAAACTTCTACATCTCAGTGGGCTACGTCCGTCGGGAGAATTAAGAAAAAGAGAGGTGTACGAGCGACTTGATGGTTGCCCTCTCGATGAAAAACTCCTTGTCCTAAGCTCCCTGAAGATTCTTTGAGAGTTCCATATAAGGAGTTGCGAGGAGGTAAGAGCTATTGATCTTGTGTCTCTGTTGGAATCATTGGAAGTATTTATTGTTGAAATGTGCAGTTCATTAAGAATGATGAAAGGTTTGTCAAATTTGAAGAAATTGGAGATGTTAGATATTAACCGCTGGGACGACTTAGAGTTCCTACAGGTGTTGAGATTTCGTGGGGAGTTATACGATGTGGGGATTGTTTTTGGATTCGGCTCAGGACTACTGAATGAGTGCCAGATAAACAAAAGATCTAGTTGGAGCCCACACATCAATTGGTTTGCTTATCGTGACAATTGAGAGTCTATAAGAGAGAAGATTCGGAATGAATTCGTATTCTATGAAACTAGTGACTCCGAAACATAAAGAGGGGATCCTTAGTGCGCCTTTCTTTCTATTGGGAGCCGATTGTTCAGGCCGTGCAGGGTCAAAACGACTATTGTGAAGGGGGGTTTCAAAACGAATTGGCTTTGATGGCAGCAATGATTGGTTAGCACGCGAGATTAACGGAGGAACGGGCAAGAAAATGAAAAACATTCCTTGCATGTTGTCCTCTCCTATCCTCAGGCTGTTCACCTAATAATTCACTTTCAATATGCAGCGAGATGAACTGCCTGAACAGGTCCTACTCTTGCTATTTCCTCCTATTGCCAATGAGTTGCGGACACCTAGAGTGCCAAAACTTGGCACGGAGGGACACTTAAGTGCCAAAAGTTAAGAAAGTGACACTTAAGTGCCAAAATCTGAGCAAAATGGATCACTTAAGTGCCAATTCGGCCAAAATCCGGCCAAAATGCTGGCATGCCGATTTTCCAATGAGGTAAGTGCAAACGACGTTGTTTTGCACGCTAATATGGCTAAAAAATGCAAAAACGATGTCGTTTTGCCTCTAACGTGGTAAAAAATTAATATAAAAATTAATTAAACTAAATTTATTTAAAACATTTAAAAATACAAATTCAAATATTTAAAAATAAAAAAAAATTATAATTTAAAAAAAGAGGGGGGGGGCCCTAGGTCTTGCCCCAGGAAGGGTTGGTGATGGAGGGAGGAGGGTCGGCCAAGGTCGCCGGCCCCCGGTCGACCGGCAGTGAGGGCCCGCGAGCCCTCGCCGGATTTGGGCGAGGGCTGCGGGTCCTCGCTGAGATCTGGGGTGAGGGTCGTAGCCCTCGCCCAAATCCGGTGAGGGCTCGCGGGCCCTTGCCGCTGGTCGGCCGGGGGCCGGCGACCCTGGCCGACCCTCCCCCCTCCATCACCGGCCCTTCACGACGGCGGCGGGGAGGCGGCGGTGGCGGCGGCGAGGTCTCTTAGCCGCTGCCTCCTCTCCCCACTTTTTTTTTTTAAATCCGCTTAAAAATGGCGTCATTTTTGGCTTTGTTTGTTGAGTCACCATTTCGGCGAGCTATGTAGACGAAAAAAATAATAAAAAATTGCCACATAGGATTTCTGGTGGGGTTTGCCAGAGATGGCACTTAATAAGTGTCCCACTTTTTTTGAAAAGTGACACTTAAGTGTCACTTTCCTAACTTTTGGCACTTAAGTGTCCCTCCGTGCCAAGTTTTGGCACTTGGGTGTACTTTGCCTATTGCCAAGAATGCCCTCTACTCTGCTTTCTTTTCTTTTCTGTTTCGCACGCTCTTGCTCTCTGGTCCCAGGTGAAACTCTTGGTCGATTGTCGACTAGATGGCCCATATGTTAACTTAGTTTCATGTCCCCAGTAAGGCTAAAGTGATGAGGTTAGCTGAGGTTTAATGGTACGCACAAAAATGGATCAACTTAGAAGGAGAAAATCAATCGAGTAATGTTGAGTGGTCTTTAATATTTCTTCAGAGATTGGAGGGAATCAAAAGTGCTTGTCATCTTCGTCGGTCCAAGATTGTTTTGATGACGGGCCCTAGGTATCGAAATCAACATGCCTACAATCATGAATGTGAGGAACGAATGCAAAAATCGTGCAGGCTAGGTGTTCTTGGTTAGGGATTGAATTATAGCGTTATTGGAAAATGTAGTCCCTAAATTTTGTTTAAAAATTGCACAATCTAACCACAAAAATTTAACCACTGGGGTTCGCCTAGTGGCCACCCTTCCATCTTGGAAGGGGGAGGTTGGGGGTTCAAATCCCCACCTTCTCGGGGGGGATTGGGGTGGGGAAGATTTCATTTCAGGAGTGGGTTTCGACTCCCACGCCCTGCAAGGAGGCATGGGCAAAAGTCTAAGAGTGAGTGTTAGAGTAGGATTAGAGTAGGACTGACCAAAAAAAAACCACAAAAATTTAGATGTCAACAACCATGCTCACATTCTAGTAGTTATCAGTAAGGAAATAAGTGTTGAAAAAGATTTGCACAATCATTTGCTATTTAATATAAAGGCACATTTAATGAGAATACTTGAGTGGTTATAGGCAATTAATTATAATAAAAGGTAAGTCTTTAAGATGATGATATCAAATTAAATATTTCATAGTAAGTAGTAAGTATATGCTTGGGTAGTGCTTAGGTGGAGCATTTTTTCAAATGAGAGGTGATTCTTTGGAAATATTTTGTTATTATGCATTTATATAGATAAATTGTTATTTTACAATATTGGATTGGGATTTTAAATATGTGAAACTATAGAAAAGGTACAGATTCATTATTGTCCTCCACCTTTTTTTTTTATAAAGCCATCGACTTTAGTAACTATGAATTGGAAGTCGCACCCGCTGCGAAGTTGCCTTGACATGTTTTTTATGTCGAATGGAATAAAGAGTTTTTGTCCGTGAAATTTTCAATTAAACTCCGTGAGCCACGCAATATACAAACCTCCAAAATGGTATCTCTAACTAACGAAAGTGGCATCGGGCTTCATCGTTTATATCATATAATTAAATATCCATTTTTCCTTTTTCTAATGTAATGCACAGGTTCTCCTTTTGTAAATTTTTTAAGGAGGATGATCTGGTGGAGAAGTTTTTCACATTAATAATGTAATAAAAGCTCTCACCATCACTGAATGTATTATTATTTTTGCCAAAAAGTCCGATCGAAAGTCCTCTAATTGCCTAGAAGTCCCCCAGCGTAGGGATTGGCAGCGTTGACTTTGCTAATTGCGCGTCGAGGGGGGGGCGGGTTGACATTGCTAAGTGCGCGTGCGAATTGAGTTCCTAAGGCGAACTCAGAGATAGGATCAAGCACCGGCAATACAACAGGAAGCGAGTTTCAGGTGTTCCTGAGTTTTAGAGGGTTAGATACTCGTCGTGGATTCACCAGCAGCCTCTATCATGCCTTGATAGATGCCGGGATTCATGTTTTCATCGATGAGGAAGAGCTTCGACTGGGTGAAAGAATTAGTGGCAACCTTCTACAAGCGATCAACGATTCCAAACTCTACATACCTATTTTTTCCAAAAACTACGCTTCAAGTCATTGGTGCCTTAGCGAGCTTGCGAAGATGGTTGAGAACATCTCTAAATCTAAAGAAGATGAGAAGGTCATATTGCCCATCTTCTATGATGTGAATCAATATGACGTGAAGCTGAAAACCATGTTGTATGGAAAGGCCATATCGAAATTAAAGCAAGAGGTGGACGATCAGAAGAAGTTCAGCTCCAAGGATGTAGAGACGTGGTGCCAAGCTCTTAAAGAAGTTGGCGGCACCAAGGGATGGGAACTAGAGAAATATTCGGGGTAACAATCTAACCGTGATTTTGAAAATTATTTTGTACAATCAAGCCATGGTTCTCATAAAAATTCACCAATTATAGTCCGACTCTAATTTCCGTAAATTTAAACAAAAAGTTTCAAAATTTTCTTTTGTTGTTTTAAGTCATGAGATTTCCAAATTTATTTAACCTAATGGGGTTGTTATGATTTTATTTTTCACCTAATATTCCTCATATAAAAATTTGGCTTTGCTTCTTTCTTTATACTAATTTGATTTGGAAAATTGTCCAAAAAGTCCTAAATCTATTATACTTTTACCAATTTAGTCATAAACCTTTTAATTTTGCCAATTAAGTTCTAAAAATTTTCACTTTTTGCCAATTCAGTTCTAAACATTTTCACTTCTTGCCGATTCAATCCATCCGGCTTGGTCGAAAAATGCTGATGCGGATGCTGGCAATGCCATGTGGCTGGCCATTGGCCACAGGTGACAACCGACCACCGGCCACAGCTAGCCGGCTCGCCTCGCCCGCCACAGGCGAGGCCCGGTCGGGCAAGGAGGAGCCCTGGCGAGGGGAGCCCTCCAAGCGTGGCCCGGCAAGGGTCGCTTGGGCGAGGCTGACCTGCGCCTAGGCCAGGGCGACGTCGCCGGCCGTCTGTTGGGGCTTGCCCTTGCCCAGACCATATTTGGTGAGGCCGACCCTCGCCTAGGCCAAGGCAGCCTTGCAGGGGCGTCGGCCAGCCAAGGGCGAGGGCCGACCTCACCAGATCTGGTCTAGGCGAGGCCAACACTCACCTAGGAAAAGGCGAGCCCCGGCAAGGGCTCCCCTCGCTAGATTTGGCGAGGTTGGCCCTCGCCCAAGCTAGGGCGGCCTTGCCCGGCATCGCCATCCTGCGGCTGACACCCGATGAGGCGGCCCTGGCTTAGGTGCGGGTCGGCCTTGCCCAGGTGACCCTTGCCAGGCCGCGCCTAGGCAAGGGCTCCCCTCGCCAGGGCTCCTCCTCGCCTGGTGGGGCCTCGCCTATGGCAGGTGAGGCCAGCCAAGCTATCTATGGTCGGTGGCCAGCCGTTGCTTGTGGCCGATGGCCGACCACCGGAAAAGGCAAAGAAGAAAGCCAAAAAGAAAAGAAAGAAAAGAAAAAAAAAAAGAAAAAAAAAATAATATTAAAAATTCAATAAAATATTAAAAAATTAAAATATTATTAAAAATTATCAACGTCAACACTGACGGTTTTACGTTGCACCGTCGGCGTCCACATCAGCATTTTCCGACAAAAAATGACCGGATGGACTGAATTGGGAAGAAGTGAAAAGGTTTATAATTGAATTGGCAAAGTTAAAAAGTTTAGGACTGAATTGGCAAAAGTACAATAGGTTTGGGGCTTTTTTGACAATTTTCCCAATTTGATCCATGTATGTCTTAAGATTTTTATTGCATACTAATTTGACTCATTAGATTTTTATGTACAAATTTCACTCCAGGGCTTTTTTGACAATTTTCCCAATTTGATCCACGTATGTCTTAAGATTTTTTGCATACTAAAAAGTTTAGGACTGATTGAAGGTTCTCACTCTTGAAAGTAATTACTCGATACATGGGACACCAACCTTTCTTGAGTACTTAGTTTTAGAGAAGTTGACTATTTGTCATTGTGCATATTTTAAGGGAATTGACCACTCTATTGGAAAACTGAGGCAGTTAACTGACTTGGCAGCTAATTGACTTGCATATTAAGTCATGTCCGAAACTTAAAAAATTGCCTGAAGAAATTGGAGAGCTACAGAATCTTCAACACCTCTCTATTTGTAAATGCAATAGCTTGAGCGAGCTCCCGCATTTAGTTTCGAAATTAGAGTTGTCGACAAAGCTAGATATACCATGCACGACAAGTTTATTAGGTTTCATTGGTAGACTACAGAGTTGGTCATTTGTCAAAGTATCACACACACCAATTGTGAAAACTGCCCAGTACAATGAGGAAATTGCTTCACCTCCGAACATTGAACTTGGAGTATTGTCATAGGATAAAAGAGTGGTTGGAGCTCCCCAGAAGTTTGACCACTCTACAACTGACATCTAAATCATTGCTGACTATCCCTAACCTCTCAAACCTTATTAATCTAGTTGAATTGTTTCTATATGATGGCTCTGGCAATGGGCTGTCCACATCAAATGAAATTCCAACCGGTGACTTGAAGTGGATTGAGAGGTTATCAAAATTGAGCAAGTTGCACTTGTGCTTATGGTATGTCCGTGCACCAACTACAGAGTTGGGTTCCCTTTATCTGTTGAAAGAACTTACTCTATTTGGACTAAACTTCGGAACCCTCTTACAACTTCCGTCAACCTTGATAGTTTTAAAGCTCTCCTGCCCTGGAGTGAAATTTGTACATCTCAGCGAGCTACCTCCGTCGGAAGAATTGAGAAAAATAGAGGTGCACGAGTGACTTGATGGTTGCCCTCTCGATAAAAAAACTCCTTGTCCTAAGCTCCCTGAAGATGCTTCGAGAGTTCCATATGGGGAGTTGCGAGGAGGTAAGAGCTATCGATTTTGTGTCTCCGTTGGAATCATTGGAAATATTTACTGTTGAAAGGTGCGGTTCATTAAGAATGATGAAAGGTTTGTCAAACTTGAAGAAATTGAAGATGTTACATATTAACTACTGCGAGAAGCTGCGCCATGTGGAGGGCATCCACGAATTAGAGTTTTTGCAGCTGTTGAAATTTCGTGGGGAGTTATGCGATGCGGGGATTTTTTATGCATCTAGCTCAAAAATACCGAATGAGTGCCAGATGGACATAAGATCTAGTTGGAGCCCACGCAGGAATTGGTTTGCTTATTGCGGCAATTGGAAGTCTTTAAGAGAGAAGATTCAGAATGAATTCGGATTCTGTGAAACCAATGACTCCGAAACATAAAGAGGGGATCCTCGGTGCGCCTTTCTTTCTATTGATAGATCATGACTGTTCTGCTTTATTTGCTTTCCATTTCTGCTCTACTCTAGTAAAAAGAGACAACAAATAGATTCTAAAACGTGCACCAGCGATTAGGCTTCTCCTTCATGTTTTCTTACTCCTCCTCTCTTCTCGCTACTCAAGCAAATCTCTATCACCCGATCCTCGCCGCTGCTCGCTTGCTCCTTGCAAGCTTCAGTCCGCCGTCCCCTGTCTCTCTTCTTTCCCAGGTTCCATCGCAAGCTTCAAGTCCCATGTCCGCGAGCTTCAAGTCTTCTTCTTCAGTGCCCTCGGCTGGATTCGGTTGCTACATGAGGCTCCATTGATTGCATTCATTAACTCCACCAATGGCAGGACGGATGGGCCTGAACTCAAGCTCCGGATCACCAGCTAATCGCTGAAGAACAGGTACGAGCAGTGTGGCAATTGGTGTTTAGTTGAATGTGATCGTGTGAATTATCTTTGTGCAGTGAAGCATGAGTTCGAGCTCTAGCTTCATATGGTAATAGCTTTGTAGTTTATTTATGTTGCTATGCTTCTGTGGACTGCTCGATGGAGTGATATCATGTGCCGGCATGTTGTGCATCTTTTAGTTGGGGTATTACAAGAATTATGGGTATTCTGGTGAGCTGACTTATGATTAGAGAGTAACAAAATTTGGGAAACAGAGTTTACATCTTTGTTGAAGAATGGCGATGTAGATGTTCGTAGTCGACCATCTAAGAATCGAACCATTCCCATGAATGTTATTGAAGAGCGCACAAAACTTTCTACACAAGATGTTGAGCGTCTTCCCACAAAGGGATTGTTTGTTAAGTATATTCTAAGGTTTGAATAATGATCATCTTAACGAGTATCCATTGTCTCTTTATTACCTATGAGGGGCTTTAATGATTGAAAATGAAGCGAACATGCGCACTATTAGGAGACCTAGCTAGTATTTATCAACCATAAATAGCTTCATGCAACAAGTGGGGGCTGATGTGAATCAGCATTTCTTTTTATTCCTTTAATGTTGATGCTATGTTTCATAATTGGTGGGGGGGGGGGTGGTTAAAAGATTATTACTTTTGAGTTATTCATGCTTGTAGATTGTCCTTCGCCACTATTTCTGGTGTAAGAATAGAAGAGCTTTGGATATGTGTCAGTGTGCTGATTCTAAATATCTGGAGTACAATTTCCGTTTTTGCATACGCAATCATGGCAAATACCTGGATTTTGTAATTGCTCGCATGTTCTCTGCTCTAGTATATGCAATGGAAAACTGATATTCAAGTATTTACCTTATTTTACAGAGTCTAAACATTTAGAATATCAACTCATATTCATCTTATTGAGGGCATAATCGATCAAGTTGAGGGAACATTATGCGTTTCATGAGTGCAACCCACAGTTTTCGAGATTCCACAGTTCAAATTACGGTGTGACCGACTGGACAATTGGTTGGACAAAGTACACGCGGCTTTGTTTTCTGTTGAAGCAGAAACACCAGATCTTCTCGCTTCTTGATTATTCCCGTGTTCCTATTCTCCGTTTTGTATCGATCTTCTTATTTGAACTGAAAGAAGAGAGAAAAGTGAGCCACTTTGTAGCAAGGTGCTTGGTCAGGTGGTTGTGCATCTCAATTTACTTCCTTGGTGCTTCCGTTTTGAGCCTAAAATGCTTAGGCAGTTTGTCAAACTTGAAGGTTATCAAGGGCATTGATGATTTAGAGTTTTTGTATTGGTTGGAAATTAATGGGTGCAAATCAATGGAAAGGATTTTTGATGCATCGAGCTCAAAAATACCAAATAAGTGCTTGATAATCATAGTATGTAGTGGGAAGTTACTCGATAGTGGTCCATCTCATTCTTATGCCACTTGGGAGTCTTATAGAGAGAAGATTCTGAATAGATCAGAGTAAGGGACGGACTTTGAAATTGAAACGGGGGATTCTCTACGGAAAACGATACGCCTTCTTTCTATTCATAGATCATCGCCATTTCTTCTGCTTTATTTTCTTTCTATTTCTACTTTATTCTGATGAAGAGAGACAATGAACTGATTCTAAAACAACAAGGACAATCTTATTAAAATTCCTCATCTCACTGGGAATCTCCGTATGCTGTGTGTGTACGTGTGTCCACTTCAGTGGTGAGGTTTGGGCCATTACATCCTTCACCATCTATAACAAAAGGGCCTCTCTTAAGAGAAATTTAGGCCCAAGAGACCTCACCTCAACTCACCTTATTATTTCTTATCTGTAGAACCGGGAAAATATAGAGAAGAAAAGGAAGAGAAAGACAGTTGGCAAAATGAAGAGGAGAAAAGAGAGAGCCAGACCGAGTCGGCAAAAGAACAAGAGAAAAGAAAGGGGAAAAAGGGCCTCAACTGTATTTTCGGAATGAGGTGGTTAAGTCGATCTGTTGCTCAAGCAAATCGCTGTCACTCATCCTCGGCGACTCTGCGCCTAATCCTCATTCGCTCCTCGCAAACTCAAGTCCATCGTTCGCTGTCATCTCTCCTTTCCCAGCTTCCGTTATCCACAAGTTAGATGCTCATTGTTTGCGAGCTTCAAGTTCGATGTCCATGAGCTTCAAGTCCTTCAATGCCATTTTTTATCTCCCTTGTGCGCATTTTCTTCATCAGTGCCGCTCAGTTGGAGGAATTTGGTGGATTCATTAACTCCATCAACGGTGGGAGTCACGAGCCTGAACTCGAGCGCTGGATCACCAGCTAATTGCTGAAGTACAGGTAAGAATGGGGTGATAGTTGGTGTTTAGTTTAACGTAATTGTGTGATTTATCTTTTGAGTATTTAAGCATGAGCTGGAGCTCGAGCTCTAGCTCTAGCTCTAGCTCCATATGGTAATAGTTGTACAAGAGTCTGCTTTCTTGCATTTCTTTGACTATCTGAATGCCTAGTCCAGTTATGGATTGAGTGCAATCACATGCATCGAATGTTGAGCATCTTCTCGAGAAGAGTTTGTCTGTAAGTATATTCTAAGGTCTTGATATTGGTCACTTTAATGCGAATCCACATTCTCTTTATTAGAGAAAATTTAAAATTCGATTTTTTGAAAAAAGAAAATTAAAAAAGAGAAAAATAAAATAATTAAAATTTCAATTTTTTCTAAAAATTTAAAAAATTCGATTTTTTTTTTTTTTTTGGCTTGAAATAAAGTAACGAGATTGAAATCATTTTGCAATAATATCCAAACATCGAAAAATATTTTCAATTATATATTATTAAACAAAGAAAAACTAACCGTATTCCTAGAAAATATTTTACTAAAAAACATTTTCCTATATCATTAAGTTTTCGCGAAACAAACACACCCTAATACAAATCAGATCCAAAAACCACCGGTCCAAATATAACTAGAACTAGACCTGAACTTAATAAATCCTCGTTGACCCCAAAACCAATAGACTTTTTTACTCCCATGAAAACAAAAACAAACCTAAACCCACTAAACTAACTTAAGCCCATGCTAATTAAACCTAATTAAGCCTTCTAACCTAATTCCTTCTGACCTCCCGCTGCCATCGTCTTCTCCGAATGGCCGTGAGCCAACGACGTTGTCGCCCTCGGCCTGACCGTGCTCTAATTCCAATGGCTCTGGAACGCAGTAACAAGCCTCCATTACCGTCGGCCACAAAGCCGAAACACAAAACAAAGTAAACGACGGTGGTGGCGGGGGCAGTGAAGCGACCAAACGGCCGTGCCCGTATCGGCAAACATCACAGGGACATAGCAATAGAACGCAACGGTGCGGACAACTCGATTTCGGCTAAAAAAGGAGGAGAAGAAAATTAGATCTCGTTGAGGCGTTTCATCGAGTGGGTGGTGCGGGACACTGAACGAGGGGCTCCCGGCTCAGCCGGGACTAAACTCGCACGGTCCCCTCGACATACGACCCACCAAACCGACAATATCAAAACACGACGCCGACGGGGCCGGATTTCGCGTGAGCCGGACGGCCACGAGCTCCGGCCCGGCGTGCCCGAAATATGGCAAAAACAGAGCAGTAAAGAAAGGACAAAAAAGGGGCGCCGGAGCGCGCGACCTCGGGGGCCTTACCCGGCTTGGCGACGACGGCCGGAAGCCGGTCTCGATACGAATCGAACTATAGCAGGCCATCTCAGTTTTTCCAAGCCCGTAACCACAGGAAAACAGCGGATCGAAACCGAAACTCAACTCACCAAAAATCAGACGCCGTGATAGATGGGGACCGCAGGCTTCGTGGTACCGGCTAGGGGGCGCTGGTTTGTGTCGAGGATGGCCGAACGGTGCTCAGCCGGGGCGAATTTTCTGCTCTCTCACTCTCGGTCTCCCTCTCGGCCGGATCCCCTTTGTCTCCCCCTTTCTCTCTCCGTCCATTTCTCCCTCTGTCCGAGCCCCCATAATCCCCCTCTACGCCCAGCAGGCGCACATCGCTTCAACCACCGCCAGCTCGCCGTGCCGGACTGCTCCCGACCCAAAAAGGGCGCTCCTCACTCCCCGTCCCGCCTCTGCTTTCGTCTTCATCCTCCTTTTTCTTTTTTGCAAAACGCGTGAGAGTGTGCACGAGTAGGGGTGTGCAACCGGACTGGGTCAACCCGGTTCCCGGATCGGCCCACCCGGAAAACAGGGTCGGGAACCGGTTCCGGTTGAAACAGGTCCGGGAACCGGTTCCCAAAACTGAGACCCTGTTTGAACCGGTCCGGGAACCGGTTCCGAGGGATTACCCACCCGGGAACCGGTTCGACCGGACCGGTTTGGGAACCGGTTGGAGAACCGGTTAAGCCACCCCTAAAAAAACAAAACGCCAAACCCTAATCACAGTGTTTCTATCTTTACCTCTCTCTCTCACCCGCGACCTCGCGACCTCGCCCCCCTTCGCGAAGCTGCAGCTACTTCGCTTCTCCGCCCGAGCTTTGTTGCCGACGTTTGCTGGTTCGCTCACCACCTCTGGGCGCCACCGCCGCTGTGACCAGACGCTAGAAGCCGTCGTTCCTGCCGTGATTCCGTCCTCAGCCCATTCGTCCGAGCCCCCTGCTCACCCACGAGATCGAGCGACGCTGCAGTGGCCGGCGAGCCGCTCTGAGGAGACTCAACGCTCCTGCTTCTGCCCTGCAGCAACTCGCCACTGCGCCAGAGCGTCGCCCGCCTTTTGTCCGCAACCTGCAGCGGAGACTCCTCCACCGACGCCTGCACCCGCAGTCACACTTCTGCTCACCCGTGCCTCCCTCTGCTCGAGCACTAATCCCGGTTCCATCCGACGCCACCTCTGCCATTCTCGTCGCACCCCTCGCGCTTGCACCACCGCCTCCCTGCTGTTAGGTCCTCCTCTGCTCGACGCCCGACAGATCTGCTCCTACTCTTGAGCGACGCCCCTGCCGCCGACAGCCCAGCTCTGCTAGTTCACGGTATGCCCTAAATACCAGACCAGTAAAATTTACAAAGATCATGCCTGAATCAGAAAGTCTTCACTATGTATTGTTTAATTTTGATTGGACTGTTCTGCATTATGTACATTTACACAGAGTATGCATTATTGACATTTTAAGATGCAAATATTCATGTTCCGATCAAATGTGATTATTTTGAGAAATTTGTTGCTCTTACAGTAATGAAACTGGAGTTGAGCTGGGAAGCAAGGATTCCCATAAATGATTTTGATATACTCTTGGCATTGTGTTTCTCAACCGATTGGAGGACCATAGGGTATTCTCCTGTATTATTTTTGTGTGTATTAATAGCTTTTCAGTGATCTGTGCTTATTTTTGGCAGCTCCGACGATGGATGATATCTTCTCTTTCTTCCAGTTCTTGCTTTAAAGCTCTCGAATTCTTAATTTTCCATGTTCTACTGGTTGAGGATCTTAAATTCTTTATGTCATACTACGGCTATAGAAAAGCTGTTTTGATACTGTTCGGACTGTTGGATGAATAAAAAGCTGTTTTAATACTGTTCGGACTGTTGGATGAAGTGTTCTTTAATTCTTTGATTTTCATAGAATCCAAGCGGGTTATTTGTGAGGTGGTGTTTTCTTTAATCCGTTTCTATAGGTTAAGAGTATTAGACCCTGTTTGTCTAAGGTTAATATAAAGATACAATAATTTTTATGTAAAACAGGTTCCAATATAAACAGGGTCCTAAAGTTATGTTGAGAGATTTGATTTACTATGAAAACTAATATGTTTTTGTAGAATCCTAATGTTATATAATTTTTTTTTTTCAGTTTTCAGTCAATGGATCAAGACAAAGACATATCAATGGAAGTAGAGGGACATAATGAAATGAGTCCACTCATGGAATTGCCATTCCATGGAGCTGATGAAGTGGAATCTGCAACCATAGGCGCGACAAACAAGGTGAGGGTACCTAACTCTCATACTGCTTCGGGTAAAAAGCGAGCTAATCAATCAGATTGTTGGGATCATTTTTCGAGAATTATAGATGAGAAAACACAGAAAAAAGTTAAGGTGAAGTGCATTCATTGCGGGATGGATTATGTGTATAATGTTGATCATGGAACCTCTACTATGTGGAAGCACTTGAGAAAGTGCAAAAAGTATCCTCGCACAGATAAAAAGCAAATGTTGTTTGCATCACGTGACAAAAGTGTGATTGGCGAGGTTGGGGAAAATACTACTAGTGATAGTGTCTTAACGACATGGAAGTTTGATCAAGAACGTTGTAGGCATATGCTTGCTCGAATGATTATTATTGATGAGCAGCCATTTTCCATGGTTGAGCGTGTTGGTTTTCGGGATTTTGTTACTGAATTGCAACCTCTTTTCCATCATCTTTCACGATTTACAATGGCAAGAGATTGTATGAAGTTATATCTAAGTGAAAGGACTTGTTTGAAAGCTTACTTTGGTAAGCTTAAATCTAGGATTGCACTCACAACGGATATGTGGAGTTCCATTCAAAACTTGAACTATTTGTGTCTTACTGCACATTATATTGATGAAAATTGGCAGTTGCAAAAAAGAATAATCAATTTTGTGATGATGCATAGTCACAAGGGTAAGGAGATTGGTAAAATGGTGGGGAAATGCATTTATGATTGGGGAATAGAAAGGAAGGTGTCCACATGATGTGGATAATGCAAGTTCAAATGATGTGGCCGTTAGTTATTTGAAAGAAAAATTTTCAGAAGAAGGATTTTTGATTTTGAATGGTGATGCTTTACTTATGAGATGCACTGCTCACATACTTAACTTGATAGTAAGAGATGGATTGAATGAGGTGCGTGATTCTATTGCACGCATCCGAAACATAGTTAGGTATGTGAGGAGTTCTCCGGCTAGAGCTAAGACAGTCAAAGGTTGCATTGAGAGTGAGAGGATTGCATACAAAGGTTCGGTCTGTCTTGATGTTGCCACTAGATGGAACTCCACTTACATGATGTTAGACACCGCCATAAAGTTCAAGAAAGCTTTTAAAAGAATGGAAGATGAAGATTTATATTTCTTAAGGGAAATTGACAATGATCCTCCTGAAGCTGAAGATTGGGAAAATGCCATCATTCTTTCTAAATTTCTGAGACGGTTTTATGATGCAACCAAAAGGATGTCGAGTAGTTCATATGTTACTTCAAATCATTATTTTGAGGAGATAGCTAAGTTGTACAAGTATTTGAATAATGCGACGAATTCTTTAGACCCAAAGCTTCAAGCTATGGGTTTAAAAATGAAAGAGAAGTTTGACAATTATTATGGGAGTTTGGATAAAGTTAATATGATGGCATTGATTGCGGTTGCATTGGATCCTACAAAGAAGTCGAATTATGTAAAGTTCTGTTTTGAACAAATCTATGATGATGAAGCAAAAATTGATGAGATGCATGATAAAGTGAAGGTCGCCTTGGAGAATTTGTATAAATCTTATGAGCGATCTTTTGTTGGCTCTTCTAGTGAAGGAAAATTTGGTGATTCAAGTGTGAGTAACAGTAGTAGTGCTTCTAATGTTGATATTGATGACAATGATTGTGAAATCGATGCTTGGCACAAAAGCTTTCTCCATGCGAAGAAAAGAGTGTTGGATGAAAACAAATCTGAGCTTGATCAATATCTTGAAGCTGAAAGTGAAGATATCCTTAATATTGATCTTTTGATGTGGTGGAAGAGTACTGGGTCAAAGTATAAAATTGTATCTTTGATGGCTCGAGATGTTTTGTCTATTCCCGTGACTACTGTTACTTCAGAGTCGGCTTTTAGTACATCGGGACGTGTACTTGATGGCTTTCGAAGTTCTTTGACTCCTAGAGTGGTGGAAGGTTTAATTTGTACTCAAGATTGGTTGAGAGCTGTTCGCGTGCCAATTAATGTTGAAGAGTGCATCGAGAATGCGGAACAATTTGAGGCGAGTAAGTTATATATATTTCTTTCTATCTAATAATTCATTTGCATAACTATCTACTAAGTGCATGCCCTATTTAATCTCTTTTTCTTTTTTCTTTTTTATAGATTTGGATTGTCTTACCAAGGACATTATCATTGGAAAATAAACTTCATTTTGTCGAAACTCCGATTTTGTGGTAAGTAAATAGACTTTATTAAATCATAACTTTTGCATGTCTCTAAAGTATGGATTCTTGTTGATTTTTCTTTATATATGAATTTTAGGTTTTTGTTAGAGATTTTGTACCACGTGGAACACAAGGCCAAAGAAGGAGAAGAAGATCGAGCACATGAAGGAAATTGTACTACAACTAGTTAATTGGCTAAATTGCTAGCTTGTATATTATTGGAATATGAGAAACTTGATGTACCTTGTGGGATATGGGGATGCGAGATGGTCGAATTATACACGTGGTTGTTTTTTCAAGGGGGTTCCAAATTTTATACATGTTCCCAATGAGTTTGGTCGAAGGATGTGCTTGGTCCGGCCTTTTTGTTTCAGCATATAACTCATCCATATTTGATTATCTAAGGTTAATATAAAGATACAACAATTTTTATGCAAAACAGGTTCCAATATAAACAGGGTCAACCCTGTTCCCAGACTGGAAAAACAGGGTGGGCCGGGAACAGGGTCCAATGCAAACAGGGTAGGGAACAGGGTCCAAAAAAGGAGAACCTGTTATAACAGGGTAGGGAACAGGGTCCAGGTCTAGACCCTGCCCACCCTGGACCCGATCACCCCTATGCACGAGTGGGAGTTCGTGAGGGAGAAGATGAAGGAGGAAGCTGGGCTTGGGGAAAGGAAAAGGAAAAGTGGGCCGAGCTGGGCCTAGGCGAAAAGAAGAGGTAGAAAAGAAAAAGAAAGAAGGTTGGGCTGGCCTGACCCTAGCCCGATCTCGCTTTTTCTTTTCTTCTTCTTTCTTTTTTTAAATAATAAATTTTAATTAATTATTCATTTTTTTCTCTTTTTCCTCTTTTTTAAATATTTTTGCTTATAAATTCTATACATATTAATGCAAATGCTCCTGATGTCTATATGCTATGCAATTTTGGTGAAAATTATTTTTGTTTAGGGATTAAAAATTAATCCCAAATTTTCTATGTAATTAAGGCCTATATGAACATTCAAAATTTATGTGTCAACACTATAATAGGTATTACTCTATCCTAATTGATGAGGAGTATCACAAAGTTACAAATTTTAGTTACTAGATTTTGAAGTAGATGGATGCTAAGTTGCATAATGCTTCAAGTGGGAGATTGTTGGCGGGTGAAGCCAAATTTTTTTAGAGGTTTTTTTTGTCTTTTCTATTAGTTTTGCTTTTAGGTCGAAACGACGATTGTGAAGCGGGGTTTCAAAATGAATTGGCTTTGATGGCAGCGATGATTGGTTAGTACGCGAGATTAACGGAGGAACAAGCAAGAAAATGATAAACATTCCCTGCATGTCATCCTCTGCTATCCTTGGGCTGTTCACCTAATAATTCATTTTCGATATGCGGCCAGATAAGCTGCCTGAACAGGTCCTACTCTTGTTATTTCCTCCTATTGCCAAGATTGCCCTCTGCTCTGCTTTCTTTTCTTTTTTGTTTCGCACGCTCTCGCTCTCTGGTTCCAGTTGAAACTCTTGGCCGATTGTTGACTGGATGGCCCGTATCTTGACTTAGTTTCATGTCCCCAATAAGGCTAAAGCGATGAGGCTAGCTGAGGTTTAATGGTGCGCACAAAAATAGGTCAACTTAAAAGGGGCAAATCAATCGAGTAATGTTGAGTGGCCTTGAATATTCCTTCAGAATTCCATCAATCGGTTTTGATTAATGGGATAGGGACATATGTGGATTGCTACGATTATTGGTAATATCCTATTTAGTTTAGGATTCCAAGAGATGTCGATACCGTATCGGGTCGTCTTTCTCTCTATAATAAGGGTGCATTCTGAGGTGTGAAGTGGGAGAGAAGGGATTTCAGAATTGGAGTTTAAGTTCTTTCAAAATTGACTATTTGTCCCTTTGTCAGAGGTGTTCCAAAAATGTCAGTGATCCCTTTCATTTTGGGGTGATAGAGGGATCGTATCATTTGAGCATTTTAACGTAGGATACATCTCTATTTTTTTCCCTAGGGGTTATGGAGGGATTGTACCATTCAAGCTTTTTTTTTTTATCCTTTTCTCAGAGGTTTGGAGAAAGTTGCAATCAATAGGATTTTCCTAATCCTCCCTTCAACGTGAAATTCTTTTTCCTATCCAAGATTTATTTTGATGCCAGGCCCAAGGTATCGAAATCAACATGCCTCTAGTCATGAATGTGAGGAACGAATGCAAAAAACCGTGCGTGGTAAGTGTTTTTGGTTAGGGGTCAAATTATAGCGTTGTTGGCAAATTCGGTCCCTAATTTTTTTTGAAGAAATGCAATGACAATCTAAGGAAATAAGTGTTGAAAACGTTTTGCACAATCATTTGCTATTTAATATAAAGGCACATTTAATGAGAGTACTTGAGTGGTTAAAGGCAATTAATTATAATAAAAGGTAAGTCTTTCAGGTAAAAAGATCAAATCAAATATTTCATAGTGAGTAGTAAGTATATGCTTAGGTTGCGTTTAGGTGAAGCATTTTTTTTTTTTTAGTGAATGCTGCAAATTCAATCTCTATGGTATGAAGGAAATTTATCTAATCATCTGGAGTCCCATGTGTCATAATGAGAGGCGATTCTTTGGAAATATTTTGTTATTATGCATTTATATAGATAAATTTTATTTTGCAATATTGGATTGGAATTTTAAATATGTCCAACTATAGAAAGTTACACCTTCATTATTGTCCTCCACCTTATTTTTTTATAAAGCCATCGACTTTAGCGACTATAAATTGGAAGTTGCACCTGCTGCCAAGTTGCCTTGACGTGTTTTTGATGTCAAAAGGGACCATAACATAAAATGTTTTCTGCACCTGCTGGAAAGTTGGCTGTGCGCGTAATTGATGGCAAATGGTCGTGGAAGAAGATTTTATAGTAATATTTGTTTCCCTTTAAATTTTTGTCGATTCCGATATTTATTTGAAACCTTTTTGCTTCCACCGACAAAACCCTGTGAGTCATGCAAATGGAATTAAGAGTCTTTATCCATAATTTTCAATTAAACCCCTGAGTCACGCAATACAAACGTCCAAAATGATGTATCTAACTGATGAAAGTGGCATTGGGCTTCATCGTTTATCTTATAATTAAATATCCATTTCTCCTTTTCCTAATGTAACGTAGTGGTTCTCCTTTTGTAAATTTTTTAGGGAGGATGATCTGGTGGAAAAGCTTTTCAATTGAATCATGTGAGTTACACGATACAAATGTCCAAAATGATGTCTCTCACTAAAGAAAGTGGCAGCAGACTCCGGGCATTCAAATCAAGAATTTCATCGTTTATTTCTCATAATAAACATCCTTTTCTCCTTTTCTAATGTAACGGGTTGGTTCTTCTTTTGTAAATTTCTGAAGGAGGATGATCTGGTGGAGAAGTTTTTCACATTAAGAATGTAATAAAAGCTCATCTCATTAATGAATGTAATGTTAATATTATAATGTTATTATTACTAAAATATCCAATACAAAAGAATGGCAGAAATTTGACTAAAAATGAGCTGCGCACTCAAAATAAATGCATTTAAACTTTTTTGTAGGCATGCCTCTGACAACTTTCCTTCGGCCAATTACTACGTACTCTAAAAAGGCATTGTCTATACCACATATACCTTTTGTTGAGAAAACTCGATCCATATTTTGAGGTTCACAAAATTTTCTAGTTCTAATGCTTATGTTAGAACAGATTTTTGAATAAGTATATATTCTGAGCACTATCGAGGATCTTTGTCAAAGTCTATTCTATTCGAGAAGCACATATACAATATCCTAACTTTGATAGGTTCAAAATGTATCAAGGTCCAGTTCGAGACTTATTGAGAATACAACATGAAACCAGAACGAGACAAATTCAGAATATAAACAACAACTAGTGATCTGGCTAAGGATTCTACTTTCCATAAATATATTGATTGGGTTAATCAAACTGAGTGATAAAATCAATCTTGGAGACAAGTTCCAAATGAGAAAAGCTATATTTATGGAAACCAATATTCTGATTGTGTGGGCGACCAGAATCAAGTGGAGATTTTCTCTTTGTCTTCAACAGCCACAAGATCTTCTTTGAATCTTTATGTCCAATAGGTAGATTGGAAGAAAATCTTCCGATGATTGACTAAATGGCTAGTAGCATGGAGGAGTATTTAAGGAGATTAATTGGTCGAGGAGATAGAGATACAAATCCAAAATTACGGCTAGGCTTCATTTGATCTTTATCAGTACTACTACAACCATTCAAATTCCAAAGGATAAAATTCATAGGGATTTGCAATTTCGCATGAAAATTTTATTAAGAGATGCAATATGAAAATGATTTATGTTACCCATCCATAGGTAGCCGTGATGGTTGGGCTTTACTACCTCATCACCGAAGGAACAAGTTCGAATCTCCGGATGCTCACGACTTAAGTGGGGGTTCCAAGGGTGGTTTACTAGGTCAGCCCCCAGGGGTTTACGTCTAAATAGCGGCTTGCGGCGAGGCCCCATTGGTCGGAGGATCGTGTGATCCCCGAAGGGTAATCTCCGGCAGTCCCTCGGTCATAAAAAAAAAAAATGATTTATGTTAATCATGCTAATAAAAAAAAAATATAACTAACAAATGTTGTGAAAATCTATGTCAAATCATGCGAAACCGACTTATTTAGTATGTCTAGATTTGTAGTTGCAAATTTATGGTTTTCTTGGTATGTTGTGCCCCAAACTAAATAAATAAAATATAAGTGACCAGAAAATCATGGAAAATGAAGGTAAGTAAAAGGTACGCACGGGCTGGCGTGACTCAATGGCAGTAAAGAACATCACTATGTTTACTTTTGCCAATTTGGAGATGCATTGTCAAAATGATCTTAGAAGAAACGGGTTGAATAGATGCTTTGAATCACGTCTTTATGATCAGAGCTAATGTTGAGCAGGTGAAGGAACAATTTTATCATCAAGCACGAGTTTGAGCTTGTTATCGATCAACATCTGAAAAAAATAAAAAATAAGTTTTTATGCATTTATTCATGAATGACTATATAGAATGTCTTTAAGTTTGGTTTCAATTTTGTTCGAACCATATCCCTTGTTGGGGGAAAAGAAAAAGGCAATAGGAGACAGATCAGACATCAAATTCACGTGATTATGTTGACGGGGAGAACAATACAAACTTTTATTACAGATCAAATGATATGATGAAAATTACGACTACGAGCGAGTCATTCAGATAATTTACGTGTTTTCTGATTTCCAATTATATCATTAAATCATTCAGTCTTCATAATATCTTTCGAAATGACATCTCAACTTCACGGAGGAATGACATAAATATTAATATAAGATTTAACTAGTTTCAACGCAAAAATATTTGCCGTAATTTCACGAAGGAAGCTCTCTCAATCAAATCTCTCAAGAGGAACTCTCGGCGCACTTTCCAATATGCTCTGTTCAGCCTTCAGAGTTCTCTTTTACATTAATAGCTCTTCATCTTCGTATTTAAAGAGGAAATTCAGCAGAAGGAAATGAAGATAAAGAGAAATAACGAGTGGCCAACATGAAAAGACACCATCATTGTAACTTTTCTTTGTCTTTTTCCTTTTCTTCAGTTGAGCAAAGTCGCCTCTTATCGTCATGACCATTGTTGACACCTAAATTTTGGAACCCAATTATTTATTTATTACATAAAAAATTAGGGATTAATTTTTAACCCCTAAAAAAAAATTATAATTCGATTGCATAACATATAATTTTAGGTGCTTTTATTTTTAATTAACATGTTTTGCATTTTTATTTTTAGGACCGGTGGTGGATGGGTTCAAATTTATGTTTTTGAGCTCTATTTCGGCAGACCGGGCTAGGCCCATGAAAGGAGCAAATTAGCCCAAGCCCGTTGTTTTTTTTTTTAATTAATTAATTAATTATCTTATGAGAAATTGAGATTTGATGCGATATTACGGTGGTTTTTGGGATTTAAAAAAATCAAATTGCAATCTTATCTTTAGTCTTTTGGTGATAAAATCGTTGGGAATATTAAGGAGGATAAGGAATAATCTAAAATATTTTGTTGTGGATGGAGATTTCGGAAGATTTTAGAGTTGGATAATGGAGATTTATCTTTAATAGTTGAGTGAATTATCTAGAAAATCTTCAAAAAAAAATTTAGATTATCTTAAATCGCTAAGTCAATATATGAAATCTTCGTTGGCAAAACAGATTGATTTGTTTTTTATGCTCTATAAAAAGGGGGGCTTTTCTAGGTTTTTCTTTTGGTGGAAAAAAAGGAGAAAAACAAAGAGTGATAAGTGAAAAGTAAAGTAGAAGAAAAGTACAATCGGCAGGGGGTGAGGGGACGTGGGGACGTTTACTGTTCATCATCTCCCTCGCCCTTGCTGCCTGCCTCTGCAACCGAACACCGGCTCCTATACGCTCACCGGACGCTGCAGTCTCGCCACACCGACGTCGCCTGGAGCCAAAGCCCATCGCGACCGCCGTCCACTTCTCCGCCCTCCGCCTCTCCCTGCTTTGCCTGAGCTGAGTCGAGCAACTCCACCCTCAACATCGCACGAACCCGCAACGCTCGTCACCATCGCTCCACTTGCAACCCACTGCCGGATCCCGTGACGCTCGCGCCTCTGATCTCCTTCGCCGACGCTTCCCCGCTGCAGTTCAACCCAGCATCGTTGCGCTCTGCCTCAGCCGAGAGCTCACCGCCTTTGCTCGAGCCTCAACTCACGACGCTCCTGCCCCGACGCCTTAGATCCCGAGCCAGGCAGCGCTTGTCTGTCTCGCTGCCTCATACGCGACCAGTGGTCAGCATCCCCTGCTTCGGCCGCAATGACACCAGATCTGAACCCAAGCGGACCGCCACCCCTTTCGACCCGGCGCCCCTACAGCAAATCGCGAAGCTTGCCGCGTTGATCTCACTCGCAGCTGCCACCAGCTGCCCTCGCTGTCTACGCATCCAAGAGACCTGCGCCCCTGTCTTCGCTTGCTTGCCAGTCCCCTCGCCAGAGTTCCTCGCCGGCAACTCTCCTCGCCGGAACTCCGAACTAGCTGCCAAGCCGTGCTTGGGAGGGGAAAAAACAAAAACAAAAAGAAAAAGAAAAAGAAAAAGAATCCAATTAGGTAGATTATGTTGTAAAATATTATGTTGTGGTGAATATATAATAGAGAAGAGATTGAGAAGAGAAAGCAATTGAACACCAGAGATAGTAAAGAAAGCCAGAGAAGAGGGTGTGACTGTTTATTCTGATGGTTGTTCTGATAGTTGTCATTGTACATCAAAACTAAACTCCTATTTATAAGAGAACAAGAATGTACTTATCATTAATATCAATGTATCGAATGATACATGTACTAGATATGAGATATGAACGTTCATTGTATATGGAGATGTACTTAGAATGTATGATACAAATGTACCATAATAAGTACATTAGGTAAGATGAATATAATGAATATTCATTCATGTATTTCATCCATTCATGTATTTCATAACACTCCCCCTTGAATATTCATTGTATTCATTATGATTGTGCATCAAATGATACTACCTCATTAAAAACCTTAAGCCGGAAAAACCCAGTGGGACAAAAACCGGACAAAAGGGAAAAAGAGTGCAGAGCACAAATGTTATGATCTCTCCCATTTATAGATGCATTAATTGCCTCGTTAAAAACTTTAAGCCGGAAAAACCTTATGGGAAAAAACCAGACAAAAAGAAAAAAAAAAGTGCAATGCATATATATAGCCACTGCTGGGGCTAATCAATCTTGCATCTTGTGAACTCGCTGCGTATCAATGCTATAATGCGTAGTTCATAATATCTCCCCCTCAATTGAGCCATGTAGCCACTGTTGGGGCTAATCAATCTTGCACCTTATGAACTTGCCGCATACCAATGCCATATACTAATTTCTCAAAAGTTGATGTTGGCAATGATTTGGTAAAAAGATCTGCAAGATTATTTATGGATCGAATCTGTTTAACATCAATTTGTCGACTTTCTTGGAGTTCATGAGTATAGAAAAATTTCGGCGAGATATGCTTGGTCCTATCACCTTTGATATATCCTCCCCTGACTTGTGCAACACAAGTAGCATTATCTTCATAAATTATAGAGGGAGAATTTATAATCAGTATTAAACAACAAGAATTATGAATATGCGTTATAACGGATCTTAACCAAACACACTCTCTTCCAGCTTCATATAAAGCAATAATCTCAGAGTGGTTAAAAGATGTAACTGTTAGCGATTGCTTCGTAGAACGCCAAGAAATAGCAGTGCCGTTATAACAAAATAAATACCCGGTTTGAGAGCGAGCCTTATGTGGATTGGATCTATATCTAGCATCAGCATATCCAACTAAACCATAGTTAGTGGAATCCTTGGAATAATATAATCCCAAATCTATGGTTCCTCGGAGATAACGGAAAATATGTTTAATTCTATTCCAATGTCTCCGAGTTGGCTCAGAACTAAATCGTGCCAATAAATTTACCGCAAAAGCGATATCTGATCTCGTACATTGTGCCAAGTACATCAAAGCCCCAATTGCATTGAGATATGGTACTTCAGGACCAAGTATCTCTTCATTTGATTCTCTAGGACGAAATGAGTCTTTTCGGGGATTTGGAGACCTTACAACCATAGGGGTGCTCAATGGGTGAGCTTTGTCCACGTTGAAACGTTTAAGCAATCTTTCAACATATGCTGATTGATGGACGATTATTCCATTTACTTTATGCTCAAGCTCTAGACCAAGACAAAGTTTGGTTTTACCCAAATCTTTAACTTCAAACTTCTTTTTCAAATATTCAGCAGTTTCAGCTAACTCTTCTGGAGTTCCAATTAAATTTATATCGTCAACATAAACTGCTACAATAGCAAATCCGGTTTCTGATTTCTTAATAAACACGCATGGGCAGATATGATAATTCTTGTACCTTTCCTTAATTAGGTACTCACTTAGGCATTGATACCACATGCGATTGGATTGCTTTAACCCGTACAAGGATCTTTGCAATTTTATTGAGAATAAATTGCGGGGAGTGCATGCTTCAAGTATTTTGAATCCCTTAGGAATTTTCATATAAATATCAGAATCTAATGAGCCATATAAATATGCGGTCACAACGTCCATAAGACGCATTTCCAATCTTTCAAAGATTGCTAGGCTAATGAGAAAACGAAATGTAATCATATCCATCACAGGTGAATATGTCTCATTATAATCAATTCTAGGTCTTTGAGAGAATCCTTGGGCAAGGAGTCGGGCTTTATACTTAACAACCTCGTTTTTCTCATTTCGTTTTTGGATAAATACTCATTTATATCCAACGGGCTTTACATTATCAGGGATACGAGTTACAGGTCCAAAAACCTCTCGTTTAGTTAGGGAAGCTAATTCAGCCTTAATATCTTCCTCCCACTTAGGCCAATCTTGCATTTGACGACATTCAATAATAGATTGCGGCTCACAATTATCATCCATAATTTTATGAGCAACTGAGAATGCAAAAGCATCATTAATGATGATTTCATTTCGATCCCAAATTTTATTTATAATATGTA
Organism: Eucalyptus pauciflora; assembly: GCA_007663325.1. Taxonomy (NCBI): domain Eukaryota; kingdom Viridiplantae; phylum Streptophyta; class Magnoliopsida; order Myrtales; family Myrtaceae; genus Eucalyptus; species Eucalyptus pauciflora. The sequence goes on along the minus strand of VMYD01000045.1, from coordinate 118,023 downwards.
ATGGAATTCTCAGTATTCCCAGGATTGGTGTTCCTTTCATGGGTTTGCGCCTCTTCAGGGGCAATAAGCTCTTCAGGAGCAAGCACGACGCCAGGCTCTTCTGGAGCAGATTCCTGATTCTTTCCCTTTCGTTTTTGAGGAGTAGTATCTTTTGATCCTATCGGTCTACCACGCTTTAAGCGAGGGGGATTTTGATCCATTTTAGCCTGTCCTTCAGGAACAACTATCCTAGTTGGAGCATTTGCAGCTGAAATATGATAATAGTGCAAATAAACGTGCAAATGTGACATTGCACGTAGATAATATGCAAACATGGGACCATCTACAGAATGCGTCCACTAATACCATAAAATATCGAAATGGTCTACTTAGTGGTTGTATTAGTCCACAAATATCACCCTGAATTCTTTGCAAGAATAAATGGGATTCTAGATTAACCTTTATTATAGAAGGTTTGATAATAAGCTTTCCTTGTGAGCAAGTCTCATAATTATAATCTTTGGACAACAATACATTTATATCTTTTAAAGGGTGCCCATTTGTATTTTGAATTATCCTACACATCATTGAAGCGCCAGGATGACCAAGGCGATCATGCCACAGTCCAAACTGATCAGGGCTTACCAATCTCTAGGATGTGGTGGTGTAGGTTTCAACAGTCTTAATCATGACACAATACAAACCCATAGAAGAAGCTTTTAGTTTCTCATGGATGGTCTTTAAGCCCATCTTATAAGAGGAAATGCCAATATATTCCTTATCTTGCTCATAAATAGTCTCAATATGGTACTTATTACGGCGTACATCTTTGAAACTGAGCAGATTCCTTTTTGATCTAATGCTTAGAAATGCGTTCTCAATATGCAGGATTGTGCCATTTGACAAAATAATTGTGGCATTTCCAAAACCATCAATAATCGGAACGGGACCTAATATTGTATGGATTTGCGCCTTACGCAATATCATACTCGAGAAAAAGTGTCTACTACGAAATACAGTATGTGTTGTTGCGCTATCAAGCAAACAAACATCTTCCTTTTTCTCGGTATTTTCCATTTGCATTTATATTGACAACTTCAGGTGTCAAGTATCATAAAAGTTGCATATAATCCTTGCAAAATCAAATCCTTAAATTAATTAAAAGGATTTCGAAATATCCACTGCCACTTCAGGAGAAGAATGATATTCATTCATGTATTTCATCCATTCATGTATTTCATAACAGATTAGTTATTATTATTATTATTATTATTATTATTATTATTATTATTATTATTATTATTATTATTATTATTATTATTATTATTATTATTATTATTGTTATTGTTATTGTTATTATTATTATTATTATTATTATTATTATTATTATTATTATTATTATTATTCTCATTTATTTATTTTGCTTTATTTGATAGCTTTCTTTAATTTATTTACATTGTAATATTGGATGTCAATATTTATTTCAAAAATCTTTAGGCATTATCCATAGGGATTTGGCTCAAAATTAATGTAATTATTAATTTGATTCGTAAGACGTCGGATCAATTTTTTTAATTATATTAATTTTTGGGGCTTGTTGATAGTATTTTAATTGTCAAATCATTATAATTATTAATTTGATTCGTAAGACTTCAGGTCAGATTTTTAATTATTTTGAATTGTTATCATGATGTTTAGGATTAAAGTAATCGTTAATTTGACCTGTGAGACAACATGTTGTTTTTCGATTATTCTAATCCTTTGTTTGGTGGATATCTTGATTAGTTTAGATGTAATTTCATGATTGCTTATCTTGGAAAAACACTAAAAAAACATAAAAATCAAAAATCAAATCTTGCTTTGGAGTTGTTGGTTTAGTAAATTAAGATTGCATTTTAGGATTGCATTTTTAGATAATTTTTGGAATAGATTAAGATTGATTTTAGATAATGTTTGCACATCTAGATAATCTTATTTTTCTTTAAAAAAATAGTTTTCTAAGACATGATAGGGTTTAAGTCGAATTAATCCCTAAAATGAATTAGAAAATTATTCTTTTTTAGATAGTTTAATTAGGATTTTTATTAATTCCGAATTTCAATAAAAATACAAAAAATATTAGGTCCATGTTAACTAGTTTGCATAATAGGATCATTTAATTTAAGTTTGTTAGTAAAATTAGGTTCATGAAATGCATGTAACTTATTGATTGTTGCTAGGTTCATTTAGTTAAAAATTGATCGTCGTTAGAATTAGGTCATTTGATTAATTTAGATTGCATATTTAATTGTTGCATTTCTTTAATTTCAAATTTCATGGAAAATATAAAAGAATTAGAATGAATTCATTTCATACTTTAGAATAGATTGCATTTTTAAGAATAGAGATATCAAATGCACATCATTTAGTTGTTATTAGGTTCATTGAATTAGAAATTGCTCGTCATTAGAATTAGGTCATTTTTTTGTTAATTTAGATTGCATATTTAATCATTGCATGTTCATTAAAAAATGATTAGTTTTTTTTATCATTCATATGGTTTAAGACATTTTGCCATGCCATATTATTTCATATTAGGTTAGAAGCACTGCATTGCATTGCATATGGACTATATTCTCATTAAAAAATGAAAACTAAAATTGAGTGATGGCGTGTTAATTAGAAATCATATTTAGGATTGTTGATGTGAATTCTGATTTAATAATGCAGATGCTTTTGTTGCTATGAGGTAAGTCTTGCAATTTTTTACTTGCTTTCTTGAGTGTTAAATTGGTGGTTTGCGCATCTGTATGATCACCTCACACGTTAGGAAAGTGAATTAAAATCAAATCAAGCTGCCTGCAAAACAATTTTTTCGAAATAAAAGAGAAATGTATCGAAAGGGCACTATGAAAGTCTAGTGTAACCAAGTCTCCGTACCCAAAGTCTCTGGTTCGTAGAAGTGAGATAATTCTCTCATTATTTTATTTAGGTGTCTAATCGACCTACCGCAAATTGATTAGTGGCGACTTTCTTTTGCATGCTAGATATTTGAATTTAAGTCGCGAGTTAGTATGGGTTTGGGAGAGCCCGAGCTAAGTTTAGGCTTAGCAATCCATTAGTCTAATTTTAGGAGGTTCACCCGAAAAATTAGGTTGCGACAACCATCATAGTTTCTTTCCCTTTTCCACGCTCCAAGAAGCAACACCATGATTGTTGCATCATGGCCATTGACAGGTCATCATTGCATTTCCTCGCCTATAGGTAGTCCATTTGGTTAAAAGTCAAAGATTTGAGCAATCATTTGCTGTATAATATAGAGTTATATTCTATGATAATATTTAAGTGGTTTAAATTAATTAAAATAAAAGATAAGTCTTTTAAGGTGATGAGATCCAAACAAATATTTCACAGTGAGTAGGAAGCATACGCTTAGGTAGTGCTCAGGTGGTGCATTTTCGACGGCGAATGCAGCAAATCCAATTCTTAGTAATATGAAGGAGATTTTTTATTTACGCAAAGGCCCATTAAGAATATTTTGTTATTATGCCTTTATATAGATAAATTGTGAATTTACAATACTGGATTGGGATTTTAAATATGTCCAACTATAGATATGTCTATAGAATAATAAATGTTTGAGAATCAATTTTTTTTTTTTTTAATCCATAAGTTCAAAAGCAAAGAGTGAAAAAGCACGAAGAAGAAACTAGAAAGAAATTGGGCATGTTAAAAGGTACATATCCATAATTGTCCTCCACCTTGTCAATTGTAGACCCACCAACTTTATTGACTATAAATTGGAAGTTGCACTGAAGTTGCCTGTATGCGTTTTACTTTCGATTAGACCTCGTGCGTCACCCAATACAAACGCCTCTATAATAAATAGCCTTTTCTCCTTTTTCTGATGTAACGCACTAGTTCTCCTTTTGTAAATTCCCAAGGGAGGATGATCTGGTGGAGAAAGGCTTTCACATTGAGAATGTAATAAAGGCTTTTCACATCTGAGAACCGCAAGGCTTTGTGCGAACTTGCCTAGAAAAAATATTTCGACAGTGTCTATTAGGGCGCGTTTGGTAACGATTCTGTTCCCGGGAACAAATTCTGATCAGAAATGATTATTTTTTATTCTGTTCCCGGGAACTGATTCTGAGTAAAACAACGTGTTTGGTAACTGTACAAAATTTCTGATTCTGGAATAGAATTGCGTTTGGTACCGTATTCATTGATTCTGTTCCAAATCAATTTATTTTAATTTTTAAATAATTTTTATAATTTTGTTCTTTTTTTTCTTTTTCCTTTTCTTTTATTTTTTTCCTTTTATTTTTATTTATTTTTTTTTCCTTTTTTATTTTTATTTTTTTATTTTCTTTAATTTTCCTTTTCTTTTCTTTTTTCCTTTTCTTTTTATTTATTTTTATTTTTTATTTTTCTTTAATTTTCCTTTCCTTTTATTTTTATTTATTTTTATTTATTTTTTTTATTTTTAATTTTTAATTTTCTTTAATTTTCCTTTTCTTTTCTTTTTTCCTTTTCTTTTTATTTTATTTTTTTCCTTTTTTTAATTTGCTTTAATTTTCCTTTTCTTTTATTTTTTTCGTTTTATTTTTATTTATTTTTATTTACTTTTTTTTTATTTTTTTATTTTCTTTAATTTTCCTTTCCTTTTCTTTTTTTCCTTTTTTATTTTATTTTATTTTATTTTTTCATTTTTTCATTTTTTCTTTTATTTATTTATTTATTTTTTCTCCTATTCTTCTTTTTTTTCTTTTTTCTTTTTTCTCCTATTCTTTTTTTCTTTTTCATTTTTTTTTTCAGGCCAGACGAGAGCCTCCGGTGAGCCCGTCGGACCAATTGCCGGTGATCGGCGACGGCGGACGGTGGCGGGCGACGGTCGCGGGATGGCGGCCAATGAAGAAAAAGAAAAGAGAAGAATAAGACTTTTGATTCTCAAATTGATTCTCGGAAGAAGAATCAACTTTTTTTTTATTCTTGATTCTCTTCCCAATCTGTTCCTGGGAACAAATTTGGTCCCGGGAACAAAAATTTTACCAAACGCGATTCTCGTCCGAAACTGATTCTGGGAACAAAAAATCAGAATCAGGCACTGTTTGGATGGTTACCAAACAGGCCCTTAGAGAGAGAGAGAGAGAGAGGATTGACCCTGCTAAATGCAAAGTGAGCTCCTATGGCGAGCTCAAAAATCGGAATGAGCACTATCAATACATCAGGAGGTGAGTATCAGGTGTTCCTAAGTTTTAGAGGGCTTGATACCCGTCATGGATTCACCAACTGCCTCTACCATGCCTTGGTAGCTGTCGGGATTCATGTCTTCATGGATGATGAAGAGCTTCGACCGGGTGAAAGACTTAGCAACAGCCTTTTGCGAGCGATTGATGATTCCAAGCTATACATACCCATCTTCTCTGAAAAGTACGCTTCAAGTCATTGGTGCCTCCGTGAGCTTGCGAAGATGGTGGAGAACTCTAAATCAAACAAAAATGGGAAGGTCATATTGCCCATCTTCTATGATGTGAAACCCGATGACGTGAAGTTGAAAACCATGTTGTACAACAAAGCCATATCAGATTTGGCAGAGGAGATTAAGGATCAGAAGAAGAAGTTCAGCTCCGAGGATGTGGAGACGTGGCAGCAAGCTCTCAAAGAAGTCAATGACACCAAGGGATTCAAGCTGGAGGATTATTCACGGTGACAATCTAACTTCGACTGTGAAAATTATTTTGTACAATCCGGCCATAGTCCTTATAAAAATTCTTTAATTATATTCCAACTCTAATTTCCTTAAATTTTAACAGAAAGTTTCAAACTCAATTTTTTTTTAATTTCAATTTTTTTAACAATTATTTTGTACAATCAGGCCATAGTTCTTTTATTTTTTATTTTTTAAATTACGAGATTTCCAATTTTTTTCTGACATAATAGGGTTATTATAATTCCGTTGTTCACCTATTTTCCACTTTATAAAAAGATTGGCTTTGCTTCATCTTTTTAATACTAATTTGATCCTTATATGTAATAAGATTCCTATTGTATGCTAGCGAACTTGATTAAGGTATTGTTGCCTTTGCGAGGTTCTTTTCCACGCTGAAAAAATTAAGTAAATCTACTGTTACAATAATTCATCCTACATCTGTATTTTGATTCTTCTATCCTTTTTTGCCAGAAATTTTGATTGTTCCACTTGATATAAAGATCAATTATTTCTCTTCCTCTATTTCTTTAACTTAAACTTGTAATGGATGTTCAAGTTAGTAATTTGTCATGTTCCTGAAGCTTTGGGGGTAACGTTAAATTTTTATATATCCTAAACTTGATTGCATTCCCGCTGGCTAAGTGGTATATGGTTGGTTAGCATGCAAATTTGTCACCTTTTCTCAATTGAAATTGTTTAACTTTGTAGCAACCATGGGGATCTTATCAAGGCGGTTGTTGACGAGGTTCTAGGCAGGCTACAGACGAGACAAAGACAAGTGCCTAAAAATTTAGTTGGAATGGAGGATTGTATAGCAGCTATAGACAAATTACTAGACATCGACTCCGAAGATGTGCGGCTCATTGTAATCTACGGGATGGGCAGTATTGGTAAAACAACATTGGCCAATGTTGTCTTTAACAAACTATGTCATCGCTTTGGGAAAAATTGCAGCTTTCTTGATGACGTGAGGGAAACGGTGAAAACAAAAGAAGGCTTGGTCAAGCTACAAGAAAAAATATTGTCCGATATCTCTTATTTTAAAGTGGATCGAAAAATTGACAGTACTTATAATGGGATGCAGAGGATTGGAGAAACAACTTGCAGCAAGAAGATGCTAATTGTATTGGATGATGTTGATGAGTTCACCCAAATAGAAAATCTAATTGGAGTGAATTCTTTGTATCATGGTACCAGGATACTTGTTACCACTAGGGACAAGAGCATTATTAATGACAAGAAATTTAAGTATATGTTGGGGTATTATGAATTGGTGGGGTTGAGCGATGAAGATGCACTTCGACTTTTTAGTATACATGCCTTCAATGACTATAAACCTGAAGCCGATTACTACAATCTTTCAAAAGGGATTGTCCGTACTGCAGATGGACTACCTTTAGCTCTTGAAGTAATAGGCTCATACCTTTATAAGAAAAAGAAGCAATATGGGAAGAGTGGCTAAAGAAACTAAGGGAAACACTTCATGATGATGTCTTGCCAAAGCTAAGGATTAGCTATGATGCCTTATATCCGAATCAAAAGCAGATATTTCTCGATATTGCATGCTTTTTCGTCGGTCAAAATAAGACTAATCCAATATACATGTGGCAAGATTGTGCATTTTGCCCAGAGGATGCCATTGATGTCCTTACTCAGAGGTGCATGATAAAGGTTCTAGCTGATGATAGTTTTTGGATGCACGATCAGATGAGAGACCTTGGAAGGAAAATTGCTAAAGAAGAGAATACCAGGTTATGGGATACCAATGACATCATTTGCAAATTAAGATCAAGGGAGGTAAAGTATGGCCAAATTTGAAAAGAAAATTGCTTATGCCCACTTCTTAATTGAGGATTCTTGTTTTTGATTTGGAAGATACTCTCCTATTTCGTTTTTTCTTCTCTTCTATGAAATAAAATAGTGGAATATTGACAAATTCCTGCTTCTCCTCCTCAATGTCATTGGCAGATCAATAGAAGCGTTCAAGCACTCCGTTTGTTAGATCGTATGACTGTCACTTCGGAGCAAATTAAGCGGTTCCCACATATACGGTTTCTTTGGTTGAGTGGGGAAACCTGCCAAGGTGACTTTTTGGGCTGTCTTTCTGAGTTGAAATGGATTTATTTGAGTTGCAGTTATACAGCTTTTGTTCGTGATCCTAATAAATGTTTGGAGGCAACCGCTTTGTTGCATCTAGAAAACGCGGTTGTGGTGAATCTTTTTGGGATGGATATCACAGAAGAGGCGTTTGAGTGCCTAATCAAGGTATGCTAGTTTTCCTCTTAGTCTAATTTTCTCATTCAATGAAGGATAAAATTTGATGGATTTCTAATCTAATTTTCTCATTGGTAGCCTAAATACATATTCATTCTTGTATGTCCTGATGATTCATTGACTTTTTTAGGGGGCAAGGAAATTGAAGGTTCTCACTATTGAGCATAATGTGTCGATGATTAGGACACCAACCTTTCCTGAGTACTCAGATTTAGAGGAGTTGGCTATTAATTATTCAAATTTGATGGAAATTGATTGCTCTATTGGGAATCTAAGGTCACTAACTTACTTGAGCATTCAGCGCGCTCACGAACTTAGAAAATTGCCTGAACAAATTGGAGAGTTACATAATCTGCGGCAACTCTCTCTTTTGTTTTGTCTTAACTTGATTGAACTCCCCGATTCAATTTCGAAATTAGAGTTGTTAACGAATCTAAATCTATCAGGGACGCAAATTACAAGATTACCGGATTCCATTGGTAGACTACCAAGCTTGTCATCTGTCAATGAAACATCCACACCGATTGAAAAATTGCCCAGTACGATGAGCAAGTTACTTCTCCAAACACTAGATTTGGATCCTTGTCATAGCATACAAGAGTTGCCAAAGCTCCCCAGAAGTTTGACCATTCTACGGCTAAGATCTACCTCACTACGGACTGTCCCTAACCTCTCATACCTTACTAACCTAGTTCAATTGCTCCTATCTAGTGGCTATACAAATAGACACCCATCAAATGAATTCCAAACCGGTGACTTGGGGTGGATTGGGAGTTTAACCAAATTGAGGAAGCTGCACATTCGCTTTATGAATGTCCATGCACCAACTATAGAGTTGTGTTCCCTTTCTTTGCTGAAAGAACTTACTCTATACGGACTAGACTTGCCAACTTTCAAACAACTTTCGTCAAATTTGATAGTTTTAGAGCTCTACGAAACTCTAAGGAGGCTTCCTCCATTGGAAAAGAAGACTCCATTCCTTCCAACAAGTTTAGGACAATCGACAGAAAACAAGGTGTCCGGGCAACTTGATGTTCAATCTGTCAATGTCTTAGAATCATTAGAAAGATCACATATTCAGGGCTGCAAATCTTCCAAGAGTTCAGTTTGTCAGCCGCAGGAGCCAGGGTGCAATGAACTACAAGCTCCCGAGTTGATTGATTATTGGAGGGGAGCGCTCCTTTTCCCAAGCTCCCAAAAGATGCTTGTAAAATTTGATCTGTCGGGGTTCCCAGAGGTACATGATATTCAATTTGTTTCTCCGTTCGAATCATTGGAAGAATTTTCTGTTAAAGAGTGTTGTTCATTAAAAAGCTTAGGCGGTTTGTCAAACTCGAAGAACTTGAAGGAGTTAAATATCGGCTGGTGCAAAAGCCTGCTGGTTGTTGAGGGCATTGACGAATTAGAGTTTTTGCATCGGTTGAGAATTGAAAACTGCAGATCAGTGGGAAGGATATTTAAGCCATCGAGGTAAAAAATACCAGATCATTGCTTGATACTCATAATAGGTAGCGGGGAGTTACCCGACTGTCGTAATTCTCCCAATAGGTATACTTATGACCGTTGGAAGTCTTACAGAGAGAAGATTCTGAATGGAGCAAAGCTAGCGTGGAGCTCTGAAATTGAAACAGCGGACTCTGAAACTGGAACAGGGGATTCTTTGCAGAAAACGGTGCGCCTTCTTTCTATTCATAGATCATACGTTTTTTCTTCTGCTTTGCTTGCTTTCTATTTCTGCTTTAGTGTAGTGAAGAGAGACAATGAACTCATTCTAAAACGCGCAACCAAGAAAAATCTTATTAAAATTCCCCATCTTACTGGGAATCTCCATATGTTGCGTGCGTCACTTCGGTGGCGAGGTTGGGTATCTTACATCCCCACCATCCATAACGAAGGGGCTTTTCTTAAGAGAAATTTAGGCGCAAGAGACCTCAACTCGCTTTATTATTTCTTTCTGCAGAATCAGGAAAATAAGGAGAAGAAAAGTGTTAAATTATTGTCTCGAATTTGAATTCGGATAACGATTTGTTAAACCGAATTTGTTAATAAAAATTATCTTCCGAGGATTTGTTAAACTAAATGCTGCTCAGCTGGAGGAATTAAAGCATTCATTAACTCCATCAGTGGCGGGAGTCATCGGCCTGAACTCAAGCTCTGGATCACTAGCTAATAGCCGAAGAATAGGTAAGAGTGGTGTGGCAGTTGGGAGGTGTGTGTGTGTGTTTCTTGTTTTGGTGGTCAGAGTGGCAGTTGGTGTCGAGTTGAATGTAATCGTATGATTTATCTTTGCGTAGTTAAGCAGGAGCTCGAGCTTCATATGGTAATAGTTGTTTAAGGGTTTGCTTTCTTGCATTTCTTTGACTATTTGAATGCCTACTCTAGTTATGTTGTTGTGCTTTTGTGGACTGCTTGATTGAGTGTAATCATGTGCAGAGGATGTTGTGCATCTTCTCTTGAAGAGTTTATCTATAATTATATTCTAAGGTTTGGATAATCGTCGCTTTAATGATATTCCACTATCTGTTTATTACCTGTGAGGAGCTCTTGATGGTTGAAAATGAAGCAAACAGTGCTTCTCTTCTTGGTTCATCATGCAGAATTAAAATGGTTATCCTTTTTTTTCCCCATATTTTGGGCAGTTGTGGTTTCCATTGGTAATTTGAGGTCTGCTACATATGGTTGGGGATTCCACAGGTCAAATTCACTACGTGGCTGCCTAGACAATTGGCTAGACAAAATATACACGGTTCTGTCATCTATTGAAGCAGGAACACCAAATCTTGTCGCTTTAGGATTACTCCCACGTTCCAGTTCTTCCTTTTGCAAATATCTTCTTATTTGAATTGAAAGAAGAGAGAAAAGTGAGCCACTTCGTGGCAAGGTGCTTGGTCAGGCTCTCGTGCTTCTTAATTTACTTGCTTTGTGCTTCGTTGTTTTATGCCTAATTCTCCACTGGAAATCATTAATTCCTTCCTACTTTGGCACGTCTAAGATGAGTCCTAAGGAATGTCTTATAACCGTGGCAACTCGGTTTTATCCTTTGCATGTGTTCATTGGAGCATAACTAGAAGACCGCCATGTAATTAAGCAAATACATGACTTACTATGCACCAATCAGAAATTAGGAACCAGCGAAAGAGCTCAGCATGAGGTTATGACATACTTGCTAGATTTGATTGGGTTGCTAGATTTGCTCTATATTATTCAAGGGTAGGACAGTGGACTGGAGAAACTTTCGTTATTACGTAGCTAGTAAAGAACTGCAATTCACTGAGGTCCTTCGTGGCTGCTTATGAGAAAGCAGTTTTCAATTGTTGCTCATTGCCGGTTTTACGCGTTTGAAGTGTGCTTACTTGCTCAGTTAGCACAGCATTCTAGGATTTAAGCGGTTCTGTTAATCTCCTGATTACTACTTTACTAAGTCCGGAGGTTTTTTCAGATTGGAATACTTGCAATCAATTGTGGACATGCCGTGTCCCCGAATATAGACTTCTAGAACTGCACATTGTAGGATCCTGGGAATTGGAAAGAAAAATTATTCAAAACTGATGATTTATGAAATTCAATAAGTATGCCTTGAGGTCGAGTTTACATTCTCAAAATATATCGCCAAGATTATACCGTATTCAATTTATATGAGACTATAGTCTTACCGATCCAAAGGAGATCATTGTCTTGTGAAGATCGTAGCTTAATAATATTTTAGGCAACTCTGAAGTTTCTTTACCTTTTGTGATAGTACGGCGAGATCTGGAATCTTTTAGTTGGCATTTTGGTGACAAATAGTTCCTTGTAGATATAGATAGAGCAGATGGTTTTCTCCAACTGTTAACTACTACCAGCTAGATTAGTAAAGAGAGCAAGGACATTAGGCTACGTTTGGTCATCCGGATTTCTAATCGGGATAGGACTGGATATAATAGAATATAAAATCCTGAGATTTTTTTATATCCTATCCATTGTTTGGTGAATCGTAATATTAAAATCGGATATGTTCACATCATATTATGTACATTTTTTTTTTTATATAAATGGCATATCATTGTAAATAAACCTAAATGTTCATAAACGGAAATGGTCAAAATCTCTTGTAACAATATTCCTTAATTTATTTTTATTTTATTTTTTCCTATTTTTTATATTATTTCCTTTATTATTTCTTTTTTCCCCTTTCACCATTCTTTAATAAAATTTTATCAAATAGTAAACTATACTAACATACCTAAAATACAAAAATACTTAAAATATATAATAAATATAAATATTTAATTTATAGAATGTTTATTATAAGATAGAATTAAAGTTGAATTTATAAATTAAAATAAGATTAATTAAAAATAAATTTTTATTTTTTTATTTTTAATTTCTTAAATTAGAATTCAAATATTATTTATATTGAAATATAATTTCAATTTTGTTAATTTAATAAGTTTATTATTTGACAAAATTAACTTTCCTATTATGAACATTAGAAATACTATCCACCTTTATCCCACCTCCCTCATGGGATAATTTTATCCTCTTTATATCCCCCCTTATATCTGACTTTATACTATCTTGAGCGAGCACCAAACGTATGATAGGATAAATCATATCATATCCCGAATTTTATCCCGACCGCCAAATGCAGCCTTAGTGCGTTGTCTTAGGATATCTTATATAGACATCAGTGGTGCACACAGTGATTAACCATCAAGATGGAAGCGAAGGCTGTTTGCGATGGTATCATTTCAGGTGAGACCCTGCACCGGGATTGCAACCAAACCCGCCATCCAGAGTTTTGCAACTCACTATATATCTGACAGCATTCTCCACATTTATCGAATCCAACCGTTTTAGTATTGCAAGATAGCATATAGCACAATAAGAGAACCTTCGAAGGGAAAAAAGGATTGAAGGGATGTCAATAATTTAAGAAATGTCCTCAAGAAGCACAAAAATTATAATTGATCCAAGATGAGGACAAGACACCGAGTATAAACTTCTCCCCATGTATCCCCAGAGAAATATCCACCTTCGTTTCGCACTGCTCTGATGCCTGTGTCACGAGCTGAGAGATTCCTTGGCCTCAGAACGACCCGTGGGCGCCTGGCGAGCGGAATTCGCCAGGCCAGCCTTCCTTGTATAGCTGCTCCAGCGAATGATACGGTAAATGCTCATTCGTATGAGATCCTACCAAGCCTAGCGTCGCTCGGTCGTCTAGTCCATCGAGTGAGACAGCAGATCCATTTAGGGACTAGTTTGTGCACGGGAGGCCTACCGCGTCTTTAGAGCTCCTAAGTGATGTAATCCTTCTATCCTAGAACTCTTAGCACCAACCGTCCTGACGCCACTTCCACAGACCAGTTATGTTCTACCATTCTGCCTCACACTCTTCACCCGATAACCCCAAGCACCACTCACAAGGTCACGAGTACGGGAGGATTCACGGACCGTGACATTCTCCCCCACTCAATTCGCAATGCCCTCATTGCGATATGCTCTGTCACTTCCTTGCGTCCATTAACCATTGATGTGCATGGTCACGCTCGCCCAACAAAACAGGTTTTTGCTCCATCGGTAGCCTCTTTTGATCTCAACCGCTCGGCCATTCTTGGTCACCTGCGCTTTTCGGCAAGTGTGGCATTCTTCGCCAACCGCATCTTTTGGCAGCACCGTATCAGCCTAACCAGAATCTTGACCCCACCAAACCAAATGGACGTTCTTTCCTTGTTGAAAACGTGGCAGTAGACCTCTTCTTCGAATTCACCGATCGATCCAAGAACGTTATCCCCAATCAGCAAGGGTTCGGTTCTTCTCGAACTCCCTATCGGCTCGGCGGTAAACCGACTTGTCCCAGTACCCATTGTCATCCTAGGAGCTAAGAGCCCCTACGTTTGGGCATCTTGGCCCCGGCAGATTCCTCTCCGCCCACTAGGACCGGTCCCACTAAGACTTATCTGTTCAACCCGCGCTGAAGCGAGAAGCTCGATTCTCCGACTCGCTCACTCACTTACTGGAGAGATTCCCGCTCTGATACCACTTGTCACGGGCCGATCGATTGGGATCGTGACCGCGCGGCGACTCGGGCAACTTTGGATCACCCAAGCCAAGCCTTGCTCGATCGAATGCTCACTCGCTCGTATACCCAGATCGTAGAGAGAGAAAGAATCTAGAGAGAGGAGCTCTGGAAAGAAGATTGCTTTGTATTGCGAAAGTAGTGGATGCTTACAAATGAAGGAGGACACCCCTTCTTATAGTCGAGGGCCTCGGATTACAACCATTGATCTAGAATTTAACCGGTGGACGAGATCGCACCGCCTCATCTACCGACACTAATGGCAGCTACTAACCACCGACACTTATGACAACTACTAACTACTAGCTACCGACATAAATAAGGCTAGGGACTTCTAGAAGCTTCGGGGAAAAGGCCCGTTGGGAATCCGAGCGAACACGGGAAGTCGACCACGGACGAGTCACGGTCGTTCCCGGGGAACCTCTTGGATCGGCCTTCAATCGGCCCGTGACACCTGAATCATGGTTCAGGCACAACAATGTAGAACATTTGACATCAGGGATTATCCGACGGTAGCAACTTCAATCTCCATATAGAGAGCCCCCCTCATCAATGTCGGGCTAGCCTAAGGTAAGTTTGCCACTCGTGATGTTGAAAACTTAAAAACATAAAACAACACGAAGGAACTTGCATCGATGGTAAGAGTTTGCAAATCTAGGAACCTTTATTCCAAAGGATACAATCTGTCATGCAGAAGATGTCTATAATGTCTCCACCAAATCCACCAGCACAAGCAGCCGTAAGTGAAATTCACATTTTGTTCTTTTAGAGTGAAGTTTCGGAAATAAATAAAGCAACACTAATCACTTCTAAGGCGCAGTCATTATTGTAACAGATGGAATTGTTAATCCCAAGCTAAAATCTTAATCATACTGTCAAATAAGAAATATTTGATTGAATGTGGAGTGGAGGTTCTGTTAGCTGCATGTTTTTCGTGGGTAATTGCAAAAAAAGGAGTTGAGAGACAAATAAATACAAACGAGACCCATGCTGGCATTGCGGGATCCAAGAAACAACTTCATTTGAATCCACACTGCCAAGTTTTCCAAGAAGATCTAGAATGGTCAATCCCCAATATGCTCCATTCAATCTCTAGCGCTCCAAAACCACCTACTCAAAACTATCCTTTTTCTGAGTGCAATATCAACCTAAAAGCTCAAATCGGTAAAACTCCAAAATGCTGAATGGTAGATCCAAATAAACCGAGTCATTTTCAGTAATTGGCAGGAAGTGGACAAGAGAACAAGAAGAGAATTGTTAAAATTGCATCCCTATCTTTTCATCAGACAATACGCACTCGGCATGTTTATCGCCAGCAAGCTCTCCCATCAATCAATAAGGGACTACATATCAATGAACATGGAATCAAATCTCACACATCCCACATAAGAACTTAGCAACTCAAGCGAAAAAAAGTATACAATTACGAAATTTAGTGAGGTCATCAAGGATCGTAAAGATCCTATAAATTTAACAAAAGATTGTGTTCAACTTTGTTTTGAACAATCGCATGCATATTGACATGGATAAAAGGGAATTAAGCACATCTCTCTTCCCAATTGGAGAAGATAGGTCCATGCTCAAATTGCCCGCATTCCAAATTTCTGACTCAAGCACAAAATAATCTCCAGTTCAAAGAAAGCATCGCCATTTAGACAAACAAGCACGTCCAACAGAAGTAATTCCACGGACACCCGTCAGCAATTATGGCTCGAACACACCTACAACACAACATTTCTTAAATCTTCATCTCACCTTCTTACACTACTATCTATCTCGATCACCACAAGAGATCTCCATTATTTTCTTGCTATCGGAGCTAGAAACCATCCGGCCCCAGGTCAAAGACGATCTAATCAGCAAGAAACATTAGCGACATCAACGGAAACTAGCTCAAAAAAGCAAAATAGATATCAAATTGAAGAACAGAAGCGGCGGCGTAACGTTTAGTAGTGAAAATCGTTCACAGAAACTCCCCGAAGACCTCACCAGTCGATCTATCGAAGATGAATTAGGGCGAAAACGAAGGTTTGAGCTCAATTCAGAACCAAAAATGCTCTCCAGGTCGACTGAAAAATGAGACTTTCTTTCGTTCGGCTGAGGGACGAAGGTTTAATTAAGCCCAAGAATTTTTGGGCCAACGAAAACTGGGCCCAATTATCCATTTTTGGAGGCAAATGAATGATTCAAAAAAGATTACTTATAATGTTTGTAATTATTTGTATCGCTTATAAAAATGAATGATAAGAAATTTTTTCATCGTTCACCAAATTGTTTAGGGAAAATGTTACAATGGTCCCTATACTTTTACTTAATGTGCAATCTCATCCCTGAACTTTCGATTGGTTGAATTTGGTCCTTAAACTATCGATAAATCTCCGATCTAGTCCTAGACTATTTGAAAATTGACCAATTTCGTCATTCTGTCAATTAAAGTTAACGGAATTGGGCATTTTGGTCTTTTTAATTTTAATTTTTTTTCTTCTTCTTCTATCTTCTTTTCGCCAGCCATGGCATAGCCGGCAGAGGGAAGCTGGTGTCAGGCAAGGGCGGCCCTTGGTTGCGTCCGGCAAGGACGACCCTCGCTAGATCTGGCGAGGGCACCCCTCGCCTAACGTCGGCAGGGGCAGCCCTTGCCAGATCTAGCGAGGGTTGTCCTCGCCCGACGCAGGCGAGGGCCGCCCTTGCCAGAGTCAGGTGAGGGGCTCCCTCACTTGCGTCCGGCAAGGACGGCCCTCACCTGACGCCGGCAAGGGCCGCCTTAGCTAGCCCAGGCGAGGGCGACCCTTGCCTGACGCCAGCTTCCCTCTGCCAGAGCCGGCGGAGGGAAGAAAAAAAAGAAGAAGAAGGGAAAAACAGTAATGGAAGGACTAAATCGAATATTTATCAATAGTTCATGAATTAAATTAAGCCAATCGAAAGTTCAGGGACGAGATTGCACATTAAGTAAAAGTATAATGACTATTCATGACATTTTCCCAATTGTTTAGACATAAATTATTATTAATAATGAAAACATCGTTCATTGATTAATAATTTTGAGTGACGCAAGGTATTATTTTTTGGAAAATATTTATCAAATAATTTATTTTTTGTGTAACAAATAGAGCATAATTATTATAGAATTCTTCACCAGAATTTGACTGGCTGCATTTGGTCACCAAAAAATAATATTTAACATAATATCATTTAATGAAAATTTTATATTATCATTAAGCCTGCCGGCAGTGTAAAAGAAAAATAGAGAGAGCTTCGGCTAAACTTCTTAATTGACAAGTCTCTCTACCGAGCAGTGTTTCTTAAGAACCTAGCATTTGGTTGCATTGAACTTTAATTTAGGGTCCGTTCGTTTCGCAGAAAATAATTTCCGGGAAAACGTTTTCCAGATTTTCCGACGTTCGTTTCACGGAAAATGAATTCCTTGAGGAAAATGTTTTCCATCAAATGAAAAAAGTCTTCTAAAGTAGGGGAAAATGTTTTCCACTTTTGAAAAGTGGAAAACATTTTCCTCACTTAATCTCTTTTATCTCACACTTCTATAAATCCTGACTTCCTCCTCCCCTTTATTTTTCTTCTTTTCTTTTTTCATTCGAATTATTTTTTAATTTTCGTTTTCTTTTTTTTTTAATTCGAATTATTTTTAATTTCCTTTTTCTTTCCTTTTCATTTTTTTTTTGTTTGTTTCCCATATTCTTCTTTCTTGGCTAGTTGTCAGACCAAGTGAACCTTAAGCTCGTTGATCTCAAACTCGCGTTCATTAATCTTGCGAGCCTCGAGCTTGACGCTCGCGATTGCCAATCTGGGGAGCGAAAAATATTTTTTTTACCGAACACTGGAAATTATTGTCATTTTCCTAGAAAATGACTTCCGGGAAAATGTTTTCCGAAAATGGCTTATTTTCCGCGAAACGAATAGACCCTTATAGTCAGGTCGATATTTCATTAAAGTTCCTCGAAGCTATGTACCAACATAGTCTAGGATAAACAGAACACTAATATACCCTAATATTATTGCTGTAAAAGTGCCTTTGATGTCAGTTTTAGTATGTTTCGAAAGATTGCCCCATAAAAAAAAAAAAAAGGTTACGGAGTAAGAGAGACAATACTGTAAACACATAAATTTTTGTGGCTCGAAACTTAGGCTTGTCAGGTTACTCCATTGAACTCAACTTCCACCATTTATGGTTTGTAGGCAAACTAAAGAAGACATAGGGAAACTGATCTCTCCATTTCTAGAAGGCGTTTATTCTTAGAGAGTGAATCATGATACTACTCTAGATATATCAACTCTTTGGTAGTTGTTATTAGTTAGAGATGAGCGGTCTTGCCTTCAACAAGATTAGATCTATTCGTGCAAACACAAGACAGCATTATGCAGGATGTTTTATCCTTGTCATATTGCTGAAGAATTGCATCCGGTTGCTTTGCCCAAACTGATGCTTTATCCTTGTCATTGGATCTGAGATAAAATAAAAGAGAAACTTTTCTTACTTGAGAAAGTCTACACCGATGATCGTGATACTATTCTAGGTTTGTGTCAAGGATGGCCGAACGGCGTTCAGCGGGGGCGAATTTTCTGCTCTCTCACTCTCGGTCTCCCTCTTGGCCAGATCCCCTCTATCTCTCCGTTTTGCTCTCTGTCCATTTCTCCCTCTGCCCGAGCCCCTAGAATCCCCCCTCTACGCCCGGCAGGCGCACATTGCCTCTGCCACCGCCAGCTCACCGTGCCGGCCTGCCCCCGACGCAAAAGGCGCGCTCCTCACTCCCCATCCCGCCTTTGCTGCCGTCCTTCGTCCTCCTTTTTATTTTTTGCAAAACACATGAGAGCTGAGCGAGTGGGGGTGCGTGAGGGAGAAGATGAAGGAAGAGGCTGGGCTTGGGGAAAAGAAAAGGAAAAGTGGGCCGAGCTGGGCCTAGGCATAAAGAAAAGGTAGAAAAGAAAGGGAAAGAAGGCTGGGCCAGCCTAACCCTGGCCCGATCTCACTTTTTCTTTTCTTCTTCTTTCTTTTTTAAATAATAATTTTTTAATCAATTAGTTAATTTTTTTTTTCCACTTTTTAAATTTTTTTCTTATAAATTATATACATCGTAATGTAAATGCTCATAATGTGTATATACTATGCAATTCTAGTGAAAACTATTTTTGTTTAGGGGTTAAAAATTAATTCTTAATTTTCTATACAATTAAATCTTATATGAACAGGAAAAATTTAGGAGTCAACATTACGATTTGTACTATTTTATCTTAATTGATGAGGATTGTCGCAGAGGTACAAATTTCAATTACTAGATTTTTAAGTAGATGAATGCTAAGTTGCTTGGTGCATTGGTGTATTTTTCTTCAAGTGGCAGATTGTTGACAAGTGAAGCCAAATTTTTTTAGGGTTTTTTTTTTTTTTTTGTCTTTTATATTAGTTTTGCTTTTAGGTTAAAAGCTACACTTTACATTAGCGATAGTCAAACCCTAGCCATCAAGGAGCTGAAAAAAGAAAATAGAGAAAAGAAAAAAAAAAGAGAAAAAAAAAGAGAAAAAAAAAATGAGTTTTTTCTTTGAGGACTCTATTTGTGTTCTGATCTTACGAAAGATCATCCCTGTATTTGAACTTTATTCAAAGTCCAGTAGATTTGTAGAGTGTCTCTGTGCGAAAACATAGCCAAAGTTTGGATGAACTTCAATAATAAATTTTCTGTTGTATTCTTTTGATTATGTTATTTTATTATTATATTTAGTTTTGGTGGACAGTTTGTTTGGGTTACATTTTTCTAAAATCAACGCGCTATTTCCTAACATAGCGCTGGTAATTTGGGCGGCAAAGACCAGCCAAGAGGGAGGAGTGACCCATGAATCGCGGGGCGACGCAATGACCACGCTGCTGATGGAAGGCGAGGATTTATCTGGATAGGTGGGGAAGTGATGAGCTCATCGAGTGATGGCTCAGTCCAAAAATTCGAGAGGAGACGAAGCCGTGCAGGGTCAAGACGACTATTGTGAAGGGGGGTTTCAAAACGAATTGACTTTGATGGCAGCAATGATTGGTTAGTACGTGAGATTAACAGAGGAACAGGAGAGAAAATGATGAACATTCCCCGCAATCCTCGGGCTGTTCACCTAATAATTCACTTTCAATATGCAGCGAGATAAACTGTCTAAACAGGTCATGCTCTTGTTGTTTCCTCCTATTGCCGAGACTGCCCTCTGCTCTGCTTTCTTTTCTTTTCTGTTTCGCACGCTCTCGCTCTCTGGTCCCAGGTGAAACTCTTGGTCGATTGTTGACTAGATGGCCCATATGTTGACTTAGTTTCATGTCCCCAGTAAGGCTAAAGCGATGAGGTTAGCTGAGGTTTTAATGGTACGCACAAAAATGGATCAACTTAGAAGGAGAAAATCAATCAAGTAATGTTGAGTGGCCTTGAATATTTCTTCAGACTGGAGGGACTCGAAAGTGCCTGTTATCTCCGTTGGTCCAAGATTGTTTTGATGCCAGGCCCAAGGTATCGAAATCAACATGCCTCTAATCACGAATGGAGGAACGAATGCAAAAATCGTGCAGGCTAGGTGTTCTTGGTTAGGGATTGAATTATAGCGTTATTGGCAAATTTGGTCCCTAAATTTTTTTTAGGAAACACACAATCTAATCATACAAATTTAGATGTCAACAACCATGCTCACATTCTAGTACCGTCAGGCTTGATTCCTATACCTTAGGGGAGACTAGCATAGGACTCCAACATCATGCCCCCCACTTACAACGCTTCGGCAACTGCGAGTTTCGACCCACTTACAATGCTTCAACAAATGCGAGTTTCGAACCCTAGACATCGGCGATGAAGGAGAGACTTTAATCTAGCACAACTGCCCACGGTTGGATAGAATACTTGAGTGGTTACGGGGAATTAATTATAATAAAAGGTAAGTCTTTAAGATGAAGAGATCAAATTAAATATTTCATAGTAAGTAGTAAGTATATGCTTGGGTAGTGCTTAGGTGGAGCATTTTTTTCAAATGAGAGGTCTTTGGAAATATTTTGTTAGTATGCATTTATATAGATAAATTGTTATTTTTCAATATTGGATTGGGATTTTAAATATGTGAAACTATAGAAAAGGTACATTTTTATTATTGTCCTCCACCTTTTTTTTTATAAAGCCATCGACTTTAGTAACTATGAATTGGAAGTTGCACCGCTGCGAAGTTGCCTTGACGTGTTTTTTATGTGGAATGGAATTAAGAGTTTTTGTCCGTGAAATTTTCAATTAAACTCCGTGAGCCACGCAATACAAACCTCCAAAATGGTATCTCTAACTAACGAAAGTGGCACCGGGCTTCATCGTTTATATCATATAATTAAATATCCATTTTTTCCTTTTTCTAATGTAATGCATGGGTTCTCCTTTTGTAAATTTTTTAGGGAGGATGATCTGGTGAGAAACTTTTCACATTAATAATGTAATAAAAACTCTTCCCATGAATGTATTATTATTGTTGCCAAAAAGTCCGATTGAAAGCCTTCTAATTGCAATCGAGAGCCGCAAGGCTTTATCCGAAATTGCCTTGAAGCGTTGACTTTGCTAAGTGCGAGTGCGATTGAGTTCCTATGGCGAGCTCTGAGATAGGCTCAAGCACCAGCAATATTATAGGAAGCGAGTTTCAGGTGTTCCTGAGTTTTAGAGGGCTAGATACTCGTCGTGGGTTCACCAGCAGCCTCTATCATGCCTTGGTAGATGCTGGGATTCGTGTTTTCATCGATGACGAAGAGCTTCGACTAGGTGAAAGAATTAGTGGCAACCTTCTACAAGCGATCAACGATTCCAAGCTCTACATACCTATTTTTTGCAAAAACTACGCTTCAAGTCATTGGTGCCTTTGCGAGCTTGCAAAGATGGTGGAGAACACCTCTAAATCTAAAGGAGATGAGAAGGTCATATTGCCATCTTCTATGATGTGAATCCATATGACGTGAAGCTGAAAACCATGTTGTATGGAAAGGCCATATCGAAATTAAAGCAAGAGATGGAGGATCAGAAGAAGTTCAGCTCCAAGGATGTAGAGACGTGGTGCCAAGCTCTTAAAGAAGTTGGCGGCACCAAGGGATGGGAACTAGAGAAATATTCGGGGTAACAATCTAACCGTGATTTTGATAATTATTTTGTACAATCAAGCCATGGTTCTCATAAAAATTCACCAATTATTGTCCGATTCTAATTTCCTTAAATTTAAACAAAAATATTCAAAATTTTCTTTTGTTGTTTTAAGTCATGAGATTTCAAAAAATTTCTGACTTAATGGGGTTGTTATGATTTTGTTTTTCACCTAATATTCCTCATATAAAATTTTGGCTTTGCTTCTTTCTTTATACTAATTTGATCCATGTATGTCTTAAGAATTTTATTGCATACTAATTTGGCTTTGATTAGGAACTTTGCGAAGGCAAAGTTCTATTCCACGTCGAAAGAAGTGAGCAAATTTGCTATCACAATAGTTTATCAAACGTTTATATTTTTATTCTTCCACTTTTTTTTGCCTGCAATTTTGATTGTCCTACTTGATATAAAGATCAAACATATCTCTTGTTCTATTCCTTTAACTTAAACTTGTAATGGATGTTGAAGTTTGTAATTCATCATGTTCCCGACGCTTATGGGGGTAATGTTGAATTTTTATATATCCTAAACTTGGTCGTGCTCCCACTTGGTTTCTTAGTAGATAGTTGGTCAACATGCAAATTTGTTGCCTTTTTTCACTTCAAACTGTTCAACTTTGTGGCAGCCATGGGGATCTTATAAAGTCCGTTGTTAAGGAGGTGGTGACCAGGCTCAAGACAAGACAAATACAAGTGACAAAAGATTTAGTTGGACTGGAGGATCAAATAACAGTCATAAATAATTTATTAGACATCGATTCCGGTGGCGTTCAGCTCATTGGAATTTACGGGATGGGTGGCATCGGTAAAACAACACTTGCCAAAATTATCTTCAACCAACTATGTCCTCGCTTTGGGAAAAACTGCAGCTTTCTTGAAGATGTGAGGGAAATGGCAAAAGCCAAGGGCTCGTTGGTCAAGTTGCAAAGAAAATTATTGTCCGATATCTCCAATTCTGGAGTGGATCTTAACATTGATAACTTGGATCAGGGGATCACTATGATTGGACAAACAATTTGCAACAAGAAGATGCTAATTGTATTGGATGACGAGGATGAGGACAACCAAATCCAAAAACTAATTCAAGTGAACACTTTGTGTTTTGGTACTAGGATACTTGTTACCACTAGGGACAAAAGTGTTCTAAAAATCAAGGGATTTAAGTATAAAATCTTGTGTTACAAAATGGAGGGGTTGAGCAAAAAAGATGCACTCCAGCTTTTTAGTAGGCATGCCTTTGATGATAGCTCTCCTCCTACCAATTATTACACTCTTTCCAAAGGCATTGTCTCAACTACGGGTGGACTACCTTTGGCTCTTACAGCTATAGGTTCGTTTCTTTTTTTATGAGAAAGAGGAAACAATATGGGAAGATATGCTAGAGAAGCTAAGGGAAACACCTCATAGGGATGTGTTGGGAAAGCTAAGGATTAGTTATGATGCCTTAGAGCCGGATCAACAACACATATTTCTCGATATTGCATGCTTTTTCATCGGTTGGAAAAGGGTTGATCTAATCTACCAGTGGAAATATTGTGGGTTTAAGGCAGAGTATGCTATTCATGTCCTTATTAATAGGTGCATGATAAAGGTTTCAGAAAAAGATGAAATTTGGATGCATGATCAATGTAGAGATCTCAGAAGGGCAATTGCTATGCAAGACCGTACTAGGTTGTGGAATGAAGATGACATAATTTGCGAATTAAGATCAATAGAGGTGAAGTATGACCAAATTCGTATAGAAAATTGCTTACCATGTTCTTAATTGAGGATTTAATCACGTTTTTGAATTGATAGCTACTTTACTATTCAATTTTTTTTCTTCCCTTGGACAAATTAAATTGTAGGATTATTGACAAATTCCCGCTCTTGCTCCTCAATGTCATTAGCAGATGAAGGAAAGCGTCCAAGCACTGTGTTTGCGAACGACCTCTAGCAATCCTACAACTATCACGGTAGAGCAACTTAGGCGGTTCCCACGTCTCAAGTTTCTTTGGTTGAGTGACGTAGTCTGCAAAGGTGACTTCACGGGCTGTCTTCCCAAGTTGAAATGGATCATTTTGATGGGAAAAACATGCCATTCTGGAGAACTTGATTCGCAAACCAATTTGGGTCTAGAAAACGTGGTTGTGATGAATATTCGTTCCTCTGACCTCAGCAAAGATGAGATTAGTGACCTAATCAAGGTACGTGACTTTCTCTCTTGCTCTAATTTTCTCATTCAATGAAGGACATAATTTGATGGATTTGTAGTATAATTTTCTCGGCCAGTGAGAGGATCGGATGACATATGATCATAGTTGGGAGCCTAATTTCATATTTATTTTTTTGTACAGGCATCTAATTGTTTGTCCTAATGTTTGATTTGCTTTTGTAGGGGGCAACGAAATTGAAGGTTCTCACTCTTGAAAGTAATTACTGGATACATGGGACACCAACCTTTCTAGAGTACTTAGTTTCCGAGAAGTTGACTATTTGTCATTGTCCATCTTTGAAGGGAATTGACTGCTCTATTGGAAAACTGAGGCAGCTGACTCACTCGAGTATTAAGTCATATTCGAAACTTGAAAATTTGCCAGAAGAAATTGGAGAGTTACAGAATCTTCAGCACCTCTCTATTTGTAAATGCAATCGCTTGAGCGAGCTCCAGGATTCAGTTTCGAAATTAGAGTCGTCAACAAAGTTAGATATATCATGCATGACAATATTACTAGGTTTCATTTGCCAAAGTATCACACACACCAATTGTAGAATTGCCCAGTATAATGAGCAAATTGTTTCACCTCCAAACATTGAACTTGCAATATTGTCATAGGATAAGAGAGTGGTCGGAGCTCCCCAGATATTTGACCACTCTACGACTGATATCTAAATCATTGTTGACTGTCCCTAACCTCTCAAACCTTACTAATCTAGTTGAATTGTTCCTATCTGATATCTTTGGCAGTGGGTTGTCCACATCAAATGAAATTCCAAGCGGTGACTTGAGGTGGATTGGGAGTTTATCCAAATTGAGCAAGTTGCACTTGTGCTTATGTTTTGTCCGTGCACCAACTACGGAGTTGGTTCCCTTTATCTGCTGAAAGAACTTTCTCTATTTGGACTAAACTTCAGAACCCTCTTACAACTTCCATCAACCTTGATAGTTTTAAAGCTCTCCGGCCCTGGAGTGAAACTTCTACATCTCAGTGGGCTACATCCGTCGGAAGAATTAAGAAAAAGAGAGGTGTACGAGCGACTTGATGGTTGCCCTCTCGATGAAAAACTCCTTGTCCTAAGCTCCTTGAAGATGCTTCGAGAGTTCCATATGAGGAGTTGCGAGGAGGTAAGAGCTATTAATTTTGTGTCTCCGTTGGAATCATTGGAAGTATTTATTGTTGAAATGTGCGGTTCATTAAGAATGATGAAAGGTTTGTCAAATTTGAAGAAATTGGAGATGTTAGATATTAACCGCTAGGACAACTTAGAGTTTCTACCGGTGTTGAGATTTCGTGGGGAGTTATACGATGTGGGGATTGTTTTTGGATTTGGCTCAGGACTACCGATGAGTGCCAGATAAACAAAAGATCTAGTTGGATCCCACACGTCAATTGGTTTGCTTATCGCGACAATTGAGAGTCCATAAGAGAGAAGATTCGGAATGAATTCGTATTCTGTGAAACTAGTGACTCCGAAACATAAAGAGGGGATCCTTGGTGCGCCTTTCTTTCTATTGGGAGCCGATTGTTCAGGCCGTGCAGGGTCAAAACGACTATTGTGAAGGGGGGTTTCAAAACGAATTGGCTTTGATGGCAGCAATGATTGGTTAGCACGCGAGATTAACGGAGGAACATGCAAGAAAATGAAAAACATTCCTTGCATGTTGTCCTCTCCTATCCTCAAGCTGTTCACCTAATAATTCACTTTCAATATGCAGCGAGATAAACTGCCTGAACAGGTCCTACTCTTGCTATTTCCTCCTATTGCCAATGAGTTGCGGACACCTAGAGTGCCAAAACTTGGCTCGGAGGGACACTTAAGTACCAAAAGTTAGGAAAGTGATACTTAAGTGCCAAAATCGGAGCAAAATGGACCACTTAAGTGCCAATTCGGCCAAAATCCGGCCAAAATGCTGGCATGCCGAATTTCCGATGAGGTAAGTGTAAACGACGTTGTTTTGCACG
The DNA here is from genome assembly GCA_007663325.1 of Eucalyptus pauciflora. Classification (NCBI taxonomy): domain Eukaryota; kingdom Viridiplantae; phylum Streptophyta; class Magnoliopsida; order Myrtales; family Myrtaceae; genus Eucalyptus; species Eucalyptus pauciflora. Next base: position 91,717 of record VMYD01000045.1, on the reverse strand, counting down.
CTAATATGGCTAAAAAATGCAAAAACGACGTCGTTTTGCCTCTAACGTAGTAAAACTTTAATATAAAAATTAATTAAACTAAATTTATTTAAAACATTTAAAAATACAAATTCAAATATTTAAATATAAAATAATAATAATTATAATTATTATTACTATAATTATAATTATAATTTAAAAAAAAAAAAAGAGGGGGGAAGGTTGAGCCCTCGTCGCCGCCGCTACCACTGGGAAGGGTTGTCGATGGAGGGAGGAGGGTCGGCCGAGGTCGCCGGCCCCCGGTCGATCGACAATGAGGGCCCGCGAGCCCTTGCCGGATCTGGGGGAGGGTTGCGAGTCCTCGCTGAGATCTGGGGTGAGGGTCGCAGCCCTCGCCCAAATCCGGTGAGGGCTCATGGGCCCTTGCCGCTCGTCGGCCGGGGGCCGGCGACCCTAGCCGACCCTCCCCCCTCCGTCACCGGCACTTCCCGACGGCGGCGGGGAGGCGGCGAGGGCCGGGAGCCCTCACCGGATCTGGGCGAGGGCCGCGAGTCCTCGTCGAGATTTGGGGCGAGGGCTCGCGGCCCTCATCCCCGGTCGGCTGGGGGCCGGCGACCTCGGTCAACCCTCCTCCCACCGTCGTTGGCTCTTCCTGGTGACGGCGGGGAGGCGGCGGCGGCGAGGTCTCTCAGCCGCTGCCTCCTCTCCCCACTTTTTTTTTTAAATTAATTTTTATATTAACATTTAAATCCGCTTAAAAACGGTGTCATTTTTGGCTTTGTTTGTTGAGTCACCATTTCGGAGAGCTATGTAGACAAAATAAATAATAAAAAATTGCCACATAGGATTTCCGGTGGGGTTTGCCAGAGATGGCACTTAATAAGTGTCCCACTTTTTTTGAAAACTGGCACTTAAGAGTCATTTTCCTAACTTTTGGCACTTAAGTATCTCTCCGTGCCAAGTTTTGGCACGTGGGTGTACTTTGCCCATTGCCAAGACTGCCCTCTACTCTGCTTTCTTTTCTTTTCTGTTTCGCACGCTCTCGCTCTCTGGTCCCAGGCAAAACTCTGGGTCGATTGTCGACTAGATGGCCCATATGTTAACTTAGTTTCATGTCCCCAGTAAGGCTAAAGTGATGAGGTTAGCTGAGGTTTAATGGTGCGCACAAAATGGATCAACTTAGAAGGAGAAAATCAATCGAGTAATGTTGAGTGGTCTTGAATATTTCTTCAGAGATTGGAGGGAATCAAAAGTGCCCGTCATCTTCGTCGGTCCAAGATTGTTTTGATGACGGGCCCTAGGTATCGAAATCGACATGCCTCCAATCATGAATGTGAGGAACGAATGCAAAAATCGTGCAGGCTAGGTGTTCTTGGTTAGGGATTGAATTATAGCGTTATTGGAAAATTTATTCCCTAAATTTTGTTTAAAAAATGCGCAATCTAACCACAAAAATTTAGATCTCAACAACCATGCTCACATTCTAGTAGTTATCAGTAAGGAAATAAGTGTTGAAAAAGATTTGCACAATCATTTGCTATTTAATATAAAGGCACATTTAATGAGAATACTTGATTGGTTATAGGCAATTAATTATAATAAAAGGTAAAGTCTTTAAGATGAAGATATCAAATTAAATATTTCATCGGTAAGTAGTAAGTATATGCTTGGGTAGTGCTTAGGTGGAGCATTTTTTCAAATGAGAGGTGATTCTTTGGAAATATTTTGTTATTATGCATTTATATAGATAAATTGTTATTTTACAATATTGGATTGGGATTTTAAATATGTGAAACTATAGAAAAGGTACATTTTTATTATTGTCCTCCACCTTTTTTTTATAAAGCCATCGACTTTAGTAACTATGAATTGGAAGTTGCACCCGCTGCGAAGTTGCCTTGACGTGTTTTTTATGTGGAATGGAATTAAGAGTTTTTGTCCGTGAAATTTTCAATTAAACTCCGTGAGCCACACAATACAAACCTCCAAAATGGTATCTCTAACTAACGAAAGTGGCATCGGGCTTCATCGTTTATATCATATAATTAAATATCCATTTTTCCTTTTTCTAATGTAATGCACGGGTTCTCCTTTTGTAAATTTTTTAGGGAGGATGATCTGGTGGAGAAGCTTTTCACATTATTAATGTAATAAAAGCTCTCACCATCACTGAATGTATTATTACTTTTGCCAAAAAGTCTGATCGAAAGTCCTCTAATTGCCTAGAAGTCCCCGGGCGTAGGGATTGGCGGCGTTGACTTTGCTAATTGCGCGTGCAAGGGGGCGGGTTGACATTGCTAAGTGCGCGTGCGAATTGAGTTCCTATGGCGAACTCAGAGATAGGATCAAGCATCGGCAATACAACAGGAAGCGAGTTTCAGGCATTCCTGAGTTTTAGAGGGTTAGATACTCGTCGTGGATTCACCAGCAGCCTCTATCATGCCTTGATAGATGTCGGGATTCATGTTTTCATCGATGACGGAGAGCTTCGACCGGGTGAAAGAATTAGTGGCAACCTTCTACAAGCGATCAACGATTCCAAACTCTACATACCTATTTTTTCCAAAAACTACGCTTCAGGTTGTTGGTGCCTCCGTGAGCTTGCGAAGATGGTTGAGAACACCTCTAAATCTAAAGAAGATGAGAAGGTCATATTGCCCATCTTCTATGATGTGAATCCATATGACGTGAAGCTGAAAACCATGTTGTATGGAAAGGCCATATCGAAATTAAAGCAAGAGATGGAGGATCAAAAGAAGTTCAGCTCCAAGGATGTAGAGACGTGGTGCCAAGCTCTTAAAGAAGTTGGCGGCACCAAGGGATGGGAACTAGAGAAATATTTGGAGTAACAATCTAACCGTGATTTTGAAAATTATTTTGTACAATCAAGCCATGGTTCTCATAAAAATTCACCAATTATAGTCCGACTCTAATTTCTGTAAATTTAAACAAAAAATTTCAAAATTTTCTTTTGTTGTTTTAAGTCATGAGATTTCCAAATTTATTTGACCTAATGGGGTTGTTATGAATTTCTTTTTCACCTAATATTCCTCATATAAAAATTTGGCTTTGCTTCTTTCTTTATACTAATTTGATTTGGAAAATTGTCCAAAAAGTCCTAAATCTATTATACTTTTGCCAATTTAGTCATAAACCTTTTAATTTTGCCAATTCAGTTCTAAACATTTTCACTTTTTGCCAATTCAATTCTAAACATTTTCACTTCTTGCCGATTAAATCCATCCGGCTTGGTCGAAAAATGCTGATGCGAATGCCGGCAATGCCATGTGGCTGGCCATTGGCCACAGGTGACAACCGACCACCAGCCACAGCTAGCCGGCTCGCCTCGCCCGCCACAGGCAAGGCCCGGTCGGGCAAGGAGGAGCCCTAGCTAGGGGAGCCCTCCAAGCGTGGCCCGGCAAGGGTCGCTTGGGCGAGGCCGACCTGCGCCTAGGCTAGGGCGGCGTCACCGGCCGTCAGTTGGGGCTCGCCCTCGCCTAGACCAGATTTGGTGAGGCCGACCCTCGCTTAGGCCAAGGCGGCCTCGCTGGGGCGTCGGCCAGCCAGGGGTGAGGGCCGACCTCACCAGATCTGGTCTGGGTGAGGCCAACACTCACCTAGGAAAAGGCGAGCCCCGGCAAGGGCTCCCCTCGCTAGATCTGGCAAGGTTGGCCCTCGCCCAAGCTAGGGCGGCCTTGCCCGGCATTGCCATCCTGCAGCTGACACCCGGTGAGGCGGCCCTAGCTTGGGTGAACGTCAGCCTCGCCCAGGTGACCCTTGCCAAGCCGCGCCTAGGCAAGGGCTCCCTTCGCCAGGGCTCCTCCTCGCCCGGTGGGGCCTCGCCAATGGCAGGCGAGGCCAGCCAAGCTATCTATGGTCGGTGGCCAGCCGTTGCCTGTGGCCGATGGCCGACCACCGGAAAAGGCAAAGAAGAAAGCCAAAAAGAAAAAGAAAGAAAATAAAAAAAATGGAAAAAAAGAAAATAATATTAAAAATTCAAAAAAAATATTAAAATAATAAAATATTATTAAAAATTATCCATGTCAACACTGACAATTTTACGTGGCACCGTCGACGTCCACATCAGCATTTTCCAACAAAAAATGACCGGATGGACTGAATTGGGAAGAAGTGAAAAGGTTTATGATTGAATTGGCCAAGTTAAAAAGTTTAGGACTGAATCGGCAAAAGTACAATAGGTTTAGGGCTTTTTTGACAATTTTCCCAATTTGATCCATGTATGTCTTAAGATTTTAATTGCATACTAATTTGGCTTTGATTAGGAACTTTGCCTTCGCAAAGTTTCTTTTCCACGTCGAAAGAAGTGAGCAAATTTGCTATCACAATAGTTTATCACACGTTTATATTTTTATTCTTCCACTTTTTTTGCCATCAATTTTGATTCTCCTACTTCATATAAAGATCAAACATATCTCTTGTTCTATTCCTTTAACTTAAACTTGTAATGGATGTTGAAGTTTGTAATTCATCATGTTCCCGACGCTTTTGGGGGTAATGAATTTTTATATATCCTAAACTTGGTCGTGCTCCCACTTGGCTTCTTAGTAAATAGTTGGTCAACATGCAAATTTGTTGCCTTTTTTCAATTCAAACTGTTCAAATTTGTGGCAGCCATGGGGATCTTATAAAGTCCATTGTTAAGGAGGTGGTGACCAGGCTCGAGACAAGACAAAGACAAGTGACAAAAGATTTAGTTGGAATGGAGGATTGAATAACAGTCATAAATAATTTATTAGAGATCGATTCCAGTGGTGTTCGGCCCATTGGAATTTACGGGATGGGTGGCATCGGTAAAACAACACTTGCCAAAATTATCTTCAACCAATTATGTCCTCGCTTTGGGAAAAACTGCAGCTTTCTTGAAGACGTGAGGGAAATGGCAAAAGCCAATGGCTCGTTGGTCAAGTTGCAAAGAAAATATTGTCCGATATCTCCAATTCTGGAGTGGATCTTAACATTGACAACTTGGATCAGGGGATCACTATGGTTGGACAAACAATTTGCAACAAGAAGATGCTAATTGTATTGGATGACGTGGATGAGGACAACCAAATCCAAAAACTAATTCAAGTGAACACTTTGTGTTCTGGTACTAGGATACTTGTTACCACTAGGGACAAAAGTGTTCTAAAAATCAAGGGATTTAAGTATAAAATCTTGTGTTACGAAATGGAGGGGTTGAGCAAAAAAGACGCACTCCAGCTTTTTAGTAGGCATGCCTTTGATGATAGCTCTCCTCCTACCAATTATTACACTCTTTCCGAAGGCATTGTCTCAACTACGGGTGGACTACCTTTGGCTCTTACAACTATAGGTTCGTTGCTTTTTGGTGAGAAAGAGGAAACAATATGGGAAGAGATGCTAGAGAAGCTAAGGGAAACACCTCATAGGGATGTGTTGGGAAAGCTAAGGATTAGTTATGATGCCTTAGAGCCGGATCAACAACACGTATTTCTTGATATTGCATGCTTTTTCATCGGTTGGAAAAAGGCTGATCTAATCTACCAGTGGAAATATTGTGGGTTTAAGGCAGAGTATGCTATTCATGTCCTTATTAATAGGTGCATGATAAAGGTTTCAGAAAAAGATGAAATTTGGATGCATGATCAATGTAGAGATCTCGGAAGGGCAATTGCTATGCAAGACCGTACCAAGTTGTGGAATGAAGATGACATAATTTGCGAATTAAGATCAATAGAGGTGAAGTATGACCAAATTCGTATAGAAAATTGCTTACCATGTTCTTAATTGAGGATTTAATCACGTTTTTGAATTGATAGCTACTTTACTATTCAATTTTTTTCTTCCCTTGGACAAATTAAATTGTAGGATTATTGACAAATTCCCGCTCTTGCTCCTCAATGTCATTAGCAGATGAAGGAAAGCGTCCAAGCACTTTGTTTGCGAACGACCTCTAGCAATCCTACAACTATCACGGTAGAACAACTTAGGCGGTTCCCACGTCTCAAGTTTCTTTGGTTGTGTGACGTAGTCTGCGAAGGTGACTTCACGGGCTGTCTTCCCAAGTTGAAATGGATCATTTTGATGGGAAAAACAGGCCATTCTGGAGAACTTGATTCGCAAACCAATTTGGGTCTAGAAAACGTGGTTGTGATGAATATTCGTTCCTCTGACCTCAGCAAAGATGAGATTAGTGACCTAATCAAGGTACGTGACTTTCTCTCTTGCTCTAATTTTCTCATTCAATGAAGGACATAATTTGATGGATTTGTAGTATAATTTTCTCGGCCAGTGAGAGGATCGGATGACATATGATCATAGTTGGGAGCCTAATTTCATATTTATTTTTTTGTACAGGCATCTAATTGTTTGTCCTAATGTTTGATTTGCTTTTGTAGGGGGCAACGAAATTGAAGGTTCTCACTCTTGAAAGTAATTACTTGATACATGGGACACCAACCTTTCTTGAGTACTTAGTTTTAGAGAAGTTGACTATTTGTCATTCTCCATATTTGAAGGGAATTGACCGCTCTATTGGAAAACTGAGGCAGCTAACTGACTTGCATATTAAGTCATGTCCGAAACTTAAAAAATTGCCTGAAGAAATTGGAGAGCTACAAAATCTTCAACACCCCTCTATTTGTAAATGCAATAGCTTGAGCGAGCTCCCGCATTTAGTTTTGAAATTAGAGTTGTCGACAAAGCTAGATATACCATGCACGACAAGTTTATTAGGTTTCATTGGTAGACTACAGAGTCGGTCATTTGTCAAAGTATCACACACACCAATTGTGAAACTGCCCAGTACAATGAGGAAATTGCTTCACCTCCAAACATTGAACTTGGAGTATTGTCATAGGATAAAAGAGTGGTTGGAGCTCCCCAGAAGTTTGACCACTCTACAACTGACATCTAAATCATTGCTGACTATCCCTAACCTCTCAAACCTTATTAATCTAGTTGAATTGTTTCTATCTGATGGCTCTGGCAATGGGCTGTCCACATCAAATGAAATTCCAACCGGTGACTTGAAGTGGATTGAGAGGTTATCAAAATTGAGCAAGTTGCACTTGTGCTTATGGTATGTCCGTGCACCAACTACAAAGTTGGGTTCCCTTTATTTGTTGAAAGAACTTACTCTATTTGCACTAAACTTCGGAACCCTCTTACAACTTCCGTCAACCTTGATAGATATAAAGCTCTCGTGCCCTGGAGTGAAATTTGTACATCTCAGCGGGCTACCTCCGTCGGAAGAATTGAGAAAAATAGAGGTGCACGAGCGACTTGATGGTTTCCCTCTCGATAAAAAACTCCTTGTCCTAGCCTCCCTGAAGATGCTTCGAGAGTTCCATATGGGGAGTTGCGAGGAGGTAAGAGCTATCGATTTTGTGTCTCCGTTGGAATCATTGGAAATATTTACTATTGAAAGGTGCGGTTCATTAAGAATGATGAAAGGTTTGTCAAACTTGAAGAAATTGAAGATGTTACATATTAACTACTGCGAGAAGCTGCGCCGTGTGGAGGGCATCCACGAATTAGAGTTTTTGCAGCTGTTGAAATTTCGTGGGGAGTAATACGATGCGGGGATTTTTTATGCATCCAGCTCAAAAATACCGAATGAGTGCCAGATGGACATAAGATCTAGTTGGAGCCCACGCAGGAATTGGTTTGCTTATTGCGGCAATTGGAAGTCTTTAAGAGAGAAGATTCAGAATGAATTCGGATTCTGTGAAACCAGTGACTCCGAAACATAAAGAGGGGATCCTCGGTGCGCCTTTCTTTCTATTGATAGATCATGGCTGTTCTACTTTATTTGCTTTCCATTTCTGCTCTACTCTAGTAAAAAGAGACAACAAACAGATTCTAAAACGTGCACCGGTGATTAGGCTTCTCCTTCATGTTTTCTTCTTCCTCCTCTCTTCTCGCTACTCAAGCAAATCTCTATCACCCGATCCTTGCCGCTGCTCGCTCGCTCCTTGCAAGCTTCAGTCCGCCGTCCCCTGTCTCTCTTCTTTCCCAGGTTCCATCGCAAGCTTCAAGTCCCATGTCCGCGAGCTTCAAGTCTTCTTCTTCAGTGCCACTCGGCTGGAGGAATTCGGTTGCTACATGAGGCTCCATTGATTGCATTCATTAACTCCACCAATGGTAGGACAGATGGGCCTGAACTCAAGCTCTGGATCACCAACTAATCGCTAAAGAACAGGTACGAGCAGTGTGGCAGTTGGTGTTTAGTTGAATGTGATCGTGTGAATTATCTTTGTGCAGTGAAGCATGAGTTCGAGCTCTAGCTTCATATGGTAATAGCTTCATAGTTTATTTATGTTGCTATGCTTCTGTGGACTACTCGATGGAGTGATATCATGTGCCGGCATGTTGTGCATCTTTTAGTTGGGGTATTACAAGAATTATGGGTATTTTGGTGAGCTGACTTAAGATTAGAGAGTAACAAAATTTGGGAAACAGAGTTTACATCTTTGTTGAAGAATGGCGATGTAGATGTTCGTAGTCGACCATCTAAGAATTGAACCATTCCCATGAATGTTATTGAAGAGCGCACAAAACTTTCTACACAAGATGTTGAGCGTCTTCCCACAAAGGGTTTGTTTGTTAAGTATATTCTAAGGTTTGAATAATGATCATCTTAACGAGTATCCATTGTCTCTTTATTACCTATGAGGGGCTTTAATGATTGAAAATGAAGCAAACAGTGCTTCTCTTCTTGGTTCTCTTCTTGAGCAGTAGTATTTTCCATTGGTAATTTGAGGTCTGCTGCATATGGTTGAAGGGACTAGAAGTTTCTGGGGGTGGTTGCATAGAATGTGCCTAAACTGGCTGCTGTGAACATGCGCACTATTAGGAGACCTAGCTAGTATTTATCAATCATAAATAGCTTCATGCAACAAGTGGGGGCTGATGTGAATCAGCATTTCTTTTTATTCCTTTTATGTTGATGCTATGTTTCATAATTGGGGGGGGGGGGTGTTAAAAGATTATTACTTTTGAGTTATTCATGCTTGTAGATTGTCCTTCGCCACTATTTCTGGTGTAAGAATAGAAGAGCTTTGGATATGTGTCAGTGTGCTGATTCTAAATATCTGGAGTACAATTTCCTTTTTTGCATACGCAATCATGGCAAATACCTGGATTTTGTAATTGCTCGCATGTTCTCTGCTCTAGCATATGCAATGGAAAACTGATATTCAAGTATTTACCTTATTTTACAGAGTCTAAACATTTAGAATATCAACTCATATTCATCTTATTGAGGGCATAATCGATCAAGTTGAGGGAACATTATGCGTTTCATGAGTGCAACCCACAGTTTTCGAGATTCCACAGTTCAAATTACGGTGTGACCGACTGGACAATTGGTTGGACAAAGTACACGCGGCTTTGTTTTCTGTTGAAGCAGAAACACTAGATCTTCTCGCTTCTTGATTATTCCCGTGTTCCTATTCTCCGTTTTGTATCGATCTTCTTATTTGAACTGAAAGAAGAGAGAAAAGTGAGCCACTTTGTAGCAAGGTGCTTGGTCAGGTGGTTGTACATCTCAATTTACTTCCTTGGTGCTTCCGTTTTGAGCCTAAAATGCTTAGGCAGTTTGTCAAACTTGAAGATCTTGAAGCAGTTAATGATTGACGGGTGCAAATCAATGGAAAGGATTTTTGATGCATCGAGCTCAAAAATACCAAATAAGTGCTTGATAATCATAGTATGTAGTGGGAAGTTACTCGATAGTGGTCCATCTCATTCTTACGCTACTTAGGAGTCTTACAGAGAGAAGATTCTAAATAGATCAGAGCAAGGGACGGACTTTGAAATTGAAACAGGGGATTCTCTATGGAAAACGGTACGCCTTCTTTCCATTCATAGATCATCGCCGTTTCTTCTGCTTTACTTGCTTTCTATTTCTGCTTTATTCTGATGAAGAGAGACAATGAACTGATTCTAAAACGACAAGGACAATCTTATTAAAATTCCTCATCTCATTGGAAATCTCCATATGCTGTGTGTGCGCGCGTCCACTTCGGTGGTGAGGTTGGGGCTATTACATCCTTCACCATCTATAACAAAAGGGCCTTTCTTAAGAGAAATTTAGGCCCAAGAGACCTCACCTCAACTCTCATTATTTCTTATCTGCAGAACCAGGAAAATATAGAGAAGAAAAGGAAGAGAGACAGTCGGTAAAATGAAGAGGAGAAAAGAGAGAGCCAAACAGAGTCGGCAAAAGAACGAGAAAAAAGAAAGGGGAAAAAGGGCCTCAACTGTATTTTCGAAATGAGGTGGTTAAGTCGATCTGCTGCTCAAGCAAATCACTGTCGCTCATCCTTGGTTCATCGTTCGCTCCTAGCAAACTCAAGTCCATCGTTCGCTGCCGTCTCTCCTTTCCCAGCTTCCGTTATCCACGAGTTAGATGCTCATTGTCCGCGAGCTTCAAGTTCGATGTCCATGAGCTTCAAGTCCTTCAATGCCACTTTTCACTCTTGTGCGCATTTTCTTCTTCAGCGCCGCTCAGCTGGAGGAATTTGGTGGATTCATTAACTCCATCAATGGCGGGAGTCACGGGCCTGAACTCGAGCTCCAGATCACCAGCTAATTGCTGAAGTACAGGTAAGAATGGGGTGGTAGTTGGTGTTTAGCTGAATGTAATTATGTGATTTATCTTTGAGTATTTAAGCATGAGCTCGAGCTTGACCTCTAGCTCTAGCTTCGTATGGTAATAGTTGTATAGCGGTCTGCTTTCTTGCATTTGTTTGACTATCTGAATGCCTAATCTAGTTATGTTGCTATGTTTTTGTTGACCGCTCGATTGAGTGCAATCACGTGCACCGGATGTTGAGCATCTTCTCAAGGAGAGTTTGTCTGTAAGTATATTCTAAGGTTTGGAAAATAGTCACTTTAATGAGAATCTATTGTCTCTTTACTACAGAAAATTAAAATTTTGATTTTTTGAAAAAATAAAATAAAAACAAAAATAAAATAATTCAACTTTCAATTTTTTCTAAAAATTAAAAGAATCGATTTTTTTTTTTTTTGCTTGAAATAAAGTAACGAGATTGAAATCATTTTGCAATAATATCCAAGCATCCATAAACATTTTCAGTTATATATTACCAAATAAAGGAACACTAATCGCATTCCTAAAAAATATTTTACTAAAAAATATTTTCTTATATTGTTAAGTTTTCGGGAACAAACACACCCTAACGCAATGCAAATCAGATCCGAAAATCACCGGTCCAAATACAACTAGAACTAGACCTGAGCTTAATAAATCCTAGTTGACCCCAAAACCAATACACTTTTTTACTCCCATGAAAACAGAAACGAACCTAAACCCACTAAACTAACCCATGCTAATTAAACCTAATTAAGCCTTCTAACCTAATTCCTCTTGACCTCCCGCTGCCACCGTCTTCTCCAAATGGCCGTGAGCCGACGACTTTGTTGCCCTTGGCCTGACCGTGCTCTAAATCCAATGGATCTGGACTCTTGGCGACGGCCAGCATGGCCGAAACACAGTAACAAGCCTCCATTCTCATCCGCCACAAAAGCCGAAACACAAAACAAAGTAAACGATGGCGGTGGCGGGGGCAGTGAAGCAACCAAACGACCGTGCCCATATCGGCAAATATCACAGGGACATAGCAATAGAACACAACAGTCCGGACTGTTGGGAAAATATGGCTTCGAATAGGATAGAACAATGAAGTTGGATCTTTAGAGTAATCAAGTCAGACTTTGAGGCGTGATATCACTTTCTTTAAGGATTTATTTGCCCCACAAAGTTGCTAATGGTTCACCGGCAAATTTCCTCCAGGATACAACAAAGTCTCAAATGAGAATACTAGATAGCAATTCTAGTATTTCTCCAGGGTCTCTCATGGGAAACAATTAGAAACAATGGCTGTAGTTTCTCTCCAAAGAAAAACGAAAAGATGGAAGAAGATATGTGTTTGATCTCAAAACAAATATACTTATCTTTGTCTTTCGAATAGAGACAACTCTTCAAAAGATTGCAAAAATAACAAAGGCAACCTTTCGTGAACAAGTACGTCTCAAAAGTTACGTTGAAAAGAAATAAAGAATTCGAAATTAAATAAATAATAAATAATAAATAACCGTAACTTTTCGTGAACAGTCGCACTGTTTCAACAAGACTTTATAATTAATTTTTTTATAAAAATAAATCCGAATTTTCAATAAATAAAATAATGATCGTTGGTTAGTGCCAAATCTCGTCCACGTGCGCACTCACATCTTTTCGATGTGGGACAAGGCACCTCTTCATTTGTTTTATAAACAAATTACCAACAATCCCCCACTTTTGTTTATAAAACAAAAACAAGAAATAAAACATTAGAAATATATAGCCAAAATTTCCTTGAGATTAATATACATACATAAAGGTCTCTTTCGAGTTAAACCTTTACTTAGTGCAAGTATCTCAAAGCTCTATCAAAGTGACAAGTAGCTCGGCTTTAAACTTGCACTTTTATATAATAGAACCGGACATACGGCACATACACTAACCTCTTGTCTCAGCGAGAAGTTCTATATTACTCCGCACTATTATGGCCTTGTGCTTGATCCTGTTTCATGAGCTCTCTAGAAAGCAACCCTAACTTTCGTAAGAAGCAGCACCACTTCTAAGCTCATATAGGTGAAGTATCTACCATGTGTTTCTGTTACTATCAACACATTACAAGTTTGTACTATACTTCATTAAGAATTCAATCCAACCTACAAAACGTAACAGACGATACTGACTTCTCATATCAGGGCTACGTCAGTATCAAACAATCACATTCAATAACTTATTCTTACCCATTAAACCTTGTAACTAGTGATGTTCTAGAAAAAGGTCGGGTTACCATTATTGGTGATTTTAATTAAAGGGTTTCAGCCCCATTTCTTGTGAGATCATTATTACCGTGTGTCTTGGTAAAGCCTTCGTCAAGGGATCGGCAAGATTATTACTTGATCTCACGTAGACAATTGTTATGGTACCATCTTTAATCAATTGTCTCACATATTCATGTCTTAGACTAATATGTCTAGACTTACCATTATAGGTGCTACTATAAGCTCTTACCAAAGTAGCATAACTATCACAGTGGATAGAAATAAGAGGCATAGGATTAGGCCATAATTTGATATCCAACAACAAATTCCTAATCCATTCGACCTCTTTCCCAATTGTCGCTAAAGTAATAAATTCAGATTCTATCATTGAGTAAATTATGTACATTTGTTTCTTGCTCGTCCAAGAAACAACACATTCACATAATGTGAAAAACCATCTGGAAGTTTCATCTCCCACACTTGTAATCCGACTAACATCGGTGTATAATTCCAATACAACCGAATAACTATATAAAACAATAAGATAACTCTCTAATGTTCTATATTGGATTATTAGTATTTACTCAACTTACATATACAAAAAGTAATATCAGGTCTAGTATAATATATCGCATACATCAAAGACCAATATCACTCACATTAAAAACTCTCCACCATGAATCAAATGGAGTACTCATATATTTGAAAACAAGATGTTTAAATCTATACAACATCTTCTCCATGTAATCACTTTAGCTCAAAAAATAACCCCCACTATTTTTTTTTTTTAATTTTAATACTTAAGATAGTATCTGTTTCACCCAAATATTTCATCTTGAAAATGAAAGTCAGATACATCTTAATCTCAATTATTCCAGTTATATTAGTTCCAAAGTCCCCTGCGGACATAGCCCCACTTCAAGAATATTCCAAGAGGTAATTAATTGAAATTATGCATCATCAAATTTTCATCCTCGATGAAATACATACATCAAAATAGTAAATCAATGCAATTCTACTCTCTTGGCTCATTTATGCTATTCCATAGAATCAAATCTATGAGGGCAAGGACAGCAAATGGAACACATCATAACCAAACAAGGAACACCCATCACTGAACATTGGACATAAACTGTAGAGTTTGCTCGAACATAACCAACCTAAATGGTGGTTCGACACATGCCACAAACTCTTTCTAGTTGCTAGCATCAAAGTTCAGTTTGTTCACCTCAAATCAAGATAGATATGGATGCATCAAAATAAATGATATCAGATAAGGGAAAACCTTTGTATCTATATATAGATAGCATTGTCAGATCATTCATTCCTATTGATCAAATCCACAAAATTGTCATTTTTCTTTTGCAACAAATTCATCCATAAATTGACGATACCTGAATTTTGCATTTTAAAGTTTCAATTTTCCTTTCTCAATAAAGGTTAGAAACTACTATACGCAGAAGTAAAAATCCCATGGCGCAATTGATATCTCAGAGACAAACCCTTCAATTTACCCTTACTAATTGATTTATCCCCTGTACATACACAAATTCCATCCACAAGAAAGATCCTGCTATAGAGGCGCAAGAACATAAATATGTGCAGACAAATGTCTCAATAAAAGAAACGTACCCAGGATGTCACCACTGGCTAATCATGCATGCAACACTCAAGAACTTCAATTTGATTAGAAACAAGAACCTGCATTGGAGGAAGCTTTGATGGCCATTTTCTTGCTTGCCCCACAGCCAATCCGAATTTTATTTAATAGGCCACATCAAACTCAACGATATCGATGAGATTAGCAACATTCAACAACGATGAGCAACTCAGTCCAACTCAACTTGTCAAAGGTCCAACTCAAGACCAATGAAATAATAAATGGAATGAAGCAAATAATTGAGAATATTATCACAATTGATATAATCATTTTCTTCCCAAATTTCAAACAATGAAGTTACATACCTTGCTGAGGGTGTACGCAAGAGCGCTATTGGCAACTCTGTTGCTGATGATGATTACATTGGTAGCGTCGAAGCCATTCTCCAGCGAGCAACTGCTATTCGCAATATCACACGGTGACTCGTCATGCATAGTGACGTAATCTTCATGCTCCCTCGGAACCTTTGCTCTCACGTCACCGTTCCTCCTATACAAGACGTAGAGAGGACGAGGCCCACAGAGATGCGAGGAAAGTCCCCATAATGTACTGATAGATCACCACCATCTCCATTTCCTTCTCTCTCCTTCGAATGAATCAACCAATGAGACCATAGAGACAGAGACAACGGAATGGAGATCTCTTGCTCTCATCTCACCCTGTCTCAGGCAATGCCAATGTCACGCAGCACAAGAGCGAATTGCAGTTCCAAAATCACCGTGGCCAGAAATTCATGACGCAGGAGTGACGTTTCATATGGGACACTTAAAGATGGATCACGTAAATTGACAAAATTGGGGGACAGCAGAATGGCAAGGTCTCCATCCCTCCTTGGTGAACCAACGTGTCAACGCCATATGTCAAATTCGCCAGAAACCACTGCAACACTTCGCTGAGTCCGTCCACGGACCTGCAAAACAATGAAAGCTCGCTGGTGCAAACCCAAAAACAGGGAGTGGCATGGGGTGAGACCCAGCAGCGATGGCGTGGGTACGGTGAAGTGTCGTGTCTGTTCGCTGAGGAGCAGTTGTGGGTGTGATCTGATGCCAGAGTCACGGCTGCAGTTTAGGCATGGGGCGTCTCCAAATAATTCCTCGGACAACTTTAAGATGGAGACAAATATCCATCACTTTGAAACTGTTCTCAGTGATAATCACATTGAACAAACCAGCCACGAAGGTAGACAATCCTCCAGTTGCTGGTTTTTTGGGATTCGAATTCTTTTTATGGCATTTGAATGCCAAGGAGGTAGTCACGTATCCGAGAGTCTGTCAGCATTTGTTGTTGATTCTTTGGGAGAGCGCGTCAATTCGAAGGTGCAGATAAGTGATCCGGCAGAGAACTGTGGTGTGGAGCACTTGGAAAGTGTAGTTCTTCCAAGTGGTACGACCATGATGGCGTGCGATTGGACGCACCGTTTCAAGTTGAAACGTTACGATGGAAGGTCACCAATGGAGGGGTACGAAGGGAGACGTATAAAATCTCCCGAACACAACCGTTGGACGTTGTTGTCAATTCATTCGCACCAAAATCTCTCTCAAAATTCCATCTTGAAGATAGGCAGGATTCAATCATCAATTTGAAGAACGGTTTGCATTTACGCCGTGGAAATCGGGTGTTTTCCTTGTGATTGCATCCAGACCAACGTGAGGTATTGTTGTTCGTGATTGGTTCGCAATTCAACGTTCGATTCGGGACTATTTGCTGTTTGCGCATTGGAATCAAGTAAGTCGTCTTCCGCCGACTAGAATTCCTTCATTGGTATCAGAGCCCGATCGTGATTTCTGCCTTGTTTTTCATTGAATCAACGTGTTTATGCCTCTGTCTTGTTTTTCTTGAATTTTGGGTGTATTTTCGGGCATTTTAGAACATGAACAGTAACTTCGGTTTTTGAGGCCAAGGGTGAAACTCGCCGATTCCGGGCAAATTCCGGCGACCCACCCCTTGATTTCGGACCAGTATGGTCACACCGCCATGAGAAACATTAGCCATGAGTTATTTCGGCATATCGTTGTTCGCCGGAGGCTAATCGGGCGGTGGAAGTCGCGGTGGTTGAGGATTTGTGTTATGGGAAGGTTTCTTCTGATTTGGGGCTCATTTCTTCATCTTTTTTGCCGAAATTTGAACCCATGTGGTCGTGCCGGCATGCTCTTCAAAACCCATTAATTATTTGTGTCTAGGATGGGCTGCCGGAGAAGAAACGGCGGCGAATCGTGGCTGAAAACGGCGAAAACCGGCGAAAATGACGAAGAAATGGCTTCGGTCGCGCGGGGAAGAAGGCGCGTGGGGTCCACGCGCGTGCTGCAGTTGCAGGCGCGTGGAACCCACGCGCCACGCACCTTCGCGCGCGCACAACTGCTGCGCGCGTGGGATCCACGCGCGCGCCAACCGCTGGCGCATGGGGCCCACGCGCGTTGCCGCCGGCGGTTGTTGGCCGACCGGTCACCGGCCGGTGACCCGTTGACCCGACCCGAGACCCGACCCGGACGTTGACCAAGACCCGTTGACCCGACCCGTTGACCCGAACCGTTGACCGTTGACCGGTCGACGGTCGGACCGGTGACCAGTCGGACCAGCCAGGAGACTTTTGGCTCGCTGGCGCGTGCGCCACACGCGCCGTACACTCAGGTGGCGCGTGGGGGCGCGTGCAGGCTCCGATTGGAGCGTGGTTGGTGGCGTTGGGTTCGTATGGGTGTCCTCTACACTGTGGAATAATTATTTTTATTTTTTGGATTTTATAAATGTATGAAAATGTGTAGGGAACCTTATGTACGCGTATTTTTTTTTTTTGAGGTTTAATGCATAGTTTATTCATTTGTAGCTTGTATTTTCTTGTAGTTTAGGAAATACAGTAGCTAGCTTATGTGCAAGTGTTGTTACATATGATGTGTAAAGTTTAGTTCAATGATATGAAGTATATAGTTTTAATATACTTGGAATTTTCTAGTTGCTAGAAAATTAGAACAATGGTAGGAATTCCATTACATGTTGAATTGTTTTTTTTTTAATTATAGTTGAAGCATGATTGTTGTTTATACGTTGGTTATTATCATGCTATGGTTTTGTGTTAAGGAAAGATGTAGAAATTACATGAAGTCATGTAATTATTTTTCCTAGTGGGAGTTCGTAGGTTGGTAGAATTCGAAGGAATCCTCACCTAGAACTCAAAATTTGTGTAAATTAAAATAATAAATGATAATTGAACAATCGTACATAGAAATTGATTGGGAACATAGTGAACTTTTGTTTCTATGTCTTTTGTTGAATTATTATTATTTTATTTTATTTTTGCTGAAAATTAAATATGTGTGTTACTCTGAAAAATGTGCTAGTATTGATTCTGCGTCTATTATGTTAATGTGTTATAGAAATTGATTATGGCATCGGCATCCAAGACCATTGTGGCTGACCTCAATAAGGGTGAGAAGCTAAACGGTGACAATTATGATATTTGGCACCGAAAGGTTCAGTACATCCTTGAGGAACAAGAGGTTTTGGAAACCCTCAACCACGCCATGGATGAACCTGAGCATGGAACTTCAGCTCAACACAAGAGAGATCTAGAAGCTTATCAAGCTTGGAAAAAGAAGAATAGCATTGCTCACATCACGTTGCTGAGCTGTATGCAAGATGATCTCATGTGTGGGTTTGAAAGTTATGATAAAGCTCAAGATATGTGGGTTGCCTTGAAGGATAAGTTTGGGGGTACATCTGCCACTAAGCTGAGGAGACTCACCATCAAGTTTGACACTTTCCGAAAGCGCCCAAATGTAACAATGAGGCAACATCTTCGGGAGATGTCAAACATGATCCGTGAGCTGAAATCGGCAGGTCACTCCCTTACTGATGAACAGCAAGTTCAGGCTGTTATTAGGTCTCTTCCTGATAATTGGGAACATATGAAGATCAATATGACACATAGTGAGAACATCATCACTTTTGATGATATTGCGCGTCATTTGGAATTAGAGGATGAGCGCCTAGAGGCTGCAAGATCCTCTACCCATGCTTATGTTGCTGAAACGAGTTCGCGCAAAGCTTCAGGCTTCAAGCGCAAGAGGAACCTTCAGTTCAACAACAAAAGGAAGATGACTGATCAAGGACCCAAGAGGGCTAAGACCTTCCGACGCAAGAAGCGTGGTGGAAAGAAGGACAAGGCCAAGATGGAGTGCCACAATTGTGGCAAACTGGGTCATTTTGCTCGTGAATGCACTGAGCCGAAAAAGGTACCCTATTACTCCATTACTATGAGTAATGCTTTTGTTTCTAGTACTGTAATGCTTGCTGAATCTCATCCAATGTGGACTGTAGACTCAGGAGCAACGGACCATGTAGCTAGAGACCGAGAAGCATTTGTGGAGTATCGTCGGATACCGCCTGGAAGAAGATGGATATATGTTGGGAATAACTCAAGAGTTGAAGTGAAGGGTATCGGCACATGCAAATTAATCTTGCGTGGTGGTCGAAACCTATTCCTGCATGATGTCCTTTATGCTCCAGATATTCGACGAAACTTGGTCTCTATAGTTGTTCTTCTTAGCTTAGGTTATGTATTGAGTTTCCATGGTGATTGTGTTGATATTTTGTATGGAACAGTTTATTATGGTTCAGGTCATGAATTGAATGGTTTTATGGTGTTAAACATTGACTATGATCAGTACAATGTTAATGTTGATGGTTGTTTTTCTTTAATTGCGTCTTCTGATAACATTGGGACTGATGCAAATACTTGGCATGCTAGATTAGGTCACATTGGGTTGCAAAGAATGCAAAGATTAGCTAGAGAAGGCCTTTTAGGGTCACTCACTAATGTTGATCTACCCGTATGTGAACATTGTCTAGCGGGAAAAGCAACTAGAAAACCATTCGGTAAAGGGACTAGAGCTGAATTTCCATTGCAACTCATACATTCTGACATTTGTGGTCCTTTGAATGTGATGGCAAGGCATGGAGCCTCATATTTCATTACTTTCATAGATGACTTCACGCGTTTCGGTTATGTCTTTCTGATCTCCCATAAGTCCGAAGCATTAGAATGCTTTAGACGATATATAACGATGGTAGAGAATCAGTTGAACAAAACAATAAAGGCATTGAGAACCGATCGCAGACGTGAGTATCTATCGGAGCAATTCAAGGCTCATTGTGATGAAAAGGGAATTGTAAGACAATTGACTATTCCTTATACTCCACAACAAAATGGGGTAGCTGAGAGAAGGAATAGAACCCTATTGGAAATGGTTAGGTCTATGATGACACAATCAAATTTACCAATCTCCTTTTGGGGAGATGCATTATTGACTGCTGCCTATGTACTTAACCGAGTGCCCTCAAAATCGGTCACTTCCACCCCTTATGAATTATGGACTAGAAGAAAACCAGACTTAAGTAGTCTACGTCCATGGGGATGTGCAGCTTATGTTCATGAATCTTCCCATAAATATGGCAAATTAGGCCCTAGAGGGAAGAAATGTATCTTTATAAGATATTCTGAACACTCAAAAGGGTATGTGTTCATAGGTGAACAAGCTGATGGAAGTGTGACCGAAAAGGAGTCACGAGATGTCACGTTCTTGGAGAACGATTTTCCTAGTAGAGGTGAGATTGATAAGGATTTCCAATTATATGAGATGGAAGATCCTAATAATACACCCACTAATGTTATGGAGGGGAATGAAGATTTACCTCAACATGAAAGACCTAGTGGGAGTGTAGCATCATCTGGCGAATTGAATTCAAGAGAAATTCAGTTGCGTAAAAGTGATTGTAAAAGTATTCCTCGTCGTCGTTTTGAGATTGAAGGGGAAGCATTTATGATTGCTCATAAAGATGATGCCGAGCCTAAGACTGTTCAAGAGGCTCTCTCATCCTCTGATAAGGAAGAATGGAGAAAAGCTTTGGAAGACGAGATGGAGTCAATGAGGACAAATCATGTCTGGGACTTGGTTGATCTACCACCCAATCGTAAGGCCATTGGAAACAAATGGGTTTTTAAGATTAAGCAAAGGGCGGATGGATCCATTGAAAAGTATAAGGCTCGTCTTGTGGCGAAAGGTTATACTCAACAAGAGGGTATAGACTACGAGGAAACTTTTTCACCAGTTGTAAGGTTTGCCTCAATACGTCTTATTCTAGCCATCGTTGCACATTTGGACCTTGAATTACATCAAATGGATGTAAAGACGGCATTTCTCAATGGAGAACTAGATGAGGAAATTTATATGAAACAACCATTAGGTTTCATAGCTAAAGGTCAAGAGCATAAAGTTTGCAAACTTCATCGCTCAATATATGGCCTTAAGCAATCATCTAGACAGTGGTATCTTCGTTTTCATCGAGCCATAACAACTTATGGTTTTACGATGATCGAAGAGGATCACTGTGTATATGTCAAACGGTCTGAAGATAAATTTGTGATTTTATCACTTTATGTGGACGATATTCTGTTGGCTGGAAATGACAAGGTTATGGTAATCACCATAAAAGAATGGTTGTCCTCCAATTTTGAAATGAAGGACATGGGAGAAGCTGCTTATATATTAGGAGTTAAGATCGAAAGAGATCGATCAAGGAAACTCCTTACTTTATCACAAGAATCTTATATTATGAAGATTCTTGAACGTTTCAATATGCAGCATTGTAATCTCATTGATACCCCTGTCATGCAAGGCGAAGGCCTAAGTACTGAGATGTGTCCTAAGACTCCAGAAGAAATTAAAATAATGGAAATTGTTCCTTACGCTAGTGCAATCGGAAGTTTCATGTATGCTATGATGTGTACTCGACCCGACATATGTTATGCCGTGGGATTGGTGAGCCGATTTCAATCAAGTCCCGGTCCAGCACACTGGAAAGCAGTAAAGAGGATCCTGAGATACTTGAAGGGCACTATGGACTATCGACTTTGTTACCAAGGGAATGATTTACGCCTATTAGGTTATTCAGATGCTGATTGGGGTGGAGACCTGGATGAGCGTAAATCGACTTCTGGATATGCGTTCTTGCTCAATGGATGTGCAATTTCTTGGAATAGCAAGAAACAAACATGCACAGCCTTGTCAACTATGGAGGCTGAATTTATTGCGTGTTCTGCCGCAGTGCAAGAAGCAGTATGGCTAAAACGTTTCTTTGAAAATTTAGCCACTGTCACTGAGATTCCAAGACCGGTGACAGTTTATTGCGATAGTCAAGCAGCCATTGCCTATGTGAAAGATCCCAAGTATCATGGAAGGACGAAGCACATTGACATAAAGAATAACTTCATCAGAGATATTATAGCGCAGAAAGAAGTGATTCTACAATACATTTCAACCAATAGAATGGTTGCTGATCCATTTACGAAGGCTATTCCTAGAGACATATTTTTGACCCACAGGATGTCACTAGGTTTGCGTAGGATGTGATATGTGTTATTGTAGAGGATCATTGTTTTATGTATTTATGGACATATGTATTGTACTTGTTTGTTTATTAATGACTTGATGTTTTATCAAAAAGTACAAATCCATTATGAGACTAGCACAAGCACACATATATTATTGGAAAGTATGTCAGCAGGTAATGATTGGCTTACTCACACGAGCAATCGCCTCAAGTGCTATAGTTAGCACGTTGAGATGAGACGTTATGTACAAATAAATGCTGAAGAGCAAGTCTAGTACATAAAATATGTCGCCTTGATTGGAGTCAAGATGAGGTCTGTGATTTATTTAAGACCGAACATGATAGTCCCACAATCATGTATGCCTGTAAGATGCCGGATGCGAGTACTTAATTTGGCGCTATAGAGAGCGAGCTAATATAGCACTCGAGTTAAACATGAGTACGTGAGAGGCACGTGACTATGTTTAGGCTAAGATCCATATAGTAGATATATTTAAGAAATGACATACGCTCTTATAGAAAGAGAAATCCACTATAGCATGTAATTCATACTACATGTGCATTGTTCGACCGAAAATGGAAGGTGAGTAAAATTATCCCTATTTACTCATTGCGTGAGCCCTTGAGGTAATTTATAATTTACCTCAATTCGTGCCCTATGTTACTTCTGACTATGTTCTCGAAATGAAAGATCAGTGTTGCTACTTTAGCATGTTACGGGCGGTCATGAATAGATATGGCCTATGGGACGTGTCTAGGAAAGCAGTTGTTCTAAAATTAAGAGAGACATGAGTGCGAAGGAAGACTATTGTTGTTTTACATCTGTCACATGTATTTACTGGTCGACCAATTATATCGCCTTATGTGGTTGCGGATATAATTGTAAATACATGATGTTTTGAGGATAATCAAGTATAGCCTTTAAGGGATAGGTATACTTGAATTGATGTAACAAGATATGTCTGGGGCACTGTGAGACATCAGTTGTTTATTTTTCTTTTCGGGTTGTAGCCATTATGTCATCCCTAACAGGTGCATAATTTGAGCTCCCAAGTGCAGGTGTACTCACTGGTCGCACGGCTTACTTGCCAGTATGAATTGTTATGTAAAGTTGATGAATGTTGAATGCATTGCCTTATATTCTTGATAGAACGCTATCAGGCCCATCATGTCCGAGTGGGAGATGTAGTTCTTCCAAGTGGTACGACCATGATGGGGTGCGATTGGACGCACCGTTTCAAGTTGAAACGTTACGATGGAAGGTCACCAATGGAGGGGTACGAAGGCAGACGTATAAAATCTCCCGAACACAACCGTTGGACGTTGTTGTCAATTCATTCGCACCAAAATCTCTCTCAAAATTCCATCTTGAAGATAGGCAGGATTCAATCATCAATTTGAAGAACGGTTTGCATTTACGCCATGGAAATCGGGTGTTTTCCTTGTGATTGCATCCAGACCAACGTGAGGTATTGTTGTTCGTGATTGGTTCGCAATTCAACGTTCGATTCGGGACTATTTGCTGTTTGCGCATTGGAATCAAGTAAGTCGTCTTCCGCCGACTAGAATTCCTTCAGAAAGCAAAGTGTTCGACTTGGAGACAAGTGTCTTCGTGAGGACCATGGATGATATTTCCTAGTCAGCAAACTGCTTCTCTTCGCCCTTGAAATTGATGACAATCACGGGCTTGTGGCCGGGACAAATAACGACCTTGAACGACCAATGCCTCCTTGTCAAGCTTTTCTCGTACTTCTTCAAGTTTTTCATCAAACGGTGGAACTGCAAACAGGGAACATCGGGGAGGCTTCTCTCTTTTACTTTGTGCCAGATTCTCCTTCCTGCGAACTTTCTCTCTCTCTGTCCTTCCTCCTCACACAAGCCCACAATCTCAGCCAACTAGACCGAGGCGAACTCAAAGTGAACCACTTCAACTCTCCCTTTTGCCACTTTGGCCTCTTTCTTCCACCGTCGTCTTCTGCTGCCCACTCCAAAAAATCCTCTTATTCACGGTCCTCAATGGCGCATTCTCTTCAGGAGTTCGACCCTCCTATGGACGTTGCTGCTTCACCAACGTCGTCATGCTTTGAAGACAATGATGGCGGAGTCTTGAATTACGACGCTTATTTCCCAGAGCAAAATGTGATGAATGAGGCTCTTGCTCACTGTACGAAAATCCATCTTGGACATATCACACGACATCTCATCTCATAAAACAATGCCGAGGATGCTGAGACTCTGATCCATGAGATCGAGTGCAAGTTACAAAGGCTTCGGTTAACACTGACTATTAGAGTTACGGCCAACAGAAAGGTCTCAATTGAGATCCAATGGCTTCAGGCTCTTAGCCATGAAGCAGTGCAGAACAGAACACTCGGTGCTTCTTTGAAACTATGGCCAACGGTGATGACTGATGATTATCAGGAGATTTGCCAGAAATAACTAAACTGTCCCTGCCACATCAATACGATCCAAAGTTCCACCAAAGCCCTCTGCCCTAGTTCTCGATTCGAGCAAAGTTGCACCGGCGGCAAAGAAGACGAATGTGCCCGACAAAACTTGACTTTGATTAACTCCAACTTATTGTTGCAGAAAATAAATCCTTAAAATTGTTGGGAAAATATGGCTTCGAATAGGGTAGAACAATGAAGTTGGATCTTTAGAGTAATCAAGTCAGACTTTGAGGCGTGATATCACTTTCTTTAAGGATTTATTTGCCTCATAAAGTTGCTAATGGTTCACCGGCAAATTTTCTCCAGGATACAATAAAGTCTCAAATGAGAATACTAGATAGCAATTCTAGTATTTCTCCAGGGTCTCTCATGGGAAACAATTAGAAACAATGGCTGTAGTTTCTCTCCAAAGAAAAACGAAAATATGGAAAAAGATATGTGTTTGATCTCAAAACAAATATACTTATCTTTGTCTTTCGAATAGAGACAACTCTTCAAAAGATTGCAAAAATAACAAAGGCAACATTTCGTGAACAAGTACGTCTCAAAAGTTACGTTGAAAAGAAATAAAGAATTCGAAATTAAATAAATAATAAATAACCGTAACTTTTCGTGAACAATCGCACTGTTTCAACAAGACTTTATAATTAATTTTTTATAAAAATAAATCCGAATTTTCAATAAATAAAACAATGATCGTTGGTTAGTGCCAAATCTCGTCCACGTGCGCACTCACATCTTTTTGATGTGGGACAAGGCACCTCTTCATTTGTTTTATAAACAAATTACAAACACGGACGACTTGATTTCGACAAAAAGAGGAGGAGACGAAAATTAGATCTCGTTGAGGCATTTCAACGAGCGGGTGGTGTGCGATACTGAACGAGGGGCTCTCGGCTCAGCCGGGACTCAAACTCGCACGGTCCCCTCGACATACGACCCACCAAACCGACAATATCAAAACACGGGCCAAGGGGCCGGACGCGTGAGCCAGACGGCTGCGAGCTTCGGCCTGGAATAGGGCAAAAACAGAGCAGTAAAGAAAGGACAAAAAAGGGGCGCCAGAGCGCGCGACCATGGAGGCCTTACTCGGCTTGGCTACGACGGCCGAAAGCCGGTCTCAATGCGAATCGAACTATAGCCAGCCATCTCAGTTTCACCAAGCTGGGAACCACGGGAAAATGGCGGATCAAAACCGAAACTCAACTCACCAAAAATCGGACGTCGTGTAACGGCTAGGGGGCGCCGTTTTGTGTCGAGGATGGTCGAACGGCGCTCAGCCAGGGCGAATTTTCTGCTATCTCACTCTCGGTCTCCCTCTTGGCCGGATCCCCTCTATCTCCCTGTTTCTCTCTTCGTCCATTTCTCCCTCTGTCCGAGCCCCGAGAATCCCCCTCTAACGCCCGGCAGGCGCGCATCGCCTCTGCCACTGCCAGCTTGCCGTGCCGGCCTGCTCCCGACCCAAAAGGCGCGCTCCTTACTCCCCGTCCCGCCTCTGCTTCCATCTTTCATCCTCGTTTTTATTTTTTGCAGAACGCGTGCGAACGTGAACGAGTGGGAGTTTGTGAGGGAGAAGATGAAGGAAGAGGCTGGGCTTGGGGAAAGAAAAGGAAAAGTGGGCCGGGCTGGACCTAGGCGAAAAGAAGAGGTAGAAAAGAAAAAGGAAGAAGGCTGGGCCGGCCTAACCCTAGCCCCATCTCGCCTTTTCTTTTCTTCTTCTTTCTTTTTTTAAATAGTAATTTTTAATTAATTTTTTCTCTTTTTCCTCTTTTTAAAATATTTTTGCTTATAAATTCTATACATCTTAATGCAAATGCTCCTAATGTCTATATGCTATGCAATTTTGGTGAAAATTGTTTTTGTTTAGGGTTAAAAATGAATCCCTAATTTTCTATGCAATTGAAGCCTATATGAACATTTGAAATTTAGGTGTCAACACTACGATCGATATTACTCTATCCTAATTGATGAGGAGTTTCACAAAGGTACAAATTTTAGTTACTAGATTTTGAAGTAGATGGTTGCTAAGGGTCTGCATGAGAACATTTTTATTTCTAAGAATTTTTGTTCTTTTGTTCCCCGGAACAAAAAAAGAACAGAAATCCGTTTGGTAACGCTGAGTTAATTTCTATTCCCCGGAATAGAAAAGTTAGTCCGGGAATAGAAACGAGAAACAAAAAAAAATTGCTTCTTGTCCCGGGAACAATTTCTAGAAATAAGCAAATTTTATTTTTTATTTTTGTTTTATTTCTCTCTTGCTGTGGCCACCTCCAACCGTCCGGAGCCACCGCCAACCGCTGCCCGCCGCCGCCACCGGTCGCCGACCACCACCCGCCACCGCCGACCGTGAGCAAGAATAAAAAAACAAATAAAAAACAAAAAAATACAAAAAAAAAATAAAACAAATAAAACAAATAAATACAAATAAATACAAATAAATACAAATAAATACAAATAAATACAAATAAAAAACAAACGCAAGAAAATACAAAATACAAAAAATACAAAAATACAAAAAAATACAAAAATACAAATACAAAAAATAAATAAATACAAATAAATACAAATAAAAAAATGCAAGAAAATACAAAATACAAAAAAAAAACAAATAAATACAAAAAATTACAAAAAAAATTACAAAAGAAAAAGAATACAAAAAATAAATACAAAAAGGAATAAAAAACAAATAAAAACAAATAAAATAATAAAAAAACAAATAAATACAAAAAAAGAATCGTTGCGTTACCAAATGCATTTCTATTCTTTTTCTATTCCAAGAGTAGAAATTTTGTGCAGTTATCAAATGGGTTCTTTTGCTCAGAAACTGTTCCCTGGAATAGAAATAGAAAAGAACTATTTCTAGAAAAAAAAACTCTTCCCCAGCCAAGAAATTTTACCATGCGCACCCTAAGTTGCATTGTGCTTCAAGTGGGAGATTGTTGGTGGGTGAAGCAAAAAAAATTTAAGGGCTTCTTTTTGTCATTTCTATTAGTTTTGGTTTTAGGTTAAAAGCTACAATTTATATTAGTGATAGTCAAACGCTAGCCATCAAGGAGCTATAAAAGAAAATAGAGAGAAAAGAAAATAAAGAGAAGAAAAAAGTGAGTTTCTTATTTGTGAGAGTTCTTAATCTATTTGTACCTTGATCTTGAGAGAAAATCATTATTGTATTTCAACTTTTTTCAAAGTTTAGTGGATTGGCAGAGTACCTCTGTGTGGGAACATAGCTTAGGTTGGGGTGAACTTTGATAATAAATTTTCTATCGTGCTCTTCCGATTCTGTTATTTTATTATTATATTTAGTTTGGGTGAATTGTTTGTTTGCGTTATTTTTTCTAGAATCGACGTGTGATTACCTAACATAGTGCTAGTATTTTGGGCGGCGAAGAGCAGCCAAGAGGAGTAACCCATGAAACACACGGTGACACAGCAACTACGCTGTTGATGGAAGGCAAGGATTTGTCTGGTCATGTGGGGAAGCAATAAGCTCATCGAGCGACAGCTCAGTCCAAAGATTTGAGAGAAGACGATTGTTCAGGCCGTGGAGGGTCAAAATGACGATTGTGAAGCGGGGTTTCAAAACGAATTGGCTTTGATGGCAGCGACGATTGGTTAGTACGCGAGATTAATGGAGGAACAGGTAAGAAAATGATAAACATTCCTTACATGTTATCCTCTGCTATCCTTGGGCTGTTCACATAATAACTCACTTTTAATATGCAACCAAATAAGGCTGCGCATGACAACACTTCTTGGCTGGGGATGAGTTTTTTTTTTTTGCAGAAATAGTCATTTTCTATTTCTATTCCGGGGAACAATTTCTGAGTAAAAGAACGCGTTTGGTAACCACACAAAATTTCTACTCTTGGAATAGAAAAAGAATAGAAATGCATTTGGTAACGCAAACGGTTTCTTTTTTATATTTATTCATTTTTTATTCTTGCTCCGACGGCCGGCGATGGTCGACGGCCGACGATCGTGCAGCGGTGGCGGCGGTAGCTGGAGGCCGACGAGTAGTGGCGGCGGCGACCGATGACCGACGACCGGCGATCGACGACCTACGACCGGCGACCGACGACCGGCAACTGGCGACCGACGGCTGACCACCGGTGGCCGGCAACGATCGGCGGTGGCGGCGAACGGCGAGCAGTAGTCAGCGGTGGCTCCGGGCCGTTGGAGATGGCCGCAGTAAGAGAGAGGAATAAAAGAAAGATAAAAAAGAAAATTGGCTTATTTCTAAAAATTGTTCCCGGGAACAAAAATCAACTTTTTTTTGTTTCTCGTTTCTGTTCCAAATCTATTTTTGGGCTAACTTTCTATTCCGGGGTATAGAAAAACAACTTAGCGTTACCAAACGGATTTCTGTTCTTTTTTTATTTCGGGGAACAAAAGAACAGAAATTCAGAGGAATAGAAACGATACCATGCGCTGCTTAAGCTGCCTGAATAGGTCCTACTCTTGTTATGTCCTCTTGTTGCCAAGACTGCCCTCTGCTATGCTTTCTTTTCTTCTCTGTTTCGCACGCTCTCGCTCTCTAGTCCCAGGTGAGACTCTTGGCCGATTGTTGACTTTATTTTTTTTTTTGGTCGGTCCTACGCTAATCCTACTCTAACACTCACTCTCAGACTTTTGCCCTGCCTCCTTGCAGGGCGTGGGAGTCGAAACCCACTCCTAAAATGAAATCGTCCTCACCCCAATCCCCCCTAAGAAGGTGGGGATTTGAACCCTCAACCTCCCCCTTCCAAGATGGAAGGGTGGCCACTAGGGCAAACCCCAGTGGTTTGGCCGATTGTTGACTAGATGGCCCATATCTCGACTTAGTTTCATGTCCCCAATAAGGCTAAAGCAATAAGGCTAGCTGAGGTTTAATGGTGTGCACAAAAATGGGTCAAACTTAAAAGGAGCAAATTAATCGAGTAATGTTGAGTGGCCTTGAATATTACTTCAGAATTCCATCAATCAGTATTGATTAATGGGATAGGGACATATGTGGATTGCTACGATTATTGGTAGTATCCTATTTAGTTTAGGATTCCAAGAGTTATCGATACCGGGTCGTCTTTCTCTCTATAGTAAGGGCGCATTCCAAGGTATGAAGTGGGAGAGAAGGGATTTCAGAATTGGGGTTTAAGTTCTTTCAAAATTGACTATTTGTCCCTTTGTTAGAGGTGTTCCAGAAATGTCTGTGATTCCTTTCATTTTGGGGTGACGGAGGGATCGTACTATTCGAGCCTTTTAACGTAGGATACATCTCTATTTTCCCCCTAGGTACGTGGTAAGTGTTTTTGGTTAGGTGTCAAATTATGGCGTTGTAGGCAAATTCTGTCCCTAATTTTTTTTAAGAAATGCAATGACAATATAAGGACATAAGTGTTGAAAAAGTTTTGCACAATCATTTGCTATTTAATATAAAGGCACATTTAATGAGAATACTTGAGTGGTTAAAGGCAATTAATTATAATAAAAGGTAAGTCTTTAAGTTAAAAAGATCAAGTCAAATAGTTCATAGTAGTAAGTATATGCTTAGGTAGCGTTTAGGCGGTGCATTTTTTTTTTTTTTGTAGTGAATGCTGTAAATTCAATGTCTATGGTATGAAGGAAATTTATCTAATTATCCGGAGTCCCATGTGTCATAATGAGAGGCGATTCTTTGGAAATATTTTGTTATTATGCATTATATAGATAAATTTTATTTTACAATATTGGATTGGGATTTTAAATATGTCCAACTATACAAAAGTTACACATTCATTATTGTCCTCCACCTTATTTTTTAAAAAAGCCATCGACTTTAGTGACTATAAATTGAAAGTTGCACTTGCTGCGAAGTTGCCTTGACGTGTTTTTGATGTCAAAAGGGACCATAATATATAATGTTTTCCGCACCTGCTGGAAAGTTGGCTGTGCGCGATGGCAAATGGTCGTGGAAGATTTTATAGTAATATTTGTTTCCCTTTAAATTTTTGTCGATTCCGAGATTTATTCGAAACCTTTTCGCTTCCAGCGACAAAACCCTGTGAGTCATGCAGATGGAATTATGAGTCTTTATCCATAATTTTCAATTAAACCCCTGAGTCACGCAATACAAACGTCCAAAATGATGTCTCTAACTGACGAAAGTGGCAATGGGCTTCATCGTTTGTATCTTATAATTAAATATCCGTTTCTCCTTTTTCTAGTGTAACGTAGTGGTTCTCCTTTTGTAAATTTTTTAGGGAGGATGATCTGGTGGAAAAGCTTTTCAATTGAATCACGTGAGTTACACGATACAAACGTCCAAAATGATGTCTCTCACTAAAGAAAGTGGCATCGGACTTCGGGCATTCAAATAAAAAATTCCATCGTTTATTTCTCATAACAAACATCCTTTCCTCCTTTTCTCCTTTTCTAATGTAACACGTTGGTTCTTCTTTTGTAAATTTATGAAGGAGGATGATCTCGTGGAGAAGTTTTTCACATTAAGAATGTAATAAAAGCTCTTCCCATTAGTGAATGTAATGTTATTATTACTAAAATATCCAATACAAAAGAATGGCAGAAATTTGACTAACAATGAGCTGCGCACTCAAAATAAATGCATTTAAACTTTTTTGTAGGCATGCCTCCAACGACAGAAATTTGACTAACAATGAGCTGCGCACTCAAAATAAATGCATTTAAACTTTTTTGTAGGCATGCCTCCAACGACAGAAATTTGACTAACAATGAGCTGCGCACTCAAAATAAATGCATTTAAACTTTTTTGTAGGCATGCCTCCAACGACAACTTTCCTTCGACCAATTACTACACACTCTAAAAAGGCATTGTGTATACCACATATTGACTACCTTTTGTTGAGAAAACTCTATCCATATTTTGAAGTTCACAAAAATTTCTACTTCTAATGGTTATGTTAGAACGGGTTTTTGAATAAGTATATATTTTGAGCACTATCAAGGATCTTTGCCAAAGTCTATTCTATTTGAGAAGCACATATATAATATCCTAACTTTGACGGGTTCAAAACGTATCAAGGTCCAGAACGAGACTTATCGCGAATACAACACGAAACCAGAACGAGACAAATTTAGATTATAAACAACAACAGCTAGTGATTTGGCTAAGGATTCTACTTTCCATAAATATATTGATTGAGTCAATCAAACTGATTGATAAAATCAATCTTGGAGACAAGTTCCAAATGAGGAAAGCTATATTTATATAAACCAAGATTCTGATTGAGTGGGTGACCGGAATCAAGTGGAGATTTTCTCTTTGTCTTCAACAGCCACAAGATCTTCTTTGAATCTTTATGTCCAATAGGTAGATTGGAAGAAAATCCTCCGATGATTGACTAAATGGCTAGTAGCATGGAGGAGTATTTAAGGAGATTAATCAGTCAAGGAGATAGAGACACAAACCCGAAATTCCAAAGTTTGAAGCTAATCTCAATATTACTTATCCTCCTTTGTGAGCTTTACAAATTGTGATCAAGAGGAAAAAAAAAACACAACAAAAAGAGTGATTTATTGTGATAATGTGAACTACCACTGAGTATTTGTACTCAAAGTTGTAATTTCTTGTTAATTCTATAGTGGAATTCAACCGGTAGGCTATCAACGTGGGAGAGTGGACGTAGGCTTAATCTAAGCCGATCCAGTATAAAACTTGTGTGCAACTTTCTCTTCCCTTAACTCATTTTACTTAAGTTTGTTGCATACTTACAGGTTATTTCAGAAGTCTGGTTATTCGCATAACATATTATAATCTTTATTCATAATTTAATCTCGACTTATTTCATTTTGCATTTACTTGTCAAGATTTTATTTTAATACCTATTCACCCCTCTAGGTGTTCATACTAGTTCTATCACCTTTAGCTATTGAAGAAATAGGTCCAAAAACTAATCGTCCGAAAAGATCGATATCCATATGCCCAAAACCTTTCGGATTTATTAAAGTTGCATGCGGCACGTGTGATTAATTAAAAGGTAAAAAAGTGATTTCGAAGAATGTCATTTTGGCATCCTTTGGGGATCTTGTAATATGGTATCGAATGATCTTCCAATTTACTAAAAAGCAAGCATTAACGTTTTTTATGTATTCCAATCGTTTGAGGCAAATGGCTTGAAAGCATAGGATGTACATGCTCATAGCATTTCCATAAGGTGTTGCTAAGTTGTATAAAGCGGTGCATCAAAGATGACCATAGTTATGATCCGGTTGCCATATCTTTGGAAAGATTGTTGTTTTATACATAATTTGCGCAAAGTTGGGTCGTATAAACCATCATGAATGCATTATGTGTATTTTGAATGCTATTTTTGAAACGACGTTTTGTTCAGATTTGATCACGGGGTCCTTTACTCATTACCCCGGAGTGTTTCCCTAATCATCTTATGAATGGAGTTCGAATCCCCACCTTCTCGAGGGGGCGCTCGGGTGGGGACGCTATAGTTTCAGGAGTGGGTTTCAACTCCCACGCCCTGCAAGGAGGTAGGGTAAAAGTCTGAGTGTGAGCGTTAGAATAGGAATAGAGTATGACCGACAAAAAAATAAAAATGGAGCTAACCTAATGCATTGGAATGGAGCGATTTGTGTGCTTAAATCGGTGTTAATTGAGTCAAATGATTTAAATACTAGTGTTATAAATGAGATAAAATAAATTTAGACAAGTCATCCTCTCGAAGTTTTTGTACAATGCGCCGATTTAGTCAACAAGTCAAAGCAACCAATAGCGCCACGAAAAACAAATATAAATAAAACAACTCATAAAATAAATAATTGCAGCTAGGCTCTATCCGATCTTCATTAATTTCACTACAACGGTTCAAATTCTGAATAATGATGGTCATAATGGTTCTCAATTTCTCATGAAAATTTTATTAAGAGATGAGATATGAAAATGATTTATGTTAAACCGTGCTAACAAAAAAAGTGTATCGCTAACAAATGTTGTCAAAATCTATGTCAAATCATGCAAAACAGACTTATTTAATACGTCAAGATTGTAGTTGCAAATCTATGATTTTCTTGATATGTTGCGTTCAAAACTAAATAAATAAAATATATGCAACCATAAAATCATGGAAAATGAAGGAAGCAAAGTGAAAGGCACACACGGGCTGGTGCGATTCAACGGAGAAAATGGCAATAAAAGAACATTACTATGCATGGTCAGAGGGATCTTAGGAGAGACCGGTCGTAGATTGCATTAACTTTCGTCCTTATGATTGGAGTAAATGTTAAGCAGGCGATGGGACAAATTCTATCATCAACCATGAGTTTAAGCTTATAAATATTGATCGATGTCTTAAGAAAATAGAAGATACTTTTGCATTTCATGAATGCCTAATGTTGATCATATTGAATATCTTTTAGTTTGGTTTCACTTTTCTCCAAACCATATTCCTTTTTGAAAAAAAAAAAGTAGTCGAATAAAATGCACAAAACAAGAAAATGAATCAGACACTAGATTTATGTGATTTAGTCGTGTGATCTACGTCCGCTTAGAGAGCAGCACAAGATTTCATTATACATCAAAAGATATAATGAAAATAGAAATGATATTTAAGTCATTTAATTACTCTTGGTGTTTTTTAGCCTCTAATTCCACTCAATAACTCATTACAATGTTTAGCATTTAAAATTTCTGTGATCAAGAGGAACTCTCGGCACGCTTTTCAACATGCTCTATGCAACCTTTGGAGCTCTCTATGACATTAAGAGCTCTTCCTCTTGGTATTTAAAGAGGAAATTCAGTAGAACAAATAAAGAAGAAGAAAGGAAACAATGAGTGGCCAACATGAAAAGACAACATCCTTGCAACTTTCTTCGTCTTCTTCCCTTTCGGCCCATATTGGCGATGGCCATCGTTAATCTCGTTTTCCCTTCTTCGGCTGAGCAAAGCCGTTTCTAGTGGTCAGGACCACCATGGTTTCTCTTTCTTTCTTTCGTGCTCAAAGCAACACCACAATGGAGTGGGCATCATGGCCATTGACAAGCCATCACTGCATTTCCTCTCACCAATTTTGAACAGTGGTCGAGCGTCTATAATTCTCATCTGATCCTATTTTATCCAAGGAGCTAAAACTCAAAATATATTCTAACATATTTATATAATTTAGTTTGATTTAACGTCCAAACCACACTAACTACACCATGCTCATATTCTAATAGTCGTTAGTAGGAAATAAATGATTATTTGGTTTTTAATATAAAGGCGCGTTTTATGACGATATTTGAGTTGTTAAAGGAAATTGATTATAATTAAAGGTAAGTCTTCAAGGCGGAGAGATCAAAACAAATATTTCATAGTGAGTAGTACGTATATGCTTAGTAATGCTTAGGTGGAGCATTTCTTGTAGAGAATGCAGCAAATCCAATCTCTAGGAATATTTTATTACTCTATATAAGTAAGTTGTTATTTTACAATACTGAATTGGGATTTTGAATATGCCCAACTATAGATATGGAGAATCAAATAATTTTAATCAAAAATTCAAAAGCACAAAGTGAATAGCACAAAGGAGAAACTCAAAAGAAATTGGGCGTACAAAAAGGCGTAGCTCCATAATTGTCCTCCACCTTATTTTTTCTCTTTTAAAGCCATCGACTTTACTGACTATAAACTGAAAACTGCACCTACTGCGAAGTTGCCTATACGCATTTTGGATGGCAAACGGGATTGAATTCAAATGCGTAAAATGTCATATGGCCAACTTAGAGATCAGGTGAGGGGGCTGACCTTGCTAAGTGCGAAGTGAGCTCCTATGGCAAACTCAGAGATAGGAACGAGCACCAGCAATACATTAAGAGATGAATACAAGGTCTTTTTGAGTTTTAGAGGACCCGACACACGTCGTGGTTTTACCGATGTCCTCCGCCAAGACTTGGTAGATGCCGGGATTTGTGTTTTTATTGATAATGAAGAGCTTCGAAAGGGTGAAAGAATTAGTGGCAACCTTCTACGAGCTATTGATCATTCCAAGCTCTACATACCCATCTTCTCCAAAAACTATGCTTCAAGTCACTGGTGCCTCCGCGAGCTTGCAAAGATGGTGGAGAACAACTCTAAATCTAAAGAAGATGGGAAAGAGAAGGCCATATTGCCCATCTTCTACGATGTGAAACCCGATGACGTGAAGCTGAAAACCCCATTGTATAGAAAGGCCATATCGAATTTGAAGCAAAAGACAGAAGATCATGAGAAGAAGTTCAGCTCCAAGGATATAAAGACGTGGCGACAGGCTCTCAAAGAAGTTGGTGGCATCACAGGATGGGAGTTGGAACAATATCCAGGGTAACAATCTAACCATGATTTGAAAATGATTTTGTACAGTCGGGCCATTTTTTATTCAAGTACATCTTCTATTAAAGTAATTCATTAGATGTTTATATTTTGATTCGTCTGCCCTTTTTTTGCTAGAAATTCTGATTCTTCTACTTGATGTATCAAACATTTCGCTTCTATATCCTAAACTTGATTGCGTTCCCACTTGGTTGGTTAGTAGATGGTTGGT
Source organism: Eucalyptus pauciflora (assembly GCA_007663325.1). Lineage (NCBI taxonomy): Eukaryota > Viridiplantae > Streptophyta > Magnoliopsida > Myrtales > Myrtaceae > Eucalyptus > Eucalyptus pauciflora. The sequence continues at coordinate 55,916 of VMYD01000045.1, read as the reverse complement.
CAACAAGCAAATTTGTGACTTTTCTCAATTGAAATTGTTCCACTTGTGGCAGCTATGCGAAACTAATCCAGGAGGTTGTTGAAGAGGTTGTGGTCAGGCTCGAAATAAGACAGAGAAGTGTAACGGCGGATTTAGTTGGAATGGAGGCTCGAATAGCAAGCATAAAAAAATTATTAGACATTGATTCTAGTAGTGTGCGGCTCATTGGAATCTATGGGATGGGCGGCATCGGTAAAACAACACTAGCTAAGATTATCTTCAACCAACTATGTCCTTGTTTTGGGAGAAACTGCATCTTTCTCGATGATGTGAGAGAAACAGCAAAAACCAAGGGCTTAGTCAAGCTACAAAAAAAATTATTGTCTGAAAGCTCTTATTCTAGAGTGGCTCCTAACATTGCTAACATTGATGATGGTATAAATAAGATTGAAGAAAGAATTTGCAACAAGAAGATGCTCATTGTATTGGATGATGTTGATAAGGCCGACCAAATCCAAAAACTAATCGGAAAGAAATCTTTGTATCCTGGCACTAGAATACTTCTTACTACTAGAGACAAGAGCATTCTAGATATTAGGGAATTTAAGTATAAATTTGAGGATTATGAAATGGTGCGGTTGAGCAAGGATGATGCCCTTAAACTTTTTAGTAGACGTGCCTTCAATGACGATTCTCCTCCAGCTGATTACCACACTCTTTCAAAGGGCATTGTTTCTACTGCAGATGGACTACCTTTAGCTCTTGAAGCAATAGGTTCATCGCTTTTTGGCGAGGAAGAAAGAGAAATATGGGAAGAGTGGCTAGAGAAGCTAAAGAAGACACCTCATGAGGATGTCTTGGGAAAGCTAAAGATTAGCTATGATGCCTTAAATCGGGATCAACAACATATATTCCTCGATGTTGCATGCTTTTTCATTGGCGAGAATAAGACTAATCCAATGCACGTGTGGAAAGATTGTAAGCTTTCCCCAGAGATTTCCCTCAAGGTCCTTATTAAGAGGTGCATGATAAAGGTTTTAGATAATGATATATTTGAGATGCATGATCAGTTTAGAGATCTTGGAAGGGTGATTGCCAAAAAAGAACGTACTAGATTGTGGGATAAAGATGACATCATTTGCAAATTAAGATCGACAGAGGTAAAGTATGGTGAAATTTGAATATAAAATTGCTTATACCCTCTTCCTAATTGATGATTTACGTTTTTGATTTGGGAGCAACTCTTCTGTTTCATTTTTTCTTCCCTTCGACAAATTAAATTGCAGAATTATTGACAAGTTCCTGCTCTTGCTCCTCAATGTCATTGGTAGATCAAGGAAAGCGTTCAAGCACTCCATTTGCAAACGACCTACAGCAATCGTACAACCATCACGGCGGAGCAACTTAGACGGTTCCCACATCTCAAGTTTCTTTGGTTGAGTAATGTAGTCTGTGAAGGTGACTTCATGGGCTGTCTTTCCAAATTGAAATGGATCATTTTGATGGGCAACACACCAACCAATTTGGGTCTAGAGAATGTAGTTGTGATGGATTTTCGTTTCTCTAACCCCAACAAAGATGAGATAAGTTACCTAATCAAGGTTCGTGAGTTTCCCTCCTAGTCCAATTTTCTCATTTAATGAAGGACAGAATTTGATGAATTTGTAGTCTATTTTTCTCTTTCGGTGAGGATTGGATCCAAGTTGGGACCCCAAATTCATATTCATTTCTTGTACAGACATCTAATTGTATGTCCTGATGTTTCATTGACTTTTGTAGGGCGCAACGAAATTGAAGGTTCTCACTCTTGAAAATAATGGCTTCATATGTGGGACACCAACCTTTCTCGAATGCTCAGTTTTAGAGAAGTTGACTATCTGTCATTATCCATCTTTGAAGAAACTTGACCACTCTATTGGGAAACTGAGGTTGCTAACTGATTTGAATATTGAGTCATGTGTGGAACTTGAAAATTTGCCTGAACAAATTGGAGAGCTACAAAATCTTCGGCACCTCTCTCTTAAAAGATGTCATAGCTTGAGCAAACTCCCCGACTCAATTTCGAAATTAGAGTCGTTGATGAAGCTGGATATATCATGCACGAATATTACAAGATTACCAGATTCCATTGGTAGACTACGGAGCCTGTCATCTGCCAATGTATCATGGACACCAATTGCACAAATGCCCGGTACAATGAGCAAATTGCTTCGCCTCCAAACACTAAAATTGGAACATCGTCATAGGATAAAAGAGTGGCCGGAGCTCCCAAGAAGTTTGACAACTCTACGGCTGATATCTTCTTTGCTAAGTATCCCTAACCTCTCAAATCTTACTAATTTAGTTGAATTGTTCCTATCTGATCGCTCTGACGAGTGGTTGAGCCGATCAAATGTAATTCCAACTGGTGACTTGAGGTGCATTGGGAGGTTATCCAAACTAAGCAAGCTACACATTTGCTTATTGAATGCCCGCGCGCCGACTAGAGAGTTGGGTTCCCTTTATGTGCTGAAAGAACTGACTTTATATGGACTAGACCTTCGAACCCTCAAACAACTACCGTCAAACTTGATAGTTTTAAAACTTTACCACACTCAACTGAAATATGTACATCTCGGCCGGCTTCCTATGTTGGAAAAATTGAGAGAAAACGAGGTGTACGAGCAACCTGATGTTCCGTCTCTCGATGTCCTATGTGCCCAGAGCAGGTGTTTTCTGCCTAAGGACCCGGGGTACAATGAGGTACGAACTCCCGAGTTGTTTGATCATTCGTGGGGAAAGTTCCCTTTCCTAAACTCCCTGAAGATGCTTCGAGAATTCCATATGGAGAGGTGCCAGACGGTAGAAGTTATCAATTTTGTGTCTCTGTTGGAATCATTGGAAGTATTTACTGTTAGAGGCTGCTGTTCATTACGAAGGATAAAAGGTTTGTCAAACTTGAAGAAATTGACGACGTTACATATTGAATCCTGCTGGAGGCTGCGGCGTATGGAGGGCATTCACGAATTAGAGTTTTTGCAGCAGTTCAGAAGTCGTGGGAGTGTATTCTTTGTAGAGATTTTTGATGCATCGAGCTCAAAAATACCGAATGAGTGCCAGATGGACATAACATTTAACTGCAATTTCAGCGGCAATTGGGAGTCTTTTAGAGAGATGATTCGTATTGATAAAAACCAAATGCGGGACTTCGGAATCTATGCAACAGTGGACTCTGAAACATTAAGATGGATCCTTAGTGCGCCTTCTTTCTACTCATTTCTGCTTCATTCTAGTAAGCAGAAACAGCAGACAAATTCTAAAATGTGCACCAGCAATTAGGGTTCTCTTTCACGTTTTCTTCTTCCTCCTCTCTTCTCGTTGCTCAAGCAAATCTCTATCACCTAGTCCTCACTGCTGCTCGCTCACGCCTCGCGAGCTTCAGTCCGTCGTCCACTGTCTCTCTTCTTTCCCAGGTTCTGTCGCGAGCTTCAAGTTCCATGTCCACGAGCTTCAAGTCTTTCTTCTTCAGCGCCGCTTGGCTGGAGGAATTTGGGTGCTACATGTGGCTCCGACGGTTGCATTCATTAACTCCATCAGTGGCGGGAGGCATGGGCCTGAGCTCAAGCTCTGGATCACCAGCTAATCGCTGAAGAACAGGTACGAGCGGTGTGGCAGTTGGTGTTTAGTTGAATGTAATCCTGTGATTTATCTTTGTGTAGTTAAGCATGAGTTCGAGCTCTAGCTTCATAGGGTAATAGCTTCATAGTTTATTTATGTTGCTATGCTTATGTGGACTGCTCGATTGAGTGGAATCATGTGGCGGCGTGTTGTCCATCTGTTAGTTGGGTTATTACAAGAATTATGGGTATTTGGTGAGCTGACTTAAGATTAGAGAGTTACAAAATTTGGGAATCAGAGTTTACAGCTTTGTTGGAGAATGGCGATGTAGATTTTTGCAGTCAACCATCTGAGGATCGAACCATTCCCATGATTGTCATTGTAGAGCGCACAAAACTTTCTGCAAAGGATGTGGAGCATCTTCTCATGAAGTGTTTGTTTGTAGGTATATTGTAAGGTTTGAATAATCGTCAATTTAATGAGTATCCACCGTCTCTTTGTTACCTGTGAGGGGCTGATTGAAAAGTAAACAATGTCGAGCATCTTCTCATAAATAGCTTCATACAACAAGTGGTGGCTGATGTGAATCAGCATTCCTTTTTTTTTTTCTTTTTTTAATGTTGATGCTATGTTTCATAAGTGTGGTGGTGGTGTAAAAGATGATTACTTTGAGTTATTCATGCTTGTAGATTGTCCTCCGCCACTATTTCTGGTGTAAGAATAGAAGAGCCTCAGATATGTGTCAATGTGCTGTTGCTAAATATCTGGAGTTGTTGGAAATTGGTGATCCATTTTCAACAAAATCTGAAAACTACTTGATTAATAATTAGGAAAAGACGACTCAAGATCGTTGAAACAAGCTAGACAATTACTCGTCAAAGTTGAAGCCAACTACATGGGCAAAAAAAGTCTCTAGAAGAAAAGATGAGTCCAAGTTGAACTTGAAGACTCTAAAGAAGCATCAAAGAAAATCCTAAAACAAGCTAGAGAAGTCTACGTGCATGGGAAACACGTTTTCTTCATTAGCAAGCAGCTGAAAGAATGAAGCAAAGTTTCTTCATCAAACTCCAGCTGTCAACTACTTATTGAAGAAGATAAAAAGAAGTCCAAGAGAGGCTGAGGCGGTGAAGAAGAGTCAAAAGTGGTGTCCAAGTTGAATAGAAAATTCTGAAGCTCTAGAAGTGTGTTGTTAAAAAACGTGAGAAGAAAAGACATGCACACAAACATGCTTCCGCAAAATCCAATAGGAGTACAATTTCCTATTTTGCATACGCAGTCATGGCAAATACCTAGATTTTGTAATTGCTTGCACCTTCTTTGCTTTAGCATACGTAATGGAAAACTGATATTCAAGTATTTACCTTATTTTACAGAGTGCAGACATTAGAATCTCAACTCACATTCATCTTACTGAGAGCATAATCGATCGAGTTGAGGGGACATCATCCGTTTCATGGGTGCAACCAAGAGTTTGGGAATTCCACTGCTCAAATTACTGTGTGGCTGACTGGACAATTGGCTGGACAAAGTACACGCGGCTTTAGTTTCTGTTGAAGCAGAAACACCAGATCTTATCGTTTGTTGATTACTCCCATGTTCCTGTTCTCCGTTTTGCATCGATCTTCTGATTTGAACTGAAAGAAGAGAGAAAAGTGAGCCACTTTGTAGCAAGGTGCGCTTGGTCAGGTAGTTGCACATCTCAATTTACTCCCTTGGTGCTTCAATTTTGTGCCTAATTCTCATCTGGAATCAACAATTCCTTCCTACTTTCTCACATCTTAGATGAGTCCAGAGGAATGTCTTAAAACCATTGCGACTTGGTTTTATCCTTTGGATGTGGTCCCTGGAACATTTACTGCTTTCGTCTGCTCAATTGTGTCCATTTTGATCCACCATCATGTGGATCGATGAATGCTGTGGAAGAATTTTGAAGCTTTTATGACTTCCAGAATCAATATATTTAAATGAATGCACGCCCTCTTCGAAGCTGATTTGTGGGGTTTGCTTCCCAGTGTGCTGATGCATAGAATAATAACTTCAATGTGCCCATTGCTTAAAACCATACAAACCTTGTGTGGCTATATGAGAAATGACCAATGTTGGGAATATAGAACTGACTCCTAGAAATGTGACTCTAGTCGAGTAGTTAAATGTTCTTCATTTGTTAAATATTCGGCTTTAGTTTGTCAGATTATTTTGCAAATCAATTTGGTATATCAGCCATTTCATTCTTAGACTACTGTAAAATAAGTTAAATTGACGGTGCACCTATAAGAACAAAATAAGTCGCTCAAGCTTTTTGGTTGTTGTCTGCTATCAAACCAAGAGTGCTGCCATGCGGATCACTGTGAGGAGTCTCAGTAATTTCTAAGGATGCTGTGTAACCTCTGTAGCTATCTGCCTTAATGTCAAGGTGAGATTCTTAATTGCTTAAATGGACAGGATCTTGTCCATTGTCTGTTGCATTCAGCAACAAAAGAAACCAATTGGAATACGATTGATTATCATCTTTCAACCATTGCCTTTCAAGCCATTGATCAGTCAAAGCTACTTTTACAATCAGGAAGCTTGAATGTAGAGTTAGTATCAAACACCAACATTTGATATTGCAGAAAGCATGACTTGCCGTGCCATTATCTTTTTTGCAGAAAGCTTCTTGGTTGTTGTCTGCTATCAAATATCTTTTGATTTCAATCTTTCAATAACCATTATCTGTATCAAAATTTGGCTGCTAAACAGCACGTACTCAGAGCCCCAAATATGACATTCTCCGAGCTACTGAATATTACATGTGACAGAAAACATAGATTAAAATATTTCAAGGCCCTTTTACTAAATTCACCCACCAATGCCACTCCATAAAAGAAAATGGCACGTGCATCATCGAAGGTTGGTTGAACATGAGACGGAACCTGGGAAAGAAGAGACGATAGACTGAAGCTCGCAAAGCCATGAGGATCGGGTGAGGTGTGGGCGAGAACAATTTAACCATAGAACTTCAGGTTAAAGACCAGCAGATCAGCATAAACAGTCACAATCTCAAGAAAAATTCACGCAAAATAACTTAAAACTGAAAAAGAAAAATCAAGTTGAAGAGCAGAAGCAGTGGCTGATGATTGAGGCCTTGTTTGGTAAATTTTGTTTCTGTTCCTCGGAAAACTATTTTTGTTTTTTTGTTCCAAGGAACGAAAGAAAAATAGAAACCAGCTTTGTAAAAATTTTGTTCCCATGAATAGATTTGGAACATAAACAAAAAGTAGAAAAAAACAACTTCTTATTCTTGGGAACAATTTCTAGAATCTAATTATTTTTCTCTCTTCTCTTTCTTTTCTTCTTCTTCTAGCCTCTCCTTGGCTGGGTGAGGCCGAGCTCACCAAGCCACCGGCGAGGCTCAGCCTCCCCAACCGGCATGAGGCTAGGCCTCGCTAGGCCAAGGCAAGGCCAACCTCGCGCCGCTTGGGTGAGGCCGAGGCTCGTCTGGCCACCGGCAAGGCTTGGCCTTGCCTAGATTTAGCGATGCTGAGGCTTGCTCGCCATAGCTAGGATGGCCTTTGGCGAGCTCGCCGAGCCTTGCTGGGCCTCGCCCTAGCCTGGTGAGGCTCTAGCAAGCTCGTTGAACGTGGCCAGCGATCGGCCAAAGAGAAAAAGAAAAAAGGAAAAAAGGAAAAAAATAAATTAAAAGAATTAAAAAATTAAAAGAAACAAAAAAAAAATTAAGAATCCTACCGAACGTATTTCTATCTCGGGAATAAAAAATTTGAGAAGTTACCAAACGCATTCTTTTGTTCAAAAATTATTCCTGAGAACAGAATTAGAATCAGAAAAAAAAATTTCTGATAAAAAATTGTTCCCCGGAACATAATCGTTATCAAACACGCCCTAAGAGTGAAAATCACGTAGAATGTCGGGGAAGACTTTACCAGTCGATCGATCGAAGATGAACTTGAGTGAACACGAAGATGTGGGTTCTATTCAGAACCCAAAAACGCTCTTCCGTCGACTGAAGATTCCGTCTCTTGCGACTCCCACAGACAAATGGCTTCCTTATTTCCAAAATCAGAGCACTCAAGAATCTTTGGGGCCAACAGAATTTTACCAGTCTATATAAGCAAATTTTAGCTTATGGTCTCAATAATAATAAAGTTTTAAGTGTTTTATCAAGTTGTTGTTCCTGCTATCATAAGTTGAGTGTTTTCATGAGGGTATGTACGCACCATGTTAATTTATTTATAGATATCCGTAGTTATGTATATCTAGATCTTGTTACTTAGTTTTTTAAGGTTGATAAAATATTTTGTAATCTAAATCTCGTTCCTAATTTTTCAAGGTCGATAAAATTTTCAATGTTTTGTGTTCTCTAAACAATTAGGATCAATATAAGGACGATATATCTATAAATTAACTAATGTCGTTTCTAGATATCCTAGTGAAATTACTTAACTATAATACAGCAAAATTATCAATTCGATTCAACTCTAAATGAGGTTCCACTTTTACTTAAATTGAACTATCGTAATAGTTGTGACAACTAAAAAAAAAAAGTAATGAAAAGATAGCATATCTGTTGTCGATATAAAAAATAAATTTGATTGAAATGAAAAGATATTCCAATATCCGAGTAATAATGTAATCATGAAATCCTATGAGTAACACTTAAGGGCTAATTTGACTTTGTTGGAAAGTTGAGGTATTAGATTGAACAGATTAAAAATTTAAGAACTACATTGAGTATTTAGGAATAGTTCAATGACCATATTGAAATAATCAAAAGTCCAACAATGCAATTGTACACACATGTTCTAGTGCCATGTGCTTCTGTTGATCTCAACTTCCACCATTTATGGATTTCAAACTAACTAAACAAGACATAGGTAAACTGGTCTCTCCATTTCAATGTCGTATTTTCACCATGTGGAAAGGGAGATCAATTGTGCGCTCAAGCACACAAGTAGTGCGGGTTTCAACACTAGTATAAACTTAGGTTTAACATGACCTTAGTTGTTTTCCAGAAAAAGTAAGAAGTTTTGCTGATGATTTTCTATAAAGGGGATGAGCTTGCAAGAAATGTTGTCCTTGTTTCTGGAATTCGAAGAGCTTTAAGTTTTGAAGCTCGATCCCCAGAAAAGTGACCTCTTTTGTCAAGCTATGATGCTGACGAGTAGTTTCAGAAGAAAAAAACTTCAGGTTAAATTGAGAGACATCTTTCTATGGTGGAAGGCTTAGTTAATCAAGGCTGTAATCTGTAGCCTGATAAATTTTGGAAGTCAAAAGTCTGTTTTCCCAAAGTAAGATGGTCAAGCTGGTTGATAGTAAAGACTAGGTTCATTTGTGGAAAGGAAATCTTAAGCAAGCACAGAGTAATAAGGTGTCTTTGGATGAAGTTTGCACTCCAAAATGTGAAGGTGTTTAGGGCTTGAAGAAACTGGAAACATGGAATAAAGCTTGCATTCTCAGGAATCAGTACAAGTTGTTGCTAAAAGCAGGGCACTTTTTTTGCTGAAACAGACTTCTATTTGCTCTGTTACTCCTAAAATTAACTCACCTATACTTGGAGGAAGCTGCTAAAAGTTAGGTCCATTCTTAAGCGAGTTACTTGACAAGTGATTGGCAATGGACAGGACGGTTTATTTGTGGTGTGATCATGGCATCCTCATGGCATTTCTAGAGGGTGTTTATCCTCAGAGAGTGATTCATTATACTGCTCTAGATATGCGGGATGCTTTAGCATTGTCATATTGCTGATGATTAGAGTGATGTTCACCGGAAATGCATCGGGTTGTTTTACTTGGATTGAGGCTTGGAACCTGGTTAGAGAAAGAAGGCCAAAGGTTGTATGTCATAAAATGATCTGGGTTAATCCGAACACCCCTAAGTTCTGTTACGGCCCTTGATTAGGAATCTTGAATAGGTTGCAGACCTTTGGGAAATTGAAAAAATGGGGCTTCTGCAGTTGATCGATGTGGCTTGTGCCCAGCTGCTCTTGAATCGAGACAACATTTGCTTTCTGAGTGTGCTTTCCCAAAGACAATCAGGTGCTCCTTTCTAGAACTGATGGGTATGAGGAGGCCTGCTGGAACTTGGGACATGGAATTCGCTTGATTGTTGCAAAATCTGATAGAGTGATTCGCATGGTAATGTTTTGCTCCGAAAGTTCATATCCTAGCTATGTAAAAGGAGAGGAATGCTTGTTTTTTTTTTTTTTTGGAGACAGGAGGAACTAGCTTGCAGCCGACAGCCGCGCCATAAACCCCCTGGTGACGCTAGGGCAGGACCCACCACCACGGCATCACGCTTAATACACCTAGCTACTCACGCCGAGATTCGAACCCCTCCCAAGGGGTTACAAGAGCCTATCCAGCGGAGCCACCACGGCCGGTGGTAGGAATGCTTGTTTGTCTACCGTAGATAAAGAATTGTGTGGTAAATGGCATATTAAGATGCAAGCTCGCGAGTTGTTGCTTCTCATTGAAAAGTAGCCCCGACCCGATTACATCAAGCCTAAACAAGTCCTTTGGGCTCGGCATAAATGATATTTCGAGCTCGTCTCGATCGGTCCAGGCTAGGCCCCAAATATGACTGACTTAAATAGCGAGAGAAAAAGATGCGAAGAATCTCCAGTCATCTTCGGTCTCTATGAATCCCGAGGAAATCGATGCAGCATCATCGATAAAGCCATCGGAGGTTGAAGGAGAGTCTCCCAATTTGAGCTATCACCACCTTGCCCGGATGCTGCTGCTGTCGCCGCTTCGAAAGGCAAAGCCGATTGAGGGAGCTCCGATTGGACAAGATTCCAACCACTGTCCTCACTCCATTGATCAAACTTGAACACAACCGGTAGTTGCTTGTGGGCTCGAGCCCGCAGTAGCGTGGTCGCTCTAAATTTCCTTTAAGAAGAAAATTTAACTTTTGTTCTCTTTAATGTTTTAAGAATAGCATGGAGGAGTCATGTGGCAGCCACCCATGAGCGAACAGATCATAGTTCAAGAATTTAATTGCAAAAAAGAAAAATTCAAAGGCAACATTAGACAAACATTAGGAACTTTCAACAGCTTTTATTCCATAATAAGATGATAACCCAAACGATAAGTAGGGAATGGAGTTTAGTCTCGAACAATGTTTGTTGAAAAAAGGCAGATAAGCTGGTATGGACGCAAAACATTTCTCTAGAGGCCTAAGAGATAATAATATTTCATGTAAGTTGATGTCATTTTACTATGTGGAGGGCACAATCCGCAATCATTGATCTGATTACGTCAATAATACAAAGTTTAGGCAAAGCAATAATTAAAGATATGTTCGGACTCGAGCAGAACATCTTGATTAAATACTGCTTTCGCAAGAATAGAACTTGGAATTAACCTAAATACTAAATTAGTGGGGCAAACGTGCAAGTTGACTTTTGGTAGACAAACGTGATGATCAACATCGACAAATTTCAAGCAACTAATGAGAACTATCTGGGCAAAAGATATCGCAGATCTCTTTTCCGTAAGATACAAATATATACTTCTTTCTAATTTATATGAATGTTTTATTATATATTGTTTATTCTCTTATTTAAATGGACTATTAGAGAAGGGAAGATAATGCAATTGTTAATCCTGGAAAAATTACCCAATCATTTCTAAACCTATTTAACGAATACTCCTTTAATCCAAAACTCTTCAATTTTATCAATTAAGTCTTCAACATTTGCGTAAAATTTCAATGTAATCGTTCCGGCTAATTTTAAATAAAAATTTAGAATTCGCGCAAAAGTTTAAGACTAAATTGGTAAGATTGAAAAGTTTATAATAAAATTGACGTTGTTATAATAAGTTCAACACTAATTAAACAATTTTTCTATAATCTTTCATTTGCTCTTCCTATGTGGCTGAACTACATCTTTCATTATGCAGGGAAAATATAAAAATCATTCTCAACTTTTTATTATGATTTATTTTGCGTCTTCTGTTATCTTGAGCATGCATTTTGCACCTTGTCGTCAAACAAAGGTCAATTTTTTTTTCTTTGAGTCTAACGAACTGTGGAAATTAGAATGTGTGAAGTGCAGATTTTTTTTTTTTTTAAATCTCTTGTTGAAAAGCGTAGATAGATTTCGGAATTAGCGGATATGAAATTAGTATTTGAGGTGAAAATGGAAGATTGATTTTTGTAATTTACAAGGAACTCTTTCTACTAGTCGCGTTCACATCACTCAGTCGCGTCGGATGATCTAATATAGAGGTAAAGCATATATTCTACACATCTTTTCTCTGCAAATATGATTCCCATAAAAGACCTTTTTTTTTATTAATTAAGCTTTCTCGCTTATGTACTTGATTGATGATATTGATGATTTGTATTATCTTCTTTTGTTTTTATGTAATAGTATGGGTTTTCGAATATTTGAATATTAAACCACACATCCACAAATAACTTAAAATGCTCCCCAAATTGATCCCTATATTTCAATGTTGCCCCCAAAAATATTTGGCAATATAATGGTATTAGTACTTTATAAATTTGACTCAATATGGTCATTCGTTAAGTAGACTAACAAAAATTACTGATGTGACAGTTAATACTATTTTTTTTTTATCAGTCCTACTCTAATCTTACTCTAACACTTACTTTCAGACTTTTGCCCTACCTTCTTATAGGGCGTGGGAGTCGAAACCCACTCCTAAAATGAAATTTTCCCTATCCCCAATCCTCCCGAGAATGTGGAGATTTGAACCTCCAACCTAACTCTTTCAAGGTAGAAGCCATTTAATACGTCGATGAGGACACCTACGCGGACATGGTTAGCTAGCTAATTCAATTTAGATTTGACATGAGGACAAATTGTGCGACCCAAATATGAACTCGGGCGCCTTTACCAATGGACGAGGGTGACATGCCTAGTCGGACTAGGCTAGTCCCAACCTCCATTGGACGTCACGCACGTATGCATAGAGAGAGAAAGAGGGTTAAGCTAGGCAAGAAGGTTCGGCAGGGAAAGTGATGGCAGTGAGGCACGACAAGACCGCACCAGGGATGACGCTGGTAGTGATGGCCAGCCGTATGGATTGGCCGATGAAAGCGATAGTTGATGAACGTGGTAGAAGTGTTAAAGAGAAAAAAAACGAGTTCTTTTGATAAAAACAAATTTAATTGAGCTGGCCAATCCACATCAATAATGGATTACCCGTGACGTTGAACTAAATTTAACGGAATAATCACATTTTAGTTAATTTTAGAAAATTTAGAGGTTAATTTAAAGGGAAAAAGCCACAAAAAATCTCAAACTTTGTCGAAAGTAACAAATTTACCCTAATTTTTTTTTACATGAAAACCCCTAAATTATGCAAACTGTGACACATTTACTCCATTAAGGGCATTTTCGTCTTATTTTTTCTTTTTCTTTTTAAAATTTTTTTTCTTCTCTCTTTCCTCCACTAGCCTTGGCGGAGCCCTCGCCCGATGCCGACAAGAGCGGCCCTCGCCGGACACTGGCGGAGGGAAGAAAAAACAAAGAAAAAAATAAATAAAAATAAAAGACCAAAATGCCCTTATGATTTGGAATAAATGTGTCACACAAATGAAAGTTCAAGATTTTTTGTGTCACAAATAAAAGTTTTGGATAAATGTGTCACAGTTAGCAAATTTCAGAGTTTTTTATGTCACAAAAAAAATTGAGGTAAATTTGTCACTTTGGACAAAGTTTAAGGTTTTTGGTAACTTTTTCCCTAATTTAAATAAGAAATATTTTGATATTATATTAAACAATGAGAAAAAGTTTCAAACCACTGTAACCCTTTTCTTTAGCTAGGGATGACGATTTTGCGTTATCTACCACCAACCTCAATAGACCCCCATAAGACATGACACGATGTCCATGTCCAACAGCAAATCCCTCCATGAGTACATCAATCATAGAGTTAATGGTGCGCACACGCCAAAGCAAATGACAGCTATGCCGCACTTTTCTCCATTTCTTTACTCTTTCATCATGATGATCAAATCATGATTAATCGTTCGACTAGAAAAAGGTTTATTATAATTTCATCACCTAACGGTATGATGGAGTTTCGCATTTTAAAGTGAAAATGCTTTTGAAACAAATGAGGTTATGCAGCAGACACAATAGAAAAACGGATAACTAGACTCGTAAGTATGCATAGCGTACTGATGCAAACACGCTCGCATGTGCAAACTGCCAAATAGAAAGAAGAAGAAAGGTCTTACATAGATCTTTCATTAATTCAAATGAATAAGATGCTTTCCGAGAGATTGAAATGTACATATTTATATAAAAAACACTGAAATCTGGTGAACATTTTCTATGATTATGATTAAGTTTATTTTCTTGTATATTCTGTATTTTAGATATTTTGTTGGGATTTAAGGTGATTCATTTCAACTTTTTAGGTACTATCTAGTTAGATATTTTTGCATCACGGGAGCCATGTGGCATGATTTTCATTTGTCTGGGGTGTGTTTGTGTTATGAAATATTAATGATTTCAAATTTATTTCTAAAGACCAATTATTTATATCCCCTAAATTAATTAGTTAACAATTTTTTTTCACTATTAAGAAAGCTCTATATCTAAACATTTTCATTGATAATGAACATATTTTTCATTGATTATAGGACCATTATTAGGAAATACATTTTTGAAATTCTTAATTTTCCGCAAAAAAAGCCCCTAAAATTATGTTAGCTAATCGGTCCTTCTACATGCATCAATCACATCCGAGTTATTATTATTATTTTTTTAATGTTATAAACTAAACTCATGTGTAGGAGGCAAAGTGTTGCCCATCGACAAGAGGCCAAATCATGCGACCTAGACATGAAGTTGAGCACCTCCATCAATGGAGGTCATGGGCCTAGCCCCAACCTCCATTGGAAGTTAGAGAGAGAGAGAGAGAGAGGTTGAGCTAGGGGCAGAGGCTTGGCACGAGGAGCGACGGTGGCGAGGCACGATAGGACCACACCTGTGATGACACCAGTAGTGATGGCCAACCTTAAGCACCAAGGAAAAGTTGGAGACAACTATTACCTTGTTCTTTAGCTAGGAGAAGATTTGTATTATCTGCCACCAACATCAAGAGACCCCAAAAGACACGACATGATGATGGTTATATGCAACAACAAATCCCACCATGATTGAATCAATCAGGCTACGTACGACCCAATTATATAATGACAATATAGGGTTAATCGTGCGCACGAGCAAAGGCAAATGACAACGATGCCGCACTTCCTTTCTCCATCTCTTACTCTTTAATCATGATGATCGCCTGACTTCAAAAGACCAGTTATTTTTGGCAACCAAACAATATGATGTGGTTCCTCTGTTTCTCCATGAAAAATGCTTTCGAAACAAATGATTTACGCAGTGAAAACAATAGAAACACTGATAACTCAAATCGCAAATATGCGTATAGATACAAACACACTCATAGGCGCAAATTCCAAATAAAAGAAAAGATGAAAGATCTCTTGTAATTCATTCATTACCTCAAAGGAATAAGATGTTTTGCAAAAGAATGAAATGCATATATTAATCTAGAAAACCATAAAATCTAGTGAATATTCATTAATTCAAAGGAATAAGACCCTCGACCGATGCCGTGAGGGTGGCCCTCGCCTGATTCCAACAACCTCTGCTGTGGCCGGCGGAGGGAAGAGGGAAAAAGAAAAAAGAACAAGAAAGGAAAGGAAAAAAAAAGAAAAAGGAAAACTTTTAAAAGATGAAAGGCGAAAATGCCCTTCAGTTAGGTTAGGTCATTTTTTGAGATATAACTATTTCGGGCTTTTATTTGAAATAAATTTTACTTTTGTTCATTATTACGTTGACATTTAATGTTCTTATTTGATTTGAAATAACATTCACTTTAAGTCTTTATTTAAAACTTTTCCTTAATGTTATAAGCTAAACTTTCGTAGGAGATAAAGTGGTGCCCATCGATAAGAGGTCAATATGGAAGGTAGGCATCTTTTAATTTGTATCAGAATCAAGTTGCTTAGCGAGACAGAAAGACAGACAGATTTTAAGAGATGAAAAGCACAAAGCTAATACTCCTCCACTCCACAATCCAAAAGCAATCATATTCATACACCAATCGCTTGTGGCTCATCTTCATCATCGCCTTCTGCACCACCGCCTTCACTCTAACCATAATCACCACCACCACCACCACCACCACCACCACAACCACCCCCGCCGCCACTAGCACTGCCACGGGCTCCACTGCCTCTTCATTCCAGCTTCCACTGTCCATATACGATGCCCTCCTCCACTACGCCGCCTCTACCAACCCAACCCACATGACGTCCTCTGAGCTCGCCACCATAACCGCCGCAGTTGCCCACTGTGCCGCTGTTGCCTCTCACTGCAATCTCCTCGTTTTCGGCCTCACCCATGAGGCCCTCTTGTACAAAGCCCTCAACTTCGACGGCCGTACCGTCTTTCTCGAAGAGAATGAGAACCTTGTCTCAAGGTATGAGCAGCGACACCCGGGAATCGAGGCCTATGACGTGCAGTACGAGACAAGGGTCGGCGAAATGAAAAGGCTGCTTGAGTCGGCCAGAGGCGAGTTCCGCAACGAGTGCCGGCCGGTGCAGAACCTGCTCTTCTCGGAATGCAAGCTCGCGTTGACCAGCTTGCCCAACCACGTGTATGAATTGAGTTGGGACGTGATACTGATCCAGGGGCCGAGTGGGTATCACGAGGCGGCGCCGGGGAGGATGTCGACGATATTCACAGCGGCGGTGCTGGCAAGGAGCAAGAAGGGCGGCTCTGCGGAGACGCACGTGTTCGTGCTCGACTTCGACAGGGAGGTGGAGAGAGTTTATAGCGACGAGTTCTTGTGCAGGCACAACTTGGTGGAGGTCGTTGGTAAGCTTGGGCATTTTGTTGTGGAGAGAGTGAGCGATGGGAGATCAATGACTGAGTTCTGTAGGGTTTCGGCTTCGGCCAATTCATCTTCGTCGTCAACATCAATGGCGTAATTGAGGGATAATTGAGGAATTCACAGGAGGTTGATGACGAAGATGATGATTGAGCTGAGTTTTGTAGGGTTACTAATGTTTTTCTCCATCTTTTAGATGCCCAATACTGATCATAAGAATTAATAAATAGACATAAGAATCTTTTGTCCTTAATTTCAATGCAAGCTTGCTTTGGAGATCTATACATCCTAGTTTTAATTCTTTTTTGGACGAGTTTAAAATGGCACCTCAAATTTCTTCTTAAAAATTGAAATAAGTGAATAGATTAATTAATTCAAATAAATCACTTGAAAAAAAAAAACTTTCTCAAAGAAGATAATTAAACGGAAGAACTCAAACCATCCTAGGACTATTTACCGATGACGCCGTAGCGTTCCTTAGGCCTCCTATTTTATTTTTCATCTATATTTTTACGATTCCAAGTAGATTTTTGGCCTGTTTGCATTTTTGTCTGGTTTAATATTGGAATTAGGTACTTTTTCACTTTTGGGCTTTTGAGACTCAAATGGTTTTGAAGCTAAAATCTCAAATAGGTTCAAATGTTGCTAAATATTTTGGGGCCGTTGTGAATTTTTGTTGATGTGGCATAAAGGTCGTTAAATATTTGTTGATTTTTTTTTCTTTATATCAAATGTTGACTCTATCTATGATCTGTAATTCTTCTTTTCTTCAAAATATTTAAACCCTAACATTGCAATTCATTTATACCCATTCACGACCATTCTTCCGCTAGCCTTGGCCGCTGCTCAAATGCTCAAGCAGCCATGGCTGCAAGCTTGAGATCTACAATCTTTAGATTCCACACCCATGGCTGCTCGCTTTCAACTGTGGGCACGAGCTTCGAGCTTGAGAAGCCGTGACGAACACGAGTTTCAAGCTCGAGCTTGTGTGGTCATGGTTGCGAGCTTTAAAGTAGATCAGACATGACAAATCGCAAGCTTCGAGCTCGAACAGCTACGGACTGCATGTTTCTAAGCCAAACTGGTCATGGAGACTGTGCATGGCAAAAGGCAAATGTGGTGAAAGGCCTAAAAATTATAGGTGCAGAACTGGGATTCAAAAGCCCAGATTTACACGAGACGGGTCCGGTGACAACTTAGACCCACATGCGACCTTGCACCATTTTTGGCCCAGTCATGCACTAGGACATGCGGCCCAGGTGCACCGGGCAGACGTGCGACTGGCCGGGCGCGGCTTTGGGCTCACGTGCAGGTTGTCGCTGTTCCATCAACGGGTTGGCGCTGGAAGCGACATGAAATTAAAAGGAAAATTTTAAAAAATTTTGACCAAACTTTGACAAGTCATAACTTTTCTATCCATCGTCCGATTGACCTAATTTTTACGCCCACGGAATGTTGGTAGTAGAATGAATGTATGAGGACATTTGAAAGATACGAAAGATGGGGACAATGGGCGTAGGATACTATACCCGGGTACTATCCCCTTGACCGATAAAGGACTTTTATTGATATAGCTGATTATTTATTTGTGATTTGGTTTGGCTTCAAATTCTCTAAAACAAAAAATATATGAATGAATAAGCACAAAAATTAATAACAACCTTTGAAAGAATTTTGCTAAATTTGGCCAACCTTCAACAACAACTTTGATAGATCAATAGCTCTCAAAACTTGGTCGACATGGTCTTCAAATGGTTCGAGTAATGCCTCGCCTGACCCTCTTAGGGTCGGGGGACCCGTTTGGCAGGAGTGAAGAGTTATGAAAATTTTGGGAAAAATAATTTTGCTCTTTTTTACAGCAAAATTATGACCATTTAAAATAAGGAGTAGTAAACCACTGAGATTCGCCCTAGTGGCCACCCTTCCAACATGGAAGGGGGAGGTGGGGGGTTTAAATCACCACCTTCTCAGGAGGGGATGGGGTGGGGACGCGTAAATTTCAAGAGTGGGTTTCGACTCCCACGCTCTGCAAGAGGTAGGGTAAAAAGTCTGAGAGTGAGTGTAGAATAGGAATATAGTAAGACTGACAAAAAAAAAAGGAGTAGTAGTGATACAAATTGGGTAACAATTACTAGAACAAGGGTTTAATGCAAAAAAGAAAAAAAGTGGTGAAATATCTAAAATGTGGAGTTAATGTGAAGTACTCTAAAAAGTAAGATGACATGTTAAGAAACTTGCATTAGGCAATCATGAATAGATGCATTAAAAATATTTTATTTTCTTAAGATATTGACCAATTTTAACAACTTAAACTCATTGATTGATGATTACATTAGAGTTATCTAAGAGAATCGGAAGCTCATTTTAAAATTCTTTAACGTGGAAAACATATTCATTATTCAAAACACGAAACGTTATCCAAGAGCGCTTATTGACAAGTCCTGAATTTACTTTAAGTTTGTCTATTTTGCCCTGTACTCTCAGAAGAAATTTTTCTATATTATGTATGTATATGCATATAATATATAGTATATACACGTGCTGAATGCGATGAATTTTTCAATTGTTCTCTGAACCTAGCTGGTCCAAATACGGCACCAAAAGTTCACACGTTTCCTGAGCAAAACAACACTTGTCATTGGCACTCATTTGGACCTACACCAATGCAAAGTTGCTCAATTAGGTAAGGCCGGCTCATTTTGGAGTCGATATACAATGGACTGAGTTCATGCATGATTAAAAAAGAAAGGGGAAAAAGAAGAAGAGAAAAAAGCAAGGCCAATAATGAAGCATGAACTGAGCTCATGCGTGATTAACCTACCATTACGGCTTGGAATTAAATAAGAACGAATCTCTCTCTTTTAAGTGAAGAAGGGGTTGCCACCTTCACATGCATTGTGCCTCCACCTAAAATAGGAGAGTACTAAATATCTATGTTTGTGCCCTTCTAAATTAAGTATTAATCATCATGTTTTACCACCACAAGACTAATTAGATGACTTAATTCTTGATTAATATTCCAATGACATCAATTTCCACACGCCTACACCCTTTTGGATTTATCAAAGTCGTGTCGCACACATGTGATTAATTTGATGAATGGCACTTTGGCATCTTTTGAGATCTTGTAATAGGGTATCACATGATCTTCCAATTTAAAAAAGTAAGCATGCACATGTTTTATGTATACAAATAGTGAAAGGCAATTGCTTGAAAGCATAGGATGTACATCTTTTCGGTGTTTCCATAAGGTTTTGCTAAGTTCTATAAAGTAGCACAATGGAGATGGCCACGGTTATGATATAAGATTGCCACGTATCTTTGGAAGGATTGTTGTTTTGTACATAATTTGTACAAAGTTGAGTTCGTATAAACCGTCATAAATGTGTTATGTGTATTTTGAATACTATTTTTGAAATAATATTTTGTTTGGATTTGATCACGGTCTCTCTACTCATTACTCCTGAGTGTCACGTTAGCCATCCAATGAATAAAGCTAACCTAATGTACATGGATGGAGCATTTGCGTCCATAAGTGGGTTTTAATTGAGTCGAATGATTTGGATAGTAGCACTGTAAATGATATAGGAAAAAATGTCGGCAAGTCATCCTCTCGAAGACTTCATACACTGCACCAATTCAGTCAACAAGTCAAAGCAACGAACAAAGCCATGATAAAACATATATAAATAAAACAAGCTCAAAAATAAATAATAGCGGCTGGTCTCTATCTGATCTTCATTACTGTTACTACAACCATTCAAATTCCAAAGGATAATATCCATAGGGATTTTCAATTTCCACATGAAAAATTTATTAAGAGATGCAATATGAAAATGATTTATGTTAAATCATGCTAATAAAAAAAATGTATAACTAACAAATGTCATGAACTGACTTATTTAATACGTCATGATTGTAGTTGCAAACTCATGGTCTTCTTAATATGTTGCGTCCAAAACTAAGTAAATAAAAAATGTAAGACCATAAAATCATGGAAAATGGAGGGAAGAAAGTGAAAGGTATACACGGACTGGCATGATATAATGGACAAAACGGCAATAAAAGAACATCACTATGTTTTCTTTGGCCAATTGGAGATGCATTGTGGTAGGGATCTTGGAAGAAACGGGTTGAATAGATTGCTTCGAATCACGTCTTTATGATCGAAGTTAATGTTAAGTAGGTAAATATTAAACTCATCAATCATGAGTTTAAGCTTGTAAATATTGATCAATATCTTAAGAAAATAAAAGATAAGCTATCTTTTTATACATTTATTCATAAAAACCTAATGCTGGTCTTATTGAATATCTTTTAGTTTGGTTTCATTTTTCTTCGAACTCTATCCCTTTTGGGAACCCAAATATATATATATATATAAAAGGCAAAAGATCTCTTCAAGTGCCATAACTTGGTACAAAGGGACACTTAAGTGCCACGTTCGAAGAAAAATGGATCACGTAAGTGCCACTCCGGCCAAAATCTGGCAAAAACGTTGACGTGTGCAATTTCCAGCGAAATGAGTGCAAAACGACGCCGTTTTGCACACTGATGTAGCCAAATAATGCAAAAACGGCGTCGTTTTGCACCTGACGCTGTAAAAAAAAAATAATTTTTAATATTAAATTTTTTTAAAAAAATTAATAAAAAAAGCCCTCAACCACCACTGCCGGGAAAGGGGCCGACGACCCCGACCGACCCTCCCCCCTCCGTTGCCGGCCCTTCCCAGCGGCGGTGGGGAGGCGACTCAACCCTCAGCCGCCTCCCTTTTTTTTTTTTAAATGTTTTAAATAATTTTTTTAAAATTAAATTTACTTAATTTTTATATTAAATTTTTTACCACGTCGGCACTCAAACGACGTCATTTTGCACTTGCTTCGCTAGAAAATTGACACGTTAGCGTTTTGACCGGATTTTGGCTGGAGTGGCACTTAAGTGATCAATTTCTCTCCGACTTTGGCATCTAAGTGTCACTTTCATAAGTTATGTTACTTTCGTAAGTTATGGCACTCAAGTGTTTCTTTGTACCAAGTTATGGCACTCCAGGGGACAGTGTCTTAAAAAAAAAGTATTGGATAAAATGCACAAAACAAGGAAATGAAGCACACATCAAATTTTCGATCATGCTATCTATGGGGCAAAGAACACCTCAAGCGCCACAACTTGGCATAGGCGGATACATAATTGCCAGAACTTCCAAAAGATACATTTAAGTGTCATATTTTTTAAAATTGGATACCTAAGTACCAACTCCAACAAGCTTGCCGGAAATTCGATGTGGCGTTATTTTATTAAAAGAATTAGTCTACGTGGCTTGTCGAAATGTCCATTCAGCAATTTTTTGTCTAAAACAACGTTATCCTTCATGTTCACTTAATGTCAGTCGTGGTTAAAAAAGGATCATTTAAGTGTTAAGTTATAGTGTAAGTGATCACTTAAGTGCCACTCATGGTTAAAAGTGAACACTCAAGTGCTAAGTTTTGCAGAAAATGATCACTTAAGTATCAAAATGACGTCGTTTAGCATCGTCTTGCATAGTTTTCATGGAAGGCGTGACGTTGTTCGCCCTGTCTAGTAGATAATTTTTTTATAAAAAAAATGCCATATCATTTAAAATTCTCGCCTAAAAAAACCACGTCGGCTATTTGGTTGGAAATTCTCGCCGTTAGCATTTAGGTGTTTATCTCTTCTCCGATTTTGGCACTTAAGTGTACATTTTGAAAATTTTGGCACTTATGTGTTTGTCTGGTCTAAGTTATGGCACTTGGGGTGTTCTCCTGCTGTAATCTATGTCTATAGGGAAAGTATCACAAGATTTTGTTGAAAAAGTATTAGAATACATAAAATAATAATAATTATTGGAAATGCATTACATAAGATTAGAAAATAAAAGGAAATGTCTGAGGCGTGCAAGCACTGTCCTTAAGGATAATTCCATCCCTCTGAGTACGAAACTCGGTGCGTAAAGCTTCAGTGGCTATCCTCCCAAGATACAACAGACCTTCCTCTATACTCCACACTAAATATTAGAAGGAAACTTGACAACTTTTGTATATAACCCAGCAAAAAGAAAAGGAAAGATGTGAGAACACATTGTCTCTACTACGATTGTGGTTTGGAGTTTAATTTATATTTAAACAATGAAAAGAGAGAGCCATTAGGAGATCATCATAAATCAATTGGTAATTAAAAAGATGACAGTTATAAAATAATGAAGAGTTTATGAAGTAATAAATCAAAATTTATAAAACTGTTAGAAGACCGTTACACAACCATTAGAGAGCCGTTATATGACCGTTAAAAAGCCGTTACAAAAATGATGACTTTCATGACAACATAATTTCTAATAAATATTTCAAAACTATTGAAATATCCAACAATCCCCCACATATTTCAGAAAGTTTTGACAAGAAAAATAAAATAATGCTAGGTTATTGGAGAGTAATGCATCAAAATTGGTGCTTGTTAGGCTATGAACCAACCCTCGAAAAAATGAAAAATAATTCACGAAATCATTGGTGAAGTTTGAAACTTCTATGAATCAAGAATTTCTTTTTGTGAATTATAATTTTCATCAATCACATTACACTCCCACAAACTTTGTTGTTCAACGCGGTTTTGCGCTAATAGGCCATGTGTGTGCTTGGTTTATTCATAAGTACTTTAGAGATTTTCGCCAAAAATTCTCACAGGAGCGGCCCCACTCCACACTTATATAGGTGATTCCATCAAGTGTATTCTGCAGTTTAATACACCACCAATAATGGCTATGGAATTTCATTAAGAGCTTAGCTCAACCTCTTTTTCCTTGCAATTTTGCACTATTCTCATCTTAGGATGGACAATAATTTTTAATAGTGCACTAGATCAACAAATGACTTGTTATTACCCATATGAACCTAATTCATGGGATTGCCAATCACATAGGTTGGGTTACTATCATTGTTAATTTTCTTCAGTTGGCTTGTCCCATTCCCCTTGATGTATAGTCAAAGGGTTGGTCAAAATCCATTTCTGACTTTATATAATTAATGGACATAATTCCATAATTAAGTTGCTGCTTTACCACGTCATCCCTCAATCGGATGTGTCAATTTTTACCATATCTATGCATCGCTATTGCCTCTTGGCAATCATGATGTATAAACACAAAATATGTTATTTTCCCAAAGGAATATTTGCTAAGAGTCTCTCAACTACTCAGCCTCATTTTCATATATAAGTTTGAGAAATTTTTTTCCTTTTTCTCAAGAACTTGAATAGTTCACAATTTACCAAAGAATAGTAAATATTTTCTTCTCCTTCACCCATTGGAGCTTAGGAGGATAAGGCATTTTGTTTACACATATATGCCTGGTAGCACTTGAGTCTACCACCCATAATTTCGATTAGTCACAATATTGGCATGGGAATGACTACATCAATTACTTCATCAAATCATCTACTTCAACCAAGTTGACTTTTGGTTTAGCAGGATTGCCATTTCCTCCACGATTTCATTCGACTGCTTTTATGTCAAGCACTTCCACCGGGTGAACACATATTTGTTAGTGGATTTTATCCCATATGAATCCAAGATCCAGTTAACATCACCGTATCCTTATAATACAGTGGAAAATCACTATCTTGACAATAGTCACCCTTTAACAAAATATTTCACAAAGGACATCAATCTTATTCAATATAGATCTATGTAGGCTATAGATGCAAAGAAATAAAAATAAATTTCATCTTCACAACAATCACTAAACGAGATTCTCTTTCCCAATGCAATAGCCAATCAAAGGAGATTCTCTTTCCCAATGCAATAACCAATCGAGTCTCTAATTATCATCATGCATGAATGGACATTCAACATAAATTGCCAAAGTAAATATTCTTACAAAGAACATTTTTTTTTATATCATTACTGCTGTCAATAGTACATGTTGCTCCAAAAATATTAACCAAAACTCAGAGGTTAGCAGAAATCCAAAATGAATTAATAATTTCACAAAATAATTGTAAGACTTCCTCTGAGGTTATATATGAATCACCAAAAATGTCTCAACAATGCATACTCAATACAAAACATGTAATCAATTTAATTTTGCAATAAAATACTATTTAATAATTCTATCAAAAGTTATGCGTGAAAAATTTGATCATTGCAAAAGAGACATTATAATCTTTAACCCATAAATTTGTGGCTATTATAAAATATAAACCTCTTTGATTGTTTCAAACATAAGTGTGAATCTAATGAATTCAGGAATATAATCACGACAATTTTGACAAGAAAAATGTTTGGACTAAAACTTTAGTAGTCATAAATATAATGTTAACAATGTTTTACACATGTAAAACTCAAAGTAGACTTTAACTCTTTAAGCAACATTTAAATGACTGAAATGTGAAATATAAAAATATCACGAAAGGCAGGATGCAAAAAGCATACTCACTAAATTGTTGATTACGCTAATTTAGCCTGAAAAGTAATTAATGGAAAATATTGGGGTGTACCATTAGTCAATTGAATAGTTGTCACCCAAATATTCTCTCAGCTTATGCTTGCTAAATTGGGTCTTCATTCCCTTCTCTTTCTATCAAGCATAATTCCACATCGTCAAGAAGGCAAGAATCTGCCACCATTCTAATGCTAGAGAAGTTTTATATGTGCGTGGACGAGAGAGAATTATCATATCTTCATGTATTTATCAAACATACACATTGTCATGCAGCAAATACGAACACATGCGTGAGCATATACATAGATAAAGGCCCACGCTGCACTCCCAAGCAAGCATGAATAAAGATATGCCATCAAATACCAACACAAACTCGTGTCTACACTTACTTGAGCATATTGGCATGGACATCACCGACCGACTAATGATTGTATGCACTCTAGCATATTTCCAAGAATGATGGGATAACACTATGAGGAATACTGAAGAATTTTGTTCCAAAGTCAAATAACACATATTTTCAAAATCTATAAGCACAATAATATAAGGTAAAAATAGCGTAATTTTAGTGGTAAAACACAGAAATCCCACATGACATCATCCATTTCGCTGATAACAATTATATATAACATGGTCCAACATGGACAAGCTCGATAAGATTCTGTAGAGGTGGAGCTGTTGACACCTAAATTTTGGCGGCCCATTTAGTCATTAGGGGTTAATTTTATTTTTCATTTGCATAGCATTAATTTTAGGTGCGTTTATTTTTAATTTACATGTTTTGCATTTTTTATTTTTAGGACGGTGGACGGGTCAAATTAATTGTTTTTGAGTTTAAATTAATAGGCTGGACTAAGCCCATGAAACGAGCAAAATTGGTCTGAGCCCGTTTTTTTTTAATGACAAAAATTACCTAAATCGAGATTTGATATGATATTGCGGTGGTTTTTGAAATTTAAGAGAATCGGGTTGAAATCTTATCTTTAGTCTTTAGGTGATAACATTTTTTGAAAATATTAAGGAGATAAGGATTTTTGTGATTCGGAGGATATAAGGAATTTTCGAAATATCTTGATAGGATCACATTTTCTTTGGCTATAAAAGGTGGACGTAGGGTTCGGTTTTGAGGAGGCCACATATTGAATACACGGCCATTGAAAAAAAAAACTCTTTCATTGGGGTTTTTTTTTCAAGGACTCCACAAATAAAGAAGAGAGGTGTGACACGAAAGTGAAGGGAGAGAAGGCTCGAGATTGGAGAGTTCGGCCACGATCGCCCCTGCCCTTGCGTCATCTCGCTCCCTGATTGGCGCTGTGCCTATGTTGCTACCGCATGCTGGTTCAAACGTTGCTCCTCGATTGAATATTGCCACTCGATGCTCCTCGTCGCCCATCCAGTTTCTAGTCATCCAACGAACTCCCGCGATATCAACAACGCGATGAGCAGGACGTTCCTCTTGGAGCCCCTTCGGCAAAGTCCAATCTGATCCAAGCCCCGACGACGAAGCCTGCTGTCCCTGCTGCTTTCGCGAGCCAAGGATCTGTTAAAGATCCCTCTTGCTCGTGACGAAGAGATCGCTGCCTAACTGAGTTAGTGACCTTTTTGTGCTTCTATTTTGCAGGTTTTCCACGAGTCTTAGTCACATTGATGACCAGTTCTGCAACTTCCGACTCTCCGATTGGTTACGCTCCTTTTTGTCATTTGTCCGTAAAGATATCTCCGCTTGCAGCAAATCTTTGAAGTCAAGTGCTATGGGGGAAGATAATTAAAAAAAAAAAAAACAGCAAAAGGGTGAGACCCATTCACGAAGGAAGTATATGCTCGTGGACTCCCATCAAATTAAGAGCCATCACCACCTGCGCCCCATGGCCTCATCATCACCATCGCATGCAGAAGACGCCAATGTTTTATAAAGAAGTGGTCAAAGTGGATTGCCAGTCAAAGTATCAAGTCTTCAGTGGAAACTTGGACAAATATAAATTAATGAAAAGGTTTTGATATCAGGGTCGAGGTATGCATCTAACTTGGTGGCACACCAACGATCCCTAAGCTTAAAGGCTGCCGTCCAGTCCGTAGTTGCGAGTCGCCATCCCAATTTGGAAAAGTTATTTGCGCGATATCGAGAGCAAGGTAAGATTTTTGATTGATTTGAGTTTTTTCATATTTTATTACCCGATCCATGGGATTGTGATTTATTTCGAATATTTGTCCGTTATTACCATATCCAAAAATATTTTGAATTTTCATGAATTTGGGAGATTAATCCCTAATTTCACAACGTGCATACGATTGACAGTCCGATTTTCGCGCCCGAAATCCGACTCGCAATCGCACGGAAAAATCGCTAATCCGATCTCACGCCCGAGATTCGATTCGTGATTTTGTTTAAGTTTGGCCAACCCGATCTCATGCGCGAGATATGGTTCGCCAATTTTTGGATATCAATCTTATCTTATTTGATTTGCTGTGTGATTTTATTTTCATAAAAGGAAAAAAATCCAAAAAAAAATTGAATTAGGATTAGGTTTGTCTTTTTATCTTGCATGATTAGAATATGGGTTTTATTTTGAATCATGAAAAAGAAAAAGAAAAAGTGCATTCATTTAGGATGTTAGTTTTTTATTTCTATTATTATCTAAATTGCATGTTTAATTTTAATGTTGAATTTCATAAAAAATTATGAATTAAGGCATTACTTGCACGTCATGGCATTTTAGAATAAATTACGTGTTTTATTTTAAGTCTAGATTGATTTTTGCATCTTAGGATAGAACTTGCTAGGTTAAGATAAGATCTTAGTTTAAATTAGGATTTAGTCTGACCCGATCCTTAATATAAACTAGATAGAATCTTAATCTAGATAATTATATTTTGCATCTTCCTTAATTTCGAATTTCATAAAAATTTGTTTTAGGATAACTTAGTTTCAATTTCTAGAACACGTTGCATTTTTCTAGAATAGAAAATTCATGTGCACGTCATATAGAATTAGGTTCATGAAATGCACGTCATTTAGTGATTATTATTAAGTTCATTTAATTAGAAATTGCCTGTCATTAGAGTTAGGTCATTTGATTAATTTAGATTGCATATTTAATTATTGCATTTCTTTAGAAATTACCTTTACTCATGTCATATAGTTTAGGTCATGTTACCATATCATATCAACTCATGTTAGATTAATAACATTGCATCGCATGATTCTCATTGAATAAATGAAAACAAAAAAGATTGAGTGATTGCTTGTTAATTAGAAATCATATCTAGGATTGCTGATGTGAGTTTTGATCTAACAACGCAGATGCTTTCGTTGCTTTGAGGTAAGTTTGTAATTTATTCATTGCTTTCTTGGGTGTTAAATTGATGGATTGCGCAACCGCATGATCACCTCACATGTTAGAGAAATAAATTTAAAATCAATTCAAGCTGCTTGCCAAACATTTTTTCTAAAGAATGGTACCGAAAGGGCATTAGAGAAATCTAGTGTAACCAAGTCCCCGTACCCATAATCTCTGGTTTGTAGGAGTAAAGTAAATCTCCCGTTGTTTTACTTAGGTGTCTAATCGACCTACCCTAAACTGATTAGTGGCGACTCCTAGATAATGATCTTTTGCATGTTAAATCCTTAAGTCGCGATTTGGTATGGGCTTGGGAGAGCCCGAGCTAAGCTTAAAGGCTTAGTAGTCCATCAACCTAGTTTTAGGTGCGCACCCGAAAATTTGGTCGCGACAGCTTGGCGACTCCGCTGGGGACTTGAGTTGAAACTCTTAGTGGACTTAGGCCAATTTTCTCTTCAATTCGGAAAAAAATGTTTTTGTTTGGCAGCAAGGATTCCAGGTACGTCCCTAACATTTAGGTGTTAAATGTTTTTGCAGATTGGGAGGTATAAGGGGAGTAGTGATTGTTAACCCTTGTCTTGCAGGTTGGAGTTGAGGATGAATGTTTTAAATTCAAGTTATTGAAGTGTTGTTTGATTTAAACTGTTGTGCATGCCTTGCATCTTGCACTACATTTTTGCACACACAACCTGCCGCCGGACCTGGGCCGCATAGGATCATTTAGGATGGTGTTGAGATGGATACCACTCCGACCGCATGCTCGCGGTACGAGTCGCCCATCTCAATCCCGAAATTTCTTTCATGGTGTCAAGAGTACCCACCTCGGTCCGCATGCCCGCGACCCGGGTCGGCTCTTTGACCAAGCCGGAGTCATGAGGACCCGACATAGTCCACAAGCCCGTGGCTAGTCTGATCATCCTTGTGGCTTCACCTTGATAAGCCTTATAGAGTAGAAATCGAGCCACTTACCATGCGCATGTCTATGTGATTGCCGTCGATTTATCTTGGTGAAGTAAGTCTTCCATCCCTATACTAATGCAATTTACTTACTTTGTCCTACTCTTGGTTCGTCCATGACAATCTAGGTCAATCATTGATTTAATTCCTTTGTCAATTAAAAAAGAAATGAGGAAATTGTCATGCAATGAATCATTTTAAAAAAACTTTGGAGAATTTGTTTTCAATTCATGTTTAGGAAACTTGATCTTGCTAGGGTGTCCATTTTTCTAGCTCTCTTTAGGAAACACCCCTCTTCTACAAACTTTTCATGAATAAATGAAAAAATCGATTAGGTCATTGTTATGGATTGACTTTTTATTTACATCTCATGCTTACATGTTCCCGTTCATTTGAATTAGGTGATTATGGAGCGATCTCGCTCACCCATCCGTTCATGATCAAGAGCTAAAATGACGGATCAAAAAGAGCTAATTGCGACTCCAAGAAGAGAGCCAAGAAGACCTTTCGAACCGTCTCATTTAATTAAGGAGCATAACAGAGAGGCATTTGAAAATAATGCATCAATTTCCAGTGATAGTTCGCCCGTTGACTTTGGAACATACATCCGAAGGAAAATAGACATGAAGGCAAATGATCATTTCCTAGCCGATTGTGATGACATCTCTCAAGAGTGAAGAAAATCATCTTGATTCCAAAGTGTGATATGTGACACCTCTCATGATAATTGGTGTCAGATGTCATTTTCGAAGGCCAAATGAAGTTTCTCATTTCCATGAGAAAATGATGAAACAAGTCAAAAGAAGATCATCCGTCTTGGATGAAATGGATACATTGCGTTCATGAATATAATTAATTTCGGAATTGACACTTTTGTTCTTTTTCTTGCAGATGTAGAATTGGGGCACTACAGATTCTAGTAATGACATGACTGAGACAAAATCTTTATCTAAGCCAAAATGGTTGTGCAGTTTGAATTTACTCTGATGTTGCATAGTATCCTATTCATGCACGTTCTCTTGTGCAGGGGCAAAAGCGGGTCTCCACTTTTGATGGATAGAGACGATCCAAGGACATCCATTGCCGAGGCAATTCTTTTATGGAGCAATTCCCCTGAATGAGTGCTTAAAACCATGTTTTGAGTGCAATAAATTGTTTGTTTTGAAGTAACAAACTCTTTTCATGCTTAAAGTTGCTAGACTCTTTTGAAAATGGAATTTTCATATTGATTTAGCTCACCAATTTCATGTGGAGATTTGTCAAGATAGACAATTCAATAGAGTGACATCAATGCTTAAGAATGCAAAATGAGATGTGTCAGGATGATGAAAGGCAAGCCCTATTCTATACACAGTCCCATACTTATACACTTGTGAGATGAGTGTAGGAAGTTCCATATCTGCAAGGTAAAGAGTTCTCTCGCAAAAGGTACGATGACCGAAATGATGAGGGGCAATTCATGTTTCTATCCCAAACACTACAGGTGATCCATTGCTTAACCTTTTTGAGCCTATACACTTATGGATATTCTTTCAAATTATCCCTGTCAAGAACCACCCCCACATCGGGGCAACTAAGAGATCAAATGGCATCATGAGGTGAGGAAAATGAATTGAAATTTTCTTGCTCTCACTTGCATCAATCTTCAAGTTATGCTATTACATTGAATTCATGTGTTAATTTAAGTGCCTTAGGATGACGAATAGCATCTTTCTCTCTATCCTATACACTTATATTCTTTGCATAGCCCACTTGAGCCTGCAATTTCATTTCTTTAAACCCAGTTGATGATCATCCCCCACACTGGGGCAAAGCGAAACCAGTTGATGATCAACCCCCACACTGGGGCAAGGCAAAAGGCAGATGAAGACTCTTGAAAAGTTCTAGTGTTATTTAAAGTGTAATTGCTTGACGCATACATTATGTGCAATAATTGAATTCAAAATAGAACTAAGGGGCATGAAAAAGCAGTGTGCCTGGTAAAAGCAAGGCCGATGCCCATGAAAAAAGAAGTGAAGGAAAAAATGCATGAGAACTAGGGGCATGAAAAAGCAGTGTGCCTGGTAAAAGCAAGGCCAATGCCCATTGATGAAAAAAAGAAAGTCAAAATAAGTGACTGTCAATTGCAAGAATTGAATCCTAATGGAGCAATACTCAAAGAACTCAAATTGCCGAGTTTTTACAATCAATGAGGCACTTCATGAAGACAATCCCTGATGGTGAAAAAGAAATCCCCGATGGTGAAAAAGAAAATTGGTGACAATGCCAAGATGATCATCAACTCTCACCCTTTACACACATTTTGAGCCTAATGATCTTTTCATTTCTCAACCCATGAACCCAACCTACGTTACGTCCCTTACAAAGTCTCTTCAGATTAGGGCACTTGAATTAACGTAGGAGTTCATATGTTTATAAGCATCGCTCGAAGAAGTGCGAGCAAGATTATTTCTTTCTCATTTTTGCAGGGTTCTTGACTTATAAACCCGGAAATGATTACAAGACTGTTCATTCAATATCCTTGACTCAAAGAGTCAATTTGTTAAGCCGTTGGCTAAGCCTACATTATGGTCCCTGTTAAAGACCTCTCAGATTGGTAAGATCGTACCGCTTGCGAGAATACTTGGACCCATGTCGATATGATGAAATTGAGTGATTCTCATAAAATAGCCATTCTAAATGAGAGTGAGTGAAAGTCCTTTCTAACCGAAAGTCTCTCATTTAGTATTCTTAAAGAAATCCATGTCATGAGTGAAAATTGTCTTGAATGATAATTCTCTCTAGTGGAAATTCGGATGATGCAAAAGTCATTATGCATGAATCTTGATTGAATTGATAAAAGCTTCAGTAGATTTTGAAGTTTGCATTCCAGAATAGCCTTAATTGCTTATCTCCTTGTTGAATGCATTTTTGCTCTAATCATGTCTTACAGATAATGTTTTCTCAAAGACCCAAGAGCTCCTAACATTCAGGTTCTTTTCAAGACGCCTCATGATATGAGGAGATGAGAAACCATCATGAGCATTCAAGGTGCATCCTTAATGTTCCAAAATTTATTTCTATCAAGAGGTGAAAGGCCTCCACAGGATATCTAAGTTCCAAAAGACATATCCCAAAGAATCAGAGATATCATCAGGTAAGTATATCTCTGCCCATTCTCGACACTTGACTCGGTCAAGCTGTTCCTTTAAAATTGACCTCGAGTGCTTTCGTAGCCCGGTGTCCTTTAAAATTGACCTGGCATGCTTTCGTAGCCCAGAGTCCCTCCTTTTAAATTGACCTGGCGTGCTTTCGTAACCCAGAGTCCTTTTATATTATCCTGGCGTGCTTTCGTAGCCCAAGGCTCAGGAGACATATCCCTAATGAGCAGAGATGTCACCAGGTAAGTGTATCTCTATCTATACCTTAAATACTTGTCATTGTACAAGTATTTTCACTTTAAGTAAGTTGACACTCGATGAAGTTGTCCCTAAAGATTTTTCTCCAGATTGCGACGCCGGGAGACCGAAGAATGGTTCGGGTCCTAGCCAAGTAAACCACCGTTTAGGCGACCGTAGAATGGTACGGGTCCTAGACAAAAACTTTATTTCCCTATTCAAGCAACCGTAGAGTAATGGTACGGGTCCTGGAAGGTAAACCATCGTTTAGGCGACCGTAGAATGGTACGAGTCCTAGACAAAACTTTATTTCCCTATTCAGGTGACCGTAGAGTAATGGTACGGGTCCTGGAAGGTAATAATGCGTGTTTATTTGTAAACACAAGTACATGTTGCATCTCCTACAATCATGTTTTATAGGAGACATATCCCTAATGAGCAGAGATGTCACCAGGTAAGTGTATCTCTATCTATACCTTAAATACTTGTCATTGTACAGGTATTTTCGCTTTTAAGTAATTTGACACTCGTAGAGTTGTCCCTAAAGATTTTTCTCCAGATTGCGACGCCAGGCGACCGAAGAATGGTTCGAGTCCTAGCCAAGCAAAACCCCCGTTTAGGCGACCGTAGAGTAATGGTACGGGTCCTGGAAGGTAAATCCCCGTTTAGGCGACCGTAGAATGGTACGGGTCCTAGACACAACCAAATTCTGTCATACTAGGCGACCGTAGAATGGTACGGGTCCTAGGAAAGCAGTTTTCTTTATAAAGTCATGTTACTATTCTAGGCGACCGTAGAATGGTACGGGTCCTAGGAAAGCAGATTTCTTTATAAAGTCATGTTACTATTCTGGGCGACCGTAGAATGGTACGGGTCCTAGACGTGTAACACCAATCTATCTTGAATCATTTTACCCTCCTTGAAGGTAAGATATTTCGGGTAGGTTCTTTTGACATCTCAGTCTGGATCTGGATGTCTTAATTCTTGTCGTTGAACATTTCACTTTGGATGTGAATGTTCTTCTCGATCTCAATGTTTCAATTTATTACCTGTTTGACTCTTCAAGGAACCTGAGTGAGAGTTGGGTACTTGTAAAGTAAATAGGGATTTATCATGTACCTCAAGATGCTTTACCACACTAACTGGTAAGTAATTGCAGGTATGTTCTTTCCTTTCGCATCATGCATTTGCATTAGCATTTCCATGCATCATATAAATTGCATTCTAAAATAGGATTCATTCGCAAAAAAAAAAAAAAAAAAATGGTAAAAATCATTCAATGCATGTGCATGGTCAAAATTTAGGTCTCAATTTATCTTTGAAGGCAACCTCTTCGAGCTCACCTCCAAAGAGGGGCAGCTGTTGACACCTAAATTTTGGCGGCCCATTTAGTCATTAGGGGTTAATTTTATTTTTCATTTGCATAGCATTAATTTTAGGTGCGTTTATTTTTAATTTACATGTTTTGCATTTTTTATTTTTAGGACGGTGGACGGGTCAAATTAATTGTTTTTGAGTTTAAATTAATAGGCTGGACTAAGCCCATGAAACGAGCAAAATTGGTCTGAGCCCGTTTTTTTTTAATGACAAAAATTACCTAAATCGAGATTTGATATGATATTGCGGTGGTTTTTGAAATTTAAGAGAATCGGGTTGAAATCTTATCTTTAGTCTTTAGGTGATAACATTTTTGAAAATATTAAGGAGATAAGGATTTTTGTGATTCGGAGGATATAAGGAATTTTCGAAATATCTTGATAGGATCACATTTTCTTTGGCTATAAAAGGTGGACGTAGGGTTCGGTTTTGAGGAGGCCACATATTGAATACACGGCCATTGAAAAAAAAAACTCTTTCATTGGGGTTTTTCTTTCAAGGACTCCACAAATAAAGAAGAGAGGTGTGACACGAAAGTGAAGGGAGAGAAGGCTCGAGATTGGAGAGTTCGGCCACGATCGCCCCTGCCCTTGCGTCATCTCGCTCCCTGATTGGCGCTGTGCCTATGTTGCTACCGCATGCTGGTTCAAACGTTGCTCCTCGATTGAATATTGCCACTCGATGCTCCTCGTCGCCCATCCAGTTTCTAGTCATCCAACGAACTCCCGCGATATCAACAACGCGATGAGCAGGACGTTCCTCTTGGAGCCCCTTCGGCAAAGTCCAATCTGATCCAAGCCCCGACGACGAAGCCTGCTGTCCCTGCTGCTTTCGCGAGCCAAGGATCTGTTAAAGATCCCTCTTGCTCGTGACGAAGAGATCGCTGCCTAACTGAGTTAGCGACCTTTTTGTGCTTCTATTTTGCAGGTTTTCGACGAGTCTTAGTCACATTGATGACCAGTTCTGCAACTTCCGACTCTCCGATTGGTTACGCTCCTTTTTGTCGTTTGTCCGTAAAGATATCTCCGCTTGCAGCAAATCTTTGAAGTCAAGTGCTCTGGGGGAAGATAATAAAAAAAAACAGCAAAAGGGTGAGACCCATTCACGAAGGAAGTATATGCTCGTGGACTCCCATCAAATTAAGAGCCATCACCACCAGCGCCCCATGGCCTCATCATCACCATCGCATGCAGAAGACGCCAATTTTTTTATAAAGAAGTGGTCAAAGTGGATTGCCAGTCAAAGTATCAAGTCTTCAGTGGAAACTTGGACAAATATAAATTAATGAAAAGATTTGGATATCAGGGTCGAGGTATGCATCTAACTTGGTGGCACACCAACGATCCCTAAGCTTAAAGGCTGCCGTCCAGTCCGTAGTTGCGAGTCGCCATCCCAATTTGGAAAAGTTATTTGCGCGATATCGAGAGCAAGGTAAGATTTTTGATTGATTTGAGTTTTTTCATATTTTATTACCCGATCCATGGGATTGTGATTTATTTCGAATATTTGTTCGTTATTGCCATATCCAAAAATATTTTGAATTTTCATGAATTCGGGTGATTAATCCCTAATTTCACAACGTGCATACGATTGACAGTCCGATTTTCACGCCCGAAATCCGACTCGCAATCGCACGGAAAAATCGCCAATCCGATCTCACGCCCGAGATTCGATTCGCGATTTTGTTTAAGTTTGGCCAACCCGATCTCATGCGCGAGATATGGTTCGCTAATTTTTGGATATCAATCTTATCTTATTTGATTTGCTGTGTGATTTTATTTTCATAAAAGGAAAAAAATCCAAAAAATTTGAATTAGGATTAGGTTTGTCTTTTTATCTTGCATGATTAGAATATGGGTTTTATTTTGAGTCATGAAAAAGAAAAAGAAAAAGTGCATTCATTTAGGATGTTAGTTTTTTTTTATTTCTATTATTATCTAAATTGCATGTTTAATTTTAATTTCGAATTTCATAAAAAATTAGGAATTAAGGCATTACTTGCACGTCATGGCATTTTAGAATAAATTACGTGTTTTATTTTAAGTCTAGATTGATTTTTGCATCTTAGGATAGAACTTACTAGTTTAAGATAAGATCTTAGTTTAAATTAGGATTTAGTCTAACCCGATCCTTAATATAAACTAGATAGAATCTTAATCTAGATAATTATATTTTGCATTTTCCTTAATTTCGAATTTCATAAAAAATTGTTTTAGGATAACTTAGTTTCAATTTCTAGAACATGTTGCATTTTTTCTAGAATAGAAAATTCATGTGCACGTCATATAGAATTAGGTTCATGAAATGCACGTCATTTAGTGATTATTATTAGGTTCATTTAATTAGAAATTGCCCGTCATTAGAGTTAGGTCATTTGATTAATTTAGATTGCATATTTAATTATTGCATTTCTTTAGAAATTACCTTTACTCGTGTCATATAGTTTGGGTCATGTTACCATATCATATCAACTCATGTTAGATTAATAACATTGCATCGCATGATTCTCATTGAATAAATGAAAACAAAAAAGATTGAGTGATTGCTTGTTAATTAGAAATCATATCTAGGATTGCTGATGCGAGTTTTGATCTAACAACGCAGATGCTTTCGTTGCTTTGAGGTAAGTTTGTAATTTATTCATTGCTTTATTGGGTGTTAAATTGATGGATTGCGCACCCGCATGATCACCTCACATGTTAGAGAAATAAATTTAAAATCAATTCAAGCTGCTTGCCAAACATTTTTTCTAAAGAATGGTACCGAAAGGGCATTAGAGAAATCTAGTGTAACCAAGTCCCCGTACCCATAATCTCTGGTTTGTAGGAGTAAAGTAAATCTCCCGTTGTTTTACTTAGGTGTCTAATCGACCTACCCTAAACTGATTAGTGGCGACTCCTAGATAATGATCTTTTGCATGTTAAATCCTTAAGTCGCGATTTGGTATGGGCTTGGGAGAGCCCGAGCTAAGCTTAAAGGCTTAGTAGTCCATCAACCTAGTTTTAGGTGCGCACCCGAAAATTTGGTCGCGACAGGAGCCAAAGGCAAATTAAATAGCATATAAAAACAATTATAAACTTGCTTCATGAATGTACATTAAACAAATTTTAGCAGGAGAATAGGAAAAATTAGGGACAAATGGAAACTATTTCGAGTAATAGAGAAGCGCCCCAATTTCCAATCTTAAATGGATGATTATTAAAATCACGAACTTGAGAGAGAAAACACCTACACACGTCCGACTTTCTATTGGAAAAACAAGTATAGGTATTGAAGCCCCAAAATAAAAATAGATATACATATAAAAGAAATATTAGCCCGATTTCTTTCCATTTCTTTTATGGTTTTCCTTTTCTATTTCTTTTTAGTAGCTACACAGAACACTATGCCATTTTTAAAGATTTTCTACATAGGTAATTTTGAAAATTTGTAAGCATCTTCCGTAAATATATAAGAGCACACATTCATGGAATATGTCTAACAAGATCAAATCAAATCTAAAGAGAACACACAAGCTCGGCCAAATTTCAAATATTAGAGTGAAAGGATCTTGACCTATGTGATGATGATTCCTCAAAATGTGGAAACAGCGCGCCAAAATGGCAATTACACCATTCAAGCATTAATTTAGAGTTTCCAAAAAACGACTTTACTTGAAGCTCAATAACCTTACCAAAACGACCAAAAGCTATTTTGTGTTAATGCTTGATATTGTTCCATGACAAACCACCCAAGAATATGTGATACTTGTCCTTCACCATCTCCAAATCATTGTTCAATTCCAAGGTCGGTGGAACCACCAGCAATTCCAATTTTGAAAGCTCTAAGGCATTTATCCTTAAGATTGTTGAAAAAGTATTAGAATACATAAAATAATAATAATTATTGGAAATGCATTACATAAGATTAGAAAATAAAAGGAAATGTCTGAGGCATGCAAGCACTGTTCTTAAGGATAATTCCGCCCCTCGGAGTACGAAACTTGGTGCGTAAGGCTTCAGCAGCTATCCTCCCAAGATACAACAGACCTTTCTCTATACTTCTCACTGAATATTAGAAGGAAACATAACAACTTTTGTGTATAACCCAGCAAAAAGAAAAGAAAAGACGTGAGAACACATTGTCTCTACTACGATTGTGGTTTGCAGTTTAATTTATATTTAAACAATGAAAAGAGATAGCCGTTAGGAGATCATCATAAATCAATTGGTAATTAAAAAGATGACCGTTATAAAATAATGAAGAGTTTATGAAGTAATAAATCAAAAGTTATAAAGCTATTAGAAGACCGTTACACATCCATTAGAAAGCCGTTATATGACCTTTAAAAAGCCATTACAAAAATGATGACTTTCATGACCATCATAATTTCTAATAAATATTTCAAAACTACTTAAATATCCAACAAATCTTACTACAGATCAAACAATATGATGAAGATTACAATCAAATTTGAGTCATTCAAATAATTTATGTGTTTTCCGGCTTTCAATTATACCAATAACTCAAGTCGCACAGTGTTAGCCCTTGCTATTTCTTTCGAAATGATATCTCAATTTCACAAAAAGAATTGCATAAATATAAATATAAGATTTAAAGGTTTCAACGCAAAAAATTTTGCCGTAATTTTATGAAGGAAACTCTCATAATCAAATCTCTCAAGAGGAACTCTCGGCACACTTTCTAATATGCCCCATGCGGCCTTCAGAGCTCTTCCTCTTCGTAAATTCAGCAGAAGCGAATAAGGATGAAGAAAGGAAATAACGAGTGGTCAATATGAAAACACCATCAGGGATGAGCATTGATCTAGAGTCAACCCTAGATAGACTTGAACTGACCTAACCCAACCAATCCTAGTTGGTTTTCAATCCTGAAACTTTAGGATTGGTCTAACCTGGACTAGGTTTGTATTTGTTATATCTAACATACATATTATGTATATATCATATATATTATATAAATATTATATATCTTTGTCTACTCTAAACTTGCCGTGTAAATTAAAAAGTAGTAACCCAGCTCATATTCAACCAAAAAAATAAAATAAAAATAAAAACTCTCTCTGCTCTCCTCTCTTGGCCTGCCTTTGAGCGCATCTCAATAATCGCAAATAGAGATTCCTATTGTTACCTTATCTTAGATTTATATTTAATATCTATTTGTGTTTATAGTTTGGTTGTCTAATGTCACATTGTTAATGAGTATGTAATTCATAAGAGTATGTTTGTCTTTTCAAAAAATACAAAAAAATGAATAAAAATTAATCGGTTGGTTTGGGTTGACTCAAGAATTAGACTGGACTCATAAGTTCGGTTTGGTCCATAGTCTCAGCTCAATAGGATTGGTCCCTAATGTCAAAATTAAGAATCGATACCATACTGAGTTGATATGTAAATTAGATGCTGAACAGCCCAATCCTGATCTTGGTCATTCCTAAACACCATCATCGTCACTTTCTTCGTCTTTTTCTCTATGGGCCCCCGCCGGCAATGGCCATCGTTAACCACCTTTTTCAGTCGAGCAAATTCATCTCCTGCGGTCAAGACCATCATGATTTCTCTTTCTTTCATTTCCACCGAAGCAACGCCACGATAGGGTGGCAAGATGGCCATTGACAAGCCATCGTTGCAGCGTCCATTTGCTCAAAAGTCAACAAAACCCAGGGTTGGGGCTCAACCCTGGATAGCCGGTGGAATCCGAAACTACATTCGTTTATTTTATAACTGAGGATTAATGATTTACACTTTGCGAGGAA
Organism: Eucalyptus pauciflora; assembly: GCA_007663325.1. Taxonomy (NCBI): domain Eukaryota; kingdom Viridiplantae; phylum Streptophyta; class Magnoliopsida; order Myrtales; family Myrtaceae; genus Eucalyptus; species Eucalyptus pauciflora. The sequence goes on along the minus strand of VMYD01000045.1, from coordinate 16,202 downwards.
TCACATTGTTTGAGGAATTCCTAGCTTGTTAGCTTGTTAGGAATTCCTAGCTTGTTAATGATTTACACTATCATGGAAAGATAATCATGTTATCTACAATATAATGCAGATAGTAAGTAAATCCATCCATGCGAAGTTTGATGAATCTTCAAGAACAGAATTAACGTAGCAAATTTCATTGATATCAACATTGTATAAAGCAGCAAATATTGCAAAAAAGTAGCATTGCTCCAATCAATAAAATGTCACATATTTTCACGAAATAGACGGAACCTACATTCCCAAAATAATGTTTCTTATATCTCTCCTATATGGCTTATTCTCACTTGATTTTTTCAATGAGTGTAAATTTGTTAGACTAGTCTGTGAGGATACAGTTTTCAGCGAATTCCTTAATAACTAACAAACGTAGATGATCTACCTTTGATCAGGATATAAGAATGAGATTATTTGATTACGGAGCAAATCCAAAACGAATCTAGACCGAAATCCCCAAAGTAGAAAATGAAGAATTCTGAGAAAGTGTACAAAAGTGCAATATAAATTTATCCAAACTTATATAAATTTAAAGATATGCCCTAAAATGGACTCGTGTTGTTGATTCTAGAAATTCATTTATGGTAATTGATATCCATACAGAATCAGCTAGCATTTAACACGGTATGACCTCAATTTTCATATTGCCGTTGCAGTGGTGCTCGAATTGCATGTATATAGGTTGGGATTTGTGTAATGTTTCACAACCAAATATACAATCATTACGAAAATAAAAGCGAAAAGAAGGTCACCAAAAATGGCATCGGGAAGAGTTTGTTTGTTCATAGGCCTCCTTTGCCTCATTTGTCTTTGCTTCGTAGGTATTGAAACACTTGATATTATTATAAATGCCCAGAAATGATCATATTCGTAAAGCTGAAACATAGATGAACTCCTATGAGTGTGAAAAATAGACCTGATTAGTCGATTCAATTAAGTCGATTTAATTGGAATTAATTGTAAAGTCATCCATAATATCAAATAAATCATTTTGATCGACCTATCTAGTTTCGTTTGTTAACCATGGTACATGTCACACTTGAGACCCATATCCAACTAGAAAGGTTGAGAGGACGCATTTTGTCTGATCAATCAAATTAACTAAACACCAAGTCCATATAATTTATATTGCATCTTACGTGGATTGCTGAAATTTCTTGAATTCTGGTGCCTTTCAGAAACATCAGTTGCGAAAGAGGTTCCGAGAACCAACATAGGGCCGTATGATAATTTCAAGAACTGCCAAAAGACTTGCTACTATCAACCGGGAGGGCATTGCGAGAACGGTCCATCCGGAACCCAATATTGCTATTGCGGAGATTCTTAAAGGACATTATGTAACTTTGAGCCATGTCAAACTATATGTTATCATGGTTTTGATTGTTATGAATAAAATTCCATCTTCCTTATGACATTACGTAACTTTCAGCCATGTCAAACTATTCCTTATCATGGTTTTGATTGTTATGAATAAAATTCCATCTTCCATACAACTTTTCTCAACAAATGATTCGCATTTGGTGCAAGTTCACCCTCGCAAATCCTCTTTGTCCTGTTTTGGACATGGCCCATAGCATAAACTATTAGATGGAAGCATATTACAATATTATAAATAACATATAATACCCATTGTTGAGTGATGTGAGCAAGTTAGATTATAAGTGGCACATGAAATTTGATTAATAAGGGTGACATCCGATTTTAGTCTACAAGTTCAATGAAAGTAAAAATTCTAGGTTAGAGTCCTCAATTGCGAGAGCGTTGGTTTCTCGATCAAAAAGAGTCATTTCAATGTTTTTTGATTTCCACCAAAAAAAATGTTTTCGATATTTTTCAAGTTCCATGATATTCTATTTGAAGTTGGGGGTCGTTTTACTCGATTATTCAAAGTTGACTTTTTGGTCAACCTCATGTCAGCCTTCGATCATTTAAAAAAAAAATCACAAAATTAAAAAAATCATTACCTTTATCTTTGGCTAGCACTTTTCGGCTTTCAATTCTTAACTCTTATAAAAAAATCGAGAGTTGTCCTTTTGTCAAATGAATTATTTTGATCCTCAATCGAGAAATTACAAAATTCGTTGATTTCTAGTCATTTTTCAGATTTAATTTCTTCTGGACATTTGATCAAGGGATTGTAACGCATCAATATTTCCAAACAATTCTAAGTGTTCAACTTGAGACGGGTCAAACAATTCTAAGTGTTCAACTTGAGACGGACGCTGTGGCATATGTGGAAAGCCCGAAATCAAGCAGTCTTTCGGGGTAGAAGACCAGAGGCGTTGGCTATCATTGACTCTGCACAAGCGACCCTTAAAAGCTACCACAGGTGGAGTCAAAGGAAGGGTGGTTCCAAAGAGAGTGGCGAAGCTGAACCTGAACAAAGTGAAACCAAAACAGAAATCAGCGAGACTAATGCAGAGCTACGACAGGGGAACATCGAATCAGGTGAGGAGCAACAACCTACGATTCCAATGCAAGAACAAAGAGCCGATGATGGTCTGCAAAACAGGGTTGATGAGTTGAGCCCAGGTTGTAGAGTGATGTCACGGAGGGGCAGAAAACAGAGCACGCCGACGGGATGAGCACCCTTGGCCCAGCACCTCTAACCCTCGACTTCTTAGTGCATCCGGGTGCGAAACAGAGGAATCAAGGAACAGGAGGCAGAACGGCGAACTGCGAAACCGAATCCGACCGGTGGAAGCCGAAGAGAACGAACGATCCCTTCACAGATCTGAAACCCAAAGAGATGCAAGCTGGAGAGCCCACGAAGCTGGTAGATCTGAAACTCAAGAAATCGATCCCTCACAATTCAGCAACGACTATGGTCGAACTATTGGTGAAGCAGAAAGTGGAGTAGATAAAGAACTGACCTGTGGGCTGAACGAAGACCAGCGAACCCGAACCCGACCAGAGGAAGCCGAAAAGGACGATCAATCCAGAAGAAAAGAAAGTGGGACGAACGGAGAGTGGCGCCCTGGACTGAGAAATGAGCCGAAACAAAGTCCTAGAGAGTCGGCTATGGAGGGATGCGCTGGTGCAGGGGTTGGAGTACACAGATCTGAAACCAGACAAGCTTCTTGTCGGAAAACCCTCAAATTTGACAGATCTGCAACTAGGGCAACAAAACCCTCTCAGACATGGAATCCACCGCCAACAGGAGCCTTGAAGATCAATATAGACAGAACATTCTTACCTGGATCGCTGGAGCATTCTATTGCCTGCATATGCCATGATTCAGAGGGGAGGATGGTGGGCGGAGAGGCAAAAGCAATCCGAGCTTCCTCCCCTTTAATGGTCGAAACCCTCGCACTCTGGGAAGCCGTTGACTTTTTCTACCCTAACAGACACGAAGTACTCCACTTTGAGTCAGATAGTTCGCAACTCGTTAAAGCAATGAACAGTGAAGAGCAATTAAGTTGGGAAGTTCAATCTATTGTCAGCAAATGCAAGGAAAAACTACGGGCCTTTTCACACGCTCAAATAGCCCATTGCTCGAGAGAGGCCAATTGTGTTGCAGATTGGGTAGCTAAAGCCCATAGGAACAACTACTTATTTCTGAATTGGGTTTTATCACCTCCACAAAATTTATGGGACCTTTTGTGTAATGACGCCCCTTTACCGGGCGTATCATCTTTGATTACATAATGAAATGCTTTAGCTTCTGACCAAAAAAAAAAAAGTGTTCAACTTGAGACGGGTCAGCCGATGCTTGAGCGCAAGTTTAGTGCCCCTATTGATCCTTCACAACTAGTGGCAATTAACCTTTCTCAAACCTCTTTAGATCAAATTGACTCAAATATAATATCAATTTGGACTAAATTATGGTAAGCCAACAACGTCTAGTTGAAATGTCGAATCGAGACTGATAAGCTCACGGCTGAGTCAACTCGTTTGACTCGACTCGGTTCAACTCACTTGGACCAAAGCCCGATTCAACCCATTGGGTTGAATCATCTGTGAATGGCCAAACTCATGGAGCCAATTAGTATGAATTAAGACAATTAAAAGGCCTCAGGTGGACCTGGTTGGACCCAAACCGACCTGCCCTAATGGGCCAAACCGGCAAAATACCAAGTCCAATAGCAAAAGTTCGAATGAAACTAAACAATCTGAGGACCCCTATTCGACCTGGGTAAGTCCAATTGGGCTCGACCAATTGGACCGACCCTCTCTCATTACCATTCTAATTACCAAATTGCCATTCCCTTTAATTACAATAATTCTTGCCATGTCATTAATCCAAGTGAGAGCAAATCTTAGCTATTCATTAATCTTTTAATCTAAACCATCAACAATGGCATGTCACCCATCCTTGTCACAAATATTCAGCCAACAAGAGCATTCACTATTTATTAAGTATTAGATCAAGACCCTTAGATTAAGAGACAAGTTGTATGGTCTAGATTAAAAGAGAATTCAAATTTTCCCTGCAAAATTCCTATTCTTTTTCATTTTTACGGCACTTTTCTCTCTCCCAGCTCAATTTATATTCTCCAAAATGAGCCGCTTCGTAGCAAAGAGCTTGGTGAGGCAGTTGTGCATCTGAATTTACTTCCTTGTTGCTTCATTGTTTTATGCCTAATTCTCTTCCGGAATCAGCTTTTCGTTCCTACTTTCTCTCTTCTAAGATGAGTCGTGGAATGGCGACTTGGTTTTATCCTTTGGATGTGGTCATGGGAGCATGTACTAATTCATCTCACTCAATTGTATCCATTTTGATCAACCATCATGTGGATCGAGAAATGTTGTGGGAGAATTATTCTAACTTTATGACTTTTGGAATGAATATATTTAAATGAATACACATCCTCTTAGGGGCAAACTAATTATATCAAATTAATGAATCGAAGAGAAAAACGTAACGTCATTTAAAAAAAAAAAAATCATACGCAAGAAGTCAAACCACCGGAGAACTATTTATGGTAGAGGCCGTAGCTCTTTGGGCCTTCTTCTATTTTATTTGTGTCGATATTTTTTCAGATTTTAGTATATTTTGCAGTCGTGGTGGGCTTTGAGCTCGAGCAACCATGATGGTCACAAGCTTTGAAGTCGGATTTGGCCATGGTAGCCGCACGGTTCCCGCACAAATGGCCATGACCGTGTGCTTCTAGCTTGAGCGTCCCGATCGTTCACATCAGCATAAATTTGATCAAAAAAGAAGCGACATAATAGGACACGGGATGACCCTAGTTAAAAGCACATGGATGATTTTGCAGAAAAGAAAGTAAATGGACGGTTTTGAATTTTGGGCAGGAATAAAGAGAGAACTAGTGTCATTTCACCCAATATGTATAAAAAGAAAGATATTCTTTCAGCAAAAATGTAACAGAAAAACGGATAGAAGAGTCTACAAAGCAATTTATAGTAGTTCGACCTATCCACTTGGCCTCCTCCATCATCCCATTTCTAATAGCTCAATAACAAGACTGAAATCCATTTCAAAGCTTTTGCAGTGAAGTTGCCTCTCCACAATCCCAGCTTTTACGATCAGAATGATGAGATTTTTTATTTGAAAGAATAAGCACAAGAACTAAGGCCATGCTTTGAGATTGACATCTGAAGGGTGCGAAGGGTGGGGACGATGAGCGTGGGGCAAAATGTGCCTGGGTGTTGGTGAAGTACAAATGTGGACATTACCTTTATTTGTCTCCAACCACACTTCTGACTGTTATGCGCCGGACATAAAATGACTAGCATTTAATTGTAGTTAGGTTTGCACGTGGGTGATCTTGATATCTCTTAACCTACCGACATGCTCTCCAACATGTGTTGGGAAAGATTATTGCCCGATATCTAAATCTGCAAGTGAATGATGTTCATGCTTGTAATTCACCGGTCATAGGCACGGCCAGAGAAAATTTCTTCTACTATTGAGGAGATTTTTGCTAAACTTAGTCCAACAGGACAGAAATCGCTTGTGATGAAACAGTGGAAGCTGCAAGAGGTCCCACCACGTTTCATATAGTTTATAAAATGACTCTGCTTCTCATAACACCCTTTGTTTGCCTAATAACCTTATTCAACGAGGATAACTTCAACTATGACGTGAGCATGAGATTGCACATCGCGTGCGGGACTCGACAAGAAGTGCAAAAAATTCCCATTTCCCTAACCATATAAGCATTCTCCGTGGTTATTATTGACGGTCTTCCCGTCATTATTTTCTTCATGAATACGAAGAACACACTCTCAACCACCAGTCATCCTCACAATAGTCTGTGTCGATTAAGAGCAGGGTAAGTGACCGACGCTGTCCGAGCGCTCGGTGGACGACTAATGTAAGATGAATTGATCTTGCAAGGAATGGCGCTCATCAAGTATTGCCACGGACAGACCCATCTGAACCAAAACGAGTGAAAATAGAACTTCACACACTCATAGTGCGGCCTCTGATCGGGAAGCCCGAAGATGCAGTTCATCCTCACGTCCAGCACTTTGCTCTTCACGAGCTTCCAGCACAATGGTCCGATGTGGTTGAAGTAGTTGTCCGATAGCGATAAGTTCATCAGGTTCGGCATCGAGCACACAACCTCCGGGATCGCATCGTACAGGAAGTTCCCGGCGAAGTTGAGCTGCTCGATCTTGTCCAAGCAGCCAAGCGAGCATGGGAGCTGTCCTGTCAGATAGTTGCCCCCCGCGTCGAAGACAGTGGCCTTTCTCAAGAACCCAATCTCGTAAGGAATGCAACCCATGAGCTGGTTGTTCAGGAAGAGCACTTCGATCAGGGTTGAGGAGGCGTTGGCGATGCTCCTCGGGATTAAGCCCGTGAATTTGTTGTTGGCCAGGGTGAGGTAGAGCACGCGGGTCGAGCCGAAGTCGATTGGGATCTTTTGCATGAATCTGTTGTTGTTGATGTAGAGCACGTCGAGGGTTTGCTTGAAGACCTGTGGCGGGACAGACCCAGTGAAGGAGTTGTAACGAATGTCCAAGAAAGACAGGTTGACGCCGAACACCGCGGCTGGAAATGCCCCGGAGAAGTTGTTGTTGCTCACGTCGAGCTCGTAGAAGTACGGGAGCTGTGCAATCTTCTGCGGGATGACGCCGGAGAAGTTGTTGGAGTTGGCATGGAAGATTGCGAGGTCCGGGAGCTGGTCGACAAAGCCCTCGAGGGTTGGCGCGCCGAGGTGGTAACCGTTGAAGTCGATGGCTGCGAGCGCGGTGGCTGTGAGATTGTCTGGCGGATTGTCGCAATAAAAGCCTGTGTAGTTGCATATGCCGGGGCCGACCCAAGAGTTTGTGATGCCGAGCGGATCCGCGGTGATGGTGTTCTTGAATTGCTGGATTACGGGGTATACGGCGGCGAGTCTTTTGTCCAAGAACATCAAATCTTGGGATGGTGGTGGAGATGGAGGCATCACTTGGCAAATAACGAGACGATGATGACAAGCTTGGAGGACGAAGATGGAGACGAAAATGATGCAAGAATTTGAGGGTTTGAGAAGGGAAACAGAGGGGCCACCCATTGGGAGGATGTTTTGTGTTTAGAGTCAACAGAATGTCTGGCAATTCAAGGACAGCATGCAAGGTTTAATATATATAGAGTGGATATGGATTCTGTAAGTCAAATTAATTAATTCTCTCTCCTGTTATACCAAAAATAATTAAATTTTCTTGTTATGTTTACCCACTCGAGACGAGTATTCTAACCGGTGCATTACATATATATTAAGTAGTCATGAGATTCACCAAACACCGATATACCATTTGCTGAGAGCAAAGAGCAGAAATTTGATACCTTACCTAATGAAATAGTCAAGAGAGAGCTAAATCTGACCTCATTAGCATATTCACTTGGATCTACATTTACTAAAACATTTAAACGATTAAGTTATCAGTTGACTAGAATAAATTAACTTTTCTATATCATATCAATTCTTTTTTTTTTTTTGATCTGAAAGGAGACTATTCATTCAACGCTGAAGAGGATTACAACGTGCAGAAAGTGCATCTGCAATTAAAAGGTCTAGCAAAACAGGAGACAAAGTAATGGGCCATATTTCAGAACGGGCTTCATTCACGTGGCTTTTGGCTGCCTAGTCTGCTACCGCATTGGCTTCCCTGCGGCAATGCTGAACCCTAATCGCAAGGCAAGTTTGAAGAAGGCTGAGGATTTCAGTGAAGAGCAGCCGAGTCTCCCATGGCGCCTGATCTTTGTGGTTGACAGAGCGAACTAAAATGGCGCTGTTTGATTCGATGATCAAAGGATCCCGGTGTCTGCCCAGATGGTGCAAATGGCGAAGACTGATCAACAGAGCCATAAACTCCGAGTGAAGAGCCGACGAAGCAGGGAAAGAAGAGGTAAGGCCATCGATCAGTCGACCATGGCTATCTCGAATTATACTTGACATAGATCCCCTGAGAATGTGTGGCCGGAAAGCCCCATTGACATTTACCTTAAAACTGCCCTGATCAGGAGGCCGCCAAGTCTCCGCTGGACTGATCTGCTGGTGACTGATTTGCTGGTGATTGATCCCTGCAGGATGGCCCAACGAACTATGAGCCGCTCGAGCATTGGCGATGGCTCGGTCAATCACCTGACATGCATCCACCTGACCTCGACGAAAGATATAGCAATTTTTGGATTTCCAAATGTGCCACAGAATGTGCGCGATGGTATGCTGATCAGGTACCTGTTGATTTCGAACAAATACAGCTACAATCCAGTCATGTAGATTATGCACCTGTTGAGTCTGAATGGGGATCCGAAGCCTGGGATCTGTCCAAATAGCTCTAGTCCATTGACATTGCAGGAATAAATGATCCTCTGTTTCAGGATTGCTATTGTGGCATATAACACAGTAAGGATCAGGGCTAATGTTTCTGTGATGCAAATTTGCTTTCGTAGGGAGAGCATTGTGCACTAGACTCCATAGAAAATAGTGGATTTTAGGTTCAAGCTTTAACTTCCATAGAATTTTCCATAGATCTGTGGGAACCTGAGGACTAGGCAATGCATCAGCTAGATTACCGTAGGAATCTGTTGGCCGAGTGTGTATATATCCACTCTTGACGGTATATGTGCCGTGAGTGGTTTCCGTCCATATCAGTTTATCTTCTGTAAGAGAAGGACTGATCGGAATGGCAAGGATTTCCTTAACAATTGTGTCATCATAGAGTTCTTGTAGGCGATGAACTTTCCAGGTACCAGAATGCCTATCCATGAGATCACTAACCATTACCGGTTCATCCCAGTTTGCTGGGCCAACGAGATTTCCTCGGTTCAGCCACCTATCCGTGCGTATATTAATCCGAGTCCCATCACCAACTGACCAGCGAAGGTTTGGAAGGATTGTATTTCAACCTACTAACAGACTCTACCATCCCCAAGAGGGTCGAGCCCCTCGGTCCGCATGTAAAAAGTCGTGGGAATGAAAGTAGATACCTTTAAAGACTTGACTCCAAAGTGCGGTAGGATTCTGAATCAATCTCCAAGCCTGTTTCCCGAGCATTGCATTGTTAAACTGTATGAGATCTCTGAAGCCGAGACCTCCCTGGTTCTTACTTCTTTTAAGCACAGCCCATCGTTTCCAATGAATACCCGACTTAGCAGCTTCAGTTTGCCACCAGAACCGAGCAATCTTCTTTTCTATGGTCGTACAAATGGAAGCCGGAAGTTTAAATACATACATAACATACTGAGGCATCGCTTGAACGACAGATTTGATAAGAATCTCCTTTCCTCCCTTAGAAATCAAACTTTCTTTCCACCCATCCAACTTTTTGTTCACCCTTTCAATAAGCCAGTGAAAAACCTCTTTCCGTGAGCGACCCCAATCAGAAGGAACTCCCACATATTTCCCCGTCTTAACTAACACTGGGACTCTCAAGGCATTCGCCAGATTTGCCTGTAAGGCGTAAGGACAAGATTTGGTAAAAGAAATTCCAGATTTGTTCCGATTAATCTCTTGTCCTGTGGCAACGCAATATTGATTCAATAGATTGGCTAGATTCAGGCACTCTTGGAGCTTAGCATCAAGAAAAAATATGGCATCATCTGCGAAAAATAAGTGTGAGAGGACAGGACACCACCGATTAAGTCGAATACCTTTAATATGGCCCATACAAATCGCTTGATGCATGAGAGTAGACAATACATTGGCCATGAGAATAAATAGATATGGAGAAAGGGGGTCCCCTTGTCGGAGTCCTCGAGTGGGATGAAAATAGGGTAGTTGTTCCCCATTGAATTTAATGTTGTACGATACTGTTGTTATACACTGCATAATCCACCGTACCCAGGTTGTATGAAAGCCCAATTTGAGGAGGTAAGACTCAAGAAAATCCCATTCAACTCTGTCGTAGGCTTTGCGCATATCCACTTTCAGAACCACATTAAATTTCTTTGCCCGAGTTCGAGTGCGTAAATGATGAAGGACTTCCTGTACAATAAAAATGTTGTCCTGAATCTGACGGCCACTTACAAAAGCACTTTGCTCATGGGAAATTAAGGCTGGAAGCCATGGTTTGAGTCGATTGGCCAACACTTTAGAGATGATCTTATAAGCGTAGTTGCATAGGCTAATAGGTCGGAACTGATCAAGGTTTTCGGGATGAGGAACTTTGGGGATTAAGGTGATAAAGGTTTTATTCAAATCAGTAGGCATGATCCCTGTTGCAAAGAATTGCTGGATGAACATATAAAGATCAGGGCTCAAGGTGTCCCATTGTGACTGATAAAATAAACTGTTCATCCCATCCGGTCCCGGAGCTTTAGTAGGGCCTAGCTGAAACACAGCTTGACGAATCTCTGCCTGAGTAATGTCAGCCACCAAGTGTTCATTCATTTCTGAAGAAACCATAGTCGGGCATTGATCGATGACTGGCTGATAAGCTCGAGTACCTGTAGTTTGGTAAAGATTGATGAAATACTGGTTAGTCATAAGCTTGAGAAAGTTATCATCCCGAATCCAACAATGAACGGCATCCTTCAGCATACATATTTTATTATATTGTCTTCGTTGTATCACCGTGGCATGGAAAAATTTTGTGTTCTTATCCCCCCCATGTTAGCCAACCAATGCGAGATCTCATTGCCCAGAATTGTTCCTCTTGCTGCCACAATCTATTTATTTCTGCTTTGATATTGATGATGGACTGTTGGTCATAAGATGTGTGAGGTAGGTTTGTGTAGTCCTATAACTTTTGCTGTAAATATGCTATTTTGTTAGGGGCAATGGAATATTTGCTAGTGCTCCAAGTAGAGAGGGCCTGTGAAACCAATTTGATTCTTTGCGACAAATTGTAATGTCTGCCATGCCCCAAATGCCATGATTCCTTGATAATAGAACTACACTCATCATCCTGTAACCAAAAGGATTCAAAGGCAAAATACTTACCTCGTCTTTTTTTGCAGCCATCAGTATTGAGCAAGAGGGGGAAGTGGTCAGAACCCACTATTGGAAGTGCAAACACTTCAGCTTCAGGATATGTAATACGCCATTCAGAAGTACAAAAAGCCCGGTCCAACCGTTCTTTAACAAGATCAGAACCCTCCCGATGATTTGACCAGGTAAACGCACACCCTTTTGTGGCTATATCCATTAAAGCACAATTATGGACAGCTTGTCGAAAAGTAGCCATCCTATAAGTGTCAGGAGGTCTTCGGCTAACTTTTTCCCAACCATACAGGATATCATTAAAGTCACCAATGCAGAGCCAAGGTAAAATGTTGGTATGAGCGATCTGCTGAAGAGCCGTCCAAAATAGTTGGCGAGGGGAATACATAGCAGGGGCATGGATACAGGTCAGTCTCATAGATATATTACGCCGAGAGTCGAAACAGTTCATATCAAACATTTCTTGAGTAACCTGGATCATGTCAACCAGAAAGTAATCGTGCCAAAAGAGAACCAAACCACCAGCCAGACCTATAGGATTTAGTATATACGACTTACGAAACTTTAGTCGACGTTGCAGTCGAGTAATCACCTCCTCCCGGTTCTTTGTCTCCATCAAAAACAGCAAGTCAGGCTTTTGTTTGGCCACTAGGGCCTTGAGGGCACGAACTGTCAGGGGGGAGCCTAAACCCTGACAGTTCCAGCTGATAAGTTTCATTTGTTCAAAGGCGGCTGTTTAGGGCCAGCCGCCGACGCCCATTCTCCCGCTTCAGAAGCCAATAAAATAGGGGTCTCCATAAGAGAGTGGTCTTCTAAGAAATCTGTTGTCACAGCGCGAGCATCATATGGGGAATATCTCTTCATCTTCTTTGATGTGGATGTTCTGGTGGATAGTCGTGTATGTATGTTTTTCTTGGAAGTTGATGTAGTTGGCATAGGCTGAGGAGCAGGACAATCTATTGAGTGAGTTGTTGTCTTGGCAAAGGGAGCTTGTATAGTGGATTGCTCTTGTTTTTGGGACTCTTTGCCCTGGTTAGGAACATAAAGGACAATGTTTGTGGATGCAGGAGCCGGCGCCATATGCAGATCATTGTTTCCCTGAATGGGAAATTGTGGCAAGTCCCTGTTCTGGACAGCAGCAGGTAACAAAGGGAGATTCATCAGAGGTGGTGGAGGCGTCTCTGGGACTTGGTCAGTATCAAGAACTGGCGGATCATCATAGAATGCTTTCCGATATGGACTGAACTCCCTCACCTCAGCTTTCAATTCTTTGATACTATAGCTTTCTAACACAATTCACACGATATTTACAATCTGTTTTTGACGATTTATCAATTCGTATGCACTGGAGACTGGCAATGAAACTACCAATTCAAAGTAATTTCGAATTCACAAAATTTTCTTTTGGAAATAAATAAATCTAATTTTATTGGCCGAATTTAGCTAATGAGGTCCAACGGGTTCTTGAGAGGATAAATAGAAGAAGAAGAAATATCTTTCTTCAAATTAGAAGACCCAAAATTTTATGAAAACGGTGATTAAGGTTGTTACAAACATTATAGGAAGTTATAGTTGCAATGTCATTTAGGTCCTATTTAGTAATCAACAAAATAGTATCTGATTCTATTTTTTTAAAAAAATTTCGGAATAAAAAAAGAATAGAAATACATTTGGTAACTTTTTTGTTATTAAAAATGGATTCGGAACAAAATTAAGAACGTCACATTTCGTCAATCCATATATCTTCATTCCATTTCATAAATTAAAGAGTGGAAACAAGCAATTAACACTAGAGACTCATCTAAGCATTATATGAACGTCACATTTCGGTTCTAAAATGTTCGATTTTAGCCGTAGTTACTCCCCGTCACCTGCATGGCGAGCCTATCACTATAGTCCAGCCACAACGCCAGAAGCCAGGATGTCTCTTGATACGAAATAAGCCGCAGCTAGGCATTGCAGCACGAGACAGATGGCTTCTTTTATCGCTAAATCCATCACGTGATCAGTCCACGTGTGTCCTCAGTGGTCATTGCGCACGCTTGCTTTCGATTTCGTCATTGACATTCAACACCGGCTTTGGCCGACATATTAAAATGATGTTGTGGAGTGATCTTCTTTTGGTTTTCCTTAAGAATGATTTGTCATATTTTCTCTCTTTTCCACGGTAGGTGGAGTAAGGTCGAATTGGGCATAAAAGTGGGGTTCATGTCATCATTTCTTTACTCCGTCCGCATGGAATTACGTTTGTCTCGACAAATATTCCATAAACTTAATAAATATACTAAATACCATCGAACTATCACATCTAACAGGACTCGCTCTTTTCAGATTCAATTTAGAGTATACTACATGTATGATAAATTCTCTATTTATCTTCTTCTCATTTCCGAAATGGAAAAGGAAAGAATAAAGATCATTCATCTGAATTTTATTTAGAAATATTTTGATCGGCAAATGCTATATAGAATTAGATCGTTAGTTTATCATCTTTTTCTTTCCTTTTTTCACATTTTTCGGCTACCTTAATCCTCTTTATACTTGCAGTGAAAGCATAGGCAGTAAAGTTAGCACAGTCAAGTTATGCTCCATTTACTCAGAAAAGTTTTACAGATAGTATATTTTCAATGTACCTAACTTCTATCTTTGGATGCCATTGCACTATCAAATTGAAAATGCATAACATTTCTTAAGGCTTGAGAATGCTGGTTATTGTGACATTTTATTAAGGTGACTTGTCAATCATTTTATGTTTCAAAACCATCAGAATGTATCCGACATACTTTCTTAAGTTGAATCTCTTTGTTCTCGGAAAAGTGGGACATCTCAAAGAACACGGATATTGACAAAATTAAATAGTTCTGAGCATTTTCACCTATGTTGAGCAAACTGTATAGATGTCTCCCAATTCAAAACGATTAAATTTCCCCCCATGTAAATACAGAAAACAAAATCATTAATCCAAAACCCGTATGTAGCCTTTAGAGTACCTAAACTTGAACAAAATCACATAACTGGTTTAGCCAGTTATTGCTTTGAAACGATCAATACAGGCGAAGCTGTATGAAATCGAGAATCGATCTCCCTCTCCCAGAGATGATATCGATGGATAAATTGTAAGCATTTGAACATTAGGAAAGCAAAGGAAATCATAGCCTATTTACATAGTATAATTTAACAAGCTCATCCATCGCACGTTTTGTTGCTGAAATCGAGATGCACTAAACCCAATATAATATGATCACATAACTATGTTTGGGTGATCTAGTATTGTCTCTTATATTTAATAAACTTTATAATAACTTGTTTGCCACAAACTAAAATATCATGTGATTAACATTAGCCCACATTTATAAAAATTTCCAACACTCTTCCACTTGGGCAATATTAATTGCGAAGTATTTTGAAAAGGATTCAAATTTTGCAAAGGTTAAAGAGGAGGCTACGATTCTGTCACCCCCAGCGGTGTGACCAAACATTATAGACCACTAATTTGTTTCTAACAAACCGGATGACTTTGTCATTCGGCTTAAAAAAAAATTAAGATAAGTGGATCCAAATAAAGAAAGAAAGTTTTTGACATTTATTTGGTAAATACAGTTATCATATATATATATATTGCTAATATCATAATCTAGCCTAAATCATTCAAATAAGAAATTGAGCTTTGAAAGATAATTCAATGTAATTGATTTTATATAATTACATTTGTAATTTCTAGATGGCTCATATCTTTAACATTAAATTAAACTCAAAATACAAATGCTAAAAGCCAAGAATTGGCAAAAGAATGGAAGATGCAAATCGCTTCAGACGCGCCCTTAATGTTTGAAAAGAAATGAAAAGAAAAGAAATATATATATATATATACTTATCACACGTTTTTTATCTATCAAATCGACTCACTTGGTGCTTGAGCGCATCTGTTAACTCGAACAGTGCAATATGATCTCTTTAGTTAGCCAGATCAGTTTTTGGTGAATTATGCCTGATGGACGCAAGGAAACGAGTGATTAAAAATCCTCCATCGTTCCCTCAAAGTAAGGGCGTCTTTACCTTAGCAGAACTCTTTTGTAAAATGACTTGCCTTCTCTTAATTAAAATTCAAACATTATTTTAACGTCTTTCTCATAGGCATGAATAATTTATCAATTATATCAAACACAAATTTGTAACTTATATAATTTAAGATACGTCCTTCAATATCAATGAACATCTCTTTTTCTTAAGAATTAAATAGAGGATTAATATGATTTATCTCTGGTTATATGATATCGACTAATATTAATCAATGACAAAAAATGATATGATTTTGAATCTTTTGAATCAAATTCATTACCAAATTCAAAATATAACTTTCAAGAATACTATAAATATGACCATTTCTCATATAAATTCACTAATTACGAAAATAAGAAGGATTTACATTAGATGGGTACCTCAAGACAACATCTCAAAGGACAACTCTGGCCAGCAATGTCACCAACATTGAATCATCACCATCATAACGTATCTCTCAATCCATGTCGAACAACCATTACCACAAATGCTAAGGAATTCTACAGTCATCTGTTGATGTGGTAGTTTAGCTCAAAGTAACATTCCTTAACGTGATCTAACATAATGTTATCTTCAAACCTAGTCTTCAAACGTGAACTAAGAGGACCATGTTGGCGGTTGGCCCTCATACCTCGAGACAATCTCTTGACAAGCCCGCCGCACCCAAGATAGATACCAATCTTGAGTCTTCACCATAATCAATATGTGCACATTTAAAAGTGATATACCGGTAAATCATAATGATGATCATAGAACTGATAATTCACA